>CM077647.1:11735109-12335109 GCA_039707465.1 Rhabdophis nuchalis | reverse complement strand
AATTTAAAATGTTCAAGTTTTTATCGGAAAATGACAGAGCAACGGCATTTCCAAACTTGTTTATTGCTCTCTGAATATATTTAACAATTCCAGTGAGCGTTGCTTCTGGAGAGAGATCATTTTCCAGGCTAAAACTAATAAAAAACTATCTGAAATTGACAATGACTTAGGATAGATTAAATAGTTTAGCAATTATGTCGATTGAAAGTGAAGAAGCAAGGAAATTGGATTTTCAAACTATTTTAGAAGAATTTACGGAACAAAAACTTAGAAATATGTAAATTCATATATTCATATTCAATGATGTAAATTTATATTCAATAAAATGTAATTGTTTTTATATTTTGTGTATTTTTATTTTTTGATGTATGTAGAAGTTTACCTATCTTATGATCCATGATATTTGATTTATATATAAATTGAATTTGCATTTTATTTAAATATTTAATTTATAGATGGCCCCGCAAAAAAAATCCAATCGGGCCCCGCACTTATTGGATCCGGGCCTGCACACACACAAACACACACGCACATGCAGAGTGACAGATGGGTGGAGGGAGGAGAGAGAGACAGATACAGAGAGAGAGACACACACACACAAAAAGAAAGAGAGAAAGAGAGAAAAATAGAAAGAAAAAGAAAGTGGGAGAGAGAGAGAGAAAGAAAGAAAGAACTTATGACCACAATTGAGCCCAAAATTTTGGTTGCTAAGCAGGACTGTCATTAAATGAGTTTCACCACATTTTCCAAGTTGGCCACGCCTACCCAGTCACATGACCGCTGAGCCACTCCCATAGAACAGGCCACACCTTTTGGCTCTCAAAAGAAATTTCAGTCGTGGTACTGTTGATATTTGGCTCTCTTGACTAATAAGTTTGCCCACCACTGCCTTAGCGGCTACACCAAACTAACTCTCATTCATTCTCTACTCCACTCATATTAACTGGAATGAAATCCTTTGAAATCCTTTTGCAAACAGACCTCTGACAGCCAAAAAACTCACTTTTGTTATAGAGAGAAGTATAACTCTGGGGTGAAAATGTTCTAACATTTTCTGGATGTTGGGCATTTCTTTAAACCTGGAGAATTCAACTGACTGTCATCATATAAATAATATAATATTGTTCTTTGTGAATCATCTCAGAGCAGGATGTTGACCTGAATAAATGCAGTTGGCATTCTTGTAAAAAAATATTATCTGATTTACAGGCCTTGCTAATCCGTTCAGGGCCCTCCCTTTGTTTGTTCAGGCATTTATTGGGAAATTAAAATTTACCTTTAATCGACCTCCACTAAGTTCTTCGCTGATTTTTAGCCGAGCATCTACTACTCTTTTCAAGTCTCTCTGTAAGCGACGGCCAAAATCTCTGAACATCGTAGATCCTCCGGAAAGCACCACATTCTACAAGACAAAGAAATATTTTAGGGGCTTTAGGCAATAATACAATACAATACAATACCAGAGTTGGAAGGGACCTTGGAGGTCTTCTAGTCCAACTCCCTGCCTAGGCAGGAAACCCTATACCATTTCAGACAAATGGCTATCCAACATCTTCTTAAAGACGTCCAGTGTTGAGGCATTCACAACTTCTGGAGGCAAGCTGTTCCACTGGTTACTTGTTCTAACTGTCAGGAAATTTCTCCTTAGTTCTAAGTTGCTTGATTAGTTTCCACCCATTGCTTCTTGTTCTGCCCTCAGGTGCTTTAGAGAATAGTTTGACTCTCTCTTCTTTGTAGCAGCCCCTTAGATATTGGAACACTGCTATCCTGTCTCCCCTGGTCCTTCTTTTCATTAAACTAGACCTACCCAGTTCCTGCAACCATTCCTCATATGTTTTAGCCTCCAGTCTCCTAAAACCAACCTTTTTAAAAAACAGATCTATGGATCTTCTCTCTAGGCTGTTCCTTGAGGAATAAGGTAAAGGTTCCCCTGCATGTGGGGGGGGGCTCCCCCCCCCCATCCACCCGTGGCTTCTGCCTCTTGCTCTGCTTCCTCGCTGGCGGTAAGCAGTGCCACGGCCGAGGAGCAGGCAGGTAGCTGGGTGGGAAGCCGGTGGGCTGCTTTGGAGCCTGAAGCCACACGGAGCCAGCATGAGAGGCATGTGGACCTGAGTGGAAGGCAGCATCTTCCTGCTAGCCTGGGGTGGACGCTGATCTCAAAATGCTAACGGGCATGGAGGGAGAGGGAGAGGCTGGCAAAGAAGCCTTGGATTCCCCATTGCCGCGGCTCTCGGAGGAAGGAGACAGGGATATTGGCCGGCACTCGCCTCGCCTCGTGTGGTGTGTGTGTGTGTAAATCTGTGTGTAAATGTGTGTGTGTGTGTGTGTGAGGGAGAGAGAGAGGGGAAAAAACAGCCTCCTCCAGCCTCCAGGAAGCTTCAGGAAATCTTCCGAAGGCTGGAGAGGGCAAAAAACGCCCCCAAGTGGCCAACTGGAAGTTCAGATCGATCCGTTTCTCACTTCCAGAGGTCCCCTAGGGGGTGAGAAAGGCCGTTTTTACCCTCCCCAGGCTCCAGAAAAGCCTCTGGAGCCTAGGGAGTGATTGCATGTGCATGTGCAGGGGACACATGAGCATTGATTGGGTGGGGAATTGAGTGGGCACGCAGGTGCGTGCAATAGCGAGCGCCCAATTCTGGCACACTGTAAAAAAAAGGTTTGCCATCACTTCTATGTACTATAAATATATAGTTAGTATACAGTAACTATATTTTACTATAAATGCATAACATTATTAAGTTATGGGTTGCACAAGATCTGATTTAAAACAGTGTTATTGGATTATAATCTAAGATTAGAAGCAAAAGCAATGAATACATATAAATGCCAACTATTAGGAGAGGAAGTTAACTCCTGTTAATTTCAGCAAGTACATCCTTCTTACTGCAGCTGATCAACAGTTGCCAATTCCTAAAGGCTCTCAAAATTATTTTGATCACATTTTTTTCAACTATGTGTGAGGTAACTCTTTTCAGTATTCAAAATATAGCTTAACAATAAGCATCTCCTTCACAAAATGGATTGAAGCAAAACTGAAAGAAAACAGCAGCTAGGTTGGAGAAGGAACGAATTAATTTATGCATGGACCAGTGTTTCTCAACCTTGGTTACTTTAAGATGGGTGGACTTCAACTCCCAGAATTCCTCAGCCAGTTAGTGGGAGTTGAACCCTGCACATTTTAAACTTACCAAGTTTAGAAACGATGGTCTAAAACCATGGGCGTCAAACTCCCAGAGCAACATTGCCATCACATGATGTATTGTGACATTTTTCCCCTTCGCGGAGCTGGGGTGGGTGTGGCCTATGGGTGACACATCGAGCCTGTGAGTTGCCAGTTTGACACCCCTGGTTTAAACTAACATACTGTAAGAGCTTAAATCAGGGGTTCCCAAACTTGGCAACTTTAAGACTTGTGGACTTCAACTCCCAGAATTCTCCAGCCAGCATAGCTGGCTGGAGAATTCTGGGAGTTGAAGTCCACAAGTCTTAAAGTTGCCAAGTTTGGGAACCCCTGGCTTAAATGAAAATTAATGAGATATTTCAGAACAAAGAATTCCTAATTTTCCTAACTGAGAAGATCATAGTCATCTTACCTCACCTGACAATTTACTTTAGTCTATAGAGGGGTATACAGTTATATTCTATTTATCAGGTTTAATAGACTTACGGCCCAATATTTTTCCCTCACATGGCAGATTACGATGATGAGTACTAATTAAATGGATATGGATTTTGAGAAAACGGTTGGTCTACTTCTTTCAAATGGTTAGCAACGCTAATTAGAATTAAAGGTGAAGGTAAAGGTTTTCTCTTGCACATATGTGCTAGTTGTTCCCAACTTTAGGGGGAGGTACTCCTCTCCGTTTCAAAGTCAAAGAGCCAGCACTGTCTGAAGATGTCTCCATGGTCATGTGGCCGGCACGACTAAACGCTAAAAGCACATGGAATGCTGTTACCTTCCCACCAAAGGTGGTTCCTATTTTTCTACTTGCATTTTTACATTGCTTTTGAACCACTAGGTTGGCAGAAGCTGGGACAAGTAATGCGAGCTCACTCCATTACGTGGCGGTAGGGATTCGAACTGCCGAACTGCCAACTTTTTTGATCGACAAGCTCTTGTCACTAACCACTGAGCCTGTGAGTTGCCAGTTTGACACCCCTGGTTTAAACTAACATACTGTAAGAGCTTAAAATCAGGGGTTCCCAAACTTGGCAACTTTAAGACTTGTGGACTTCAACTCCCAGAATTCTCCCTATGAGAATTAGCCCTATGAGAATTAGCTTTTATTAATTCCTTCAACTCAACCACAGCAGATAAATCTGGAACGGTTAGTAAGATTTACCTAAACATTGGAGAAGAGAATCAGGGAATTTACTACAGCACATATAAATCCAGTTGATGATGGATTATGGGAAACTGATGAATTTTGAAACAGAAGATGATCTCCTTAACTTCATTGAACTGTAGAATCCAGGGTAAAATGATTTCAGTAATAATAATATACCATAAAACTGAAGGTCAGAAGACTAAGTGAAACTTTTGGTTGATCCATCCATTATTCATGGAGAAAGGTTTACTCAGCAGTAAATAACAAGAGAGTAATAAAGTAGGTGTAAATGTTACCTAGAAATGCTTGTATTGTGAATGTATAACAGAACTAATTAATCCACACATATCAGAGGTTTAAAAGAGTTGGAAGGGACCTTGCAGGTCATCTAGTCCAACCCCCTGCCCAAGCTGAAGACCCTACATCTGCCTCTACCTAGGATTGAACTAACAACCTCCTGCTTGTGAGGCAAGAGCTCCACCTCTAGGCCACAGCAGCAGATGTTATATTATGGCCAGAGGTGGGTTGCTGTTGTTTCAGCCCAGATCAGCCAAACCGGTAGTAGAAGGATCATGAGGCTCCAGCCACCTACCCAGATGCTTCTGTGCATGCACAGAAGAGTCAAATGCGCATGCCCAAACCAATAGTAACTAAACTGGCAACCCACCACTGGTTATGGCTAGAAAGCAGTACTAATCTGAGAACAATTTATTTTTATTGTGATTTTATTTATCTTAATTTTTATTTATTTTCCTGCAACAAGGTTATATACCAGGGATGTCCAAACTTGGGAACTTTAAGACTTATGGACTTCAACTCCCAGAATTCTCCCTATGAGAATTAGCCCTATGAGAATTAGCTTTTATTAATTCCTTCAACTCAACCACAGCAGATAAATCTGGAACGGTTAGTAAGATTTACCTAAACATTGGAGAAGAGAATCAGGGAATTTACTACAGCACATATAAATCCAGTTGATGATGGATTATGGGAAACTGATGAATTTTGAAACAGAAGATGATCTCCTTAACTTCATTGAACTGTAGAATCCAGGGTAAAATGATTTCAGTAATAATAATATACCATAAAACTGAAGGTCAGAAGACTAAGTGAAACTTTTGGTTGATCCATCCATTATTCATGGAGAAAGGTTTACTCAGCAGTAAATAACAAGAGAGTAATAAAGTAGGTGTAAATGTTACCTAGAAATGCTTGTATTGTGAATGTATAACAGAACTAATTAATCCACACATATCAGAGGTTTAAAAGAGTTGGAAGGGACCTTGCAGGTCATCTAGTCCAACCCCCTGCCCAAGCTGAAGACCCTACATCTGCCTCTACCTAGGATTGAACTAACAACCTCCTGCTTGTGAGGCAAGAGCTCCACCTCTAGGCCACAGCAGCAGATGTTATATTATGGCCAGAGGTGGGTTGCTGTTGTTTCAGCCCAGATCAGCCAAACCGGTAGTAGAAGGATCATGAGGCTCCAGCCACCTACCCAGATGCTTCTGTGCATGCACAGAAGAGTCAAATGCGCATGCCCAAACCAATAGTAACTAAACTGGCAACCCACCACTGGTTATGGCTAGAAAGCAGTACTAATCTGAGAACAATTTATTTTTATTGTGATTTTATTTATCTTAATTTTTATTTATTTTCCTGCAACAAGGTTATATACCAGGGATGTCCAAACTTGGGAACTTTAAGACTTATGGACTTCAACTCCCAGAATTCCCCAGCCAGCTATGCTGGCTGGGGAATTCTGGGAGTTGAAGTCCACAAGTCTTAAAGTTCCCAAGTTTGGACATCCCTGGTATATACCTAATATAAACAGTTTTGTTTCATCTGCAATTACCTGGCCAAACTTTTAAACTTTCTTCTTTTCATGAACTTTATGAGATTTTTTTAATAGCCACACGAGGGGGCTCCAAGATAAGGAATAACTATTGGAGGTTTTTTTCCATTTTGGAAATTAAATTTAAATTAAGATAGGCAGACAGAGTTAGGAGTTGAAGTTTTAGTATGAAGTTTTAGTACAAACAATATTTTTTTTAAAAAACTTTTAAGAACTAGGCTGTAGCCTTCTTTTAAGGGCTTTCATTATATCTTTTTTCTTACATTATTACCTGGAATTTTTATATTTTAAGGGACGCTGTGGCTCAGTGGCTAAGATGCTGAGCTTTTTGATCAGAAAGGTCAGCAGTATGGCGGTTTGAATCCCTAGCGCCATGTAACGGAGTGATGTTACTCATTCTGTTATGCGGCACTAGGGATTCAAACGGCCGAACTGCCGAGCTTTCTGAGCGAGAAGCTCGGGATCGTAGCCTCTGAGCCTCTACGTCCCTTTTTAATTTTCCTAATTTAACATAAACAATATTTTAGAAAGGCCTTCAATGTACTTCAGTGGTGGGTTCCTACCGGTTCAGACCAGTTCACCCAAACCAATAGTGGTATGGTGGCCTGGGTCGCCTGCCACGCCCCTAAATTGGTTCCCTCATCGCTGCTGTTGCCGCCGCCATCTTGTTTTTTAAGTTCTGCGTATGCGCAGAACAATTTTAATTGAACTGCGCATGCACATGCAGCGTGCATCCAGTGCGCGCACAAGCAAACCAGCAGTAAAGCTGGGCAGAGCCCACCCCAATGTACTTCCTTGTAATTTTAGGGCTGTCATAGTTTTAGATTGGCAACATCCCTCCAGGCACAACCAAAGTGAAATAGGTACCTTCTTACTTGTGTGAAAATGCCAACTAATGTTTAATCACAGCAAGTAACTGAAGGATGCAAGGTTAGCCAATAAAGAAACAAGCCAAGAACGCATAGAAATAGCAAGCAAGGGAATTTAAATGAATCTTTTCCTGCTAAATTACATTGCCATTTTGAATACTTTTATTTCTAAAAGTGTTTTTTAATGCAAATCTGTAAGACAAATCTGTAAGTCTAGTCTAGTCTAGTCTATTCTAGTCTAGTCTAGTCTAGTCTAGTCTAGTCCACTCCTCTCTACAAATATATGCATGGATTTAATTATTAATAGTTAATTATTTAATAGCTAACATTTCATGAGGTCAGTAAATCTCATAAGAATTATCAGAATTAGGAGGCTACCATTAGTCTGGGGTGAGGTGGGTTATGGCCGGTATGCCCCACTATGGGCGTACCGGTGCCTGCTGGGAGCACCAGGTACTGTTCCAGTACAGTGCTCCAGAGAGCCCACCTGCTTGCCCACCCTCCTTACCTGTATTTGACTCAACCAGGCCATTTCCGCACACACATGGAGCGTACAGCGCCTGCGCAACTCTCCGCAGAGCAGCTGGAGCGCTGTGGGCGGTGGGTACGCATGTGCGTGCCACGCCCATCCACATGGTAGACGCTCAGCCCCGTTTCAGCGTCCTGTTTGCAACGGGATCTGGAACCCACCTCTGAGTGGTGGGCAATCTTCAGCAACTAGAGCCACTTAAATACTTCTATGATATTTCATTTCATTTTTTACTTACATCAATTATTACCTGCAGTATTTTATGAGTCATCAGTTGGAGCACAAACCAGGAACCATCAAGGTAAAATTACCTTGCCAGTGAGATTGGCAGGCTCCAAATTTAATATAATAAACCAATAAAAAGTAAATGTGTGATTTTTGTCTACTTTTCCAAGGACTGAGAAAAGCATGAGAAAAGCTGAATCCATAGCAGGATACCTAATAATGTTCAGAAATGTTCAGTGTTGGAATAACTCTGAAAATAAAAGCAGCTTTGTTTTCAAGATCATAATCTATTTCTGTTTATCCCTCTATCTCCAAGACACTGATCAAACCAGCAGGAAGACACACACGGCGTGAGACTTCAAATTTCACCTGGATGTCATTTAATTATCCTGTCTCCTTGTGTACCTTATACAAAGGACGCCGAACATCAATGGGACAGTTCTGTATCACATCGTCCACCACATTCGAAATGGAGTCCACAAAATCTGGATTGGCAAACTAAAAATAAATAGGAGAGGCAGATAATCAATTAATGCAGATATAGGAGGTCCTGTGATTATGACAATTGGTTTAAATTTATAAAACGGCTGAAGTTATTAACATGTGTAAAAAGTGCACAGGTAATTCTTGAATTACAGCCATTGGTTTAATGACCGTTTAAAGTTGCGCCGCAGATGAAAAAAAGTGACTTATGAATGGTACTTGCACTTATAACCGTCACAGCATCCTCCTACTCATGTGATCATAATTCTGGGTTTTTTGCAATGGCCGTGTGTGTACAATGGTTGCAGCATCCTGCTGTCGTATGATTTCCATTTGCCAGGGAGGCTCTAACAAGGAATGTGACCAGGGGGGGGGGGGGGGGGGGGAGGATTTCCTTTATAAACCGTGTGATTCATTTAAGAACCGTGGCAAAAAGGTCGTAAAATCAGGCGCAACTCATTTAACAACCACATCACGTAAGTGGCAGATATTCCAGTCCCAATTTTGGTCATAAGTCTGCACTTAAATCCTTCCTTGGGATATGAAAAGGTACGTTGTAGGTGTGCAAGGGAAGGAGGTGACATACAACCAACAGTATCAACAAGGAAGTGTCAAAAGGGGGCAGTTCTCTGAATTCCACACCAAAGCATAATTTATTTCTCCCCTTCTTTGCTGGGTTAGAAAATTGACAAGTTCATCCACTTTCTGATTTGATTTATGAAGACTGACATCATCTGAGCTCCTGATAAACAAAGCCAGCTGAGTTTGTCAATAACAGCTCTTACATTTTAGAGTTGGAAGGGACCTTAGAGCAGTGGGTCTCAATCTTCCTAATGCCACGACCCTTTAATACAATTCACATGTTGTGGTGACCCCCAACCCTAAAATTATTTTATGTTTTTCAGTTCAGTATTTTTTCAAAAATGTGTGTCTTCCAATGGTTTTAGGTGACCCCTGTGCAAGGGTTGTTCGACCCCCAAAGGGGTCCCGACCCACAGGTTGAGAACCACTGCTTTATAGAGGACTTCTAGTTCAACCCCCTGCTCAAGCAGGAAACCCTATACCAGTGGTGGGCAAACTCATTAGTCAACAGAGCCAAATATCAACAATACCACGATTGAAATTTCTTTTGAGAGCCGGAAGGTGTGGCCTGTTTTGTGGGAGTGGCTCAGCGGTCATGTGACTGGGTGGGCGTGACCAACTTGGAAAATGTGAAACTCACTTAACAATGGTCTTGGTTAGCAACCAAACTTAGGCTCAATTGTGGTCATAAGTTCGTTCGTTCTTTCTTTCGTTCTTTCTTTCTTTCTTTCTTTCTTTCTCTCTTTCTTTCTTCCTCTCTTTCTCTTTCTCCATTTCTCTCTCTCTCTCTTTCTTTCTCTCTCTCTCTTTCTCCATTTCTCTTTGTCTCTCTCTCTCTGTGTCTCTCTCTTTCTTTCCTTCTTTCTCTCTCTCTTTCTCTCTTTCTTTCTCTTTCTTTCTGTCTCTCTTTCTGTCTCTCTTTCTGTCTCTCTCTCTTTCTCTCTTTCTTTCTTTCCCTCTTTCTTTCTTTCTTTCTCTATCTGCTTTGTCTGCCCATCTCTGTCACTCTGTGTGTGTCTGTCTGTCTCGCATTCAAGCACTTAATCACTCATTCTGTGTCTCTATCTTTCTCTCCCTCCCTCCCTCTCTTTGTCTCTCCCTGTCTCTCTGTGTGTGTCTGTCACTCTCTGATTCCCCCCTCCCAAAGTGGTGTTTGCCGACCACTGCCCTATACCATTTCAGACAGATGCAGCAGAGGTCGGTTCCTATTGGTTCGGACCGGTTCCGCCAAAACGGTATCGGTTTACTGACCTGGGTCGTTGGACCCAGCAGTGACCCAGATCTGCCACACCTCCAAACCAGTTCTCCAGTTGGCGCAGCATGCTTTTCTCCCTTTTTGTAATGTTCTGTGCATGCGCAGATCTACTCTCGGGCAACTGCGCATTCTGCGTGGAGCAAAATTGCATGCGCACCACACCGGTAGTAATGCCGGCAGCAACCCACTTCTGTTGTGCAGCCTCCTCTTAAAAAGAGCTTCTCATGGACAACCATTTTCTTGGATCATCTGCTTGTTATCGTAGCATTTCCATCTACTTTTGTCCTGGATTTTTCATTTCTTAATGAAGTAGAATGGTCAATAACAGTTGTTTACTGGGAAACCAAGGCCAGCAGTTAGCGAATGCAAAATCAGCCCCAGGCACCTCCTTACTATTCTTCCCTTGCAAGGTCGCTGGGCAGATGCCCCCTTCTTCCACCACAGCGGCTGACTTATATGCCATTCCTGTTTCCCTTGAGCTTGTTGGCTGCTTTTCCCAGCACAAGAGGCCTGGTTTGGATGGTAAATGACCATACGGTCATTCTACTCGTGGATCTTAACTGTAGCCATTAATTCTGCTTTTCCAAGAAGATATGCTTTTCCAAAAGATATGAATACCTTTCTGTCAAGAACGAACGTCATGTCAAAGAACAAAAGAATTAATTTGATGCAGTTCTACAGTACCTAAAGTAGTATTTTTCAATTTAGGGAACTTTAGAATGTGTGGACTTCAAGTCCCAGAATTCCCCAGCTAGCTTCCCTTCAATTCTGGGAGTTGAAGTCCACACATCTTAAAGTTATCAAAAGATATACATTTTCTAACACTATTAGAAAATAATTTGGCCACAAGATGGTGCCTCACCCTCATAAGTGCCATTGCCTTCTTTCCTGCCTGCCTGCCTTCCTGCTTTCTTACTAACACCCTTACTACTACTATTACTACTGTGGTACAGCAATCTTGTCTCTTACCTCTGGATGAAAGAAGACCTCTGGCCCAAGGAATCTTTCATAACCAACGTCTATCGTAAATGTGTTTCTATTGATGGCATTGATTCCTGTGTATTGTTTAATCCATTTGTGGGGATCAACATCATACTTTGCAAATTCTTTTACTATGTCAGGACAAATATAACAGTACTTTTCCTGTCAATGATACAAAAAAAGAAGGAAAATGTTTGTTTTATTGGATGAAAGAAAGTGAGACTAAAAATGTAATTTCTTTAGAAGTGATTTTGCATTACAGATGCTACAGGAGCTCATTTGAAGACTCCACATTGCACAATGTTGTGAAAAACTGTTTATTATTGGGAATAATAAATCTGAAAGCCATGAGCAAAAAAGAAGAAGGGGGGAGGGTGGAGAAGAAGAAGAAGAAGCAGCTGGTGAGCAATGTTGACTCAATAGGGTTGGGCAATATTTTGCATTTCAAGGCAGCCCCTTCAAATTGCTATTGTTGTTTTCCTAAAATCACATGGCTATTGTGTCATGCAGGATCTGCTGAACAGGCAAAAGAAGAAATAAGGCACTTTTAAAGCCCAGAACATCCACATAACATTTGGCAACAGATCAGGCAAATTCGTCCCTCATTCACTGAATTACAAGGATGGCTTACGGCTCAATCAGATTTGCAAGATTCTGTTATTATATCAAATCTCAATAAAAGTAATTTTATTCCCCATGGAGTTGATTTCTCAGTCAAGTCCATCTAGTGAGGCTGACAGTTACGTTCATTTCCCAATGTGCTGCGAGTTGCCGTCCAACGGTTTTAAAATAGCTCGCGGGCCAGACGCATCACGTACAGGCCACGCCCACCCCAGTTCGGCAAAGGCAAAGCACGTCACAATCAATGCAACACGAGACGTCATGTGACGTGTTCGAGTTTGACAGCCATGCCCTAAGCACTTCCTTGTCTCCAAAGGGGGGGGCCTTCACAAAAGATCCCTAAACAGGCTACTCCACGGATTTTGGAAGTGTTGTAACAAATTATTGGAGCACTTCCTGTGAAAAGCGATCTGTTTTGAGGCGGAAGCAACCTATTCTGCGATGAAGGTATTCTGTGATAGAACATTTTACAACTCTCTTGTTCCATCCTCTTAAAATGAACGGGCTATCCACAGACCATGGGGAGCACCCTTTACATTTTACTGATCCACCTCCCCGCCCCCTCCATCTGTTCAATATTTCTAGAGAATTTAGTGAAATAGGAAAGTATTTACCTTTATAGCTTTTGCTGTTTCCAGGGATTGCTCTGGAGGAATTCCCATCTCCCTTTCCCTTAGGAGTTGCTGAATAAAATACGTGATATCTCTTCCTGCAATGGGGATGTGCTTGATGCAGCTGCCAATCACGTAACCTTCTGCCTTCCAAAGTTGGGGGAAAAGTTACTTAGCTTTAGACTTCCAACAGTATAACCAGTTCAGAATTTGCGGCTGAATGCATTCTGCTTTTCAATCAAATATGGTAGTCCTTGACTTACAATCACAGTTGGGACCCGAATTTCCACTATTAAGCAAGCATTGCCTAACAATTCCCTTGTTGTTAAGTGGATTGTACTTCATTTTATGCCATTTTTGCCATGGTTGTTAAGTGAATCAACTGCAGTTGCTAAGTGATTCTAGCTTACCACATTGACTTTGCTTGTTGGAAGCTAGCTGGGAAGCTTGTTAATGGTGACAACCATGTGACCTCAGGACACAGCAACCATTGAAAATACAGGCCCACTGCCAAGCGCCCAAATTTTGACCAGTTGACCATGGGGATGCTAAAACAGTTGTAAGGAACGAGCACTGGTTGTAAGTCACTTTTTTCACCACTCTTGTAGCTTCATATGGTCCATGAATGCCTAAGTTAAGGATTATCTGTATTACCTAATGGAGTTTCAAATTTTAGCTTTTCAAAGTGCATCCTCTGCCTGCAAAATGAGCTAGCTTTGGAAACACAATAACTGAACTTACGATATTACAAGCTCTTGTCATTTCTCGCCTGGATTAGTGTAATGCTCTCTACATGGGGCTCCCCTTGAGATGCACCCGGAGGCTCCAGTTGGTGCAGAATGTGGCCGCGCGGGGGATCCTAGGAGTTTCAAAATACTCCCATGTAACACCTCTCCTGCGCGAGCTGCACTGGCTGCCGGTAGCCTTCCGGGTGCGTTTCAAGGTTTTAGTGACCATCTTTAAAGCGCTCCATGGCAGTGGGCCTGGTTACTTGCAGGACCGCCTTCTACCACATACCTCCACTCGACCTGTCCGCTCCCACAGGGAGGGCCTCCTTAGGGTGCCATCCGCTGGACAATGCCAGCTGGCGACGCCCAGGGGAAGAGTCTTCTCTGTGGCAGGCCCCGCCCTCTGGAACGACCTCCCCCCAGACCTTCGCCTCTTCCGCCGGACTCTAAAAACATATTTCTTCCATATGGCCGGCCTGGCATAGCTGCTACAACCATGTTATTTTAGAGCTGGGTTTTAAATTAATTGTCTTCTCTTTTAGCACGGGTGAAATGATTTAATTGTAGTTTTAAATTTTAAATTTTTGTATAATTTTGTATTGCTGTATTTTTGTATTTTAAATTCCTGTGCGCCGCCCTGAGTCCCTTTGGGAGATAGGGCGGGATAGAAGTCTAATAAATGAAATGAAATGAAATGATATAATCTGGCATAATAGATCTAAAAAAAACTGCAGTTAGTCCACAATAGATGACCATAAGGGAGTCTACTCATTAAGGTCATATGTTGTTGCAGTGTAAATCAGGTTTGTTCGTGTGACCAACCCGATTTTGCAAACTTTTTTTTTTGCAGCAGTTGTTAAGCAAACATGGCAGCCACTCAATGAATAGCATTTAAGCAAACTCAACGTTGGCTATGGAATATGGCTTTGCCGAAAAACAGAATTAACTTCGAATTTTTGGCTAAACTATCATAAAAGAGGGTCACATGAGCACGGGACACTGCAAACAGCCATGAATAAGGCTGTTTTGCTCAGCCCCCAAGGCACAGTCACGTGACTGGAGGAGTGGCCATTGAAACTTTGGAAACGGATCATAATATCCCCTAGAGAGGTTCATTATCACATGAAACCTATGAGGGATGGGCTTCAAAAGTTTTAGCAAGGGGTTCTCTGCCTGGTTGCTAGGTGGGCGTGGCCATGGTGGGTGTGGCCTAGTCGACCTCTTGCACCAGGGGTGGGCAAACTTTTCAACTTTAAGTCTGAAGGACTTCAGCTCCCAGACTTCTCCAGCCAGCTTTGCTGGCTGGAGAATTCTGGGAGCTGAAGTCCTTCAGACTTAAAGTTGAAAAGTTTGCCCACCCCTGTCCTGCACCATAGTGGGGGCGGTTTGTCCTTCCTGGGCTCCGGAGGCTTTCCTTGAGCCTCTGGGAGGGCGAAAACAGCCTCCTCAGGCTCTGGAGGCCCTCTGGAGGCTGGAAACAGGCCTGTTTCTGGCCTTCTCGAACTTCCTGTAGGCCCGTTTTTCGCCCTCCCCGACCCTTCACGCACACCCTGCACTTACCTGTATCCAAAATGGGCCGCGTGGAGACTCCTGGGTGGGGGAGGAGCAGTCAGGAGTGGGAGTTGGGGCTTCTCCGAACTGCACAGAATCTTAGCTAGAGGGACTTCCGCTTCCGCCCTCCAACGGCGACGGATGGGTCCCTGACTCGTCCGCCGCTTTGTCCTTTTTTCTGCCCCCCGACAGGGGCGAGACGCCCCATCCTGGGGGTCTCCCGTAGGGTTGGCTTGCTGGGGTCGTTCTCTTCCCACGGCGGTGGGAAAGCGACCCTTGTCTTCAGCCTAGGTGAGGAAAGGCTGGCTGCGGGGGGGAGACGCCTGTCTCCGCCTTCGCCAATGGAGATCGGAAAAGCTTTTTAATTGTGAAGAGAGCCGGACGTTCGGGTCGAAAGGCTCTCCCGAGGCTCGGCTGCAAGGCGAAGAGTGAGTGTATTTTTATTTGCTATTTTATCTCCGATGGCAGCGCTGGACTAAAAAGCTTGGAGGGGGGTGTTTTTTTCGTTAAACCCCCCCTCGGATTTAAAGCGGCGCTTTGAAATGGCTCCTCGTTCCGAGGAACGGTTTTTTTTTCTATGCGGTTTGCCTGGAACTTAGTGAAAGCGAGTGAAAGTGACTTGCGGCTTGCAACAATGTTTCTAAGTTCGATTGGCTTGCTACAATTTTTTTTTTCTTTGTTACTCTCTCCGGCTGGCTCCCAGCTTGGGCGGTGGAAGATGGCTTCTCTCTGCTCCTGAATGACTATTGTATTTATGGAAAATTACCAGCATCTCCTTGTGATTTGGACTTCCTCTTGCTATCAATGAAGAATTTTTTTGGATTAATTGATTCCTTGTCTGGAGTGCCTTTTTTACTATAACTATTGATTTGGAAAAGTGTTTCTCTTCTGGTTTCTGAACTTTTTACAACCCTGATTTGAAACTTTTACCTCCTGATTTGCCTCAGCGGCCCCACCCAAAAAACACCATCTTAGTGGCACTGACCTTAACAGCCAACCATGGCACAAAAATCAGAATTGGCAGGTTTGGAACAAAGATTGTCTTCTCTGGAACCTGTTATACAAACTTTGGTGCAGGAAATTAAGGCCCAGAGAGAAGAAAATAACAACTTTAAGAAGGAATTCTTGGAAACTCGGAAGCAAGTGCAGGAGAATACACAGAAGACTGAAGATCTGGAAGGGGGGCTAATTGAGGCAAAGGGAGAGCTTAAAAATGTTAACAGTGAGGTGGGGGAACTAACTGGGCATATGTCTAGGATGGACTTTGAAAGGATGTCATATTTTTTAAGATTTCAGAATATTTCTGAAGAATCTGGTGAATGCCTGCCTGAACTCATGAGCACAATTTTAGCAGACTATTTACATAAACCTAAAGATGAGATCAGGGGGGACATTGACCTAGTCTACAGAATAAACTCAGCATATGCCAGGATAAATGAAGTACCCAGAGAGATATACATTAAATTTGTTAGAAGGTCAACCAGGGAGGGAATTTTGAGGGTGCAGAGAGGGGGTCCTTTAATTTATCAACAAAAGGTGGTCGTTATCTTGAAGCAGGTCCCAAAAAAAATTAGAAAAATGAGAAGGAAATTTTCCTTCTTATCCAAAAAATTGTTTGATCACGGGATTTGGTTGAAGTGGGCGATGCCCGAAGGGATGCTGGTGTTCTGGGAAGGAGGAAGAGTGAAGATCAAAACACTTGCTGAGGCGGAAGCCTTTCTTAAAAAACATTCCTCTGTCCTGGGGGAAGATCCAGGGGGGGCGGAGGGGGCCACGGCCCCGCCCACTGGGGGCCAGGCGGGAGAAAAAGAAGATACAATTGCCAAAAGACTTAGATCAAAAAAATGATTTTGCTTGTTTTTCTTTTTTTTTACTAACTTTCTTTTTTTTTATTCCTTTTGTACCAGGATGTTTGTACATGTCTGCCATCTGAGAATTGGAAATGTATTATGTATTCACTTGTCTTTATCTTGTAGTATTTTTTCGGATAAATTTCTTTACTATTGTTTTATTATGTAGCCCGGGATGGGCCAAGGACTCTGACGCAAAGGTTCTCAAAATGTTTTTGTAACCCTTACCTTACCCTCTAGAAAATTGTTAAAACTCAATAAAACTTTTTCAAAACTAGAATCTTAGCTAGAGGGTCTCCCGAACCCCTGCGAACCCCCAGCAGCCCACCCCGAAACTTACCATTTTTTTTATGTGTCCAATGGATTATGGCAAGAGTGACCTCAGTGTGTGAATCCCATGGCAACAGTCCATTGTACTGTTGCAGCTGCCATGTTGACACTTTTTAATCCTACCCTTTGAATATCCTTTGGTTTCGAAGACTATGTGGGGACTTTTGCCCACTTTCTTTTTAACTAGCAATGCCAAAGACATACTACACCACCAAATTCTGCAATCCAAAAAGCAAATGAAAAATATTGCAGTGAAAATAATCTCTGGAGATATTATTGTGGAATATGGATGACTGCATACCACGTCCTCTCTCCCTTGGGCTGAGAACTGATGGTAAAGGCAAAGGTTCCCCCTCACACATATGTGCTAGTTGTTCCTGACTCTAGGGGGCAGTGCCCATCTCCGTTTCAAAGCCGAAGAGCCAGCGCTGTCCAAAGACATCTCCGTGATCATGTGGCTGGTATGACTCAATGCCGAAGGCGAACAAAACCCTCTTACCTTCCCTCCAAAGGTGGTTCCTATTTTTCTACTTGCATTTTTTACGTGCTTTCAAACTGCTAGGTTGGCAGAAGCTGGGACAAGTAACGAGAGCTCACTCCGTTACGCAACGCTAGGGATTCGAACCGCGGAACTGCTAAGCTTTCTGATCGACAAGCTCAGTGTCTTAGCCACTGAGCCACCCTTGTCTTCTAGGTGGAGGAGGGCATTAAATTATTAACAGTGGATTTTTATTGCTGTATGCCACCCAGAATCACAATGTTTGAGTTAAGGGCTATATGAATTTGTTTAATAAATAAATAGCTTTCCCAGGAAAAATTGGTCAATTCCTTCAAAAGTTTTAGAGCCGCAGAGGCCTTTTTAAATGTCTGTCAGCATTTGAAGTACTCTGTAGGCTGATTTTATTTTTCCTGGTTGTCTAAATGGGAGTAATCAGGTGATTCCCTAAATTCAGTAGCCTTTTTGCTCTAAAATATTATTGCATTTAAATAATAATAATAATTTTAAGTAGGGGCTGATTCTGGAGAGGTGAAAGGTACATACAAATTTTTTTTAACAAATAAATTCAAGAAAGAATGAAATGGCATTTCAGAGATGGCTTGCAGCTAAAAAAAATATTCATTAAATTTATATTATGGAAGTCGGTTTTTTAAGAAACATTGATCTAAATACTGAATAGGTACAAAACTGTGACTGAACACTGAAGAATAAAGTTTTGCCTGTTTTTAAAGAGCAAGCAAAACGTTCCAGGCTAGGCAAATTGAAGAGAAATATAGAAAGTCCTCAACTTACAACAGTTTGCTTATTGACCATTCAAAGTTACAACAGCATTGAGAGAGTGACTTATGACTCTTTTTCATACTTATGACGGTTTGCAGGATTCCCAATAGTCACATGACCAAAATTCGGATGCTTGGCAGCTGACTCATATTTATGACGGTCGCAGTACTCCCAAAGTCATGTGACCCCTTTTGTAACCTTTGGAAAAGCAAAGTTAATTAAGATTCACTTAACCACTGTGGTACTAACTTAAAAACTGCAGTGATTCACTTAATAACCGTGGTGACAGAAGTTGTAAAACAGGGCCAAATTCACTTAACAAATGCCTTGCTTAGCAAATAAATGGCTTAAAAAAAAGACTCATCATTTGCAAAGCTCGCATAACTGCTTGAGACAAGAGTCTCGGTCATTTTTTAATACATGTGCAAAATAGTTCCTTGAGTAACTCAGTTTTACATATTGACTCCTGTCTGTTGCAAGGTACTCCTCTGAAGAGCAGTAATGAGTTCACATTAGTTAGTATAGTGCAGCTGAAACAGTGGTGGGTTTCAAAGATATTTAGAACCTCTTCTGTAGGTGTCACCTGCTTTATGGGAGTGGCTTGCAGGCCATGTGACCGGGTGGGAGTGGCTTGCTGGCCATGTGACCGGGTGGGAGTGGCTTGCCAGCCATGTGACTGGGTGGGATTGGCTTGCCAGCCAAGTGACTGAGTGGGAGTGGCTTGGCAGTCATGTGACTTGGTGGGCGTGACCAACTTGCAAAATGTGGTGAAACTCACTTAACAACTCTCTTGCTTAGCAATCAAAATGTTGGCTCAGAAACTCTGGCATTTGAAGCACGCAAGTCTCAAAGCTGTCAAGTTACCAGACCCTTCCACCCCTAACCCTTTAGAAAAAAAACAACCCAGGGGTGTTCAAACTTGACAGCTTTAAGACTTGTGGACTTCAACTCCCAGAATTCCTCCTCTCCTACCGGTTCCAGCTCCGGAACCGGTTCCAGCTCCGGAACCGGTTCCGGAGCTGGAACCGGTTCTAAACGGCCCTGGAGATTTGTGGAACCTCTTCTAGAGAAGAGCTTAGAACTGGCAGGAACCCACCCCTGAGCTGAACATATTTGATCTTGTTGTAAATGTCTGTTTCCTATTTTGAAAAGAGAATGCTGATGCAGGGATGTCTGCAGGAGGGTATGCTTGTGTCAAAAGTCAAGATGGCACTCAACTGTGCAATTTTTTGACACTACTGCCCAGATCATAAATTCTATGGTTTCAGATATGATGCATAAGCTTCTGAACGCAGATGTGTTTGCTTTTAAAAGCCACAGATACAGAGGTGGTATTCAGCCGGCTCAGACTGGTTTGAGCGAACCGGTAGCTCACCGATTCTGTCGGCTCCGCCCACCCACCCACACCCGCCCTATCCTGTTCATTATTTCCTGCTTTCTAGCTCATCTCAGCTGATTCCCCCCCCCCCTCTCGCTGCCCTATTTACCATTGCTGACTTGGAAGGTAAGTAGCTGAGCTTTTAAGAGCACCATTCTCAGTGCTTCACGCAAGCGCATGTGCGCACACAAAGGACACTTACCAAACCAGTTGTTAAACCGGCGGCATCACTCCACTGCACAGATAAGTGCTGTGTTCACATTCTTATGTCTTCCCTTGTGCATCTTCCAAAGCAATTGCACTACTTTTAACACATTTCTATAACTTACTTTCTGGTGCAATCAGCAGGACCCCAAAACAACAACAACAAGAAACACTTATGACCACAACTGAGAGTGGAATTTTTATCATAAGTCATTGCAGTCTTAAGTCAGTTTGGACCCAAATTTATTACAATTTTTGCAGCCAACATTAAGTACATCACTGCACTTGTCAAGCAAATCAGGTTAACCGAATCCAGTTTTCCCAATGGGCATTTTTTTTTTTTTTGCCAAAAATCAGCATAAAAGATTGCAAACTGTGATTGTGTGACTGTAGTAGGACATTAATCACTCATTAATGCTGGTTGCTTCCAAGTAGCCAAATTGGGATCCCATAAGACAGGGGTCTGCAAAGTTGGCTCTTTTAAGACTGGTGGACTTCAACTCCTAGAGTTCCCCAGCGAGCATAGCTGGCTGGGGAATTCTGGGCTTTGAAGTCCACCAGTCTTAAAAGAGCCAACTTTGCAGACCTCTGCCATAAGCAATCATGTGACTGTCAAAGGGTTGCACAGTTGTAAATGAGAGAAGAGTACAATCATTTTTTTTCAAGGCCATTTGTCATTCTGAGCTATCGTTGCATGGATGATTTTTAGTCAAGGGTTACTTGTATATCGTACTTACCACTGGAATGACGTGAGTCACCCCATCACCGCTGTCAACCACTGTGCCAGTTAATGTGCGGTTCCCAATTTGCCGTGAAGTCCAGGATGCAGCTAAGGCTAGCACAGCCTGTGAACGTTAATTTGAAAAATAAAAGAGTAACATAGAATTTCTCATCAATCTCCAAAGTAGGCAAATTCCCAGGCCAAGGGAGACTCTATACATAAAATAAATAAAAAAATAGAAGACTAAATATCAGTTTTCTTCTTTTTTTCAGAAAAAGGAACCAAAGAAAAGAAAATGCAAAAGACATTTTAATAGGAATAATTAAAAATAAAAATAAAAACACTTTCTACATCTTCTGTACGCATAGGGCACAACCGTCTTCCTAAACTTAACATTTCCTAGGCCAACTTTAAGAGCGGTGGACTTCAATTCCCAGAAGTCTGGGTATTGAAATCCACAGGTCTTGCTAAGGTTGAGAAATACTGCCATAGAATAATGCTTTCCACTTCTACGGATGTTATCTCTGGTCCCCATGCTAGTTAGTCTACAAACCAATATAATCATGAGATTATGTTAGGTTCCTGGAGCAGCGTCTGGACAGGAAAGGAACAGAGCTGTCTTAAAGGCTAAAATTATGCAATGATGTAAAACGAAAAAATTTGGAAAATAACTTTTGCTACAGAGATGAAATACAGTGAGATCACAGCAAAATCCTTCTTCCTTTCTTCCTTCTTTTCTTCCTTCATCTCAAGGGGAGCCCCATGTAGAGAGCATTGCAGTAGTCCAGACGAGACGTCACAAGCGCATGAGTGACCGTGCGCAGGGCACCCCGGTCCAATAGGGGACTCAACTGGCGCACCAGGCGGACCTGGTAGAATGCCCCCCTGGCCACGGCTGTCACATGATCTTCTATTGACAGCCGGGAATCCAGGAGGACGCCTAAGTTGCGTACCCGCTCCACGGGAGCTAGATGTTCGCTCCCTATGGCCAGTGATGGCGTCAACTGGTTGAATCGGGGAGCCGGTAGCCACAGCCACTCAGTCTTGGATGGGTTGAGCTTGAGTCTGTTCCTTCCCATCCAGATCCGCACAGCTTCCAGACACCGGGACATCACTTCGACGGCATCGTTGCGGTGGTTTGGGGTAGAAATGTACAGCTGGGTGTCATCTGCGTACAGATGGTAATGTACCCCAAACCCACGTATGATCTCTCCCAGCGGCTTCATATATGTATTGAACAGGAGAGGCGAGAGGACCGACCCCTGAGGCACCCCACAAGTGAGAGGCCTCGAGGCTGACCTCTGCCCTCCTGCCAATACAAATTGCGACCGACCGGAGAGGTAGGAGGAGAACCACCGCAAAACGGTGCCCCTCACCCCCAACCCCTCCAGTCGATGCAATAGGATACCATGGTCGATGGTATCAAAAGCCACCGAGAGGTCTAATAGGACCATGATGGAGGAGCAACCCCCATCTCTGGCCCTCCAGAGATCATCCACCAACGCGACCAATGCCGTCTCGGTGCTGTGACCGGGCCAGAAGCTGGACTGGCGCGGGTCCAATTTCCTCCAGATGACGTGGAAACTGTTGTGCCACCACACTCTCTACAACCTTTGCCAAAAAGGTTGGAGACGGGACGATAATTAGCTAACAATGCTGGGTCCAGGGAAGGCTTCTTGAGGGAAGGCCTCACCACCGCCTCTTTCAAGACGGCCGGCAAGAACCCCTCACTCAAAGAAGCGTTGACCACCTCCTGGAACCAGCCTCGTGAAACCTTCCAGGATGCCAGTACAAGCCAGGAGGGACACGGGTCCAATAAACATGTGGTGGCCCTCAGTCTCCTACGCAACCTGTCCATATCATCGGAAGTAACAGAGTCAAACTCCTCCCAGAATGGTGCCTCAAGACCCGCTTCCGACGTCTCCTCCGGACCACTTTCGGTGGAGGCCAACTCGCTCTGAATCTGTGCAATTTTGTCCTGCAGATATTCTCCAAATTCCTCTGCTCATCCCTGCAGAGGGGCTTCCCGCGGCCTCTGGTGAAGGAGGGAGCGGGTCACCCGAAACAGGGCGGCAGGGCGGTTATCTGCGGACGCGATAAGAGTGGCACAATACCGACGTTTGGCCACTCTTATTGCCACAATGTAAGTCCTCAAATGGGCTCTTACCTGTGTTCGGTCAGGAGCCAACTTTGCAGACCCCTGACTTAGACCATTTTCTTTCTATTTATATACAATCAGGTCTTCCGCATTAACTGAATGTCCCAACCCTGGAAGTCTTTAAAAAGATGTTAGATAGCCATTTGTCTGAAATGGTATAAGGTTCCTGCCCACGCAGGGGGTTGGACTAGAAGACCTACAAGGTCCCTTCCAACTCTGCTATTGTATTGTATTGTAACTCTCAACATTTCTAGATTAGCCAAATGAAAATACTTTCACTACATCAATCACACGGACATTTGCTGGGAGGGTCAAAAAAAAGTCAAGATGGGACCTGCACCTGCATGATTTAAACGCTGTTCTTTTCTTAACAGGTGTTGCAACTGCCATCTTCATCTTTTGGACACCCTACTTAATCATATCAACTTCTCTTCCAGAATATACTCGGGGTGGGGGGGGGGGAGCAAAAGAAGTAAATGCACAGTCTCTGTTCCCACTGCCAAAAGAAGCATTCCAGGAAGAACTGATTTGATTTTACCTGCACAGCAATATAAAGTCCAGGTACGTTAAATGATTCAAACATGATCTCTGCAAGATATTCTCGGTTTTCAGGTGTGTTCAGTGGCGGTTCAGTCTATTTTCAAAAAACAGAGTTAAACAAAAAAAGATACCAATCATAAGTTTTATCAAGATTGATAGACAGCATTTATATTTATTGTAATTCTCTCTTCTGACAGCTAAAGTTTTGAGAGGGGCTATCAAATCAAGAATACAGCTAGTGAACTGGTGGCTAAATTATTTTCAATACAGTGACAACAATTAAACTGGTGTTGAATATTTACTGCCTCCTTGTTTTCTTTAGTGCTTAACATTATATTCTACCCTATTTATTCTCCCACTTTGGCTTTTCAGACTCTAAGAAATGTGTTATTTAGAGATTCTTAGGATAATGTTATTTTAAAAGGGACACTGTGTATGCATCCTTGGGATAAAATCAGGATTGTGCATCTATTTGTCAAATAAATCCTGCTCCAAGTTCCAACCATTTGTGATGTGGACTTTCCCAAGTCACTTTTTTTCTTTTAAGCGTGTGTGAGTATGTGTTTGTTCTGATCTAGGCTTCCCAAGATCATGAATCAGGCTCCACGTCCCGATAAAACCACTTTTATTTAGGTTAAAGGGAATTCCTCTCCAGCAAAATCCCGGCAAACAGTCTTTCATGAGATTGCACAACTACAGGCCTTGATCAGGCTTGAAGAGTTGCCAGGCCAATATCTTCCAAACACCATGCTATAGCAGCAATTACCATATTTTTTCGAGTATAAGACGCACTGGAGTATAAGACGCACCCAGGTTTTGAAGAGGCTTTTTTTTTTTAAAAAAAAGTAGGTAGGTAGATCGAGGGATAGAGAGGGAGAGAGAGAAATACAGTAGGGAGGGAGGGAGGAAGAGACAGTAGTTAGGTAGTTAGATAAATAAATGGGGGGGGGAGAGAGAGAGAGAGAAATACAGTAGGTAGGTAGGTAGGTAGGGAGAGAAGAGTGTGTAGATAAGTAGGTAGGTAGATAGATAGATAAAGAGAAATAGAGAGATAGAGAGAGATAAATACAGTAGATAGGTAGGGAGAGAGAGTAGGTAGGTAGGCATATAGGTAGATAGAGGGAGGGGGGAGAGAGAAATACAATAGACAGGTAGGGGGAGAGAGAGAATATGTATGTAGGTAGATGTTTCCAGGTGTATTTATCCATGAGCTGGAGAAGGAAATCGCTGACAACCTGTAGCACCTAAAACTTTGTGTCTGTTGGCACAGCACTTGACCAATGTAATTCTCATCAATCCCTCTACCTAAACAGCCTTCTGAAAGGAAAAAAAAAGGTTTTGCACTCTGCAAACCTTCCCAAAATGGCCCATTTTTCATGAAAACGGGCCCATTTTTTTCAAATAAAAAGCATGAATAGCTTTGGGGGGGCTTGCAGAGTGCTCCTGAGGGTGGGGGTGGGGACAAACACTAGCAAAAAACAGGTCATTTTTTGATCATAAAAATAGCATGCATAGCCTTATGGAGGTTTATAGAGTGCTCCTGGGGGCGGGGGGGGGCAAAAAACGTGCTGTTTTTTGCTCATTTCTGCCCTCTCCAGCCGCCAAGAGCTCTCTGAGAGGCTCCATAAGGCTGTGTATGGCCATTTTGGTGAAGGGCAAGGGACCGTGGCAAGGGACCTGGTTATCTGCAAGACTGCCTCCTGCTACCAAATACCTCCCACCATCCAGTTCGCTCCCACAGAGAGGGCCTCCTCAGGGTGCCGTCGGCCAGGCAATGTCGGCTGGCAACCCCTAGGGGGAGAGCCTTCTCTGTGGCAGCCCCCGCCCTCTGGAATGACCCACCCCCTGACCTACGGACAATCACGGACCTGTGCCTTTTCCGTCGGGCTTTGAAGACTTATTTATTCCGTGTGGCCAGCCTGGCATAGTTTCTAAACTGGCATACTTTTAAATGTTATAGTTTTATATGTTTTTAGTAGGGATTTTAACTAGGTTTTAAGACAGGCTCCATTATTTAATGTATTTTTAAGGGTTCCTATGTTTTTATTCGTGTTTTTATTGCTGCCTGTACACCGCCCTGAGTCCCGGAAGGAAGAAGGGCGGTATAGAAATTTAAAAAATAAATAAATAAATAAATAAATAAATAAATAAATAAATAAATAAATAAATAAATAAATAAATAAATAAATAAATAAGGGGGCGGGGGCTTCAGGAGGCAAAAAATGCTGTATTCAGTGTATAAGACGTACCCAGATTTTCAGCCTCTTTTTAGAGGAAAAAAGGTGCGTCTTATACTCCCAAAAAACAGATCTTCACCCTAATGAACTGAACTAATTGTTCCCTGCAAATTCCCCTCCTCTTTATGCCCTGTGGGAGGGGCCACTCACGGTCCACTAGTGCCTTTACTGCCAAGTCGGCCCTTGTTCCTTAGCTGTTCGCTTCTCCTGGCAGCTCTGTGCATGCGCACACTGGGAACAGGCTCCATCTGTTCTTCTGCCCCACTGCCTCCCATGCAGAGCACTCCTCAGAAAACTTCCCCAGACTCAAGACTGGCTCATGTTTCTCCCCAACCTCCTCACTGTCTGAATCTGCCACCAGCTCTGTTTTTTATTTATTTATTTATTTATTTGATTTATATCCCGCCCTTCCCCAAAAGGACCCAGGGCGGCGCACAGGAATTTAAAATACATACAAAATAATACAAAAATACAAAAAATTTAAAAACCTATTAAATATCAGTCCTGCGCTAAAACCAATTAAAATCCCCAAATAAAACTATCTATACTAGTCACAGCGGAGGCTATGTTAGGCCGGCTTGATGGAAGAGATGTGTTTTTAAACACTGGCGGAAGAGGTGGAGGTCCGTGATGGTACGAAGTTCTGGGGGTAGGTCGTTCCACAGGGCAGGGCCCGCCATAGAGAAGGCCCTTCCCCTGGGTGTCGCCAGTCGGTATTGTCCGGCCAACGGCACCCTGAGAAGGCCCTCTCTGTGGGAGCGTATCGGTCTGAGGGATGTTGGCCGCTAGCAAGCCATAACAGTATGTACTTATATTACTAATGTCTAAATGTGTTGCCTATAATATTTAAGCATGATATATGGCACAATTTGCCTATTAGTCTTACCATTAAAAAATAGTGATCTTCTGGTTCAGCTCGGAGATACTTAAAAATAATGTGTTCCATGAACCTTTCCATCAGATCCCAGTCTTCCACCATGCCATGCCGGATAGGCCACTGAAGTGAAGGAGAAAGGAACCACAGCATCATTCCATGAACTAAAGTGTCATTTTTACCTTGAAGAAACAAAGGTCTGTTCTATCATTCAGATTCAGCAGGACCTTGAAAGACTTGAACATTGGGCGCTATCTAACAAAATGAAATTCAATGGTGGAAAGAGTAAGGTTCTACATTTAGAAAAATGAAATGCACAGGTACAGTATACTTGCTCAAGAGTAGTAACTGTGAGAGGGATCTTGGAGTCCTAGTAGACAACCATTTAAATATGAGCCAGCAGTATGCAGCAGCTGCCAAAAAAGCCAACACAGTTCTAGGCTGCATAAACAGAGGGATAGAATCAAGATCACGTGAAGTGTTAATACCACTTTATAAGGCCTTGGTAAGGCCACACTTGGAATATTGCATTCAGTTTTGATCATCACGATGTAGAAAAGATGTGGAGACTCTAGAAAGAGTGCAGAGAAGAGCAACAAAGATGATTAGGGAACTGGAGGCTAAAACATATGAAGAACGGTTGCAGGAACTGGGTATGTCTAGTTTAATGAAAAGAAGGACTAGGGGAGACATGATAGCAGTGTTCCAATATCTCAGGGGTTGCCACAAAGAAGAGGGAGTCAAACTATTCTCTAAGGCACCTGAGGGCACAACAAGAAGCAATGGGTGGAAACTAATCAAGGAGAGAAGCAACTAAGAACGGAGGAGAAATTTCCTGATAGTTAGGACAATTAATCAGTGGAACAGAAGTTGCCTCCAGAAGTTGTGAATGCCCCAACACTACAAGTCTTCAAGAAGATGTTGGATAGCCATTTGTCTGAAATGATATAGGGCTTCCTGCCTAGGCAGGGAGTTGGACTAGATGACCTCCAAGGTCCCTTCCAACTCTGCTATTGTATTATTAACTCCCAGAATTCTCCACCCAGCATAGCTGGCTGGAGAATTCTGGGAGTTGAAGTCCACAAGTCTTAAAGATGCCAAGTTTGGGAACCTCTGTTTTAGAGAAAGCAAGTGAGAAAATGCACTAATCTCAAAGGTGCTTTTTTAAAAAAGCACCTGGAATTTGTGTTTTTTTTCCCTTGAGGAAAATGTTTCGCTTCTCACCCAAGAAGCTTGTTCAGTTCTTCAGTTCTGTCAGAAGCTTCTTGGATGAGAAGCAAAATGGCTTCATCAAGGAAAAATTGTTGCCTTTTGAAAAAGCAAAAAAGCACCTTTGAGGCAATCATGACCTAGATGACTGAGAATCTGCATAGATACAAAAATACAGTAGCAAAGTAGAAGGGCCTACATTAGACTTCAGAAGAGGAGAACAAATGAAAAGGTTCAGGAAATTGGTATCAAATAGATGTAATAATTCTTAATCGGAAGGGGACTTAAAATAGACTTCAACTCCCTGATGACCAGGCTGAGTGGGAATTCTAGGAATAATTTAGTTAAGTTTAAAGCAGCAGGTTTTCACCTGAGATTTTAGAGGTCTATGAATTCAAATGGAAAATAAATTATAACTGTATTTTCAACATCTTCCAACTTTCCATCCAATAATGAAACTAGATAACAAAGTCAACTGAAAGCCTATGGACTCCAAAAAGGTTTGATTATATTTAATGCTGAATATTTTAACGACAGCAAGACTGTTTTTTGCACAGAAATGGAAAAATAATAAATAAGATACTGAAGTGCACAGAGATGGACAGACTGACTCTAGAGCGCAAAGACAAGGGTAATCCCCCGTTCTGACTCTTATAGGGATAATTTTATAGGGATAATTTTTAAATTTTAGAGTTTTATCAATTTTAGCACAGGGAATATTTAATTTGTTTTTAACAATTTTGTATTTTTGTATGTTTTTAATGATGCCTGTGCGCCGCCCTGGGTCCTTTTTTAGGAGGACGGGGTATAAATTTAATAAAATAAAATAAATAAATAAAGACAGAATATCACGAAATCTGGGACAAATGGTACCTATGGTTAGAAATGAGGAAAAAAGACTGGAACAGAAAAACACAGACAAGTTAAGAATTGGAAAATACGGGTATTAAGAATGTGTGATATGTAGAAATTGGATGTGTATTTGTCTGATTAGTAACTATATAAAAGAAAGGATAAACAGACAGGTAATCTGACTGACTACATACACCTATGGAATAGATATAAATGTAATTGTTATAAGATCGAATCACTATATGGAAATGTTTATGCCAGAAATGTCGTACTATGTCCAATGTTTTTAATGTTTATCTAATAAAAAAAGTTTTAAAAAACCAAAAAGGTTTGGTAACCTCAATATCCCTCTCTAAAATAAGCTGAATTATTCTTCAATATTTGGATAATTGTATTTGAGCATCAATGTTTTCCTCTGTAATGGAATCTACATCTATATATTTTATGGCAAGCCTTAAAATACACTTTTCTGAGAAGCAATATATGTAGCTTTCAGCAGTCTAAAAGGCTTCTGTGGCATAGAAAGATTAAGGACCCAGGATGTGCCAAAGACTTTAGCGGTAAAAGTTACATCTGGAGAGGAGGACCAAAACAATCAACATAGAGGGCACTTCAATATGATTTGGGGCGCTTGCGTGCAGGAACAGGTAGTCCTCACACCTACCTCACATCTGTAATTAAGCTTGTGATTCAGTACTAGGTCTGACAGTTGTTAATGACAGTGGTCATTAAGAAGGTAACAGAGATTGTAAAAGGAAACACTGCAGTCATTAAGTGAACCCATTGTTTGCTGGCAGAAGTGTCATAAATTGAGGTCATGAGCAGTGGTGGATTTCAGTTAAGCACATTGTTAGCTTAGAGTCATTACGTTCCCACAAACAATCTAAATCCAACTCTTCTTTTATTATTATTTCAAATTTATACCCCGCCCTTCTCCTAAAAAAGGACCCAGGGCGGCGCACAGGCGTTATTAAAACCATACAAAAATACAAAAATACATAATTATTAAAAACTATTAAACTTTCCCTGTGCTGAAACTAATAAAACTCTAAAATTTAAAATTATCCCTATAAAAGTCTTGGACTCTTAACTGGCGACAATTTAGTACTGAACTTGAATAGGCGAGATTCTTGTGTATAGTTCTGAGCAATACATCTTCCCAAGCAAAACTCAATGGATGGCCCAGATTCTTTATGCCCGACACTCCCATTATCCGCTCCAACTTTACCTTTGTAGCATAGGTGGGCTTGACGAGAGCTTCATCACCAATGAAAAAGTCGAGATCATCCACGCCTTGGACCAGTCTCCTCTGCGCCTGGTCACCTACTTTGGCTGATTCTCTTATTGCAATACCTAAATGAAAGAGTTGGAAAGCAAATACGCATTTGGTGTGCTCGCTTTAGGAGAACAGTTACCGTATTTTTTGAAGTATAAGACGCACCTTTTTCCCTCAAAAAAGAGGCTGAAAATCTGGGTGCGTCTTATACACCGAATACAGCAATTTTTGCCTCCCCAAACCCCGCCCCCTTCACCAAAATGGCAGCACAGAGCCTGTAGGAGGCTTTCAAAGTGCTCCTGTAGGCTGGGGAGGGCAGAAATGAGTGAAAAACGGGCCATTTTTTGCTCACTTTTGCTTCCCCAGCACTCTGAAAGCCTCCTAAAGGCTATGCATGCAATTTTTCTGACAAAAAATCGGCCGTTTTTTGTTCGTTTTTGGGTGGGGGAGCAGCCCACAGAAGCACTCCTAAAGGCTATTCATGCCTTTTTAAAAAAAACAAATGGGGCTGTTTTCGTGTAAAGCGGGCCGTTTTTGGAGGACTGCAGTCAAAAACCTTTTTAAAAAATTATTTGCCTCTTCAAAACCTTGCTGCATCTTATACTCCGGTGCATCTTATACTCCAAAAAACACGGTACATTTTTGCTGTTAGAGAGGTGCTTAGTCCCACATACAGATGGCATCTTCAATTCAGAATACAAGCTGCCCAAGTGAAAGATCTTTCAAGCTGTATCCATGGTGTCAGGTGAAGAAGGAAGTCACTTGTTTGTCAAGGCAGATCTGTGGCAGCGCACATAATAGAGATAGGAAGGAAAGGATTTGCCATAGCAACCGGAAAGTTGCTTAATGAGGGCCAGTCTTGGCAAGAAGACCTTTGTCTCTCCATCTGCATACCAGCCAAGGACACTAATGTAGTAAATACTACTTCACAGAAGAAGGGGCCCACACATCCCAACCTCAACCCCCAAGAAAAACTCACTAGACGTTAGAGAAGCCAAACACTTGTCTCTCTCTCCACTGATGAGCACGTATTCTCAAAACACCCTCTACTTACATGATGGGATAATAAATTGTGGTTCAGTATTTCCAGCGTAGCCCAGTTTTGTGTACCTAGAATAAGAAGAAAGCAGATAATCAGAAACTCAGTGTGGTTTAGCCAAGCCAGGTTTACCCAAATCAGCTTGCAAATAATTGCACCGTGTTCGTCCAGCTTTTTCTGAATCAAATAAAGGCTTATTGTGGCCAAGGATTTCATGGAGGTAAATGCATCACATTTTGTAAAGCACAAATATTTTATTATTTTTATTTTTTATTTTTCGAATTTATACCTCGCCCTTCTCCTTGTTAGGACCCAGGGCGGCGCACAGGCATTTACTAAAATCACAGTACAAAACAATATATATCATTGAAACATATTAAATAATTTAGAACCCGTGCTAAAACCCATTTAAAAAACCCTACCAAATTATAATTTACGTATAAAAAGTCAGAAACGGGGGGCTATCCTAGGCCGGCTTGTTGGAATAAATACGTCTTAAGGGGTTGGTGGAAGAGGCGGAGGTCCGAGGTAGTACGAAGGTCGGGGGGTAGGTCGTTCCAGAGGGCCGGGCCCGCCACAGAGAAGACCCTTCCCCTGGGTGTCGCCAACCGGCATTGCCCAGCTGACGGCACCCGGAGAAGACCCTCTCTGTGTGACCGGATCGGACAAAGGGATGTATGGGGCAGGAGGCGGTTTCGTATATAGCTAGGCCCCGAGCCATGGAGCGATTTAAAGATGGTCGTCAACACCTTGAAGCGCACTCGAAAAGCCACAGGCAGCCAGTGCAGCTCGCGCAGGAGAGGTGTTATGTGGGCTTGCCTTGGAGCACCCATAATCACCCGCGCGGCCGCATTCTGTACTAACTGTAGCCTTCGAGTGCACCTCAAGGGGAGCCCCATGTAGAGAGCGTTACAGTAATCCAGCCGAGATGTCACAAGTGCTTGAGTGACTGTGCGAAGGGCCCCCCGGTCCAGTAAGGGGCGCAACTGGCGTATCAGGCGTACCTGATAGAACGTCCCCCTGGCCACAGCTGCCACATGGTCCTCCATGGACAGCCGGGAATCCAGGAGGATGCCCAAGTTGCACGCCCTCTCCACGGGGGCCTGTTGTTCGCCCCCAATGGCCAATGTTGGACTTATCTGGATGAACTGGGGTGCCGGAAACCACAGCCACTCGGTCTTGGACGGGTTGAGTTTGAGTTTGTTACTACCCATCCAGATCCGTACGGCCTCCAAACACCGGGACAACACCTCGACGGCATCGTTGGGGTGGTTTGGGGTGGATATGTACAGCTGGGTGTCATCAGTGTACAGATGGTAATCCACCCCAAAACCACGGATGATCTCGCCCAACGGCTTCATGTAGGTGTTGAACCGAAGTGGCGAGAGGACCGACCCCTGAGGAACCCCACATGTGAGGGGCCTCGGGGACGACCTCTGCCCTCCTGCCAACACCCATTGCGACCGACCAGAGAGGTAGGACGAGAACCACCGTAGAACGGTACCTCTCAGCCCCAACCCCCCCAATCGGTGCAATAAGATACCATGGTTGATGGTATCGAAAGCCGCTGAGAGGTCTAATAGGACATGGATAGAGGAGCAACCTCTATCCCGCGCCCTCCAGAGATCATCAACTAACGCGACCAATGCCGTCTCGGTGCTGTGACCGGGCTGGAAGCCGGACTGGCGCGGGTCTAGATAATCAACTTCCTCCAGGTGCCGAGGAAACTGTTGGGCCACCACACTCTCGACAACCTTCGCTGAAAAGTGAAGGTTGGAGACGGGACGATAGTTTTCTAATAATGCTGGGTCCAGGGATGGCTTCTTGAGGAGGGGCCTCACCACCGCCTCTTTCAAGACGGTAGGCAAGGACCCCTCACTCAGAGATGCATTCACAATGCCCTGGAGCCAGCCTCATGTCACCTCCCAGGATGCCAGTACAAGCCAGGAGGGGCACGGGTCCAATAAACATGTGGTGGCTCTAAGGTTCCTCCGCAACCTGTCCATATCCTCGGTAGTGACAAAGTCAAACTTCTCCCAAGGTGTTATCTCAAGACCAGCACCGGGCATATCGACTGGATCACTTTCAGTGGAGGGCAGCTCGTTCCGAATCTGAGTGATTTTGTCCTGCAGAAACACTCCAAATTCCTCTGCTCGACCCTGCAGAGGGGCTTCCCGCGGCCTCAGGTGAAGGAGGGAGCGGGTCACCCCAAACAGGGCGACAGGGCGGTTTTCTGCAGACGCGATAAGGGTGGCACAATACTCACGTTTGGCCACTCTTAGCACCACTAAGTAAGTCCTAATATGGTCTCTCACTAGTGTTCGGTCAGCTTCGGATCGAGAGGATCTCCACCTACTCTCTAGGCATCTCTTGTGGCGTTACATCTCCCGAAGCTCCTCGGTAAACCAAGGGGCCTGGATGATTCGACGCCGCATGAGAGGCCGCAAGGGCGCGACTCGGTCCAAGGCCCCAGTGGCCGCACTATACCATGCGGCCACCAGATCCTCAGTCGAGTCGCCGGGCAGGGACACAGGTATTGGCCCAAGTTCCCTCTGGAACCTTTCCGGATCCATCAGGCGCCTGGGGCGGAACCAACTCGGTGTCTCCGGTTCGGCCCCCCCGCGGTGGGGTGTGACGGTTGGAAAGTCTATCTGAAGGAGAGAGTGATCTGTCCATGACAAGGGTAAGATGACTAAATCCCCTGTTCCGAGATCACTAATCCAGTGTCCAGAGACAAAAATCAGATCCAGCGTGTGTCCTCCCTCGTGAGTGGGGCCCTGAACTACTTGGGTCAGGTCCATGGCCGTCATGGAAGCCATGAACTCCCGGGCTGCCTCGGATGTTTCGCCCGCCGATGGCAGGTTAAAGTCCCCCATGACTATAAGTGTGGGGGTCTCCACCGCCATCGCAGTGATCACCTCGAGTAGCTCGGGTAGGGCTGCTGTTACATAGCGGGGAGCCAGGTATACAATCAGCAAGCCCAACTGCCTCCCTAGGCCCCACTTCACGAAGAGGGACTCACAGCCAGTTGTCTGAGGCACAGTGGTCTCCCTTGGCTCCAGACTTTCCTTAACAATAACCGCCACCCCCCCACCCCTGCCTAGGGCCCTAGGCTGATGAAATGCACAGTAGCCTGGTGGGCACATTTCCACGAGGGGTAAACCCCCCTCGGGGCCCAACCAGGTCTCCGTAATTCCCACCAGGTCCGGGTCCCCCTCTGACACAAGGTCATTTATGAGGGGGGCTTTGTTCACCACGGACCTGGCGTTGCAGAACATCAGCCTAGGGCCCCGGCTCTGTAATCCCTGACCGCCTAGCCCACGAGTGGAGCACAGGGGGTTGGGGCAAGCGACCGCTCGTAGCCAGCCACCTCTTTGTCCAATTTGCTGGGTTTCTACGCCTGCCCTGGAGAGAGGCAACATACACAGTAGAAGACAAATGCACACGTATACAAGAATCCATTTTCGAAATTAGCCTGCCACAGTTTAGTGCAGAATGCGGCCGCGCGGGGGATTCTGGGAGCATCTCAAAGCTCCCACGTAACACCTCTCCTGCGCGAGCTGCACTGGCTGCCAGTGGCCTTCCGGGTGCGCTTCAAGGTGCTTGTTACCATCTTCAAATCGCTCCATGGCATGGGGCCTAGTTATTTGCGGGACTGTCTCCTGCCGCACACCTCCCACCATCCGATCCGCTTCCATAGGGAGGGCCTCCTCAGGGTACCATCCGCTGGTCAATGCCGGCTAGCGGTGCCCAGGGGAAGGGCCTTCTCGGTGGCAGGGCCATCCCTCTGGAACGACCTACCCCCCGAACTTCGGACTATCACAGACCTTCCCCTCTTTCGCCGCTCACTTAAGATGTATCTTTTCCATCAAGCCGGTCTAGCTTAGAGCTCTGATATAATTCAACCTCAGCCAACGAGTAAATGTATTTTAGAATTTTAATGGGAATGTTTTAGCACAGGTCCTTAGTTTAATTCATTTTAGACATTATTACTGTATTTATTGTTATTTATTGATTTTAACTCCCTGTGCACCGCCCTGGGTCCATTTCGATGGAGAAGGAGCGGTTATATAAATCGAAATAAATAAATAAATAAATGGCCACAAAGAAATCTTATTTCGCCATCACCATTGCTGAAACCTTAAAAGCAGGGGTGTCCAACCTGAGAAACTTTTAAGGTGTATGGACTTCAACTCCCAGAATTCCCCAGCCAGCATGGAAGCTGAAGTCCACACGTCTTAAAGCATCCAAGATTAGACACCTCTGCTTTAAAGTGCGTTTGTAAGACATTTGGTATTGATAAATGGGATGTCATCATTCCAGTGTCTGGAAGGATGATGCCAGAATACTGATCAGCATCTTCTGAGGATGGATTTCAGTTCAGTTCAGAGGTTGGCCTGCCCCCCATACAAATTTGAAGACTCCTTTATTCCTGGCCATCCATAGTTCTACGTAAGAAATGATATTAAATATTTGGGTTTGCGGAAATATCATCCCAAGAAAACATAAACCAAAATTTGAAAGAGACACCTATAACAGGGGGGGGAAGGGAGAGAGGAGGAGAAAATGAGGGGAAGAGGGGGGAAGGAAGAAAGAGGTAAGGAGAGGAGGGTGGAAGGGAGAGAAAGAGAAGGAGAGAAGGTAGGAAGGGAAGAGGAAGAGTAGGAGTAGGAGAAAGGGAAGGGAAGAAGGAAGGGGAAGGAGAGGAGGAAAGGAAGAAAGAGGTAAGGATAGGCGGGTGGGAGAGAAAGAGAAGGAGAGAAGGTAGGAAGGGGAAGAAGAAGAGTAGGAATAGGAGAAAGGGAAGGGAAGAAGGAAGGGGAAGGAGAGGAGGGAAGGAAGAAAGAGGTAAGGAGAGGAGGGTGGAAGAGAAAGAGAAGGAGAGAAGGTAGGAAGGGGAAGAGGAAGAGTAGGAGTAGGAGAAAGGGAAGGGAAGAAGGAAGGGGAAGGAGAGGAGGGAAGGAAGGAAGTAGAGGAGGGAGGGAGGGAGAAAAGGAAGGGAAAGTAAGATGGTAGACATCAGGAGGAAGGGATGGTAAATAAAGCAACCCAAGCTGTATATTATAATCTACTAAATGGAATAACAAATGTATAAGAATAACAAAGTTAAAGAAGAATAACACTTATATGAATTTATACTTAAAATGGTATGTAAAAGAATAAACGTTTTTTTTTAAATGGCAACAAAAAAAAGTTCTACGTAAGAATGATGATTGAAGTGGTGGTTAAGGTGCTGGCCTAGAAATCAGGAGATTTAAGTTCTAGTCCTACTTTGAACATGAAAGCTGATTGGATAACCTTTCTCAGTCCGTCTCTCCCAGCCCAGCCCACTTCACAGGCTGGTTATTTTGGGGAACATAGGAGAAGGTGTGCTGGATATGTTTGTCACCTTTAGTTACTGATAACATAGTAAAGACCAGATAAAAAATCTAATAATAAAGCTGTAGCTCAAACCATGCTAGAATATTGTAATAGACCCTAAGAATAACCTGGAAACTAAACTACTTCAAGTTGAAGGCAAGCATGAGTTCAAAAAACAGAAATACATAGGCTGCATTCCATGTGTTTTACGGATTACCAACTTCTCTAGGCCTTGCTTTAATGCTGACCATTCAGCTTTCCACACACTTATTGATCACACCATCCTCGAAGCCCAGGGTTAAAGATCGGAACTGCATGTCCAGTTTTTCCATTGTTTATATTTGCAGAGATTTCACATGGTCAGTGAGCTGCAAAATGATAGGCCTTCGAGAAAGCCCAAACAGTAATTATTAGATTAAGGTGATATTTAATTCTGGATGATGATAATGAGGATGAGGATGAGGATGTTATCCATTTAGTCATGTCCAACTTGGTGAAACTATGGGCCCGGTCAATCTATGTCTTCCAATCTTGAGTTATTCTATGCATTGGCTGGTGTCAGATTTGATGGTGTCCTCCGCCTTTTCCGCCAGAAGACGCACTTTTTCCACCAAGCCGGCCTAGCGTGATCACCCTATAACGACTGAGTTTTAAATTAGCAATTCGTTTTAATTAGAGGGATTTTAGTAATTTTAGCACAGAGTTTTCTTAATTTAATTGGTTTTATGATATTTATTATGTACTAGCTATACCCGGCCACACGTTGCTGTTGCCCAGTCTGGTTAAATGGCCAACCAATCTGTGTGTAGATCTACACCTGCACACATACACACAATCACAATATAACCCCCAACCTACCTACCTACTGTATTTCTCCCTCTCTATCTATCCCTCTACCTACCTACCTATCGTATTTCTCCCTCTCTATCTATCCCTCTACCTACCTACCCACTGTATTTCTTCCTTTCTCCCTCTATCTACCTACCCACCTACTGTATTTCCCCCTCTCTCTCTATTCCTCTACCTACCTACCAACCTACCTACCTACTGTATTTCTCCCGATCTATCTATACATCTACCTACCTACCTACTATATTTCTTCCTTTCTCCCTCTACCTACCTACCTACTGTATTTATCCCTATCTATCTATCACCCTATCTACCTAACTACCTACCTACCTACCTTATTTCTCCCTCTCTATCTATCCCTCTATCTACCTACCTACTGTAATACAATAATACCGAGGTGATGCGTAGGTCGGGGGGTAGGTCGTTCCAGAGGGCAGGGCCTGCCACAGAGAAGGCCCTTCCCCTGGGTATCGCCAACCAGCATTGCCCGGCCGACGGTACCCAGAGAAGACTCTCTCTGTGGGAGCGGATCGGACAAAGGGATGTATGAGGCAGGAGGCGATCTCGTATATAGCTAGGCCCCGAGCCATGGAGCGATTTAAAGATGGTCATCAGCACCTTGAAGCGCACCCGAAAGGCCACAGGTAGCCAGTACAGCCCACGCAGGAGAGGTGTTATGTGGGATTGCCTTGAGGCACCCATAATCACCCGCGCGGCCGCATTCTGTACTAACTGTAGCCTTCGAGTGCACCTCAAGGGGAGGCCCATGTAGAGAGCGTTGCAGTAGTCCAGCCGGGATGTCACGGGTGCTTGAGTCACTGGGCGAAGGGCCACCCGGTCCAGTAAGGGGCGCAACTGGCATATCAGGTGTACCTGATAAAACGCCCTCCTGGCCACGGCCGTCACTTGGTCTTCCATGGACAGCTGGGAATCCAGGAGGACACCCAAGTTGCGCGCCCTCTCCACGGGGGCCAGTTGTTCGCCCCAATGGCCAGTGTTGGACTTACCTGGCTGAACCGGCGTGCCGGAAACCACAGCCACTCGGTCTTGGACGGGTTGAGCTTGAGTTTGTTACTACCCATCCAGACCCGTACGGCCTCCAAACACCGGGACAGCACCTCAACGGCATCGTTGGATTGGTTTGGGGTGGATATGTACAACTGAGTGTTGTCAGCATACAGATGATATCCCACCCCAAAACCACGGATGATCTCGCCCAGCGGCTTCATATATGTGTTGAATAGGAGGGGCGAGAGGACTGACCCCTGAGGAACCTCACATATGAGGGGTCTCGGGGACGACCTCTGCCCTCCTGCCAACACCCATTGCGACCGACCAGAGAGGTAGGATGAGAACCACCGCAGAAGGGTGCCTCTCAGCCCCAACCCCCCCAATCGGTGCAATAAGATACCATGGTCGATGGTATCAAAAGCCGCTGAGAGATCGAATAGGACTAGGATAGAGGAGCAATCTCTATCCCGTGCCCTCCAGAGATCATCCACCAACGCGACCAATGCCGTCTCAGTGCTGTGACCGGGCCAGACACCGGACTGGCGCGGGTCTAGATAATCAACTTCCTCCAGGTGTCGAGGAAACTGTTGAGCCACCACATTCTCTACAACCTTCGCAAGAAAGTGAAGGTTGGAGACCAGACGGTAATTTTCCAACAATGCTGGGTCCAGGGAAGGCTTTTTGAGGAGAGGTCTCACCACCGCCTCTTTCAAGGCGGTAGGTAAGAGCCCCTCACTCAAGGATGCGTTCACAATGTCCTGGAGCCAGCCTTGTGTAACCTCCCAGGATGCCAGTACAAGCCAGGAGGAACACGGGTCCAATAAACATGTGGTGGCCCTAAGGCTCCTCAACAACCTGTCCATATCCTCGGTAGTGACAAAGTCAAACTCCTCCCAAGGTGTTATCTCAAGACCAGCATTGGATAAACCAATTGGATCACTTTCAGTGGAGGGCAACTTGTTCCGAATCTGAGTGATTTTGTCCTGCAGATAAATTCCAAATTCCTCTGCTCGACCCTGCAAAAGGGCTTCCCGCGGCCTCTGGTGAAGGAGGGAGCGGGTTATCCCAAACAGGGCATCAGGGCATTTTTCCGCGGACACGATAAGGGTGGCACAATACTCACATTTGGCCACTCTTAGCGCCACTAAGTCCTAATATGGTCTCTTACAAGTGTTCGGTCAGCTTCGGATCGAGAGGATCTCCACCTACTCTCTAGTGGCGCTTCATCTCCCGCAGCTCCATGGTAAACCAGGGGGCCTGGGTGAATCGACGCCGCGTGAAAGGCCGCAAGGGCACAACTCGGTCCAAGGCCCCCGTGCCGCACTATACCATGCGGCCACTAGGTCCTCAGTCGAGTCGTGGGGCAAGGACACAGGTATTGGCCTAAGCTCCCTCTGGAACTTCCAGGGTCCATTAAGCGCCTGGGGCGAAACCATCTCGGTATCTCCGGTTCCGCCTCCCCATGGTGGGATGTGACGGTTGGAAAGTCCATCCGAAGGAGAGAGTGATGTGTCCATGACAAGGGTAAGATGGCTATATCCCCTGTTCCGAGATCACTTCTCCACTGCCCAGAGACAAAAATCAGATCCAGCGTGTGTCCTCCCTCGTTAGTGGGGCCCTGAACTACTTGGGTCAGGTCCATGGCCGGTGGATATCCTGTCTCCCACCACCCCTGCCCCTCCTCAAGACCGATCGAATGGGAAAGCCCTCAGCAGAAACGACCCCCAATCCCCCCTCCTTAATGGACCCATCCTTTATCCTACTTCTGCCGGCCGGCCCTGTATCTTGACCCCCCTCTGACTGAATAGACCCTTCCCCCACCCTAGGACCCCTTAAAAGCCGAATTAAAAATTTATTTAAAAACCCCCTAAGTCCGTGCTTCGCCCACCTCTCTGGATTAATCCATCCCTCATTGAGGTGGGCCCTTGATAAACCCGGGGCCCAGATCATTCTCCTCATGACCAAGGATTATATTATAACTTTCTATGTAAAGTATGTTCTCAATCACAGAACTGTAGGTGTCTTCTCAAAAATAATCAACACTATTTATTTGTGTTTCAATTTATGAACACTCTGTTTTTCCAGTGTGTTGGGGGATATCTCCGTTGGGAGACGGAAAGTTGTGCAGCGGAATGTACAACTAGAGAAACGTTGCTAGTAAAACACACAAATAGTATCTCAGACACTGTTTGTAAAAAACAATTAGCTTTACTGGTTTGTAAAACTAAACTACCGCTTCACGAGCAGTGATTGTAGATAGTTAGTCAAACAAAGTCCTTAACAAACTAACAACTGCTTACAGTCAGCAATCTACAATTCTTCCTTCTTCCTTCTTCAAACACAGTCAATCACGGCAAACAAGCAGATAGCAAACAATAGAGATATCGAGCAGAGAGAGAATCCAGCAGCGAGAGATTGCCCTCTGCTTACTTCCTCTTATTGCCGAGATAATTACAGTCTCTAATTGCATTCCAACATTTCACCATCCTTAAAAGCAACAGTGACCATTTGTCATCGTGGTAATATATACTGCCTACCCAACTCTAGGAGACTACTCCTAACACAGTGAGTCCTAATAGAGAACTTTCCCTTGCAACTGAATAAGGTGCACTGTATAGGATATATACTGTCTTCCCCACAAGGTAGTATAAATTCAGGCTGGCAAAAGCCGGCCATCCATTCGTAAGCCTTCACACAAACACTTGCTCTTCAGTAGGCAATGTTAAGAGAGAGAACAGAGCAGGTGTATGGGTCAGGAAAGCAAACAAGAGTTAGAAATCTCTAGGGCATCTCATCTGTTGACTAGACCGTGAAGTAAAAAAATAAAAAAGCAGCAGCCAAAACATTTCCATAAGGCGATCAGAATTAAAACTCAACTGAAAGAAGGGACTTCAACTTTTCAGAAAAGTGCCTGTTTGGTTAGGGTTGAAATCAAGATACCGTGAGTTCTAGTCCAACTTTAGCATGAAAGCCGGTTGGGTGACTTTGGGCCAATTACCAGGGGGTGGTGAGTTCAAGTCCTGCCTTAGATATGAAAACCAGCTGGGTGACTTTGAGTTAGTCCCTTTCCCTGAGACCCAAGCCTCTTCACAACATTGTGGGGAAAATGGGAAAAGAGTACTAAGTAAATTCACTTCCTAGAGTTACTTATGAAGTAATAAAGATGAGATTAAAATCAAATTAAGAAATTAAGTAAGTAAAAATATTATGACTCTCACATTTCCCCATCAAAATGGTAGCTCTTAAATCACTCTATTATACAATAATGATAGATAAATATTCATAATAAACGGACGTGGAGGCTCAGTGACTAAGACACAGCCTCTCGATCAGAAAGGTCAGGAGTTTGGCGGTTCGAATCCTTGTCCCAGCTTCTGCCAACCTAGCAGTTCGAAAGCATGTAAAAATGCAAGTAGAAAAAATAGGGACCACCTTTGGTGGGAAGGTAACTGTTCCGTGCTCCTTTGGCATTTAGTCATGCTGGCCACAAGACCATGGAGACATAATCAGACAGTGCTGGTTCTTCGGCTTTGAAACGGAGATGAGCACCGCCCCCTAGAGTCGGGAACGACTAGCATATATGTGCAATCCTCACCAACCTGTTACCTTTCAAATGTTTTACAGTTTACAAATGCAGATTCACAGCCTCGCCATTTGTCTTAACCAAGGGAAGCATGCCAAAACTAGAAGAGGATGCCTAAAAATGGCCCTTTTCAAGCCTGGGTGCAAATCTATTTTTCTTTTTTTTTAATCTCTCTCTCCTCAGGTTCTGCTCTACACATTTTGGTTGTGCCTGCTTTGCCTGCAATGTTGAGAGGTGCCTTGGCACGTGAAATGTAATCAATCTCTAATGTGTCACTACCTCTCTAGAACTAATGTCACTATCTGGCATGGTATACAGGGCTTTGATCCTGCGCTCGAAATAATTCCTGAGAGGCTGTATCGAATTACAGGACAATCCTCAGCAAGTTTCTCAGAAGTCCTAGCAAGTTCACGGAGGCCTTCTTCTGAAATACAGATGTATATTTAGCAGTATTGATTCAATTGCAAACTCTACACCGAAAATGAAAAAGCCTGGAAGATGATCAGATTGCTCATGTAACTGTAATTAAATATGGGATTATTAGATTAGGCCTTGGTTAATATATGCAATGCCACCACAGTCAGACGGGATAACATCAGAGGAATGCCCTCTAGGAAGTTTTAAATAGATCGCTGTGCCTCCTGACTTTAGGGTCAGTGTGTAAGCTGATCTGCAGAACTGCAGGAAAGGGGATAGAAACTAACAGGAGAATTGAAACGGGCAATGAGCGTTGTGTTATGCAGCTATTAATGGGCCTACCTAAAATGCAGTTAAGAAGAGAGAGCCAGTTTGATCTAATGCTGTGACGGTGAACCTATGGCACACGTGCCACAGGTGGCAAGGGGAGCCCTCTCTGCGCGCATGTGAGCTGTCGCCCCAGCTCAGCTCCACTGCGCATGCGTGCATGCCTCCCACCAGCCACCTGATTTTCAGGTCCCTGCTGCGCCTGTGCAGAGGCAGGGCACGAGGGAGACATGTGTGCCTGTACGGGGGGCGGGGGGGGAAGAGTACACATTAATAGGGAGCAGGGGGTGCAGTGCGCCCCTCTGCGGCCCATTTTTGGTCACACAAGGCTTCAGGGAGGCCGGGGTGTGTGTGTCACATACGCATGCACAAGGATGTGTGGCGGGGCGCATGCATGCACAGCATTATGGGTGTGGGCATGCACATGTGCGCTGTTGTGCACACACGCACTTTTAGCACGCAACAACAAAAAGATTAGCCATCACTGGCCTAGTTGTTAAACCATCAGGCCTGAAACCGGGAGTCTAAGAATTCTAGTCCTCCTGGGTGATTTTTGGCCCAATCACCAGGTGATTAATACCACCTTAGGTATGAAAGCCAGCTGGGTGTCTTTGAGCCAATTATCAGGAAATGGTGAGTTATAATACTGCCGTAGGCATGGCTGGGTGACTTTGGGCCAATCCCCAGGAGACTGGGAATTCTAGTACCACTTTAGTCACAGAACCCGGATGACTTTCAGCCAGCCTACCTTACAGGGTTGCTGTTGTGGCGGGGGGGGGGGAGAAATAGAAGGAGTATTAAGTATGCCAATGCCTTGAGTTATTTATAAAAATAAAGGCAGGATAAAAAAACATCTAAAATGAAAAAAATTCAAAATGAAACTATCTCAATCATGCTGTGGAGTTTAGAAGGAGGACAAGGACTTAATGAACAAAGGATCTATCAATTACCAAAACAATGTTGGGCTGCATAACACAGAAACACAGATTTGTTAGCATCTAACATCCCTACAACACTTCGGGGACACACTGACGCAACCCCTGTAATTTGGTTAACTGATTATTAAATACAGTGGAAAACAGAAATAACCCTAACCCTTTTCTATTTCACTAAGGGAAATGGCTAAGGCGCTGAGCTTGTCAATCAGGTCGGCAGTTCGGTGGTTCGAATCCTTAGCACCATGTAGCAGAGGGAGCTCCCATTACTTGTCCCAGCTTCTGCCAACCTAGCAGTTCGAAAGCCAGTAAGAATGCAAGTGGAAAAATAGGAACCACCTTTAGTGGGAAGGTAACAGCGTTCCGTGGGCCTTCGGTGTTTAGTCATGCCGGCCACATGACCACGGAGACATCTTCAGACAGAGCTGGCTCTTCGGCTTTGAAACGGAGTTGAGCACTGCCCCCTAGAGACGGGAACGACTAGCACATATGTGCAAGGGGAACCTTTACCTTATTTCACTTCCATATTAACAAAGAAAAGGTTGTCCGTATGCAAGGTTTATACAGTAGATCTGATTGGTTTGTAGGGAGTCTTCCATTTACAACCACAAGTGAGCCGAAAATTTCTATTACTAAACAAAGCAGTTGTTAACCGAGTTGTGCCCCATTTTATGACAGTTTCGAGCAAATCACTGCAGTTGTTCAGTGAATCATGCAGTCATTAAGCAAATCTTTCTTCCTCAATTGACATTAATAATAATAATAATAATAATAATAGTTTATTTTATATACCGCGTCCTCTCCCCAGCTTATCAGAAGTTCCCTAGGACGGAGTTTCAAGAGACAGCCCCAGGATTCTGGGACTTGCAACCATTATAAATTCATGCAGGCTGTGAAGCACACGAATTTTGATTGTGGGACTGCTGCAATGGTCGTAAGTGTGAGAACTGGTCATAAGTCATTCAAATTCATTCAGTGACTCTGAATGGTCACTAAAGGAATGGCTATAAGTCAATGACTATCTGCACTTTGAAAACCAGAGTGTGCAGCCATCCTTATGTCTATCAATCTTGATTTGGTTTTCATGACTTCCCTGTTACTCCTAAGGGGTCCTTGGTGGTCTCTGAGCTTGCTTGCTTTCTTGCAGACATTTCATTACCCTAACTAGGTAACATCATCAGTGCTAGAGTGCTGTTTGAAGTCAAGTAAAGGTAATTAAGAAAATATTCTTAAAACACTCCAGAAGATAGGCTTAAGATACAGAAGGATCTTGACAAACTTGAACATTAGGCACTATCTAACAAAATGAAATTCAATTGTGAAAAAAGTAAGGTTCCACATTTAGGCAAGAAAAACAAAATGCACAGGTACAGTATAGGTGGTACCTTGCTCAATAGTAGCAACTGTGAGAGGGATCTTGGAATCCTAGTGGACAACCATTTGAATATGAGCCAGAAGTGTGCAGCAGCTGCCAAAAAACCCAACACAGTTCTAGGCTGCATAAACAGAGGGATAGAATCTAGATCACGTGAAGTGTTAATGCCACTGTATAGTGCCTTGGTAAGGCCACACTTGGAATACTGCATACAGTTTTGGTCACCACGATGTAGAAAAGACGTGGAGACTCTGGAAAGAGTGCAGAGAAGAGCAACCAAGATGATTAGGGGACTGGAGGCTAAAACATATGAAGAACGGTTGCAGGAACTGGGTATGTCTAGTATGATGAAGAGAAGGACCAGGGGAGACATGATAGCAGTGTTCCGATATCTCAGAGGGTGCCACAAAGAAGAGGGAGCCAAACTATTCTCCAAGGCACCTGGGGGCAGGACAAGAAGCAATGGGTGGAAACTAATCAAGGAGAGAAGCAACTTAGAACTAAGGAGAAATTTCCTGACAGTTAGAACAATTAACCTCTGGAACAGCTTGCCTCCAGAAGTTGTGAATGCCCCAACACTGCAAGTCTTTAAGAAGATGTTAGATAGCCATTTGTCTGAAATGGTATAAGGTTCCTGCCCACGCAGGGGGTTGGACTAGAAGACCTACAAGGTCCCTTCCAACTCTGCTATTGTATTGTATTGTATATTAGATTGTGCAGAAATGAATAGATTAACATTGGCAATTAAAGGGAAGGAAGAATCAAAGTATTATGATATGTGGGGGAGATTCTACTACTGGATAGAAAATGAATATAGACAAAAAGAGATATAAAATTAACTAAATTGGGAAGGAAAACAGATTTATAGGGGAGAAGCTGAATTTAAATGTAACTGAAATGGAAAGGTAAATGGAAAGATAAAAAATATATTTAAAATGATTGTAAATATTAAATATGATGACACAAAAATTGTACTCATATGACACACAGTTTGATTAATGATGTTCTTTAATAAAAAGAAATCTTTGATCTAAAAAAAAGAAGTCAAGTAAAGTGATTTACCAGTGGTCCTCACACTTATGACCATTGCAACATTCCTACGGGTCATACGATCAAAACCTGGGAGCTTGGCAACCGGCATATTTGCAGAGTCCAGACTTCGAATGATCGCCATTTGCAACCTTCCGAGCCAGCCTCCAACTAGCAAAGTCAATGGGGGAAGCCAGATTCACTACACAATTATAGTGGTTTGCTTAACAATCATGACAAAAAGGTCCTAAACTCAGGCACGACTCACTTAACAATTTACTTAGCAATAGAAATTCTGATCCCGATGATAGCCATAAGTTGAGGACAGCCAATTTGGTCCAGCAGTTAAGGCACCGAGAATAGAAAGCAGGAGGCTGCGTTCAAGTCCTGCCCTAGGCTGGGTGGCCTTGGGCTAGTCACTCTCTCCTAGTCCAGCCCACCTCACAGGGTTGTTGTTGTGAAAAAAATAAAAGGAGGGAAGTGCATTGGGTATATTCGCAGCCTTAAATTATTTGTAAAAATAATAAAGGCAATATATAAATACATACATACATACATAATAATAATAATAATAATAATTTTATTTCTTATAAACCGCACCCTCTCCCCACAGGGACTCGGGGCGGTGCACAGGAGAAATAAGAACAATGGCTATATACATATTTCATTAAAAATAAATTAAATTAATTAACCTGTGCTAAAATACCCATTAAAACTATCTAACTCCCCAAAAAACCCTAACAACAGAGGAATAGCTATCCCAGGCCGGCAAGGCAGAAAAAGTGTGTTTTCAATTTAAGACGGAAGGAGCGGAGGTCCGTGGTGGTCCTAATATCGGGGGGGAGGTCATTCCAGAGGGCTGGGCCCGCCACAGAGAGAGCCCTTCCCCTGGGTGTCGCCCGCTGACAAAGTCTAGTGGACGGCACCCGGAGAAGTCCCTCTCTGTGGGAGCGAATCGGTCGTGAGGATGTATGAGGCAGGATCCGATCCCGCAAGTAGCTAGGTCCCGAGCCATGGAGTGCTTTAAAGATGATAATTAATACCTTGAAGCGCACCCGGAAGACGACAGGCAGCCAGTGCAGCTCGCGCAAGAGCGGTGTTACATGGGTGTACCTTGTGGTACCCATAATTGCTCGCGCGGCTGCATTCTGGACTAGCTGAAGTCTCCGGGTGCACCTCAAGGGAAGCCCCATGTAGAGAGAGTTGCAATAGTCCAGTCGGGATGTCACGAGGGCATGAGTGACTGTGCGAAGGGCGTCCCGATCCAATAGGGGGCGCAATTGGCGTACCAGGCGAACCTGGTAAAACGCCCTCCTGGCCACGGCTGTCACCTGATCTTCCATTGACAGCCGGGTATCCAGGAGGACACCCAAATTGCGCGCCCCATCCACAGGGGCAAGATGTTCGCCCCCTATGGCCAGCTATGGAGTGAGCTGGTTGAATCGGGCAGCCGGAAACCACAGCCACTCGGTCTTGGTCGGGTTTAGCTTGAGTCCGTTACTTCCCATCCAGATCCGCATGGCTTCCAGGCACTGGCACATCACCGCTACGGCATCGTTGGGGTGGTCTGGGGTAGATATATACAGCTGGGTGTCGTCAGCGTATAGATGGTACTCTACCCCAAAACCACGGATGATCTCACCCAGCGGCTTCATGTATGTGTTAAACAGGAGGGGCGAGAGGACCGACCCCTGAGGCACCCCACATATGAGGGGTCTCGCGGTCAACCTCTGCCCCCCTGCCAACACAAATTGCGATCGGCCAGAGAGGTAGGAGGAGAACCACCGCAAAACGGTGCCTCCCACCCCCAACCCCCCCAGCCGATGCAATAGGATACCATGGTCGATGGTATCGAAAGCCGCCGAGAGGTCTAATAGGACCAGGATGGAGGAACAACCCCCATCTCTGGCCCTCCAGAGATCATCCACCAACGCGACCAATGCCGTCTCGGTGCTATGCCCGGGCCGAAAGCCGGACTGGCGCGGATCTAGATAATCAACTTCATCCAGGTGACGGGGAAACTGTTGTGCCACCACACTCTCGACAACCTTCGCCAAAAAGGGAAGGTTGGAGACAGGACGATAGTTGTTTAAAAGAGCTGGATCCAAAGAGGGCTTCTTAAGGAGGGGCCTCACCATCGCCTCTTTTAGGGAAGCAGGCAAGGAACCCTCACTCAAGGATGCGTTGACAACCTCTTGGAGCCAGCCTCGTGTCACCTCCCAGGATGCCAGTACAAGCCAGGAGGGACACGGGTCCAGTAAACATGTGGTGGCTCGCAGTCGCCCACGTAACCTGTCCATATCTTCGGAAGTAACGGAGTCAAACAGTTCTCAACTTGCAACTATTCCTTTACTGACCATTTGAAGTTACAAGGACATTGAGAAAAAGTGACTTATGACTTTTTTGCACACGTACTGCAGCATCTCCATGGTCATCTGATCAAAATTTATACACTTGGAAACTTGGCATGTATTAAGACAGTTCCAGTGTCACGTGATCACCACTGGCGACATTCTGATAAGCCAAGTTAAAAGGGGAAGCTAGAAACCATGAGCTAGAACTTAAGAACCGTGTTATTAAATAACTGTAGTGAATCACGTAGCACAGGGGTCTCCAACCTTTGCAACTTTAAGTCTGAAGGACTTCAGCTCCCAGACTTCTCCAGCCAGCTTTGCTGGCTGGAGAAGTCTGGGAGCTGAAGTCCTTCTGACTTAAAGTTGCAAAGGTTGGAGACCCCTGACATAGCAAGAAAGGTTGTAAAATGGGGCAAAACTCACTTAACAACTGTTTTTGCTTTGCAATGGACATTTCAGGGCCCAATAGTAACGGTTCTAAATCAAGGACTACCTATACAGAATGGCAAACTGAGTCAGTTGCCATGGCAAGTAGACTCTTTAGCAAACAAACCCAGTTCTCAAGCTTTGTTCTCTGAACGGCTCCTGTGGAAAAAAGCTAAAAGGTAGGGAAATTGGCAAAGATAAGCAGGCAAGAACCTCCCAGGAGCTTCTGTTGGAGGTTCCCATCAATCCAAGGAAAGGACTCCTTTGGAAGATCTGCAACTAAGGAAAGTGGAGAGCCAAACAAATGGGGACACAGGAGGAATGAAACCCTTATGTTAACTGATTATTCTATACTGAGTGGAAAATCTATCTTTTCTATATATAAAAATGTCTATCTGTCTCTGTCTGTTCCAGCATAACTCTGGAACGCTTCGAGCATTTTCAACCAAACTTGGTACACAGATGACTTGCTCTCTGGAAACAAACACTGTTGGGATAAGTCACCCCTCACACCCCTCAGGGTGGGTGGGTGTCTGTGTGTATGTGTTCTAACATAACTCTGGAACGCCTGGGCCGCTGAAAATTTTCAACCAAACTTGGTACACAGATGACTTACTCTCTGGGAACAAATATTGTGGGGGTAAGACACCCTAACACTCCTCAATGTGTGTGTGTGTGTGTGTGTGTGTGTGTGTGTATGTGTGTCTGTGTGCGAGTGTTCCAGCATAACTCTGGAATGCCTGGGCTGCTGAAATGACTTATAATAATAATAATAATATTTATTTTATATACCGCGTCCTCTCCCCAGGGGGACTCGGAGCGGTGCACAGGGAAAAATTAAAACAGATAAAATATATATACAATAAATACAATAAAGTAAAAACAAGACTTGGTACACAGATGACTTATTCTCTGGAAATAAATACTCTGGGGGTAAGACACCCCTAACATCCCTCGATGTGTGTCTGTGTCTGTGTGTCTGTGTATGTTTGTGTCTGTGTGTGAGTGTTCCAGCATAACTCTGGAATGCCTGGACCGCTGAAATAAAAAGGAATGAATTATATCTATAATATCAAATCACAGTACTTTTGACAGTGATTGTGTGCATTTTGGATTCGTGTGTGTGTCTGTGTGTGTTCCAGCATTACTTTGACTTGACACTATAGATATAATTCATTCTTCTTTCTGTCTAATACAGGATTAGCATAAATAAATACCAGGGACACACCAGGTTATCAGCTAGTGGAGTTATAAAATAAAAGCTGATATATTTTTTTGTAAGCACTTCCAAGAAAGTGTGGCAGAAAGCTGAGAAACAACAGAGAATTCAAGTGTGTATTTTTAGAGACAATAACAAAACTGGCAAAGGATGGGAGAAACAGAGCAAGAACTTAAGATGCGTAGCTGTTTTTTTCTATAATTTCTATAATCAAGGATGGGTGGCTGATGCTACCCTGGGCTGACTTCTGATAGTTTGAAATTTGTTTGCTTTTTTTTTTAGAAGAGGAAGGCGCAGAGCTATTTGCCTCTTGGGGTCCTTGCAAGGAGGTGTAAAGGAAAGGCAATTATTGGGTCTCAGGCTGGAAGGCAGGGAGAAGTGACTCAAGAGGGGTGCAATCCTCACTAACCTCTGGGGCCTACAGCTAATTATTCCTAAAGTTTAAAAAAACAACACAAGTGGGACTGCTGGGGAGGGGGTGGATCTGGCACTAGGGGGAAGCAAAAGTACCAGAAAAAAGTTCTCCTTAGAGGAGGCATGAAAAGACAAGAATGCGAGGGCAAAGAATAGAATAGAATGGAATAAAAGAGTTGGAAGGGACCTTGGAGGTCTTCTAGTCCAACCCCTGCCTAGCCAGAAAACCCTACACCACTTCAGACAAATGGTTATCCAACATCTTCTTAAACATTTCCAGTGTTGGGGCATTCACAACTTCTGGAGGCAACTTCTGTTCCACTGGTTAATTGTTCTCACGGTCAGGAAATTTCTCCTTAGTTCCAAGTTGCTTCTCTCCTTGATTGGTTTCCACCCATTGCTTCTTGTCCTGCCCCCAGGTGCTTTGGAGAATAGCTTGACTCCCTCTTCTTTGTGGCAATCCCTGAGATATTGGAACACTGCTATCCTGTCTCCCCTGGTCCTTCTTTTCATTAAACTAGACATACCCAGTTCCTGCAACCGTTCTTCATATGTTTTAGCCTCCAGTCCCCTAATCATCTTTGCTGCTCTTCTCTGCACTCTCTCCAGAGTCTCTACATCTTTTTTGAATTGTGGCGACCAAAACGGGATGCAAATATTCCAAGTGTGGCCTTACCAAGGCCTTATAAAGTGGTATTAACTCTTCATGTGATCTTGATTCCATCGCTCTGTTTATGCAGCCAGGAACTGTGTTGGCTTTTTTGGCAGCTGCTGCACACGGCTGGTTCCTATTTAAATGGTTGTCCATTAAGACTCCAAGATCCCTCTCACAGTTGCTACTATTGAGCGAGGTACCACCTATACTGTACCTGTGCATTTTGCTTTTCTTGCCTAAATGTGGAACCTTACTTTTTGCACTACTGAATTTCATTTTGTTAGAAGCAGGAAGAAGCCCCACTAGTTCAGGATTGTGAGGGAAAGCCAGCTCAGTAGAAGCAAAGCATGCAGCTCTTTTTAGCAGTGCTGCAGACCTCCCTATAAAGAGGGGGGCTCCGTTTGCCACAACGTCCCTCACCCCTCTTAGCACAACCACAGTAATAACAGATTAACAGAGTTGGAAGGGACCTTACAGGTCATCTAGTCCAACCCCCTGCCCAAGCAGGAGACCCTACATGTGCCTCTACCTAGGATCTAAATAGGATGGGGGTGGGAGGGTGGCATAATTTGGGGGTTCAGAAAAGGACTGGGAGAAGCAGAAAGGGCGTCCCTCTCTGCCTTGAGATGAAGGACAGAACCGCCCACGCCTCACCTTCTAACAGCAGCGCAGAGCCAAGGCGCTAGTGCTGGCGGAGGAAAAAGGGGGCGGAGGTGGTGTGTAGCAAGGAAAGGGGCCCAACCGGCACCTGCTCCGACCCTGAGATGGGAGGAGACGAGGAGACAAGAGGAGGCTCGCCCGACCCTGCCAGGGCAACCCTGTCTTGCCCAGCCTAGTCAAGCCGCTACTGCTGCGCGAGGAGGAGGCGCAGCGTTCGGAATTCCGCAGTGCTCACTCACCCGGTGCCGCTGTCTACGACGCAGGGCGGCAGGCGGCTCGCCATGCTCGGCGCTGGGATCTGGCAGGAGGGGAAGCCCGTCCCCCGACCCGATTCCCCGGGATCCCCCGCCGCCGCAGCTACCAGCAGGCGGGCAGCGCCGCGCGCTTGCGCCCCAACCCCGGTGCCCACGTGTGCGGCGTGCCCAGGCTGCCCCGGCGGCCATCTTGGGAGATGGCACCGCTGGGTGGCTGCGGTTACCCAGGCGCTTCCCAGGGTGAGGAAGCCCCCGAGCTGGGAGGAGGGAGAGAGAGAGAGAGAGCCGGGCGCCTCTAAAAGCAGGAAATCGTCTGCTGGAAGTCCTTGGCGGCTCGTCTAAGGCTTTTGGAAAAGGACACACAACTCCTGCTGATTTCAAGATTGTTGAATATCTATCTATCTTATATCTATCTATCTATCTATCATCTATCTTATATCTATCTATCATATATCTATCTATCATATATATATATATATATATATATATATATATATATATATATATATATATATATATATATATATATATATATATATATATATATATATATATATATATATATATATATCATCTATCTATCTTTCTATCTGCCTATAATATCTATCTATCATCTATCTTATATCTATTATCTATCTATCTTATATACAATACAATACAATACAATACAATAGCAGAGTTGGAAGGGACCTTGTAGGTCTTCTAGTCCAACCCCCTGCATGGGCAGGAACCTTATACCATTTCAGACAAATGGCTGTCTAACATCTATCATCTATCATCTGTCTATCTTTCTATCTATCTGCCTATCTATCTATCTATCATCTATCTTATATCTATCTGTTCGGGTATTCACAACTTCTGGTGGCAAGCTGTTCCACTGGTTAATTGTTCTCACAGTCAGGAAATTTCTCCTTAGTTCCAAGTTGCTTCTCTCTTTGATTAGTTTCCACCCATTGCTTCTTCTTCTACCCTTGGGTGCTTTGGAGAATCTATATAGATATAGATATAGATGCTTGTGTCACAACACCCTGTTAAGCCCCAATTAAGGGAGGCAGCATACTGCTTTCCTTTTCTGTCTTTCAGCTCATCACCAGAGACCATCTAGACAGAAAGCTATGAGTTCCGTTGTGTACTTTTTTTATATGTGTGTTAGGTTTTTGAGCTGATCAATAAATAAATAAGGGAGACTAGGATAGATCTATTTCGAGCTATTTAGCTCTCATTAACTAGCCATACCCTTACTGGGATTTGAACCAGGGAAGTATTACATGTGAGGCAGCTGTAACTGCCACCAGACCACTGGTTCTTATCCTGATCAGGATATGGCTAGCTGATGAGAGCTAAATAGCTCGAAATAGATCTATCCTAGTCTCCCTTGTTTATTTATTGATCAGCTCAAAAACCTAACACACACACACACACATATATATCTATATAAATAAAAATGTAAAATAGTTTGTACGAATTCACTAATCTCAAAAACTACTGGACTGATTTACACCAAACTTTCACACAATGTTCACAAGGACTTCCAATAATAGAATACGTACTCATTTTGTGCCTAGCACACATGTGTCATGTGCAAGGTACACAAATGTAAAATGTACCCATTGATCATGTTTTTTTTAATTTTTTTATTATAATTTTCCACAAGTTATACATATGAACATAAAAATTTTACTTTTTTTTTTTTTTTTTTTTACAATAGTCCACCCAGTGCTATACAAAACGAAAGGAAGAGTTGGTTCTTCGGATATCTTCAATTGTCTTTAAGATCTCCAAAATCCACGTTCTCTGGGTACAGGTGTCGAGGCGTCCAAAGTTCCAAGTGCATAATCCACAAATGGGTTCCAAATCTTCCAAAAAATGTCTTTTTTATAGACCCCCTCTCTAAATTTAATATCACATGTCATTTTATCATTTAAAGCTAATTTCCACATTTCACAAAACCACTCTTCTATTTTAATATTTACCTCTATTTTCCAGTATCTTGCTATTATAATTCTACCCATTATAATCATAATTCTAATCAGTTCTTTCTCATATTTTGTTAATTCTAATTCCTTAATTACCAGTAATAATATAGATTCTGATCTCAAAGTTATTATTTTCTTCATCATTTCAAACATCATTTCCTCCAATTGTTGCCAAAACTTTTTAATTTTTCCACATTTATACCACATGTGTTCATAAGTTCCCACTTCCATATTACATCTCCAACATTTATTACTGATCTTTTTGTCCATCAATGATAACCTTAATGGAGTCCAATACCATTTCCAAACAACCTTAAAGTTGTGCTCTTTAATCCTTTTAGACATAATCCTCATAATTCGACTTTTCCAATTCACATTCCAATCCAAATCTAATATTTTAATCTTAAATTCTTCCTCCCAATTCGTCTTCATTACCATTTGTGGATTTCCATCAAAGTTTATAATCTTATATATCTTACTAACGAGTCCCTTTAACCCAGTGCTTCTCAATTATTTTCTGTCAGGCCCCCCCTAGGAAGAAGAAAACATTTCGCGCCCCACCCCCGCGCGACTTCCTCTCTAACGTATAAGAGAATAAAAAAAAGAAAGAAATTTCTTTCTCTTTCTCTCTCTCTCTTTTTCTCTTTTTTCTTTCTCTCTCTCTCTCTCTCTCTTTCTCTGTCTGTCTTTCTTTCTCTCTCCCACTTTTTTCTTTCTTTCTTTTTCTTTCTCTCTCTCTATCTCTGTCTGTCTCTCCTTCGTCTGCCCATCTATCACTGTGTGTGTGTGTGTGTGTGTGTGTGTGTGTGTCTCGCATTCTCGCACCCTGTCTCTCTCTGTGTCTGTGCCTCTCTCTGTCTGTGTGTCGTCATCCCCGCCCCGCCCCCACTCCCCGCGGAGTCTCCTCAGCCCGGCTCACCCGCCTTAGCCTGCCCCGGCCACCCGCTGTGCTTGATCGCTCGTTCGCTCGCTCAGGCTCCGTGCGTGCGTGTGTGCGTGCGTGCGTGCGTGCGTGCGTGTGAGGAACGGCAGTCCCTGGAAGACTACGAGTGGCCAGCATGCCGGCTGTGGAGGGAGGGAGGAGGAGGGAGAAAGGGAATCGGCAGAGCCGATTTGCCGAGGTCAAACGCGCCCCCCTTTACAGAGCCTCACGCCCCCCCTGGGGGGCGCGCCCCACTATTTGAGAAACGCTGCTTTAACCCAATTTCATCCTTAATAATTTGAGATACTAAATTTTCAAATTCAGTTTTACTTCTGCCTATTTTACATGTTCCCCTTACTTCCGTAGACTATTTTTCTACCTGTATTTTCTCAAACCAATTCAACTCCAATTTTTCAATTATTTCTTTTTTTCTACTCTCAATTTCTAATGCTCTTAACCAATTTACTATACTTCCTATATTGTCATCTTCAATTACTTTCTCTCGACTTATATTGGTTTTAATCGGCCAACTTCCAAGTGTCTTCCCCAAGAAGGATATATCCGGAATCAATATTTTAACAAATTTATTCCAAATTTTGCTCAATCCCTTTAACCAATAACTATTAATTACCTTTTTTGTTTTTATTTTATCTAAAAACCATGTAGGGCCAAATCTCTTAATATCTAACTCTAGATCTCCCCAATGGCCGTCTCCTCCTTTAAGTATTTTTATTACAGTTCGAATATTATAGGCCCAATAATAATTAAGTAGATTGGGAATTCCCAATCCACCTTCCTTTTGATTTTGATACCACATTTTCTTCATTAATCTAGGTCTTTTCCCACCATTGCAAAATTTATCTAATTTCTTCTGATATCCTTCCATATCCTTCTCTGTCAAATTTAATGGTAGCATCTCAAATAAAAAATTAAACTTTGGTAACAGCATCATCTTACACATTGCAATTCTGACAACTTTATCTCTTTATATTTATCTATCTTCTTCTCTACTTCATCCAACATCACATCATAATTAATTTTTTTCAATTCTCTAACTTTAAGTGAAAGTGTTATTCCCAAATATTTCAATGTATTTTTAATTCTTATCCCAAATTGTTCTTGCATACTCTCCCACTCATCATTTTTATTCATTAATAATTCAGATTTTAACCAATTTACCTTTAAACCTGTCATTTCTTCAAATTCTTTCAAATGTTTATTTATCCTCTTCAAATCTTTCTCTATATCTTTCAAAATAATCAAGGTATCATCCGCGTACAAATTTATCTTATATCCCTTGTACCCTTCCAATTCTTCATCTTTTTCTATCAATTTAGTCAAAACTTCCATAATTAGTAAAAATAATGTTGGGGACAAGGGACATCCCTGTCTCGTACCTGCTTCCAATTTAATCTCTCCCGTCATTATTCCATTCACCTTCACTTTTGCACTACTTTTTTGATACAATTTTGAAATAACATGTATAAACCTATTACCGAAGCCTAATGCCTCAATAATTACTTTAATAGTTTCCCATTGTATAGAATCAAAGGCTTTAAAAATGTCTAGTGATACTATGCCTATTTTATCACCATTACTCTCAGCTACATAATAATAATAATAATAATAATAATAATAATAATAATAATAATAATAATAATAATAATAATAATAATAATAATAATAATAATAAAAATAAATTTTTATTTGTAGCCCGCTCTCTCTCCCCAGAGGGACTCGAGGCGGGGCACAGGAAAATTAAAAAACAATAAACACAAACAGAATACATAATTTAAAATCACAATTAAACAAATCCTGCGCTAAAAACATCTATAAAAACTAAAAACTGTCCCTAAAACCCCTTAACACTACAAATAATTAAAATTACCCTAAAACCCCAGGACAGGGAGGCTATCCCAAGCCGGCCAGACGGAAAAAGTAGGTTTTCAATTTAAGACGGAAGGAGCGGAGGTCCGTGGTCGTCCTAATATCGGGGGGAAGGTCGTTCCAGAGGGCCGGGCCCGCCACAGAGAGAGCCCTTCCCCTGGGTGTCGCCCGCTGACACAGTCTAGTGGACGGCACCCGGAGAAGCCCCGCTCTGTGGGAGCGAATCGGCCGTGAGGATGTATGGGGCAGGATCCGATCCTGCAGATAGCTAGGTCCCGAGCCATGGAGCGCTTTAAAGATGATAATTAACACCTTGAAGCGCACCCGGAAGACGACAGGTAGCCAGTGCAGCTCGCGTAAGAGCGGTGTTACATGGGTGGACCTTGCGGTCCCCATAATTGCTCGCGCGGCTGCATTCTGGACTAGCTGAAGCCTCCGGGTGCACCTCAAGGGCAGCCCCATGTAGAGAGAGTTACAATAGTCCAGTCGGGATGTCACGAGAGCATGAGTGACTGTGCGAAGGGCGTCCCGATCCAATAGGGGGCGCAATTGGCGAACCAGGCGAACCTGGTAAAACGCCCTCCTGGCCACGGCTGTCACTTGATCTTCCATGGACAGCCGGGCATCCAGGAGGACACCCAAATTGCGCGCCCCATCCACAGGGGCAAGATGTTCGCCCCCTATGGCCAGCGATGGAGTGAGCTGGTTGAATCGGGCAGCCGGAAACCACAGCCACTCGGTCTTGGTCGGGTTGAGCTTGAGTCCGTTACTTCCCATCCAGATCCATCTATAATATTTAATACTCTTCTAATTATATCACTCATATATCTGCCTTTAACAAAACCTACTTGATTATAGCTTATATACTTGTCTATAAATCTATTTAACCTATTACTTATAATGGCAGTAAATATTTTTGCATCTTGGTTAATTAAAGAAATGGGTCGATAGGACTCGATCCTCTCCAAATCTTTATCAGGTTTAGGAATTATAGTTATTACCGTTCTCCAGCATGTAAAATTCCATTAAATAATTTTTGCAATTTTGGTATTATTATTTCTTTAAAGTCTTTATAAAATTCAGCAGGTAATCCATCTTCACCTGGAGTTTTCCCTAATTTTATCTCTTGTATTATTTCATTAATCTCATCATGTGTAATATCTCCTTCCATCAAGTCCTTATATGTTTGATCTATTTTCACAGCATATTTTTCAAGATGATTTTTCAGTTTTTCCAAATCAATTGATTTTTTTGAATATAATTTTTGAAAAAACTTCCTAACTACTTCACATTTCTCCAGTCTCTTATAACATCTTGTACCTTTTTCATCTATCAGAGAGCCAATTTCTCTCTTTTCACTTTTATTTTTCGCCATCCTTGCTAATAACCTAGAGTTTTTATTACTAAATTCAAAGAAATCCCTATTTAAATATCTTATATTTTTTTTAACCAATTCTATATCTTCTTCTATCAATTTAGTTTTTAGTAAATTCAATTCCTCCAAGCATTTTTTATCTTTTGTAAGTAAAAATTGGTTCTCCAATACCTACACACATTGACCCTGGCCCCTGCACTTGCATGGCATAGACCCAAAGACTAACTTGCTGGTGGGAGGCATGCGCACATGTGCAGCAGAACTGAACTGGGGCAACGGCTCACGTGCCCACAAAAAGGGCACTGCGTGCCACCTCTGGCACGCATGCCGTAGGTTCACCATCATGGTCATTGATGTTCTCTTTGGAAGTGGAAAAGCAGCATAGAAATCTGGAGGCCTCCTAAGTTGGAAACGAATCACTTTGCTGAGAGGTGGGTGTTTCCCACAGAGAGATGAACATGTCATAGAAATGGAATTTCATTGGATCTAGTCTCCCCATATTGCAAAAGACGGGGAATACCAAAGAGTGGTTATATAAGAAGATTTGTGGAGAAAATACAATATGGATGCAGAGCTATGATGAAATACTGAAACAAAACCCAGTTTTACTTTTGAAGCAGCCCTTACCGGTGAAACAAAGAACAGCTCATCCAGTACCCCAACCTTGCTTTGATCTGCTCCATACTTTGCAGGGTGAGCTTTTTAAGATACGGGAAAACAGCTGGATCGGGCTGTACGTATCATCGAAATTATAGCTTGGCGGTGGCAAAAGGCCAGATTATTGTGGAAGAGGCAGGGCCCTTTTCCGAGGGGTGAATAAAGTCAAGATCCCATCACGCACTTTGTGACTTCAACCGTGCGATAATTTGTGGTCATTTTAGATCCACCCCATTCTTATTTTCGTAACATCAGGGCTAAGATCTGAGTTTGAGAAGAGCTGTGTGTGTGTGTATGTGATACAATACAATAGCAGAGTTGGAAGGGACTTTAGAGGTCATCTAGTCCAACTCCCTGCCTAGGCAGGAAACCCTATACCATTTCAGACAAATGGCTATCCAACATCTTCTTGAAGACTTGTAGTGTTGGGCATTCATAACTTCTGGAGGCAACTTCTGTTCCACTGATTAATTGTCCTAAGTGTCAGGAAATTTCTCCTCAGTTCTAAGTTGCTTCTCTCCTTGATTAGTTTCCACCCATTGCTTCTTGTTCCGCCCTCAGGTGCTTTGGAGAATAGTTTGACTCCCTCTTCTTTGTGGCAACCCCTGAGATATTGGAAGACTGTTATCATGTCTCCCCTGATCCTTCTTTTTATTAAACTAGACCTACCCAGTTCCTGCAACCGTTCTTCATATGTTTTAGTCTCCAGTCCCCTAATCATGTTGGTTGCCTTCTCTGTACTCTTTCTAGAGTCTCCACATCTTTTCTACATTGTGGTGACCAAAACTGAATGCAGTATTCCAAGTGTGGCCTTACCAATCTTTGTGCCTTGTGATCTTTGTGTCAATATGTCAAAACCTCCCAACCGATCCTTCTGAAAATGTGTAATATCTCAGTTGATTTATGCCTCCATTTGTTAAATGTTAAAAGGGAGAGACCGCGAGAATGGAATGTGTGGTCCACTGAGGAAGTTTACAGAAAGAATATTTAGCGCCGTTAGCAGGCACCATCTGTGAATTCTATCGTTCTGGAAAGACAGTTAAAATTTGAAAAAAAACAGGCCAGAGGAAATGGGAAATTGCGTGTTTCCATGTTGCCTCGGAGAAAACTGGAAGGGCACACCCTTGAAGTCACTAACAGCTGAGAGGTTTTACATAGCTCTGCTCCACTGTTTGAAGAATATTGAACTTCTCTAGGTGAAATGACACTGATTCTTCCTTTATCAAACAGATATGATGTCGTCTTAGGGAAGCCACAAGCCTGTGCTCATCTTTTTCTATAAGCCCAGGTTATAGATGGCTAGTCCTCAGTTTACAACCATTTGTTTTATGACCCTTTGAGCTTACCATAGGGCTGAAAAAGTCCAGTCCTCACACTTACGACTGGTCTTTGCACTTAAGACAATTGCCGCCACCCCGATTGTCATGCAATTGCAATTTGACTTTTATTGCAATGGCTGTTAAGACAGTTATCACGTTCATTAAGCGAATGGCCCCAGGATACGGGCACTAGTTGTCAATGCAAGCCAGTTGTCAATTGCCAACTGGCTTGCATTTGCAACTGGTCGCAGTGGTCCTGAGGTCATTCTCTTTAATGAAAGTGGGGGTTCCCTTAACAGCCATTGCCATAATAGTCATAAAAAGGCCTGAATGCAATTTATAACTGCAACAACTTAACAATGGGAATTCTGGTATCAATTGTCATAAGTCAAGGACTACTTATGTGCCCTACTTCTTCACTTTCATGTTAATTACTGAGAAATCTGCCTAATGGATAAACTGGACCACAAGTTGAATAAACGTACATGATCTTTAAAAAGAGCATTTGCCATAATTTAGCGGCTAAATTTGATTTGCTGTAAGAGAACAAGCAGAACTAGAATAACTGATTATACGTCAATTTATCTTCTCAGGCCTGTCCTTTAAAGTCAGCTGGGTACAGGTAGTCCTTGACTTACAACCTTTCATTTAGTGACTAATCAAAGTTACAACAATATTGAAAAAAGTGATTTACCACTGGTACTCGCATTTACATTTGTTACAACATCCCATGGCCACATAATCAGAGTTCCTATGCTTTCCAACCCACATGTACCATATTTATGAAGGTTGTACACAGGGTCATGTGATCAACTTTTGTGACCTTCCCAGTTGACTTTCAACAAGCAAAGTCAATAGAGGAAGTACAGATTCACTTAACGACTGCCATGATTTACTTAACAATTTTAAAAAGATCTAAAATTGGACACAACTTGTTTAGCCTTTAGTAATGGAATTGTGGTCCCAATTGTAGCCATAAGTCAAGGACTATACATAGATGGTTGACTCCTGGACACACATCCTTGTACTTTTCTTGGCTGAAATTTATGTAGAACTTTCGAGTTTAAGTAGAAAGTTAGTATTTGATTCCAGCAATTCACATGCTACAATCAGGAATGTGTGCAGAGTGTGGTTAAAAAAAGTCAAAATGGTGCATTTTTATGCAACACGCCTAAAAAGCAGGCAGAGCTTGGATTAAACCATTTCAACTGCCATCTTGACTTTTTGACCAGGTCCTGCCGAAATCTTTGGCCACGATGTCTCTCTGTTTCTCACCCCCCACTCCTCGTTTTGCGTTAATATTCATAAGCCCTAAATAATTCATTGCAAAAAGAATTCCGGAGTAGCATTCGTTTTACATCAAGCACAAAATCATTTGCAAATGGACTCAGGCCACAGTCCAAAACAACCATCAAAAGTCTGTTGAATATTGAAGAGAGCATCTTACCATGTGATACGTTGGAAAATATAAATTATAAGTAAGGCAAAGGTTCCCCTCGCACAGATGTGCTAGTCGTTCCTGACTCTAGGGGGCGGTGCTCATCTCCATTTCAAAGCCGAAGAGCCACCACTGACGTCTCCGTGGTCATGTGGTCGGCATGACTCAACGCCGAAGGGGTACGGAATGCTGTTCCCTTCCCACCAAAGGTGGTCCCTATTTTTCCACTTGCATTCTTACATGCCTTCGAACTCCTAGGCTGGCAGAAGCTGGGACAAATAACGGGAGCTCACTCCATTATGCGGTGATAGGGATTCGAACCGCCGACCTTACTGATCGACAAGCTCAGCTTTTATAGGTAGAAAGACAATATTTTTAGCTGGAAATCAAAACATACTTCTTCTGTACATATCTGTTTGATTCAATACAGGTAGTCCTTGAATGATTACCACAATTGAGCCCAAAATTTCTGTTGCTAAGTAAGGCACTTGTTAACTGAGTTTTTCCACGTTTCACAATCTTTTTGGCTACAATTGTTAAGCAAATCACTGCAGTTGTTAAGTGAATCATGGAATCATTAAGAAAATCTGCCTTCTGGCATTGACTTTGTTCATTGGAAGCTGGCTGGGAAGGTCACCAAAGATGGTCACATGATGCCAGGACACTGCAACCCTCCTAAAACACAGGCCAGTGGTCAAGCGTCCAAATACTCAGCAGGTAACCATTGGAAGGTTGCAGCAATTGTAAGAGTGAGAATCAGTCTTAAACCACTTTTTCAGTGCTCTTGTAACTTCAAATGTTCACTAAATGAATACTTGTAAGTCAAGGATTACGTATAATGTTTGGGTCATCCGAATTTGAGAGTGGAAAATCTGAACATAAACTCATCAAATTCGCAGATGGTACTAAACTGGCAGGTATAGCCAACACCCCTGAAGACAAGCTCAGAATCCAAAAAGATCTTGACAAACTTTAACAATATGAATGTTAATGTAGAGAAAAGCAAAGTTTTGCCTTTAGGCAGGAAAAATGAAAGATATAAGTACAGATTTAGGAGACTTGGCTCAAAAACAGGAACTGTGATAGGGACCTTGAAATCCTAGTGGATGATTGCTTGAATATGAGCCAGCAGTGTGCAGCAGCAGCCAAAAAAGCTAACACAATCCTGGGTTGTATAAACAGAGGCATAGAATCAAAATCACGTGAAGATTAGTACAGCTTTATAAAATTCTAGTAAGGATTTGTTTACTTACTTATTTATTACTTACTTACCTAGTAAGTATTCAGCATCTAGAATACTGCAACCAATTTTGGTCACCATACTACAAAAAAGATGTAAATTCTTCAGAAAAAGTTCAGAAAAGAGCAACTAACTCCTGGGGACTAAAACTTATGAAGAACGGCTGTAGGAATTGGGTTTGGCTAGTCTAAAGGAAATAAAAATTAGGGGTGACATGATAGCAGTATTCTAATATTTGAGGGGCTGCCACAAAGAAGAATGGGTCAAATTATTTTCCAAAGCACAGAAGGGCGGAACAAGAAACAATGGTTGGAAACTAATCAAAGAGAGAAGCAACCGTGGAATTAAGGAGAAACTTCCAAATAGTGAGGACAATTAACCAGTGGAACAGCTTGCTTCCAGAAATCATGAACATTCCATAACTGGAGGTTTTTAAGAAGAGACTAGACAGTCACTTATCTAAAATAATATAGGTTCTCCTGCTTGAGTAAGGGGCTGGACTAGAAGACCTCCAAGGTCCCTTCCTGTTCTATCAGATAACTAGTCATTTTCAGCCACGCGTTGCTGTGTCCCAGTCTGGTTAAATGGCCAACCAATCTGTGTGTAGATCTACACCGGCACACACAAATACGTACACACAACCACCATATAACCCCCAACCTACCTACCTACTGTATTTCTCCCTCTCTCCCTCTACCTACCTACTGCATTTCTCCCTCTTTCTATCCCTCTACCTACCTACCTACTGTATTTCTCCTTGCATCTTATGGACAGAGTATTTTATGTCATAAAGGATGACATAATGCCTGTGGCCCACTGCTCTCTCTGTATCCATCTACCTACCTTTTTTACAATTTTTTACATTTCTGTTGCGTGTACCTGGCACAGGTGTGACATCTACACAATCTATATATATCATTGGTGCCGTATTTCAAAGGAACGTTGTGTGAAAATTTGGAAGCGATCAGCGATCATCTTTTGGAGATTACCTGTTTTGAACAAACTCATAGTTACATTTTTATTTATATAGAATAAATAACGAAGCTTGTTTTATTTTATTGATCAATATCAACATGTTTTTATATATAGGATCCAAGAGGTTAATAATACTGTTGATCATCCTATGGTGTGTTCGGGTGGGAATGAGGGTGAGGGTGGGAACGTTGATCACACATTTGCACCTGCCCTGTTGACCCCTTCTCTTGTTAGACATCCCTGGGGTTAATCGAATAAAACAAAATAAAGACAACAAAGGAATCATGTTTTGCAAAAAATAATTAATATGTGCAATGCAATGCTTGCGACAGTAAAGCCATATATACTGTACACATATATAGGGAGTCCTTGGCTTATGCCTGGTTGCTTAGCAACCAGCTGAAGTCAGGAGAGACGTGTCATGTGCTAGGTCTACTTACGACCTGGAATCGTAAATTTTGATATCTGGGGGCTCAGACTAGGACATATTTAATTTTAATTTAATTTAATTTATTTCAATTTATATACCGCACCTTCTCCACCGAAGTGGACCCAGGGCGGTGCACAGGAATTTAAAACAACCAATAATAAAATACAATAAATAGATAAAAAGAATTAAATCACAGCCTGTGCTAAAAATTCCCCCTAAAAATGATTGCATTTCGGGTGCTTGTCCACCAGTCTGTATTTGGCATGGTTGTATAGTGATTCATTTAACAACCAGCACGACATACAACAGTAATTCCAGGCGTAATTCAAGGACCACCTGCGTTCCTATGATTTATTCATATTGTTTACTCAATTAGTCCAATTTTCCAGATTGTAATGGCGCACCAAGTCATAAACCAGCTAATCCGTTGGCTTAAAAATGGTGTTTGTGATTCAAACTATGTTGTCGAAGTACAGCCAGTGTCAACTTCAAAGTGTGGTTTAATGTCAAGTTTCGACTGGATCGAAACCGTCCTCTGCTACCAACTGGGTTTATTACTTTTATAATAGGGAAAGGCCCCACGTACTTCAGACCTAGTGGAAAGGTTACCCTATGTCTGAAGCAGATGATACCATTCTAATGGCAAAAAGTGAAGAGGAACTAAAGAACCTCTTGATGAGGGTGAAGGAGGAGAGTGCAAAAGTTGGCTTGAAAGTCAACATTAAGGAAACTAAGATCTTGGCATCCAACCTTCTCAATTCCTGGCAAATAGATGGGGGAGAAAAGGAGGTAGTGGCAGATTTTATTTTCCTAGGCTCCAAGATCACAGCAGATGGGGGTTGCAGCCAAGAAATTAAAAGACGCTTGCCCCTGGGGAGGAAAGCTGTGGCAAAACTAGACAGCATACTAAAAAGCAGAGACATCACCCTGCCAACAAAAGTCTTTATAATCAAGGCTACGATTTTCCCAGTTGCAGTGTTTAGCTGTGAAGGTTGGACTATAAGAAAGGCTAAAGAATGTAGGCCTTTGAACTCTGGGGCTGGAGAAGACTCCTGCATTGAGTCCCTTGGACTGCAAGGCCATCCAACCGGTCAATCCTAGAGGAGGTCAACCCTGACTGCTCTTTAGAAGGCCAGACCTTGAAGAGTAAACTCAAAGACTTTGGCCACCTAATGAGAAAGAAGGACTCCCTGGAGAAGAGCTTCATGATGGAGGGCAAAAGAAGAAGAAGGGAACAGCAGAGAATGAGGTGGCTGGATGGAGTCACCGAAGCAGTAGGCAGGAACTTAAATGGACTCCAGAGGATGGTAGAGGACAGGGAGGCCTGGAGGCACGTTGTCTATGGGATTGCGATGGGTCAGACACGACTTCTCAACTAACAACAACAACAATGTCTGAAGTGCGGTGGGTTAAAACTCAGAACATGAAGCCATCAAGGCGGACGGCAAGGAGACTCCAGGCCAATAGGTCAAGATGGCGCTTGCAATCATGTGGACCAGATGTTGCAACCCAATGAAAAGTAGGCCAGTAGGGTTTTCCCTTTCCACACCTCACCTTTTAAGCACATAACACCTCTGAATTTTCTGTATTTTCTTGGATCTAGAACAGTGTTTCTCAACCTTGGCGACTTTAAGTCCTGTGGACTTCAACTCCCAGAATCCCCCAGCTGGCTGGGGGATTCTAGGAGTTGAAGTCCACAGGACTTAAAGTCGCCAAGGTTGAGAAACACTGATGTAGAGCAACTTGGGTGAATCACTTTGCCGAAGCAGCATATTTCTCAAGCGCTATAGTTGGTAGCACTTGTTACAAAAACACATATTTGGCAGGAGAGGCCCTGAGTGGCCGAAACGAAAGGCTCTTTGACCTGGCGCAATTGATTTTCTGTCCCATACAGCAGATAATAAATGTGAGGCTGGCTCAATTTTGACGGGGGGTGGGGGTGGGGAGGGGATGTATTGATCTGGTACACGTCTTCTTCTTTTAACTACCCCAGTCCACTAAGAGCTTGTTTTCAAAGACAGAGAAGTGCTGAATCTAACTAAGATCACCTTTCTTTTCCATTCTTTCCCTCTCTCAATACTTTGGATCACCGAACACGGGTAATCCTCAACTGAGTCCCACTGCGAATCAAGGTGGTTGTTTAAGTGAGCTTCCCCTTATTTTATAACCTTTTTTTTTTGCCGCAGTGTTTCAGCCAATCATTGTGATTGTTAAGTGAATCGCGTGGGGATTAAGTTAATTTGGCTTCCCCCATTGAGCTTACTTATTGGGAGTTGGCTAGGAAAGTTATACAAGGTGATCGCAGGATCCCAACGTCCTAAATATATTCCAGTTGCCAAGAGGGCAAACGTTCATCCTGTGGCCGTAGTGAGGCAGGGCATAAAGTGAGACCTGGTTGTTAAGAGTGAAATGATGTGGGGTCAGACTAGATGATCTTGTCATTTTTACTTTTATGCTTTTTAAGGTGCAGAAAGCATCTTTGATACAGGAAACGCCAAACCGCAGAAGCGGCAGCTGCTCAAGTTAGAATGGCAAGGCAGACAAAGGGCTTAACCACAAAAGCTAGAAGTTCCTCTTAGCAAAAACAGGATATGTTTGTGGTTTTCTTTTTGATGACGATCATTTAACCAATCAGAAACTAGCCATGATGAAAGTTGCTTGTAGTGAAGTATAAAACTTTGTATTCCCTTTTGGAAGGGATTCACAATTCTTGGATGCTAGCCTCAAACTAGCTTTTCTGAATCATGGCAGCCATAATAAACTTTTCCTGATTTTGAGAAGTCCAAGTCTCGTGCTCTCTTTTTCTGCAACAGTAGTGTTGTCCCCAATTCGGATCTGAGCCTGGTGCCGAAGCCAATGATGGACACCAGACACGAGGTGCAGGTTTTCTGATTGCTTTTTATTGGAGGACTCCAAGGAAAAGGGTTCCTGGTCAAAAGGCCAAGAAGAACCAAGAACAAAGGGTTAAGAAAGCTTTTATACATTTTCACTAAAAAAGAAAGCGGGACAAGGTGAAATAATAAGAAATATCCATTTTAGCACTAATTCTACAATTTGTTCTATTGGTCTATAGCTGTCCCATTCCTAGGTCTTAGCTAATGAAGGCCCCAGGAGTTATCTAATACAGGGACCCCCAACCTTTTTTGCACCAGGGACAGGTTTCATTTTAAAGAAAATTCTGCAGACCGGCTGGCGTAGAGGAGGAGCGGGGGGGGAGAGAGAAGGGGGAACAGGCGGCGCATGCGCATGCAGGGGGTGAGTTGGCTCACTTGGCCCTCTAGGGCAGGGGTCCCCAACCCCCGGTCCGCGGACCGGTGCCGGTCCGCGGCTTCATAGGAACCGGGCCGCAGGGCCGGCGAGGAGATGGGAGCAGCCCCCTGGGGAGAGGATGGGCGAGCACGCCTCCACCACCTTTTTCCGACGGCCACCGCACCGCACTGCACTTTCCGGGGCTTCCTGGAGGGGCCAGCATGTCGACTGGGGAGGTTATCCCGCAGCGTGCGTGCGTGCGTGCGTGCGTGCGTGCGTGCGTGCGTGCGTGCGGCTAGTGCAGGCGAGGAGGAGGGAGCAGCCCCCTGGGCAGAGGAGGTTATCCCGCAGCGGGCGGGCGAAGGACCCAAGCTGCGTGCCGCCAAAGCCATCCGGGCGCCGCACGCCCACCCCGGACGGCTTCGACAACACGCAGCTTGGGTCCTTCGCCCGCCTGCTGCGGGATAACCTCCTCTGCCCAGGGGGCTGCTCCCTCCTCCTCGCCTGCACTAGCCGCAGCTCGGGTCCTCCGTTCGCTCGCTGCGGGATAACCTCCACAACCGACATGCTGACCCCTCTGCTGCTTCCCCGGGTGGAGGGAGGGAGAGAATGGCAGACGCACAGAGAGGCAGACTTAGAGAGACAGAAAGAGAGAGAGAGGGAAACAGACACACACACACACACACACACAGTGACAGATGGGTGGGGGGGAGGAGAGAGAGAGATACAGAGAGAGAGAGAGAGAGAGAGAGAGAGAGAGAGAGAGAGAGAGAGAGAGAGAGAGAGAGAGAAGAGAAAGAAAGAAAAATAGGGGGAAAAAGATGAATGGAGGGTGGGAGGGAGGGTGTGAAGGAAACAAGGGGAGGGAGGAGGAAGGGAGGAGTGAAAGAAGGAAGGAAGAAAAGAAAGAAAGAAAAAGAAAGAGGGATGGAGGGTAGGAGGGAAGGAAGGAAAGAAGGGAGGAAGGGGGAGGGAGGCAATGGAAGGAAGGAAAGGAAAGGAAAGGAAAGGAAAGGAAAGGAAAGGAAAGGAAAGGAAAGGAAAGGAAAGGAAAGGAAAGGAAGAAATCTATTTTCCTATTTCCTTCCACCTCAAGCTACCTGTTTGGTTAACCAGGTTAAAGATCTATTTTTCTCCCAGTGGTTATTTCAAAGGAATCACATCCTCTGAGTCATTTCCTTGATTCAAACCAGCATCCCAAAGAGTCATGGGCTGCCTTTATATATAACGAGTGCCCATAAATCCATTTTTACCATCTTCAGAAGACCAAAGACCAGCCAGAAATGGAAGGAAGGAAGGAAGGAAGGAAGGAAGGAAGGAAGGAAGGAGGAAGGAAGGAAGGAAGGAAGGAAGGAAGGAAGGAAGGAAGGAAGGAAGGAAGGAAGGAAGGAAGGAAGAAAGAACTTATGACCACAATTGAGCCCAAAATTTTGGTTGCTAAGCAAGACTGTTAAGTGAGTTTCACCACATTTTCCAAGTTGGCCACGGGTCACATGACAACTGAGCCACTCCCACAAAAAAGGCCACACCTTTTGGCTCTCAAAAGAAATTTCAGTAGTGGTACTGTTGATATTTGGCTCTATTGACTAATACGTTTGCTCACCACTGCCCTAGACGGCCAAGTGAGCCGACTCCCCCCCCCCTGCGTGCGCATGCGCTGCTTGTTCCCCCCCCCCCCTCCTCTAGGCCAGCCGGTCCGCAGAAATTTCTTTAAAATGAAACCGGTCCCTGGTGCAAAAAAGGTTGGGGACCCCTGCTCTAGGGCCTCCAACGATGTGAACGGCCGCACATGCGCATGCGCACGCAGGGTGGGAGTTGGCTCACTCGGCCCTCTAGGGCCTCCAACGGCGCGAACGGCCGCACCTGTGCTCTCCCGCATCCAGCGGGCGCTCTGCCCAGGCAGCTGCCCCCTCCTCCCTCCTCCTCCTCTCCGGCCCTGCGGCCCAGTTCCTATCAAGCCACGGACCGGCACCGGTCCACGGACCGGGGGTTGGGGACCCTTGATCTAATAGACATTTCATTTGTTGCCGTCCATCTCTATTGCTAACTTTTAGCTGAGCTCTGCAAGTTGTCTAAATCTTGTTGCTTTTATCAACTTTCCAGCTACCCATAATTGCTACAAGCTTTACACATGCATATTTCCTGTTGATAAGCATTCTTTGTTCTTGTGAGACAGAGAGACAGACCCCCCCTGTTACAGTCTTTCTGATTTACTTTCAAGTGTGCGCCATGACCTTGCTTTAGCAGCCAGTCCATCAGTAGGGATACCACAATGATTGTAACAGTGGGGGGCTCTAGGCGGTACGGCCCGGGCATACTGGTGGCATCTGGGAGCAGCAGCCACCATACCAGAACAGGGTTTCAGGGGGGGGGCGCCCACGTTCCTTACCTCTATTTGAGGGAAACGGGCCAGGCGCACACAGCGTACGGCGCCTGCACAGCCTCGCCGAGCAGCTGGGGCGTCGTAGGTCAGTGGCATGCACATGCGCATGCAGTGTGCATGCCTGCGGTGGATGGCCAGCCCCTTCACACCATACCAGTTGCGACGGGACACAGAACCCACCCCTGGATTGTAAGTGTAAAAAAGGGTCATGAGCTACTTTTTTTTCAGTGGCGTTGTAACTTCGAACTGTCACTAAACGAACGGTTTAAGTCTGTTGGGAGAAATGTCCTTCTGGGTTTAGCTGCAAGTGGGGGGAAAGACACTGGAGACATGGAGGCTTGTTTCGAAAGATGGTTTAATGGTGGACAGGATCACAAGGCTACTGAGCTCCTGAACAGAAAAGGGGGATCACATGCTTCCAGTTGTTGGGTGAAGAAGAAAAGAGAAAGAAAAGGGCCTTGCTGAGAGTTCCTGGGTTTTTTAAACTCTCAGTTCGGCCCCACCTCTCTGTTTCCTGTTCCTGTGTAAGAATTGTATTCTGAAATGTATTCCCAGGGGTGGGGGTGGGGAGTCTTAGCTAACTTTGTAGGTTGTGTGTCTTTTGAGTCCCAGGCTTGATTGAGTTCCCAGATGCCATGTGGTGAGTTTCTGTTGCATGCTAATCCTACCTTTGTTATGTAGAATAGACTGGCTCAGCCATTTTTATGGCCCATTGACAAAGATGATGGCTATTAAGAGTGAGTCTGCTTCCTGCCTAAAAACATATTTCTCCATTTCTGATCCAGGGAAATATAATATTCTGCCTTTTAATATTTCCCAGGATATTTCATTTTTCTAGGAGAGGGGTGGGTTTTATTTATTATTTTTATTTATTTTTATTTTATCAAATTTATACACCGCCCTATCTCCCCGAAGGGACTCAGGGTGGTGCACAGAAATATAAAAAACAAATACAATACAATACAAGTCAAAAACTACCTGAACATTTTTATACCTATTAGCAATTGCCAGGCTAATGCATTCTGCTTTAGGTGATACGATGCCAGCTTTACTGGGTAGACCAGACAAGAAACATGTCCAGATGTGCTACATAGTTGTACTTTATTGTGAAGCTACATGAACAGAACCTTGCAAGTTTCAAAGTACTTCTGTCCACTGTACAGCTTCCAAGCCAAGAAAGGTCTATTCTGAGTCCCTTGATCAGCCCTCTATGGAGCACCACCTCTAAATTATTATGAAGAACTGCAATTCTGTATATAGGGTTCTACTGATTATTGACATACAGTACAGGTAGAAAGAGAGGGGGGGAGGGAAAAGAAAGAAAGGGGGGGAAAGAAAAAAGAGAAAAAGAAGGAAAGAAAGAAAAAGAAGGAAAGAAGAAGAAAGAAAGAAAGAAAGAAAGAAAGAAAGAAAGAAAGAAAGAAGGTAAGATAAAGAAAAAAGAAAGAAAGAAAGAAGGTAAGAAAGAAAAAAGAAAGAAAGAAAGAAAGAAAGAAGGAAGGAAGAAGGAAGGAAGGAAGGAAGGAAAGGAAGAAAGAAGAAAAGAACGGAAGGAAAGAAAGCAGAAAGAAGAAAAGGAAGGAAGAAAGAAAGAGAAAAAAGGAAAGAAAGAAAAAAGAAAGAGAAGGAAAGAAAGGGAAAGAAAAAGAAAGAAGGAAGGAAAGAAGGAAAGAAAGAAAAAGAAAGGAAGGAAGAAGGAAGAGGAAGAAAGAAAAAAAGAAAGAAAATGTTTATTGTAGCATCCCAAAGCAAACATCACAAAGCTTTTTGGATTTGCAGCCCATCTTCAGAGGTGTCTGGATAAGATTTCAAAATGGCAGCCACAATTGTGCAATCAAAGCACTATCTTTTTAGGCGCCTAATGCATGTTTAAAAAGACAGAGCTTTGACCTCATGCTTATAACCATTATTTTGCCTTTTTTTTAACAGCCTTGCTGATGTCAGACACAAATATATAAATTACAGGGTTGGTCGTATTGACATGTATCTCAATGCACGTTTCATCATTGACCCCTTCCTTGCCCTCTAGCCCTGTAGCTGCTTCTGATGACAATTGATCCGTTGTCATATCTTTGTCTTTTATTGCCTCTGCCTGATATATGAGCCATTCGGTTGACAAACAAAGAGTTTTGGTTGAGATTTTTAACCTGACAGTTACGTCTGGGTTTACACAAATAAGAACGGTTACTTAATGGATCACTGAACCGTGCAAACCCAGTCATGTGATTAAATGCTGTTGCAAAGGGTCAGATAAACACTGAAAATAAAGGCTGATTGGGAAACCATGCTTAGTTTAACCTTCACATACAAATACAGTTCATTGCTGGCTCCTAAAATACATGGTTGATTCTGATTGTGACAGCAGAAACGTGGCAAGAGATAAATTATCAGCTCTTGGCACAATCACAATGATCTTTTTCAAATTTTGCAAAGCATGGTGGTGGTATATTACATTGTGGTGAAATTGTGCAAAGCATGGTGGTGGTATATTACATTGTGGTGAAATTGTGCAAAGCATGATGGTGGTATATTACATTGTGGTGAAATTGTGCAAAGCGTGGTGGTGGTATATTACATTGTGGTGAAATTGTGCAAAGCATGGTGGTGGTATATTACATTGTGGTGAAATTGTGCAAAGCATGATGGTAGTATATTACATTGTGGTGAAATTGTGCAAAGCATGATGGTGGTATATTACATTGTGGTGAAATTGTGCAAAGCATGGTGGTGGTATATTACATTGTGGTGAAATTGTGCAAAGCATGATGGTGGTATATTACATTGTGGTGAAATTGTGCAAAGCATGATGGTGGTATATTACATTGTGGTGAAATTGTGCAAAGCATTGGTGGTGGCATATTACATTGTGGTGAAATTGTGCAAAGCATGGTGGTGGTATATTACATTGTGGTGAAATTGTGCAAAGCATGGTGGTGGTATATTACATTGTGGTGAAATTGTGCAAAGCATGGTGGTGGTATATTACATTGTGGTGAAATTGTGCAAAGCATGGTGGTGGTATATTACATTGTGGTGAAATTGTGCAAAGCATGGTGGTGGTATATTACATTGTGGTGAAATTGTGCAAAGCATGGTGGTGGTATATTACATTGTGGTGAAATTGTACAAAGCATGGTGGTGGTATATTACATTGTGGTGAAATTGTGCAAAGCATGGTGGTGGTATATTACATTGTGGTGAAATTGTGCAAAGCATGGTGGTGGTATATTACATTGTGGTGAAATTGTGCAAAGCATGGTGGTGGTATATTACATTGTGGTGAAATTGTGCAAAGCATGGTGGTGGTATATTACATTGTGGTGAAATTGTGCAAAGCATGGTGGTGGTATATTACATTGTGGTGAAATTGTGCAAAGCATGGTGGTGGTATATTACATTGTGGTGAAATTGTGCAAAGCATGGTGGTGGTATATTACATTGTGGTGAAATTGTGCAAAGCATGGTGGTGGTATATTAATTACATTGTGGTGAAATTGTGCAAAGCATGGTGGTAGTATATTACGTTGTGGTGATTGTACAGTGTTTTAGAACAGCGATCACCATCCAGTTGTCCGTGGACCACTGATGGTATGCAAGAAAATTTCGGTGGTCCGCAGAAAAATTATTTGCACTTTTAATATTGCACTAAATGCTATTTATCTTTTTGAAAAATTCATATTAGTGGTCTGCGGGATTTAAAATTATGAATTTAGTGGTCCCTGATGACCCCCATTTTAGAATAGTATAGAATTGAATTCTTTATTGGCCAAGGGTGATTGGACACACAAGGAATTTGCCTTTGGTGCAGATGCTCTCAGTGTACATAAAAAGACCAGATACATTCATCACGAATCATAAGGTAGAACACTTAATGATAGTCATAGGGTACAAGTAAGCAATCGGGAAACAATATCAATATAAATCAAAATAAAGGATACAAGCAGCAAAGTTACAGTCATAAGTGGGAGGAGATGGGGGATAGGAACGATGGGAAGACTAATATGGACCACTGAAGTTTAGCGTTTGCAGGGAAGAGATGAAAAAGTCAAGATGGCAACTGTGAGTGCATGTTCAAGGCCCTGGCCCTTTTCTACACGTATACTGGAAAGTTTACTGGTAACCACTACACCTGGCCCAGAGATGTTGCATGGGCACACCAGGATAAATCCTCAACTGTCCTGTTGGAAGAAATATCCTTCTAGGTTCAGTTCCAAGTGGGGGAAAAGACACTGGAAACATGGAGGCTGTTTAGAAAGATGATTTAATGGTGGACAGGACCACATGCCTTGAGCTCCTGAACAGAAAAGGGGAATCAGATGCTTCCAGATGTTGGGTGAAGAAGGAAAAGAGAGCGAGATGATGAAAGTTCCTGGCTTTATACTCTCTGTTCGGCCCCACCTCTCTGTTTCCTGTTCCTGTGTAAGAAATTTATTCTGATTGGTTGTCAGATTCCTATGGCACGATGCAGAGGCAACTCTCTAGGCTGTGTTTTGAGTCCCAAGTTTGATTGAGTTTCCAGATGCCATGTGGTGAGTTTCTGTAGAAGGCTGAGCCTACCTTTATTATGTAAAGTAGACTAGCTCAGGCTTTAATGGCTCATTGAGAAAAGGGAGGGGCAGAAAACTGCAGGGAACGACTCTGTCTTTAAAAACATGTTTCTCCCTTTTCACATCCAGGGAAATATAATATTCTGCCTTCTTAATATTTCCCAGGATATTTCAGTTTTCTAGCAGAGGGGTCAGTGGGTTTTAACTTCCTACAGTCCACACTCTGAATTTCAGAGTGGCCAAAACTTTTGAGTGGTGAAAGAAGTCCACAGGTAGCACATTGTAATGCAACTAGTCCTCAGCTGGCAAACACAATTTAGACCAGAAGTTCCATCGCAAAGTACAGTGGTACTTCAGTACTCAGCATTCAGCCTTACGCACAGTCACTCAAGCACTCGTCACGTCTCGACTCGACTACTGTAATGCTCTCTACATGGGGCTTCCCTTGAGGTGCACCCGAAAGCTACAGCTAGTCCAGAACGCAGCCGCGCGGGTGATTACGGGAGCGCCTAGACACTCCCACATAACACCTATCCTGCGCGAGCTGCACTGGCTTCCTGTGGTCTTTCGGGTGCGCTTCAAGGTTCTAACGACCATCTTTAAAGTGCTCCATGGCTCGGGGCCTAGTTATATGCGAGACCGCCTCCTGCCCTATACATCCCTTAGACCGATACGCTCCCACAGAGAGGGCCTCCTCAGGGTGCCGTCAGCTGGACAATGCCGACTGGCGACACCCAGGGGGAGAGCCTTCTCTGTGGCGGGACCAGCCCTTTGGAACGACTTGCCCCCTGAACTCCGTACCATTTCTGACCTCCGCCTCTTCCACAAGTGTCTGAAGACACACTTATTCCAACTAGCCGGCCTAGTGTAGTCTCTAATACTGACTCGTAGATAGTTTTTAAAATGGGGATTTTAATTCGGTTTTAGCACAGGTTTGGAGTTGAATAAGTTTTTTTTTTTAATAGTTTTATATGTTTGTATGTTTTTAATGTTCCTGTGCGCCGCCCTGGGTCCGTTTGGAGAAGGGCGGGGTATAAATTTAATAAATAAATAAATAAATAAAATTTGTTCTGGGAGACAGAATGAGTACCTAAAACAATGAACACCAAATAAATTTTTCCCGTAAGAAATAATGTAGTGAGTCACAAGGCAGCTAATATTGACAAGGTCTAGCTTATGCATTGAGCACCAAAGAAATGATGAGTAGCGAACAACATTTCCATGTGTTGAGCATCAAATTTGATGAGTTTCAAAGCAGTTGGGTAGCAAGGTACCACTGTAATGCAGTTGTTAAATGAGTTGAGCCCACTTTTATGACCTTTTTAGCTCTGTTAAGTGAATCATATAGGTGTTAAGTGAATCTGGCTTGCCCCATTGGCTTTGCTTATTGGGAGCTGTCTAGGAAACTAGTGTTAAAAGGAATGTCCTTCTGGGTTTGGCTCCACGTGGGGAAGAAGACACTGGAGACATGGAGGCTGCTTGGAAAGATGGTTTAATAGTGGACATGGCTGGAGTCCTGAACAGAAAAGGTGCTTACATGCTTCAATGTTGGTGGACAGGAAGAGAAGGGCTGAGCAAGGGGCTTGCAGGGCTTTTTATCAACTGTTCGGCCCCACCTATCTGTTTCTTGTTCCTGTGTAAGAACTGTACTCTGATTGGTTGCCAGGCTCCCATGGGCTGAGTCCAGGTTTGGTAAGGCAAGTCCTACCTTAATCCCATGACTCTGGAGCTGAAGAGGAGAACTCTTTATTATGTAAAGTGGACTAGCCCAGGCCTTAATGGCCCATTGACAAAGGGGGTGGGGGCAGGAGGCTGCAGGAAACAAAACATGTTTCTTCATTTTCACATCTAGGGAAATATAATATTCTGCCTTTTCAATATTTCCTAGGGTATTTCATTTTTCTGGGAGAGAGATGGGTGATAACTTTCCACACTAGCAAATGGTGATCAAGTGATCCCAGGACACCTCAGCCGTCACAATTACATTTGCAAAGTGCCTGAATTTTGATCATGTGACTATAGGAACACTGCAACAGTTGTAAGTGCGAGGACTGGTTATAAGACACTTTTTTTCAGCATAATTTTGAATGGTGGCTAAACTAATAGTTGTAAATGGAGTCACAAGTGAATGGACTAAGATGTAAGTGACCATGACAGAGTATTTCCAGGAAAAAACAAAATTGGTACATGCTGTTTGGGGAAATCTACTAGTAGGAGTTAAAGGTTTGCACATCTTAAAGTTGTTAGGTTTGAAAAACACTGACCAAAAGATCCATTGGCCACATTTGTAGTGCCAAAATCCTATCCACAATCCTATCCTTACAGAGAAACCCGTGGTTCAATGCAGTTGAGGATGTCTTCAAAAGCAGAGAATTTTTTTAAAGGATATGTAAGAAGGAGTGCATCAGCCTTGGGGAAGCAAGATTGGTTACAAGAATAGAACTTCTACTCTTAACTTCTGCCTTCAACTTCAAGGTGTTAGTTATCATCTTCAAAGCGCTCCATGGCTCGGGACCTAGTTACCTGCGGGATCGGATCCTGCCCCATACCTCCTCACGGCCGATTCGCTCCCACAGAGAGGGACTTCTCCGGGTGCCGTCCACTAGACTCTGTCAGCGGGCGACGCCCAGGGGAAGGGCCTTCTCTGTGGCGGGCCCAGCCCTCTGGAACAATCTTCCCCCCGATATTAGAACGACCACGGACCTCCGCTCCTTCCGTTTAAAATTAAAGACACATCTTTTTCGCCTGGCCGGCCTTGGGTAGTCTCTTTTAAGGTTAGGGGTTTTAGGGGTTGTTTTAATTTAGTTTATGGGTTTTTAGCGCAGGATCAATTTAATTTATTTTTAACCTTGTATTTTGTTGTGATCTTATTTGTGTTTTTAATTTGCCTGTGCCCCGCCTCGAGTCCCTTTGGGGAGAGAGAGCGGGATATAAAATTAAATTATTATTATTATTATTATTACCCTCAAAATGAAGCTATAGAGCACTGCGCACCACAACAACTAGACACAAGGACAACTTTCCCCCGAATGCCATCACTCTGCTAAATAACTAATTCTCACAACACTGTTTACTAAGACTTTATTACTATTCTTCTTCTCATGCTTCTTCTCATCTTCTTCTCATTACCTGTCTCCACCTACTTATAACTATAATCTTGTTGCTTGTATCTCTATGATTTATATTGTTTTATTTGTTTCTTAATATGATTAGATTGCTTATTCAGTAACCTATGACTGTCACTAAGTGTTGTATCTTATGATTCTTGATGAATGCATTTTTTTTCTTTTATGTACTCTGAGAGCATATGCACCAAAGATAAATTCCTTATGTGTCCAATCACATTTGGCCCATAAAGAATTATATAAAGAATTCTAAAATATGGAATTATGTTGTGAGTGACTAATTTGCAAGTAATTCAGTATGCAGTACAGCACAGCATTTAGTCCAATACGCTTCCGCTTTACCTCTCCATATCTCGTCTGGCCTGCCAAACCCAGACAACCATGAGGGGGCAGCAGAGATACACAGCCCTTAGTAATAGCTCTTGGCTGCCGCCTAACAAAACTTGCAGCAAAAGAGATGAGGATGGGGAAAAAATAAAATCTCCACCCAACGCAAAGCTCTGTGAACTGCACGGGGGCGCTCGAGAGCCGGATTGCGCATTGCGCGTGCGCGGAGCGGAATGTCGCGGTCCGAGCGGCGAAAGCGGCGTTGGGAAGCCAAGCGCGCCTGCTCGAATGGCAGGGTGGCGCATGCGCGCTGTGGGCGTTGAGGTCCTCTGGTCAGCGACCGCTTCGTTAAGGGCGTTTTTTGCTTGGTCTGAGCGATGACCAGCGCGGTATCGAAATCGGAGTCGGGTGCCCAGGTGAGGCAGGTTCTCTGAAGCAGGGAAGGAGAACTCCAGACCGTTTCCTGATGGAGGAGTGTCCATCAGATGAGCTGGTATACTGCTGCTGATTATGGAGGCTCCATTGTGATTCTACTGTAAAAGACTCAGCTCCTTTCGCCCTTCCTTCCTTCCTTGCTTATCTCCAGTGTCCCCTTTTGTTCTTGTTGCATGGAGCTGTTGCCCTAAAACAATGGATTTGCTTTAAATCAGCTTTCCAGCCAGGAAGTTTCTTCTACTATCAATCTGGGTAATTGGGGATTATGGGAAATCAAGTCATTGGAGTGTTTCTCAACGCCAGCAACTTCAAGCTGGGTGGACTTCAATTCCCAGCGTTGCTGGCTGGGGAATTCTGGGAGTTGAAGTCCACGCAACTTGCTACCACTGAGAAATTATGCATTTAAAAGTACAGGATGCAAAAGTGCATGGAAACTACACAAACACAACTACTTTGGAGTTGCCAAAAATGTGTGGACAATAATAAAAGCAATTGTGGGGACAAAGTTCTTGTCCTCCTCTCAAACAGTCCAAAGAACAGAAGAAAAGGGTACATAAGATGTGGATATAACCTTGCTAATTTCATCCAGGTTGGAAAGTAAAGCCTTTTTTATCATGTGTGATAGTGATATGTCAGCTGATTTCACTCTGCATCAGATAGATGCCAACCATTCAGGCCGGCTCTAGAGCTTCAAGAAATCAGACTGTGGAAGTCTTGTCATTGGGTTGTATCCTGGTTGGTGGTTGTTTTTTAATTTTATTTTTCTGCTCTCCACCTCACAAAGTTTTTATTAAGTTTTGGTTTATTCTCCCCCCCCCCCCCCCCCACAACTGTTGAAAACAGCTGAAAAACTTATTTTATTTGCCATGAACATGACATTCCAATTTGAGCTCTTAAGTTGCCCCTTGAGGTGGTAATGGTCCTTAAAATGGTCGACAAGATCTCCATTAGGTTGCTTATTATCTTAATTTAATCCAACACTCAAGAGCCCCTTTTGAAATATAAAGTGACCTTAATGGAAAGCAGAAATGATGTTGCTTAAAACTCTTTGCAGCAAAAGTGAGATTAAAGAGTGCTAAATAGGTAGGAAGGTGGAATTTTTATCCCGCAATTTATTCAGCCGGTAGGGTTTTTAAAAATCTGTTTGGAGTGTGATCAAAAGTACAACCTTTTATGAAGATTAATATTTAATATCATTGCTTGAAAGTGTGGTGACAGTGGTTGGCTCTGGCATGGCTTCTTTTCTTTTTGTTTCTTTCTGTTAAGCTGTCTCGCCCAGCGCACCCAGCATGACGCTAAGTCACTGCACTTACTTTCCCTTAAAAACCAGAGAGTAAACACGAACGCGAAACACAGGTGCATTAGTGTTTAAATTATTATAATAATTCGCGTCGGCAGTTAAGGACCTGCTGTTTTTTCCCTGTCAAAAGTATCCAAACCCTTGTAGGGCAATTATCTAACCCATAATAAATAGCGAGTGGAGTTCTACAATTTAGTCCGCCATAAACAGTAAGAATGACTTGCCTAGTAGTTAGAAGAGCAGAGACTGAGCAATCTTTAAAAAATTCTTTTTACTAAGGCGAATTATTTATCAGTCATTTGGTTGCAGCTGCTTGTTAACTTTGGAATTGGGAGGGTCCGCAAAAGCAATTTTGGTTAGTGCTTTTATAGACTACCACAAGGAAAACACAGATTGTAGATTGGGAATTTAAAAAGAAAAAAAAGATCTTGGAAAAAAGACAATGATGAACCCATGTCTACATTACCAAAAATATTTTATGGATATGCAGTAAGCAAAAGCTAAGCTCAGTTCAAGGGCATTTTTTTTTTTAAAGGTTAGTAACTAGCCACCTGAATTTTTTAAATGGAGATATAAAGTAGTAGAGGTAGTCCCCGACTTACAACAGTTCATTTAGGGACCGTTCCACGGCACTGAATAAAAGGGACTTATGGCGCATTTTTCACAGTTACGACCTTTGCAGCATCCCCCATGATCATGTGATCAAAATTCCGAAGCATGGCAGCTGGTTCATTTTATGGCCGTCGCTGTGTCCCAAGGTCACGGGATGACTTCTGGCAGCCTTCTGACGAGCAAAGTCAATGGGGAAGCCAGGTTCATCTAACAACTGGGGTTAACTTATCAGCTGCAACGGTTCACTTAACAGCTGAGACAAAAGAAGGATCGCAAAATGGGCCAGCACCCACTTAAACAAATGTCTCACTTAACGACAGAAATCTTGGGCTCGATTGTGGTCGTAAGTCGAGGACTACCTGTAATGTAAATTTGAGGTCCCACCCTAGGCAGAGAATGCCTTATGAATGAAGGCAAAATATATGTGTGTCCCAGGATAACATTTGAAGTATCCAATCTGAGGGGGTCACCGGGGGGGGGGGCAGAGTTTTAATCTTCCGAGTTTGTGGACCTGTGCTGGAGCTCATCCCATCCTGAGGGAACGAAGGTATCCCTCTCTCCAGAATGTGCATTCTTTCACTGATTAACTCCCTCTCTACAGCCTGTCCAGCGTTTTTGGAGGACAAAAGTTGTGGAAACTGATGTATCTTTCGGACTAGAAGACGCAATGGAGTACAAGACGCACCCAGATTTTGAAGAAGCAATTTTTAAAAAAAAAAAGGTTTTTATCCTCCTGGGCTCCCGGGAGCACTCTGAAGGCTTCCCAACCTTCTGCATGACCTGTTTTTTGCAAAAGGGGCATGCAGAGGGTTGGGGGGGGGGGGGGCTATAGGCTGCTCCTGCAGGCTGGAGAGGGCAAAAAATGGCTGATATTTTGCAAAAAGCGCTCCATGGCTCGGGGCCTAGCTACATACGAGACCGCCTCCTGCCCCATACTTCCCTTCGACCGATCCGCTCCCACAGAGAGGGCCTTCTCCGGGTACCGTCGGCCAGGCAATGCCGGCTAGCGACACCCAGGGGAAGAGCCTTCTCTGTGGCGGGCCCTAACCTCTGGAACGACCTGCCCCCCCCGAACTATGTAACATCTCGGACCTCCGCCTGTTCCGCCAGCGCCTTAAAACACTTCTGTTCCAATAAGCCGGCCTGGTATAACCCCCGATACTGAGTTTTAACATTGTAAATTTTAATTAGAGATTTTATAAGTTGGTTTTAGCACGGGATTATTATTTAATAGCTTTTAATATGGGTATTTATGTGTATGTTTTGTTTTAAATTGCCTGTGCGCCGCCCTGGGTCCTTTTTTAGGAGAAGGGTGGGGTATAAATTGGATTAATAAATAAATAATAAAAATGGGGCGTGCAGAGAGTTTGGGAGGCCTGCAGAGTGATCCTGGGGCTTGTAGGGACATAAACATCCCCATTTTTGTGAAAAACAGGCTTGTTTTCACTCCATTTTGCCTTCCCCAGCCCCCAGGAGCACTCTACTGGCCTCCCAAACCCAATTCACACCTCGTTTTTTGCAATAAAAAAATGGGCCCATTTTTCTGTCCCCAGCCCCCAGGAGCACTTTGCAGGCCGCCTAAACCCTCTGTGCATCCATTTTTACGAAAAACAGGATGTGGGGTGGGGTTTCGTAGACCAAAAATGCTGTCTTCAATGCGTAAGAAGCATCCAGATTTTCACCCTCTTTTTTGGGGGGAAAAGGTGCGTCTTACAGTCCAAAAAATACGTATTTGTTAGCTGAATTTTATCTACCCTAAGGTTCAATATTTTCGTTTGTCAAAATTCTTTCTGTGGAAATTGAAAGCGGAAAGCTGTAATAAAAGATAATTACACAGTTTCTCTAAGTACAAAGTGTTTTCATTACTGATCCTCCCATAGAGAAGCGAGCAGCAAGAGCTGGAACTTAATTATTTGATATTTGCTTTTTAAAAAGTCATTACTAAAAGGAATTAAACTTCGGCAAAAATAAACCCAGCGACAAGATGATCGGTCGAAAATATTACATAGATGTGTAACAACTTATCACGTGATGCCGTTGGGAACATGTCCATTTCTGACTTTTTGAGTCTCGGGAGTTTTGAAATATTAAAACAAAGCATCCCATTAAATTGAGAGATGTGTCCACCTAACACAAAAATCCATATTGCATTAGGCTCTCTTGAGTGTGTTTTCCAGGAATTTCTTGTTAAATGCCATGAACCTTGCAGTCCAAAATAAATGGGCCATACTGTCTCCAAAGCCATGGTGTTGGAAAAATGGACGCTTAAAAATCATTTGACCTTCGGCTACATAAGTGACTGTATGCCAGATGCCTAAATATTTCTTTCATTTAAAACTGTTGTGCACCTTGCAAATCTGCAGCTTCCAGAAAGAGTTGGAGGACTAGTTATCATATACAGCAAGCTACTATTTACAATACAATACAATAAAATAGCAGAGTTGGAAGGGACCTTGGAGGTCTTCTAGTCCAACCCCCTGCCTAGGCAGGAAACCCTATACCATTTCAGACAAATGGCTATCCAACATCTTCTTAAAGACTTGCAGTGTTGGAGCATTCACAACTTCTGGAGGCAAATTCTGTTCCACTGATTAATTGTTCTGACTGTTGGGAAATTTCTCCTTAGTTCTAAGTTGCTTCTCTCCTTGATTAGTTTCCACCCATTGCTTCTTGTTCTGCCCTCAGGTACTTTGGAGAATAGCTTGACTCCCTCTTCTTTGTGGCAACCCCTGAGATATTGGAAGACGGCTATCATGTCTCCCCTGGTCCTTCTTTTCATTAAACTAGACATACCCAGCTTGGGGTTCCAATAATTTGGGTCTGATGGCTAATGGAAGTTGGTGCAATTTCATTTTAAAATATTGATTTGTGGGGGACCCATCAAGTATTTAGTTCTCCAGGACTTTATGCTCAGAAAGAAAGTTCCAAACAAAAAGCAAGATATGTCCAGGAACAGAAGAAAACAGGCCATGAATTCTGCTATTCATATTCAATCTAGTCTGCATTTTTCACCTTAATATGTAATCAAAGACCCTGAAATACCACTGGATTAGTAGCAGTCTGGAAATCCTAAAATGTTTTTCTTTCAAGCTTGTTTGGCTCTGATGAAAGTGGGCCCTGAAATTCAGATAAAATTGGAAGGACGTTTCAGTGATACCTTGGTACTCAACTGCTTTGAAACTCATCAGATTTAATATTCAATGCATTTTGATGTGAAAATTTTGTCCCAAGATTCATCATTTGTTTCACACTCGGTGCACAAGCTAGAACCTGCCAGTGCCGGCTGCCTTGTGACTCATTACATTACTCTTTATGGGAAAAATTTGTTTGGTACTCATCATTTTTTGATACTCATCGCACCTCCCGGAACCAATTAACGAGGACTACCAAGGTACCACTGTATTTTAAGTGCCTGCATGTCTAGGAAAAGATAACTCGCTTGGGAAATGCCCCTGCCCACGGAACAATTTGTAGTTTACAAGTGCAACTGAAGTTGAGGGTTCTACTATTTTAGAAGTTTTGTTTATTCTGCAGATTGTGCTCTTTTTCTGATCCAAGGGAAAATGGCCGACCTGCGTGCCTCTATCGTTTGCGGAATTAGTTTGCCTTGATCGGGAAATATTTATGGTATCTAATGACTTGTCTTTTTTTTCCCCTGAAGTTGATTGCACGTCTTGAGGGTCGAAGTTCTCTGAAAACTCTTGAACCGTTCCTGTTTGCTGAGGAAGGATATCCCGTTATTGGTTTGAAAATATTTCTTTTTTTCCTGGCAAATATGCTGCTTTGAAATACAGGTAGTCCTCAATTTACGGCCACAATGGAGCCCAGAATTTCTGTTGCTAAGTGAGGCAATTTTACAGCCTGTCTTGCCACAGTTGCTAAGTGAATCACCAAACTTGTTAAGTTGCTAAATGAAGTTGGCTTCCCCATTGACTTTGCTTGTCAGCGGGTCGCAAAAGAGGATTGCATGACCCCGCAAGGGACACTGCAAGGGTCATAAATATGAATCATTTGTCATGTGTCTGAATTTTGATTACATGATCGTGGGGATGCTACAGTGTAAGAGTGGAAAACGGTCCTAAGTCACTTTTTTCTGTTCCATTGTAATTTCGAACAGTCACCAAATGAACTATTGTAAGTTGAGCACTGCCTGTACTACAGGTTTTTCCTCTTCCCAAAAAACACAACCTCTAACTCTAAAAATTTACGCATTTTGGAAATTTGAAGAAACTCACTATGGTTATAGAGTGACCATTAATCTGTTTTATTGTATTCTGTTATGTCAGCTGATAGTTTCCAGTAAGTTTTAAAATGATCAATTTTATCTGTCTCTTTTCAGTCAGAACACTGGAGATTAGATAACAATTTGGGAAGCTCTTTGGTCTAGGAAATACAAATGTACTAGTTTGCTCCTCCAACAAGGATTTTATCTCCTTGTTTATAGTGCCGCTTACTCCTGACTAATTCCTGTAAAACCAGGAAATGCAAACTAATTTTGCTGGATTGGAGTTGTCTAATAGAACGGGTCCCCAACCCCCGGGCCGCAGACCGGTGCCGGTCCATGGCTTGATAGGAACTGGGCCGCAGAGGAGGAGGAGGGGGCAGCCCCTGGACAGAGCGCACACCGGATGCGGGAGAGCGCAGGTGTGGCCGTTCGCACCATTGGAGGTCCTAGCCTAGAGGGCCGAGTGAGCCGACGCCCCAACCCGCGTGCGCATGGGGTTTTTAGCGCAGGGATGATCAATTTAATCTGCTTTTATTTATTGTATTTATTGTTTGTATATATTTTTATATGTTTTAATTTCCCTGTGCACCGCTCCGAGTCCCCTTGGGGAGAGGATGCGGTATACAAAATTAAATATTATTATATTATTATTATTATTATGCGCATGTGCAGCTGTTCGCACCGTTGGAGGGCCGAGTGAGCCGACTCCCCCCGCGTGCGCATGCGCCGCCTGTTCCCCCTCCCCCCTGCATGCGCATGCACTGCCTGTCCCCCCCCCTCCCCCCGCTCCTCCTCTACACCAGCCGGTCCGCAGAATTTTTTTTTTAATGAAACCGGTCCCTGGTGCAAAAAAGGTTGGGGACCCCTGTAATAGAAGATTCTACGTGTTTTTATTTGGGATTCAGGGGTGGGATACAACTGTTACGCCCCAGTACGGGTATACCGGTGGTTGCTGGGAGCACCAGGTACCGTTCTGGTACAGTGCTCCGGGGGACCTACCTGCCCTCCTTACCTGTATTTGAGCCGATTGGGACTTACGCACACATGCATGGAGCGTACAGCGTCTGCGCGATGCTCCGCTGAGCAGCTGGAGCATTGCAGGTGGTAAGTACACATGCGTGGGTGCAGGTGGTAGACGCCCGGCCCCGTTGCGCCGTACCGGTTGCACCAGGATCCGGAACCCACCACTGTTGGGATTATATGTAAAGTGTGAGGATTCAAAGGGGAGAAATAATAATAATTTGGAAAAGGACAGAGGAATTGTAGGTGACCACATTTCTCTTCACCGCTCCCACAGGAGACGTCGTCGAATTCCACGGTGCGGAAGGGACAGGGAAAACAGAAATGCTCTACCATCTCATTGCCCGCTGCATTCTTCCGAAATCAAGAGGTGGTTTGGAAGTTAGCGTGCTTTTTATTGATACGGACTTCCATTTCGATATGCTGCGTTTAATCTCTCTCCTGGAATACCGTCTGTCGTATCGAGGCACCGAAGCCGCCATGAAGCGCTACCTGGAGAGGTTCTTCCTTATTAATTGCCACAGCAGCTCCCAGCTGCTGCTTAGCCTTTACTCTCTGGAAAGCATGTTTTTGTCCCACCCTTCCCTTTCCCTCCTGATCGTAGACAGCATGTCGGCTTTTTATTGGATAGACCGGGCCAACGGAGGAGAAAACCTGAGCCTGCAGGAAGCGAACCTAAAAAGATGCGTCCAGGTCCTGCAAAAGCTTATAAGGGAGCATCACTTGGTACTGTTCGCCACTACTCAGTCGCTGATGCAGAAGTCGCCGAACTTTGGGGAAAGCTCGGAAAAAACCGAGTGTGACGCAGGTTCAGATTACCGCCCTTTTCTTTGCAGACCGTGGCGACAGCTCGTCACCCACCGGATCTTCTTCTCCAGGCATCCCCATCCAGATGGCACCCAAGGATTTTTAATGACTATGTGTCACCTTCAGAACGACAGCGTGGCAAAACGTCCGTTCTGCATTACAGAACAAGGGATCCAGTTTTAAAAGCGCAGGTTAATGTTTAAAGGCGCGCTTTGTTGTTGTTTTTAAACACTTTTTATGTTTTTGTACTAATATTATGTAAAATTTAATTTTAGGAAGCGCGCCGATCAGCTTTTCAGCTAATATTCAGGTGTTTATGGGTGAATTGATGAAGCTTATTAAAAAAAAGTTTAAGTTCTGGAATCTAATAAATTCTTAATTTCAAGCACAGAAACGGAAGTTTCACATGGGCTGAATGCTAAGATTGGCTTGACTTTTGGCCCTGGAGACACAGCTAACCATGCAAAGTGGTGTTCAACGATCCAAAAAGCAGACCCTGCTCCTACGCTAGGAGGACAAAGAACCATATACAGGTAGTCCTCAATTTAGGACCACAATCGCGACTGGAATTTCCATCATAAGCCATGCGGTCAGAGGTTGAGTAGGAATCATTTCTACAGCAGTCGTTAAGCAAATCACAGGGTCATGAAGCAAACCCAGCTTCCCCAATGGGCTTTGGGGTTTTTTTTTTGCCAGACATCCGCGAAAAAGATTACAAACTGTAATCGCATGAGCTCAAGTTGCTGCGACCAGTTGTACATGCAAGCAGGTGGTCCATTGACTGAATTGTGATCACGTGTGAATACAGGTTGCAAGTCACTTTTTCCAAGGTTGTCATAGCTTTGAACCATTGCTCAACAAATTATTGTAAGTCAAGGATCACCTGTAGATAAATTTTCTCCATGATAAATCTATCCCTAGCCCTGGGATGGCGGACCTATGGCACGCGTGCCACAGGTGAAACGCAGAGCCATTTGTCAGGGCATGCGAGGTGTTGTTGCCCTGTCATCTGGCCAGAGCACATGCGCGTGCTGGCCAGCTGAGTTCAGCCATTTTTCGCCCTCCCCAGGCTTTATAGGAGCCTGGGGAGGGCGAAAACACCCCCCCCCCGACCCCTGGAGTCCCTCCGGAGGCTTCAGAAGCTTCCCTGAAGGCTCCGGAGGACAAAAAGCATACTATGAGCAAACTGGAAGTCACTTCCTGCTTGCTCGTAGCGTCCATTTTAGTCCTCTGGAGCTTCTGAAGCCTCCCGAGGGACTCCAGAGGTCGAGGGGGGGCTGTTTTCGCCCTCCCCAGGCTCCTATAAAGCCTCTGGAGTCTGGGGAGGGCGAAAAAAGTATGTAAAACTGGAGAGGAGAGTGCCTGTCGTGCGTGCATGTGCACTGGGGGCGTGCATTGCGCTCCCTACCTCTTATGGCATGCAAGCCAAAAAAGGTTCATCATCACTGCCCTAGCCCAGGGATCTGCAAAGTCGGCTCTTTTAAGACTGGTGGACTTCAACTCCCAGAATTCCCCAGCCAGCTATGCTGGCTGGGGTACTCTGGGAGTTGAAGTCCACTTGTCTTAAAAGAGCCGACTTTGCAGACCCCTGCCTAGCCTATTCTTTCTGGTCTCCCAACAGGACACTTATCGGCATCATAATTGAATCCATTCATCTTATTCCTGGTTGTTCTCTTTCCTCTATACCAGTGATGGTATGGAGTATTTTCTGGATTGAGTTCCCAAAGCATGCGCTCACGAATGAATGCACACATGCATGCTTGAACCGCCCAAAACGCAACGTGTGTGTGTGTGGCCCCTGCGCATCTGTCCCACCCCCGTGCATGCACGCACAGCCCCCCTGCAATGCCCCATCCTCCATGCATGCTCAGCAGAAACACAAAGACCAGCTGGCCAGTAAAAAGCATCCGCGTGTGCACAACGGAGCTGAACTGGGGCAATGGGTCACGTGCCCACAGAGAGGGCGCTGCATGCCACCTCTGGTACGTGTGCCATAGGTTCGCCATCACGGCTCTACGTTTCCAATAGTGGAGTCTTCAACAGGAGATGGATCACTGCATAATGTGTGCAGAGTAAGATACGTTGTTCCTTGAGTGAGAATGTGGCTGGCATGACTCAACGCCAAAGGCACACGGAACCCTGTTACCTTCCCACCAAAAGGTGGTTCCTATTTTTCCACTTGCATTTTTATGTGCTTTTGAACTGCTAGGTTAGCAGAAGCTGGGACAAGTCACGGGAGCTCACTCCATTACACAGCGCTGGGGATTCGAACCGACCTGCCTACCTTTCTGATCGACAAGCTCAGCATCTTAGCCACTGAGCCATTGGGTCCCCTGCATAGACCCAATGCTAACTACTTCTTGATTGTTGCTATATTATTGAGGGTTGACAAAGCAAAGCTACTCACCTCTTTAATACCTTCATTGTCCATTCTAAAGCTGGTTGTTCTACTTGAGGTCATTAGTTTGGTCCTCCTTATTGGATTTTGGTCCCATTTTTTTCACTGTACCTATAGATTAATTATTTTACTGAATTTCTAGACTGCCCCGTCTCCCCGTAGGGACCCGGGGCGGTGTACAGGAAAATTAAAACTACTAAAAACATGACAATACATACAAAATTAAAATAGAATTAAATAACCCTGTACAAATTTATAAACGTTAAAAACTAAAGCCATTAAAACCAGATAAAACAATTTAAATTACAGACTGGGGCGCGAAGCAAAAATTAGGCCAAGCCGGCTTGATGGAACAGATGTGTCTTAAGTTTCTGGCAGAAGGAGCGGAGGTCCGTGGTAGTTCTGATATCAGGGGGTAGGTCGTTCCAAAGGGTCGGGCCCATCACAGAGAAGGCCCTTCCCCTGGGCGTCGCCCGCTGGCATTGCCTAGTGGACGGCACTCGGAGAAGTCCCTCTGTGGGAGCGAATTGGCCGAAGGGATGTATGGGGCAGGATACGATGCCGCAAATAACTAGGTTCTGTGCCATATAATGTATTCATAGATGGCAGGAAGCCATTAGATGGAGGTTCATCAGCCTTTTGACAGTTTGAAGGCCTGATATGAGAAAGGGGTTACTAGGCAAAATTCAAAACAGGTCTACAGTGGGTGCTTCCGTTTAGAAAACGTCAGAATGGTGCAGTCAAGCTTTCCAGGATACTTATCATTCACTCCCATAATACCCTCCTCACCCCGCCACCCCCAATTACAGGAGTGTGTTTGCAAACAGTAGCTGTGCACCAGAGGTTGTAACCAGCAGGTTCTGACCAGTTCTGGAGAACCGGTGGCAGAAATTTTGAGTAGTTCGGAGAACCAGTAAATACCACTTCTGGCTGGCCCCACCCCCATCTATTCTCTGCCTCCCAAGTCCCAGCAGATCGGGAGGGAATGGAGATTTTGGAGTAACTTCCCCTGAAGTGTAGAGGGAATAGGGATTTTGCAGTATCCTTCTCCTGCCACGCCCGACCAAGCCACGCCCACAGAACTGGCAGTAAAAAAATTCTGAATCCCACCACTGCTGTGCACCGTTTGTAAGAAAGCCTGAGCAGTTTGCGTGGAATCGAAGAGTTGACAGGAAAAAATCGGAAAAGGGCCCTGGATAATCTTCAAAATACAGGTTGGGTTAGTGGGTAGGTAGATGGGAGGGGGGAGTTCAGGATGCTAATTCTTACGGGTGATTTGTATGCTAGTTGAAACGGGGCACCTCAGTTGTGGTTGACCATTTTCTGAAAGGGTTTTAAATGAGCACTGGTAAAAACAAACTCTACCTGTGCAAAAGCCCATTCGTAACCCAAAACAAACTTGCCCTCACATTCTATTGTTTTTGTCATCTTTCTTGTTTTACATCATTGTTACTCGGTGCTCCGGTAAATCCATCGGCCAAGTATGAAAATAAATGCACAAAGGCAATTCCCGCTATTAGTTCCCTCGTTTCGGTCTTTTCTTCAGAATGCTTTTAAAAAAAGCTCCGCAGCCCCTTTTGCAGGTCAAGGTTTCTGCTTGGCCATGTATGAGATGCGTTGGGTTGCGTTTGCTGTTGCTTTTACATCCGTAGTAAATTACCTGTTACCTTGGATTTAAATTACCCATTCAACAGAATTGACAGACGGGGCTATTGCAAAGTGGATAGGTGGGTGGAACTTCACTATTTCAGATTTAGTTGTAGCAAATGTTTACAGCCGGGGCATCGCGAATTACAATAAGAAAAGGCTATTGGGCAGACCTTGAAATGAATGTAGTAAGGTTGCCTATGGATGTTCTGATTCAGACTTAAGAGGGGGAAGGGGGGGGCTCCTTTCTATTTTTTCTTTGCTCACTTCTTTAATTAACTTTTAAAAATACCTGCCCATTAGCTATGGCCAAAATGCATTAGTTATTTGAGTCTAACGGAGACTGGAGACTCCAGCTAGTGCAGAATGCGGCCGCGCGGGGGATTTTGGGAGTCTCTCGTTACTCCCATGTAAAACCTCTCCTGCGCGAGCTGCACTGGCTGCCTGTGGTCTTCCGGGTGCGCTTCAAGGTGTTAGTCACCATCTTTAAAGCGCTCCATGGCACGGGTCCTGGTTACTTGAGAGACCGCCTCCTGCCACATACCTCCCTTCGACCTGTCCGCTCCCACAGAGTGGGCCTCCTCAGGGTGCCGACAGCTGGTCAATGCCGGCTGGCAACTCCCAGGGGAAGAGCCTTCTCTGTGGCGGGTCCGGCACTCTGGAACGACCTGCCCCCCGATATCCGTACCATCACGGACCTACGCCTCTTCCGTCGGATGTTAAAAGCACATTTCTTCCATCTAGCCGGCCTACATAGACTAAGGGTATAATTTTAAATTTTGATATTTATTGGTTTTAATTTTTACATTATCCAAATTTTAGCACAGATTTAATAATGTAATTGTTTTTTTATATTTTGTATGTGTTGTTGGGTTTTTATCTTTCTGTGCACCGCCCTGAGTCCCCCCAGGGAAAATAGGGTAGTATATAAATCGAAATAATAAATAAATAAATAATGTCTTGGTCTTGCAATATAGAATAGAATTCTTTATTGGCCAAGGGTGATTGGACACACAAGGAATTTGCCTTTGGTGCAGATGCTCTCAGTGTACATAAAAAGACCAGATACATTCATAAGGTACAACACTTAATGATAGTCATAGGATACAAGTAAGCAATCAGGAAACAACATCTAGAGAGGGTCAGTTTGTTCTAGTAACGAAGGCACCAGACTAGAAACTATGAGGGCGTGAGTTCCAGTCCCACATTAAGTCATGAAAGCCAACTACGTGACTTTGGGCCAATCACCAGGGGATATGAGTTCTGGTACTGCCTTAGCCATGAAAACTGGCTGGGTGACTTTGGGCCAATCATTCTCATCCCAACCTACCATGCAGGGTTGTCATTGTGAGGAAAAATAGAAGAAGGTGTATTAGACATGTTCGCTGTTTTTTATTTTCTTTTGACCCCCGGAGTAAGTGCTTGGCCTTATTTTCGGGGAGGTCTTATTATTTTTGAGGTGGAGGAGGCAGCGAGCATGATCACCTCATGGCTGCTGCTGTCTTGCAATATTTTCGGGGGAGGGTTTATTTTAGCGCATGCGCTCAAAAGACCGGTTGGGTTTATTAACCAGGGAGGTCTTATTAACAAAAGTTGCCTTCGGAGGTTGTGGGAGCTTCATCGCTGGAGGCTTTCAAGGGGAGACTGGACTGCCCTTTGTCAGAAATGATATACTGTAGGTCCTCCTTCTTGAGTGGGGGTGGGGGGTTGGACTAAATGACCTAAATGGTCCCATCCAACTATGTTAATCTGTTAGATCTGTTAAATATAAAATAATAAAGGCAGGCAAAATAAGAGGAGGATTGAAAGCATCCAATAAATAGGTTTCTCCTGAGGTTCTGGATTAGAGACTGTTCAAGCCCCTTTTGCAACTTTGGTTGTAAAATAAATCCCGCCATCCACCATCCCACCTCACATCACCCTCCTTGGCTATTGGGGCAGGTCATAAGCAGGCGTGGGCTTCAAAAATTTCAGCAACGGGTTCTCTGCCCGGTTGCTGGATGGGTGTGGTCATGGTGGGTGTGGCCTAGTTGGCCTCCTGCATCACAGCAGGGGGCGGGGATTTTTACCTTTCCCAGGCTCCAGAAGTTTTCTTTGAGAGTGAAAACTGCCTCTAGGTTGGAAATGGGCCCATTTCCGGTCATCTGGAACTTCCGAGGGGGCCGTTATTCCCCCTCCCCGAGCCTCCACGCATGCCCTGTGCTTATTTCGCATCCAAAATCGGCTGCGTGGGAGTGTAGGGGTGGTGGAACAGGCCAGCCAGGGGTGGGATTTGGTGGTTCACTGAACCAGCCATAACATTAGCTACGGGTTCTCCCGAACTGAGGCGAATCTGTAGCATCCCAACCCTAGTCATGAGTAGACAAAGCCCTTGGGACACACAGCCTCCTTGCTCACCAGGGAATACAACTTGGCCTTCTGTGCAGCAGCACTCAAGATCTTGGCAAGGCCTCATTTCTTCATTGAGAATTTCCTCTGAAGCTGTTTTTGATTTGCCTCCTTGGGTCTCTTTCCCTGACCCATGGGCTACTGGTGCACAGAGGCAAAATTTGCTTTTCTGGATTGAGGCCCGGCATTCGATCTGTAAGCGAAGGGTCTAGCTTAATGAAAAGGACTAGGGGAGACATGATAGCAGTCTTCCAATATCTCAGGGGTTGCCACAAAGAAGAGGGAGTCATGCTATTCTCCAAGGCACCTGAGGGTAGAAAAAAAAGCAATGGGTGGAAACTAATCAAGGAGAGAAGCAACTTAGAACTGAGGGGAAATTTCCTGACGGTGAGAACAATTAACCAGTGGAACAGAAGTTGCCTCCAGAAGTTGTGAATGCCCCAACACTGCAAGTCTTCAAGAAGATGTTGGATAGCCATTTGTCTGAAATGGTATAGGGTTTCCTGCCTAGGCAGAGGGTTGGACTAGAAGACCTCCAAGGTCCCTTCCAACGCTGCTATTGTATAAGGGTGTAGAGGGAGGGAGGGGGGAGAGAGAGAGAGAGAGAGAGAGAGAGAGATTGCCCTGCCTGTTCCTGTATATTCCTAAAGCAGATCTTGATGCAGCTGTGACTCCCAGGGCCACCTCTGGAAAGAAAGGGCAGCTTATTACCCATCTTCTCCAATCCCTGTCGGGACCTCCACATCCTGAAGCCAGGATTAGAGGCTGCACAAAGCTCTTTGATGGCTCTCAGTGGGCTTCCTTGTGCTGCGTCCAGCTGCATTCGCATGCTGCTTTCCCCCCTCCCTGTTCTCTCTTCAATATTTTTTCCAGTTGACTTAATGATTACAGTTCATGGACCAAGGCTGAAGGCAAAGCACCAATAGATGGTCTGGGCATTATGCTGTGCGCGAAAAAAAGACGGAAGTGCTCTTGCCATGCGATGACATCACCTGGAACCCGATTGGCCAGCTTTGGGTTAGAAAATAGGGGTTGGCCTGAGGCCTCGGGGACTTTGCTGCGGCTTCCATGATACAGAACAGAGACGGGGCCTGTCTCTTGCCAGCTTGCGTTGCTGCCAATGTCCTGGCAGAGCCTGAGACGTTGAGAAAAACAGAACAGTCCTTTGGCTTGTGCTGAGAGGCGATGAGAGAGGCAGAATACAAAGTCCTTTCACAGTCCCAGCTTGGACCCAAAGTGGGAACAAGCAAATGAAAAACACTCCAATAAACAGCTCTCTGCACATTTGGATCCCAAAGAGCTCATAAACAAGTTGGATTCTCCTCCTGAGGAGGATGAACGCAAGCAGAGAGAGAGCCTGTGGTTGATCTCACAGGGGATTAAGCGCCAGGCAAGCCTTACAAGAGGTTTTTATTTAACGATGCGCTAACTAACCAACCATTTGGCTGATTTGTTTGTAGAACTGCCACACCAAGCAGTGCAATTCGCCAACTTTTGGCAAGGAGTACATGGGAACAGAGGGAATGCAGGAACACACACTTCAAACCTCAGTTCGCTCATTAAATTAACCCTAAATTCATGATCACAAATACGGGAAAAATGACCTGGGCCTACTGTACATTTAAACAAACTAGGGTTTCCTGGCATGGGCATGAATGGAAAACCCAAGAGTTTCTCAAGGCTACTATCATGAGACTGCAAATGTCCGATGACCACTAGTGGGGGAAACCAATCTGGAAAGCAAATAATTCAGTGGACCTCTAGGGCAGCGGTCACCTACTGGTGGTCCGTGAGAAAAGTTTGGTGGTCCACAGAAAAATTATTTGCATTTTTCATATTACACTAAATCAGGGGTCCTCAAACTAGGGCCCCTGGGCCGGATATGTGAAATGAACATTTGTGTTGCTGCAGGTTGGAGGGGGACAGAAATTCCAACTTGGGGTCTGTTTCAGCCTCCTGGTGTGGGGCTTTGGGTGAAGGCTGAAAGGAAGTGCTGCTGGTGGCAAAAAGCTGGAGGGCATCGCTCCAGTGGGACTGCATCATGGCCTAGCTGACCATCGCAGCCAGCTGAGCCTCCAGACGCATGTACCTGGCCTTGCACTCCCGCAGGTCTTCCCTCTGCTTGGAAAGCCTATGCTCCTAGTCCTCAGTGATGTGCTTTTGCTGAGCCTCCTTCTCGGTCAGATCCAATTTGAACTGAGCTGTTTTGTCAACTCTTTCTCGTGGTGGCTGCTTAGCTCCAACAACAGCTTCCTGCTGGGGCCCTAAGGAGCAAAGGCAGGTAGGCAAGGTGGGGCAGGTGAGCAGGGTGGCTGGGAGGGGAGAGACGAGTAGAGGCCAGCAAGGCGCCCCTAGATGTGAGTGACATCAGGTTGGCCACGCCCACCCAATCACATGACCACCTAGCCACGCCCACCCAGCCAGTCATTAGGCAGATCATATTCATGGTTCCCGGGATTTAAAATTACGAATGTAGTGGTCCCTGAAGTCCAAAAGGTTGGGGACCCCTGCTTTAGCGCCTATCTGTTGTCGTACATCCAGTAGCCTTGCTAATAACTCCAACTACTGGCAGATCTTCAAATTCATCAGCAGAGAAATTTCTCACTGATTGGGAATTCTGGAGCTGGAAAGGGTGGGGGGGGGGGAAAGAATCTAAGCTGACCTTGAAGAAAGTGTGGCCAAACTCTCTTTAAAGAGGGACTTGGACAAGCGATTGGTTGTGGAAGTCTGGGAGTTGAGGTCCACCCATTGTAAAGTTGCCAAGGTTGAGAAACGCAGGATTATACAATCCCAAGTTTGAAGGAAGAGTAAGAAATAAACTCTCTCTTGATTTTGTTTACTATAAGATGGGACCGGAGGAAATTTGTAGTAACAGAATTTAAAGGTTCTGTTATTATTTATTTTTTATTTTATTTTATTAAATTTATACCCCGCCCTTCCCCTTGTTAGGACCCAGGGCGGCGCACAGGCCGCCCTGGGTCCTAACCCTATAACAATAAAACAGGAGCCCTTGAAGGATCTATTTCTTGATCAGTCTTATTTCAAAGGATTGTTCCCAGGCTGAGAAGCTAGGAACATCTCTCTGCAATTTCCTAGTCCAGGGGTCTGCAAAGTCGGCTCTTTTAAGACTGGTGGACTTCAACTCCCAGAATTCCCCAGCCAGCATAGCTGGCTGGGGAATTCTGGGAGTTGAAGTCCACCAGTCTTAAAAGAGGCTGGGGAATTCTGGGAGTTGAAGTCCACCAGTCTTAAAAGAGCGGACTTTATTTATTTATTTTTTATTTAGAAAATTTATATTGCTGCTTACTTGTACATGATGGCACAAGGCAGGGGTCCCCAACCTTTTTTGCACCAGGGACCGGTTTCATTTTAAAGAAAATTCTGCGGACCGGCTGGCCTAGAGGAGGGGGGGGGGGAGCATGCGCACGTGGGGGGGGGGGAGTTGGCTCACGTGGCCCTCTAGGGCAGTGGTGGGAAAACTTATTAGTCAATAGAGCCAAATATCAACAGCACCACTACTGAAATTTCTTTTGAGAGCCAAAAGGTGTGGCCTGTTTTGTGGGAGTGGCTCAGTTGTCATGTGACCCGTGGCCAACTTGGAAAATGTGGTGAAACTCACTTAACGGTCTTGCTTAGCAACCAAAATTTTGGGCTCAATAGTGGTCATAAGTTCTTCCTTCCTTCCTTCCTTCCTTCCATTTCTGGGTGGTCTTTGGTCTTCTGAAGATGGTAAAAATGGATTTATGGGCACTCGTTATATATAAAGGCAGCCCATGACTCTTTGGGATGCTGGTTTGAATCCAGGAAATGACTCAGAGGATGTGATTCCTTTGAAATGACCGCTGGGAGAAAATAGATTTCTTCCTTTCCTTTCCTTTCATTTCCATTCCTTTCCATTCCTTTCCATTCCATTCCATTATATTCCATTCCATTCCTTTCGATTCCCTTCCTTTCCTTTCCATTCCTTTCCATTCCATTCCTTTCCTTTCCATTCCATTATATTCCATTCCTTTCCATTCCTTTCCATTCCTTTCCATTCCTTCCTTCCATTGCCTCCCTCCCCCTCCCTCCCTTCTTTCCTTCCTTCCCTCTTACCCTCCATCCCTCTTTCTTTTTCTTTCTTTCTTTCCTTCCTTCTTTCACTCCTCCCTTCCTCCTCCCTCCCCCTTCTTTCTTTCACTCCCTCCCTCCCACCCTCCATTCATCTTTTTTTTCTATTTTTCTTTCTTTCTCCTTCTCTGTTTCTCTCTCTCTTTCTCTCTCTCCTCCCCCCCCATCTGTCACTCTGTGTGTGTGTGTGTCTGTGTGTGTGTCTGTTTCCCCCTCTCTCTCTTTCTGTCTGTCTAAGTCTGCCTCTCTAAGTCTGCCTCTCTGTGCGTCTGCCATTCTCTCCCTCCCTCCACCCGGGGAAGCAGCATGTCGGTTGCGGAGGTTATCCCGCAGCGAGCGGACAGAGGACCCAAGCTGCGGCTAGTGCAGGCGAGGAGGAGGGGCCAGCATGTCGACTGGGAAGGTTATCCCGCAGCGGGAGGGCGGGCGAAGGACCCAAGCTGCGTGCTGCCGAAGCTGTCCGGGGCTGGGCGTGCGGCGCCTGGATGGCTTTGGCGGCACGCAGCTTGGGTCCTTCGCCCGCCTGCTGCGGGATAACCTCCCCAGTCGAGATGCTGGCCCCTCCAGGAAGCCCCGGAAAGTGCAGGGCGCTGAGGTGGCCGTCGGAAGGAGGTGTGGAGGCGCGCTCGCCCATCCTCTGCTCAGGGCGCTGCTCCCTCCTCCTCGCCGGCCCTGCGGCCCGGTTCCTATGAAGCCGCGGACCGGTGGTTGGGGACCCCTGGCACAAGGGATATACTGTATTTTGCGGAGAAATTATAATAATTTTTACAAGTGCACATAAACTCATGATTTTTAACAGCTAATATACTCAGAGAGTTACATTTTTCCTGTGATCCTAGCTGTTCCAGAAAATCAAAAGAATTTGTGATATTGCATATATGTAAAGCTAGATAGTATATTATAAGTACTAAACAAGACTTCCATAGCTCTCCTCCTGTGCCATCAATGGGGGTGGGTGGGTGAGGTATGCAAATTTCCAAGACTAAGGTCTATCATCTATCTATACGTGTGTGTGTGTGTGTGTGTGTGTGTGTGTGTGTGTGTGTGTGTGTGTTCCAGCATAACTCTGGAACACCTCAAGCCATTTCAACCAAACTTGGAACACGGATGATTTACACTCTGGAAAAAAATACTGTGGGGGTAAGACACCCCTAAAACCCCTTGGGGGGTGTTCTGTTAAGATACAGCCTGTTGTGCCTTAAAATGGCTTCTACTGTGCAGCGCAGTGAAGTTGCCATGGTAACAGCTTCACAGTACTCCACAAGGGGGCTCCCTCTGGTAAGGGGGAAAATCCAACATTAGAAATTACGTTGGATCTGGACATTTTCCTCCTATAAATAAATACCCAGGCAACGCCGGGTTATTGGCTAGTTATATAATAACAGAATCTTAAAAGCTCATCTATGTTTCATTCTGTGGCCTCCTGTACAATAAAAATCAAGACAGGATTATTGTGAATATTTTTTTCTTACTCTTGTTTCAGGTTCCGGCTATATAATTGCTTCTTTACCTCCATCCCTAATGATTCTGTCATCTCTAGATTTCTTTATAGTTCTTTCCTTTTCTTGCAGTCTGCAGACTCAAAAAAACCCTCAGGTTGGTGGTCAGAACCATGCAACCAAGACCTGTCCCAATATGTATCCTGCCCCATACATCCCTTCGACCGATTCACTCCCACAGAGAGGGACTTCTCCGGGTGCCATCCACTAGGCCAGTGGTGGGCAAACTTATTAGTCAAGAGAGCCAAATATCAACAGTACCACGATTTAAATTTCTTTTGAGAGCCAAAAGGCGTGGCCTGTTTTGTGGGAGTGGCTCAGTGGTCATGTGACCAGGTGGGCGTGGCCAACTTGAAAAATGTGGTGAAACTCACTTAATGACGGTCCTGCTTGGCAACCAAAATTCTTTTTCTTTCTTTCTTTCTTTCTTTCTTTCTTTCTTTCTTTCTTTCTTTCTTTCTTTCTTTTCTTTCTCTCTCCTACTTTCTTTTTCTTTCTATTTTTCTTTCTCTTTTTGTCTCTCTCTGTGTCTCTCTCTTTATCTGTCTCTCTCCTCCCTCCACCCATCTGTCATTCTGCGTGTGTGTGTGTGTGTGTGTGTGATTCCCTCTCTCCCTTCCTCTCTCTCTGTGTCTCTCTCTTTATCTGTCTCTCTCTCCTCCCTCCACCCATCTGTCATTCTGTGTGTGTGTGTGTGTGTGTGTGTGTGTGTGTGTGATTCCCTCTCTCCCTCCCTCTCTCTCTGTGTCTCTCTCTTTATCTGTCTCTCTCTCCTCCCTCCACCCATCTGTCATTCTGTGTGTGTGTGTGTGTGTGTGTGTGTGTGATTCCCTCTCTCCCTCCCTCTCTCTCTGTGTCTCTCTCTTTATCTGTCTCTCTCTCCTCCCTCCCTCCATCTGTCATTCTGTGTGTGTGTGTGTGTGTGTGTGTGTGTGTGTGATTCCCTCTCTCCCTCCCTCTCTCTCTGTGTCTCTCTCTTTATTTGTCTCTCTCTCCTCCCTCCACCCATCTGTCATTCTGTGTGTGTGTGTGTGTGATTCCCTCTCTCCCTCCCTCTCTCTCTGTGTCTCTCTCTTTATTTGTCTCTCTCTCCTCCCTCCACCCATCTGTCATTCTGTGTGTGTGTGTGTGTGTGTGTGTGATTCCCTCTCTCCCTCCCTCTCTCCCTCCCTTCCCCCCCCCCCCCAAGCAGTGGAAAGCCTGGCACGCCGGCCGGGGATGCTGCCTTTCCCCTCAGCGAGCGGGCGGGGGGAGCACCCGAGGCCGCGGCCACCCAAGCACCGCGGAGGCTGTCAGGGCACCGCACGCACACCTCCGTCCAGCTGCCCGCGGCAGCCAGCCCCGGAAAGCACGGCTCGGCGGCCTCTGCAGGCGGCTGTTGCTGCTGCTGCCCCCCGAGCCCTGCGACATGCAGCTCCTGCAGTCCGAGCGCATCGGGCAGGACAGCCGGCCAAGTTTCCACAAGGTCCCTCTTTGCCCCGTCGGGGGCGGCTCTTCCTCTCTCCCTCCCCCCCCTTCCCCCGCCCGGAGGCAGCAGAGAGCCCTGCATGTTGGCTGCTGGTGCTTCGGCTGCCTCCCCCTGTAGCGGGCGGGTGGAGCCACGCTCGCCTGCGCTGGGACGACTCCCTGGGTCTCTCGCCTGCGCTGGGACGGCTCCCTGGATCTCTCGCCTGCGCTGGGACGGCTCCCTGGGTCTCTCCCTGCGCTGGGACGGCTCCCTGGGTCTCTCGCCAGCGAGCCACGCTCGCCTGCGCTGGGACAGCTCCCTGGGTCTCTCACCTGCGCTGGGACGGCTCCCTGGGTCTCCCGCCCGGGAGGCGGGAGCACGACGCCCAGACGGCTCCAGTGAAGCCGCAGCCCCGGGCGTTCCCCCCCCGCCCGTTCGCTCGCGGGGGGGGGGGGAGGGAGAGAGGAAGAGCCACACCCGAGGGGCCAAAGAGCCGCTCGTGGCTCGCGAGCCGCGGTTTGCCGACCACTGCACTAGGCAATGCCAGCGGGCGACGCCCAGGGGAAGGGCCTTCTCTGTGGCGGGCCCAACTCTCTGGAACGACTTACCCCCCGAACTCAGAACAACTACGGACCTCCGCTCCTTCCGCCAAAAGTTAAAGACCTATTTCTTCCATCAGGCCGGCTTGGCTTAATCTACCTCGTCACCCTTCAGTCTGAATGTTTAAAGTGTTTTAATCGGGATTTTAAAGGGAAATAGTTTTAAGGATTTTAAAATTTTAGCGCAGGGTTATAGTTTATTTAATTGGATTTTAAATATTTATAATTGTTTATGTTTATATGCTTTTTAATTTCCTGTGCACCGCCCCGAGTCCCTTCGGGGAGAGGGTGCGGTTTACAAATTTAAATAAATAAATAAATAAATAAATAAATAAATAAATAAATAAATAAATAAATAAATAAATAAATAAATAAATAAATAAATAAATGTATTGGATCTCGGATGAATGTTAAACGAAATAAAAGGTGAGGATAACTTTGATTGCGCAGTGATCATTATGATCATCTCGAGCTTTTAAAAAACCCCATTTCATAACTTCTGTTTTCTAGCAAGGAAAAATGCAACCAATAGACTCAATTCTAAGTTTCTTCATGAAAGAAGAGAGACATAACCTGTACAGTAATTCATTGTTGTTGTTGTTATAGTTAGGGTTGGTTGGATGTATGCTTCTGTTTTGTTTCATTTTATTTGTTTGTTTGATTCTGTAGGAAGTTAACCCCCACCCCTTTCCTAGGAAAATGAAATATTTTTAATCCAATTTTTTTTATTCTCTTACATACCATTTTAAGTATACCTTCACATAATCATTCTTCTTCTTTACTTTTGTCATTCTTATACATTTGTTATTCCATTTAATAGATTACAATATACATTTTGGGTTGCTTTATTTACCATCCGTTCTGCTAGTTGTAATACCATCTTATTTCCCTTTCTTTTCTCCCTCCCTCCCTTCTCTACTTCCTTCCTTCCCCCTCTCCTTCCCCTTCCTTCTTCCTTTCCATCTCCCCTACTCCTCCTCTTCCTCTTCCCCTTCCTACCTTCTCTCCTTCTCTTTCCCTCCATTCCACCCATTCCACCCTCTCCTTACCACTTTCTTCTTTCCCTCCTCTCCTTCCCCTTCCTTCTTCCATTCCCTTCCTCCTACTCCTACTCTTCCCCTTCCTACCTTCTCTCCTTCTCTTTCTTTCCCTTCCACCCTCCTCTCCTTACCTCTTCCTTCCTTCCCTCCTCTCCTTCCCCTTCCTCCTTCCCTTCCCTTTCTCCTACTCCTACTCTTCCCCCTCCTACCTTCTCTCCTTCTCTTTCTCTCCCTTCCATCCTCCTCTCCTTACCTCTTTGTTCCTTCCCCCTCTCCTTCCCCTTCCTCCTTCCCTTCCCTTTCTCCTACTCCTACTCTTCCTCTTCCTACCTTCTCTCCTTCTCTTTCTCTCCCTTCCACCCTCCTCTCCTTACCACTTTCTTCCTTCCCTCCTGTTCCTCTCATTCTCTCCTCCTCTCTCCCTTTCTTTTTCTGTTGTTATAGGTGTCTCTTTCAAATCTCGGTTTATGTTTTCTTGGGATGGTGAAATGAAATATTTTAGGAAGTATTAAAAGGGCAGAACATTTCCCCTAAAAGGGAGGCAGGAGCTCTCTCACACCCACCCCACCTTTGTCAATGGGCCATTAAGTCTTGGGGCCAGTGTATTTTACATGACAAAGATCTGCCTCCTTCAGGCAGAGCCATAATAGGAATCCCAAAGCCCTTTCATTCCATCATCACCCAGCAACAGCTCAACCAAGCTTGGGACTAAGAAACACAACCTTTAAAGTTACCCCTGCATGGCCCCCATAGGAGTCTGACAACCAATCAGAACACAAGCTCAAATTCAAAGCCCAACAGACGGCATTAAACCCAGGCGCTCTCAGCATCTCCTCCCTTTTTAGCCCAGGAGCTCCAAGCCACGTGATCCTGTCCACCATTAAAACCATCTTTCCAAGCAGCTTCCTTGTTTCCAGTGTCTTCCCACCGCCCAAACTTGGAACTGAACCCAGAATGGATATTTCTTCCAACAACTGTTTTATATTTTATTTTCTACTAGCCGATCTCAACCACGCGTTGCTGTGGCCCAGTCTGGTTCAATGGCCAACCAATCTGTGTGTAGATCTACATCTGCACACACAAATACGTACACACAACCACCATATAACCCCCAAACTACTTACCTACTGTATGTCTCCCTCTCTCCCTCTACCTACCTACCTACTGTATTTCTCCCTCCCTCTCTCTATCCCTATAGCTGCCTGCCTACCTACCTACCTACCTACCTACCTACCTACCATATTTCTCCTTGAATCTTATGGACAGAGTATTTTATGTCATAAAGGATGACATAATACCTGTGGCCCACTGCTCTCTCTGTATCCTTTTTTACAATTGTTTACATTTCCGTTGCGTGTACCTGGCCCAGGTGTGACATCTACACAATCTATATATATATATATATCATTGGTGCCGTATTCGAAAGAAAGGTTGTGTGAAAATTTGGAAGCAATCGGTGCAGTGCTTTCGGAGATTAGCGGTTTTGAACAAACTCTTGTTACATTTTTATTTTATATAGATAATAAAGCAATAGTTTGTTTTTTAAAGAATAGAGGCATAAGGATGAAGAGCTTGCTGGCTGAATTGAGGAAGAGGAGGCAGATGGACCAAACTAAGAGCAGATTATTCCTAGAGCTCTTTCTGCCGCCGCCTCCTATTGCCTTTCCACAATGGGAACTGAAGGTAGCTTGAAAAGTGACAAAAACAACATTCAATCTATAAACAGGTTTATTTGTAAAGTGCTCCCTGCAGAGAGAACTGTGCACGCAACATATGTTATTGCTATGCTGGAGAGAGAGAGAGAGAGAGAGAAAGGTTTAAAGGAAGAAATGAGGGAAGGCAGGTAGAACCCCTTTAATGGACTCATTATTGCCTTCCTCTGGCAGAGCACTTAATTAATTAAATAACGAGACGCGAATGGCACCCTCTGGACAGGTGCATTAAAGCTTCCAGATGTGTGATGCGAGCTCATCTGGGACATAAAAGGGTGGCCACGAAATCATCACTTATTCTAGGATGAATTGGCACAGGACGGCTCCTGTCGCTTGCCCCACATTTGTGCCAGGAGCTGATAATAATTAGTTCTTTTAAAAGCTCAAGTTCCTTGATTTGCTATAAAATATTTACAACAAGCATATGTAAAGCATCAGGGAGGGAGGGAGGGAGAGAGAAAGAGGAGAAATGGAGAAACTTTGAAAGGATGGCTTTAAATATGGAATGATGAAAGTTACCAATTACCAAGCCAGTTAAGTAGAGGCACAGTTTGAAGAGAACTAGAATTAGATGACTTCAGATTATTATTTTTTTAACTTTTAAATTTTTAATAGTGAAATATTTTAAAAAATATCCTACATCACCCAAAAGATTGTGATCATACAGCAAAGAAAGAAAACCTAGATATATTATAGATATGAAAGCAACATGGCAAAAACTTAACAGGGGAAAATCCATGTTATAAATATACATAACAGTATAATTTAATCCTTAACCTTAAAGCTGTGTATTTGGCCAATATGTTGGGTCATCTTCTCATTTTTAGAGACTTTCCAAAAATAGATAAGGACATGATAGTCCGGATTCGTAATCAGAGAATTGATTTCTTTGTAGTTCTGTAGAATTATATTCACTGTTGTGCCAAATAGAGGTAAAACTCGATGAAATGGAATATTTAATGTCTTAGAAATATCATCTAAAATAACCCTGAGATCCTTCTCAAAATTGTATTAATATATGGAGTAATTTGAAATCAGAACAAGACTCTAGCAAGACAAGACTAAATCATATGAGGTTTTTTTTTTTAAAGCTTCAAAGTTCTTACAAGGCCAACATTAAAAATAATTGAGTGTCTGTTCCTTTTCAAATATTATTTGAGGGGCCCAAAAGACATAAAATAATATTTGCTGATGAATTAATTTCATTTTTAAATCACAAAAGCGTACATTTTTTGTAACCCTTGGACCTACTGAATCTCCAAAAATAGATATTGTAAGTATCAGATAATGTCGAGAACTACAGAGATGACCTGGAAGAAATATGCAACAATACACAAACCAAAAACCAGGAAATGAGGAAAATATCCTCATACCCTCATATACTCCAATTAGCTATCTACTAACTCCCTGGTGTTTAAGAGGAAGGAGAAGGAATTCATAGTCAGACTTCCAAAATTGTATACATTGCCTAGTAAGCCATATTCATCATGCAGCTCTCAAAATCTTTATAACAACCATTCAAAAGGCCGATCCCTTGTTTAGCCCAAGCACTACTCTAAAACAATCCCAGCATTCATTCATTCATTCATTCATTCATTCATTCATTCATTCATTCATTCATTTATTTATTTATTTATTTATTTATTTATTTATTTATTTATTTATTTATTTATTAGTTGCATTTATATAACCGCACCCTCTCCCCAAAGGGACCCGGGGCCGTGCACAGGAAATTAAAAACCACATAATATCACAAATATAAATAATTAAAACCGAATTAAATAAATTATCCCTGTGCTAAAAATTTTAAAGTATTAAAACATTAAACCCATCTAAAACCCAATTAAAACAATTTAAGGTACAGACTGTAGGCTAGATAAATAGCTTAGGCCAAACCGGCCTGATGAAACAAGAGAGTCTTTAATTTCTGGCGGAAGGCGCGGAGGTCCGTAGTTGTTGTAAGGTCGGGGGGTAGGTCATTCCAGAGGGTTGGGCCCACCACAGAGAAGGCCCTTCCCCTGGGTGTCGCCCGCTGGCATTGCCTGGTGGACGGCACCCGGAGAAGTCCCTCTCTGTGGGAGCGAATCGGCCGAAGGGATGTATGGGGCAGGATGCGGTCTCGCAGATAATTCTCAAATGTGAATTATTCAAACACATCAATTTCTCATGTGTTTTAGGAACAAAATGTCATCCTTTAGTGTTCCTGGAGCTTGAAATCTGTTAAGATTTCAAAAGGGTTACACATTTGCTCTGCAAATGACATCATAGAGAACACAAATCATAGAAAGCCTCGTTCCCCAAAAAGTAATAGGTAAGTAGCATCGAGCCGTGAGCTTCATTTATTTAAAATCAAGGAATGAGCTTTATTTATTTAAAATCAAGTTTATGAGGCCAAAGCACATTGTGGGTATAATTTACAGTATGGGTGATTTAAAAATGTATATTTCTTTGTTGGGAAGCACAGCTACCTCAACCAACCTAAGTTTAGTCTGGAAGCAATGTCTAAAAGCAATACCTTCCAAAAAGATAAGCCACTAAACTAAGCAAGAATAATTTTTCAGCAGTTGGCTGATTTATCACTGAGGAGGAGGACAAGCACCTGTCTTCTGTTTTGGTTAGTAAAGAGCCACGGTGGGAACTGATAAAATCAACCACATCAAGGGCACATGATCCAGTGTAATTCCAATTGATGGGAATTACTTCTGCCTCCTTCTCTTCATCCCGTAATGAGAAAATTGCTTAAGAGGGGATTACCCAATGCCTAAGTACTAATGGTACTGTACTTTCTTAGGTTATCTTAATCCAAATTGTGAGATTGTGAACAGAACATCAAGTCTCCAGAATGGGCCAACTCACCGCAGCTATCTGGCTGCAGCCAACCTGGTGCGGCCATCTCGCCATGGCCAACTTGCCATGAGATAACTCAATGCAATAATAGCAATAGCACTTATATACTGCTTCATAGTGTTTTTACAGCCCTCTCTAAGCAGTTTACAGGGTCAGCCTATTGCCCTCAACAATCTGGGTCCTCATTTTACCCACCTCAGAAGGATGGAAGGATGAGTCAACCTCTGAGCGGTGGAAACCAGCAGTCAGCAGAAGTAGGCTACAGAACTGCATTCTAATCACTGCACCACCACGGTTCTTTATAAATGTTATCCATCAGTGTTCCATCTACATTATTTCCATTTTTGTCAAGAAACAATACCAGATAATAATATCGCTTTAAATTATACAGCATGGAACTATCCATGGCAAGTTGTCCCACAGTGAGTTGGCCAAGACAAGATGGCCACCGTGAGGTAGCCACAGTGAGGTGACTGCAGCAAGATGGCCACGGGGAGTTTGCCTCAGCAAGATGGTCGTGGTGAGCTGGCCATAGAAGGTTGTCCCTTTCTGCGATGTAGTGGTGGCATCAGGTCACGCACAAAAAAACAGAGAAGATGAGAACAAATAAGTGGATGGAATAAATCTGATTGGATTCAAAATGGCATATGCTAGAATTCAGTTATAATAGAATAGTATTATATTCACATTTTAATCATGTCCCTTTTCAGCCACTTTTCAAGTTAAAATTGGAGGTGGGGTTATTCATAGATGATACATCCCAAGCTAACTAGAGGTATCCAAAAAGTGTATTCAACAATATCAACTGGTGGCCATAATAGAATAATCAAATTTCTGCTAGGCAATCTACATCTGTGTTTCCAGGGGTTCGCCCGAACCAGTAGTTTAAAAATGCTTTAAAACGTTTTTTTAAAAGTTCTAACAATCAGCTGTGTGACAATCAGTTGTGCCCCGCAATTTATATTCACTAGAAATCAGGGAATCAAAATCACATGGCACAGCTGTCCCCTGTCCCATCCCCCCCTTCTACTTACCGTATTTTTCAGAGTATAAGACGCACCAAGGTTTTGAAGTGGCAAATTTAAAAAAAAAGTTTTTGCACTCTGCAGACCTCCCAAAAATGGCCCATTTTTCGTGAAAACAGGCCCATTTTATTTTTCAAAAAAAGGGGGCATGTAGAATGCTCCTTGAGTAAGGTGACCAGATTTTCAAACTCACAAAGTGGGACACCATCGACGGGGGGGGTGCGACGGGGGGGGAGCTTTCCCAGCTCTGCAGCCTCGCCACCCACTTCCCTCGCTGGCCGGGGGGCGTGCAGGCCAACCCCCTCCCTCCGTTCCCCCCCCCTGAGCAGGGCACCTGTAGGTAGGCATCTGGTGGGGCGGCGGAGCAGGGCTGGGCGGGCGGCGGGCGTTCTGCATGCACTCAGAGGTGCGGGGCGGGTGCAGGAAGCGGCGGGCTGGTGGGCAGGCGGAAGGGGAGGGCCAGTGAGGGAGGAGCCAGGCCCAGGCAAGCAGCAGGCAGCAGAAGAGGAGGACAGCCTGCCGGAGCCCGCACAACCCTGAACTTCTTTAAGCCGCACTGCGATGCGCTGAGAGCACCTGCCCATTCCGCCATGGGTGCCCGGGATGAGCCGGGCAAGGAGGTGGCGGCAGGGGGGCTTCCATCTGGCTGCTCTCAGCGCATCGCGGCGCGGTGCAAAGAAGTTCAGGGCCATGCGGACTCCGGCAGGCTGTCCTCCGCCTGCTGCCTGCCTGGGCCTAGCTCCTCTCTCGCTGGCCCTCCCCTTCCACCTGCCCACCAGCCCGCCGCTTCCTGCCCATGCCCCACACCTCTGAGCGCGTGCAGAGTGCCCGCCGCCCACCCGGCCCCCGCCGCCAAAAAGCGGGCTATTTTTAAGAGGACGCAGGACATGGGGCAGATGCTTGAAATGCAGGTCTGTCCCACCAAAAGCGGGACATCTGGTCACCTTATCCTTGAGGTGGGGCAAAACGAGCAAAAAACAGCCCATTTTTGTGAAAATGGGCCCGTGTTTTGTCCAAAAAAAGGACACGTGTAGCCTTTTGAAGTTTATAGAGTGCTCTTGATGGTTGGGGGGGGGGGATTGAGCAAAACATGACTCCGTTTTTTGCTCATTTCTCCCCTCCCCAGCACCCAGGAGTACTCTGAAAGCATCCTAAAGGCTATGCACAGCCATTTTGGTGAAGGGGCCGGGCAAAAAACTCTGTATAAGACGCACCCAGATTTTCAGCCTCTTTTTGAGGGAAAAAGGTGCATCTTATACTCTAAAAAATACAGTACCCTTGCAGACTCAGAAAAGGCTTCTTAGTGCCTGCAGCGAACCGGTAGCAGACTTCAGAACATTTCACCCCTGTGTGGTTCCCTACTTTGGCAGCTTTAGGATAAGCAAACTTCAACTCCTAGAATTCCCTAACCAGCAAGGAAATATAGATATATGTGGTCCCTAAGAATCAGCAATAAGCAGAGGGCATGTCACCAGTCAAGCAATGGAAAAAAAAAACAGACAGAGCTTCAGCCTCACTATTGTGACCACTGTGTGAACTTTTTTTAAAAGCTGCCTTGTGTATCTTTCTGATAACATAGGATGGGGAAATTGGTATGGCAGAGGAAGACTCGGTTGTGAAGGAAACGGCAAACTTTATTCCTGTTCACCAGCCTGTCTTTGTTTAATTGGAGCAGCAAATAGAATGTAGCTCTCCAGTGATGCAGCGGGCAAGTGTTCCTCCGTTGAATAATTAATAGTGGTTAAAATACTGTTAAAAGTTAAACAGTTATGGCAGATCTTCTGTACGGTGCGTGGACTCAGAAAGCCATTGCCAGCCCCCCTCCCCATTTGTTGGAGAATGGGGGGGGGGACCACCACAAGTTCTCTAATTCACATGTTTGATCACTTTGACTCAACCAAACCCACTCCAGCCCTCCATTATAAATTAAAAAGTGGGAGGGCATAATTTTGATCACACATGGAAAACGGAATCCCCGGAAAACAAAGATTTTGCTTCCTGAACACATTTGGGTATATCTTATATAGCCGTGATAGTGAACCTATGGCACACGTGCCATAGGTGGCACACAGAGCCATATCTGCTGGCACATGAGCCGTCAGCTCCAGCGGAGATGTGTGCGCCAGCCAGCTGATTTCCAGCCTTTCAGAAGGCCGAGGGAGGCCGTTTTTGCCTCCGGAGTCTGGGGCGGGCAAAAACACCCATTGGAAGTTCTGGGGATGTTCCTGGAGGCTGAGGATGGTAAAAAAAAGTCCTCCTCCAGCCCCCTGGAGGAAATACCAAGCTCAGCTTGGAGGCGAGCAGTGTGGCATGAGTGTGGGGAGTGTGGGGGAGGTTGTGCACACATGCTCATGTGAGGGTGCACTTTGCATTATGAGTGCCGGCACGCACATTTTTGGCACCCAACCACAAAAAGGTTTGCCATCACTGTTATATAGACTTTTGATCATGAAAATAACCTGAAATGTAACCTATCATACTATTTTATAGATACTATAAAATTTGCATTGCCTACATCAGATGAGGAGAGTATATCTTTCTCCTTTTTTTTATAGAGGCAGGATTGAGAGTGTTTTAACAAACTGCATCCCTGTTTGGTTTGGTGGCAGCAGTGCCTCAGATAGAAAGGCAATACAGCGAGTGGTGAGGACAACCGAGAAGATCATAAGAATCTCGCTTCCCGTTATTCAGGATACTGCTTATAAGTACTATGTGCTTAGAGCTCCCAGCGTTGTGAGAGACCCCACACACACTCTTCGTGGTCTGTTTCTGTTTCTCCACTCTGGGAGGAGTTTTCAAAGTGTTTCTAGCAGGACTACTAGATCCTATAACAGATTCTGTTCCCTATATATCATCCATCTGGCAAACTCGCAAGATTCATTTTCCTCTCCGTGTGCATGCATACATCCGAACTAGACTGTGTTGTTTCTCTGTGTCATATAATATATGTGGGTGTATGCATAATTTTGCATGTATTTATTTTAATTTAATTTAATAATAATTTATTATATTTATAAACTGCCCCCTCTCCCCAAAGGGACCCGGGGCGGTGTACAGGAGAATTAAAAAACCAACTAAAAACATACAATACACACAAATTTAAAAACGAATTAAACTACCCTGTACAAAATTTAAAACCATTAAAATTACCACCCATTAAAACCCAATAAACAATTTGAGAAAACAGACTGGGGCGAGGAGCATAGATTAGGCCAGGGGTCTGCAAAGTCGGCTCTTTTAAGACTGGTGGATTTCAACTCCCAGAGTTCCCCAGCCAGCTATGCTGGGAGTTGAAGTCCACCAGTCTTAAAAGAGCCGACTTTGCAGACCCCTGGATTAGGCCAAGCCGGCCGGATGAAGCAAATAGGTTTTTACTTTTTGGCGGAAGGCGCGGAGGTCCGTAGTCGTTCTAATATCCGGGGGTAGGTCATTCCAGAGAGTCGGGCCCATCACAGAGAAGGCCCTTCCCCTGGGCGTCGCCCGCTGGCACTGCCTAGTGGACGGCACCCAGAGAAGTCCCTCTCTGTGTGAGCGAATCGGCCGGAGGGATGTATTTTGTCATATTTATTGGGGTGGTGACCCTTTGAGAGCGCTGTCTGCAACGAAATTTCATTTCAATGCATGCCGATTAGTGTACATTCCAAAGTGACAATAAAGTTATTCTAAATCTATGTCTGTCTAAAAAAAGCACCCAGCACGATTTAACAGATTTCTCTGCACAGGTTGGCAGCCTTGTTTTCTGGGCTGACATTGACAGTTTGTTCACAGCTTTGGGGTGTGAGCAAGATGGATTTGTACGGCATCTCATCGTTAACCTTCATCAGTGTTAAGCCTCAAGGTTTCCTTGTTACATAATTCCAACGTACATCCTTCAGTACCTGTTGGCTATGCTACACACATGAAAGAAGCATATGAATATATGGAAATTTTGAGGCACATCCAATGCACCAATTGCAACTGGAATATCTGCAGAGAGCTAACAGAAATGGCTCTGCTGCTTGGAATGCAGCTTGGATATACCCCCTACTGCAGGGATGTACAGACTTGGGAACTTTAAGACTTGTGGACTTTAACTCCCAGAATTCTCCAGCCAGCTATGCTGGCTGGGGAATTCTGGGAGTTGAAGTCCACAAGTCTTAAAGTTCCCAAGTTTAGACATCCCTGACCTACTGGTATTACAGTTTCAAATGGGATAGCCATGCAAGAGAGTCTCATTACATTAAAAAGAAATAGCCACTGTGAAAGAACCTGAGGGAAAAATTTCCATGAGGGAAAAATTTCGCACATGAACCACCTGTTGACCTAATAAAGATATTTTAGTTTCTGCTTCACACGAGACGCAGATTGATGAAAAATTTTGTGAAAGCAAGAAGGACGGTGAAGGTTTTGTTAAATAACAAAGAAGGGTGCTAAAAAGACAGACATTTCCCAGGATAAATGATGCCAAGATTAAGTAGGGCGTTTCTGTTGATCCACAAATCAGATATGTCAACAGTGAGGAGCAGTTCAAAGATCTGTTAGTGGGGCCAGAGAAAATTTCCTGGAAAGAATTCAAGGATGCAGTTGACAATTCTCTTGGCAACTATGGAGCATCAAGCCACACTCAGCTGGTTGACAAACTTCTTTACACATAACACAACCATGAAGTTCAACATGTCACTAAAATTCATTTTCTGCATTTACTTTTGGACTTCCTTCTTAAAAATCTAGGGTGCAGTCCAGGGGTGGGTTCCTGCCAGTTCTCCAGTGCCGTTTAGAACCGGTTCTAGCTCCCTCCCCCCCCGCCCGTCTGCCCATCATCAAGATGAAGAGTGAGAGGAGGAATTCTGGGAGTTGAAGTCCACAAGCCTTAAAGCTGTCAAGTTTGAACAGCCCTGGGTTTTTTTTTTCTAAAGGGTTAGGGCAGCAAGGGTCTTGTAACTTGACAGCTTTAAGACTTGCGTGCTTCAAATGCCAGAGTTTCTGAGCCAACATTTTGGTTGCTAAGCAAGAACGTTGTTAAGTGAGTTTCACCACATTTTACAAGTTGGCCACTCCCACCCAGTTACATAACTGCCAAACCACTCCCACCAGTCCCATGGCTGGCAAGCCACTCCCACAAAGCAGGCCACACCTACAGAAGAGGTTCTAAAAAAATTTGAAACCCACCACTGGTGCAGTTGGTGATGAACATGGTGAAAAGATTCACCAGGATATTGTTACAATGAAAAAAAATATGATATCAAAGCAACTGGAATCCATCAATGCTGGCTGACTATTGTTGGACATTGCAATGCAATGCATCAGACATTGAGTATAAACAAAAATCAACAGCAAAACAATTTTAGCCCTGTTAAAGTCAACGTAGTGTGTCAGAAACATTATGCAACCGAAAACACTATAGTCATTAAAAGTTAATTTCATGTTTCTCAAGATTCCTACCTGATATAGTCATTCTGAAACTCTATTTGTGTTCAATTTGAAGGGGTCTATCATAATCACCATAGTGGTGGCTCAGTGGCTAACATTGTCGATCAGAAGGTCAGCAGTTCAGCGGTTTGAAACCCTAGCGCTGTGTAACTGAGTGAGCTCCCATTACTTGTCGCAGCTTCTGCCAACCTAGCAGTTTGAAAGCACAAAAAAAATGCAAGTAGAAAAATAGGGATCACCTTTGGTGGAAGGTAACAATGCTCCATGCACCTTTGGCGTTTAGTCATGCCAGCCACATAACTGCGGAGACCACTTCGGACAGCACTGACTCTTCAGCTTAGAAACACTGCCCCCTACAGTCAGGCACGACTAGCACACATGTGCGGGGAAATCTTTACCTTTATCAAAATCACCAAGTGTTCTTCAAGAAGCAAAACCTTTGGGGAAAGAAGAGTTGTCCACTGTTACTGCACAGCACTCATATCTTGGACATGTTCGGAGGACCATGTGTCTCCAATAATATGGTCACAGTTTGTCCTTGCAGGAGAAATCCTATTTAAAGGAACAGACCTTGCTAAAGAGATATGGCATCTCGTTCCTCACAAGTATTCTGTACTGATTCTTCAGGATCCACAACTCTACAAGTATGTAATGTCCAATTGTAATTAAACCTCACGGCATCACCCTATGATTAGTAATGGAAGAAAAGCAGAAGTCAACAGAACAGGATGTCCTTGCTGGGAATGCAAATGTTAAAAGTCCCAATGGACTGAAAAGTTTGTTCTTAAGAGAGCTAGATGCTCCCGTGAGAGACTGTCTGACTGATTATCACCAATTTCTCCATGCATAGAGGTTACATGCTTGGTTTGCTGAAATTTTTCTCAAATTAGATCTATCGCAGTGGTTAGAATCCAGTATTGCAGGCCAATTCTGCTGGCTGCCATGAGTTTGATCCTGACCTGCTCAAAGCTAACTCAGCTTCCCATTCTTCCGGTAAAATGAGAACTCAAATTGTTGGGTGCTATATTCTGAATCTGTAAACTGCTTAGAGGGGGCTGTAAAGCACTAGGAAGCATTACATATGTCTAAGTGCTATTGCTATCTGGTCAGATTTTCAAGCTATCTGGGATAAATTCAAAGTTATCTGTACCCAGCTTATCTCAGCCTTTGAATGAATCAGTTGCTGATCTTGTATGACTTCATTGGCTGTGAGTAGAGTGTAGAGACAGAACTAAGGATATATTTTGTGTTCCGTCTTCATTGATCACTCTGCCTGTCCTTGGTCTAGTGACTTCCTTTTGCTTTTTTTTCTCAAGAACCTGTGTATTTTGCTCTCTTCACTATTTCATTTTCTTCTCCTTTTTGCTATACATATGGCTTCACTAATTACTGTTCAAGTTATATATCAACCCAGAACAAATTGTGCACAAATTCTTTCCCTCCAAACTTTCTAAGCTATCTTTGGGGGTTTTCAGATTGAGTAGAGTAGAGTAGAGTAGAGTAGAGTAGAGTAGAGTAGAGTAGAGTAGAGTAGAGTAGAGTAGAGCAGAGTAGAGAAGAGTAGAGTAGAGTTCTTTATTGGCCAAGTGTGATTGGACACACAAGGAATTTGTCTTTGGTGCATAGCCTCTCAGTGTACATAAAAAGACCAGATACATTCATCAAGAATCTTAAGGTGCAGCCCTTAATGATAGTCATAGGGTACAAATAAGCAATCAGGAAACAATATCAATATAAATCATAAAGATACAAGCAACAAAATTACAGGCATGCAGTCATAAGTGGAAGAGATGGGTTATAGGAACTATGAGAAAACTAATAGTAAGAATAATGCAGCTTTAAGGAATAGTTTGACAGTGTTAATATAATATAATAATAATAATATTTTATTTTTTATATACCGCGTCCTCTCCCCAAGGGGACTCGGAGCGGTGCACAGGGAAAAATTAAAACACATAATATATATATACAAAAATAAATACAATAGAGTAAAAACAAATTAAACTTAATTGTCCCTGCACTAAAATCCCCATATTAAAACTAGTGTTCCCTAAACCCTAAAGGTAGAGACTAACCTAGGCCGGCCAAGCAGAAAAAGTATGTTTTTAATTTCTGACGGAAGGAGCGGAGGTCCGTGGTTGTTCTAATGTCGGGGGGAAGGTCGTTCCAGAGGGCTGGGCCCGCCACAGAGAAGGCCCTTCCCCTGGGCGTCGCCCGCTGACAAAGTCTAGTGGATGGCACCCGGAGAAGTCCCTCTCTGTGGGAGCGAATCGGCCGTGAGGATGTATGGGGCAGGATCCGATCCCGCAGATAGCTAGGTCCCGAGCCATGGAGCGCTTTAAAGATGATAACTAGCACCTTGAAGCGCACCCGAAAGATGACAGGCAGCCAGTGCAGCTCGCGCAAGAGAGGTGTTATATGGGTGTACCTTGCGGTCCCCATTATTGCTCGCGCGGCTGCATTCTGGACAAGCTGAAGTCTTCGGGTGCACCTCAAGGGGAGCCCCATGTAGAGAGAGTTACAATAGTCCAGTCGGGATGTCACGAGGGCATGAGTGACTGTGCAAAGGGCATCCCGATCCAATAGGGGGCGCAACTGGCGTACCAGGCAGACCTGGTAAAACGCCCTCCTGGCCACGGCTGTCACTTGATCTTCCATGGACAGCCGGGTATCCAGGAGGACACCCAAGTTGCGCGCCCCATCCACAGGGGCAAGGTGTTCGCCCCCTATGGCCAGTGATGGAGTCAACTGGTTGAATTGGGCGGCCGGAAACCACAGCCACTCGGTCTTGGCCGGGTTGAGCCTGAGTCTGTTACTTCCCATCCAGATCTGCACGGCTTCCAGGCACTGGCACATCACCGCTACGGCATCGTTGGGGTGGCTTGGGGTAGATATATACAACTGCGTATCATCAGCGTAGAGGTGGTACTCTACCCCAAAACCACGGATGATCTCACCCAGCGGCTTCATATATGTGTTGAACAGGAGAGGCGAGAGGACCGACCCCTGAGGCACCCCACATGTGAGGGGTCTCGAGGTCGACCTCTGCTCTCCTGCCAACACAAATTGTGATCGACCGGAGAGGTAGGAGGAGAACCACCATAAAACGGTGCCTCCCACCCCCAACCCCTCCAGCCGATGCAATAGGATACCATGGTCGATGGTATCAAAAGCCGCTGAGAGGTCTAATAGGACCAGGATGGAGGAGCAACCCCCATCTCTGGCCCTCCAGAGATCATCTACCAATGCGACCAATGCCATCTCGGTGCTATGCCCGGGCCGAAAGCCGGACTGGCGCGGGTCTAGATAATCAACTTCCTCCAGGTGACGGGGAAACTGTTGTGCCACCACACTCTCTACAACCTTCGCCAGAAAGGGAAGGTTGGAGACGGGACGATAGTTGGCTAATAAAGCTGGGTCCAAAGAGGGCTTCTTCAGGAGGGGCCTCACCATGGCCTCTTTAAGGGAGGCAGGCAAGAAACCCTCGCTTAAAGAAGCGTTGACAACCTCTTGGAGCCAGCCTCGTGTCACCTCCCAGGATGCCAGTACAAGCCAGGAAGGACACGGGTCCAATAAACATGTGGTGGCTCGCAGTCGCCCACGTAACCTGTCCATATCCTCGGAAGTAACAGAGTCGAACTCCTCCCAACCAAGATGTGCCTCGTGCCCTCCCACTGGGCCATCAATGGAGACTAACTCGTTATGAATCTGAGCGATTTTCTTCTGCAGATAAATCACAAATTCTTCTGCTCTACCCTGTAATGGGGCTTCCCGCACCCTCTGTTGAAGGAGGGAACGGGTCACCCTAAACAGGGCGGCAGGGCGGTTATCTGCGGATGCTATGAGAGTGGCACAATGATGGCGTTTGGCCACTCTCAGCGCCACAATGTAAGTCCGTAAATGGGCTCTTACCTGTGTTCGGTCGGATTCAGATCGGGTAGACCTCCATCTTCTCTCTAGGCATCTCTTGTGGCGCTTCATCACCCTTAGCTCCTCGGTAAACCAAGGAGCCAGAGTGGCTCGCTGCCGCAAGAGAGGCTGGAAGGGCGCGACCCGATCCAAGGCTCCCGTGGTCACAGTATTCCATGCGGCCACGAGGTCCTCCATCGGGGCGCAGGTCAGGGGTACAGGAAGTGGCCCAAGCACCGCCTGGAACCCATCAGGGTCCATCAGGCGCCTGGGGCGGAACCAAATAGGCAACTCAGGTTCCGCCTCCCTGCGGTGGGGGACAGCGGTTGGAAAGTCGAGCCGGAGAAGTGAGTGGTCTGACCATGACAAGGGCGTGATGACTATATCCCCTATACCCAGATCACTCTTCCATTGGCCTGAGACAAAGATGAGATCCGGTGTATGTCCACCCTCATGGGTGGGGCCTTGAATTAGTTGGGTCAGGTCCATGGCCATCATGGAAGCCATGAACTCCCGAGCTACCTCGGATGATTCGCCCACCGATGGCAAATTAAAGTTCCCCATGACTACAAGTTTGGGGGTCTCATCTGCCACCGTAGCGATCATCTCAAGGAGCTCGGGCAGGGCTGCTGCTACATAGCGGGGAGCCAGGTATACAACCAGCAAGCCCAACTGCCTCCCTAGGCCCCACTTGACGCAAAGGGACTCACAACCGGTGGTCTGTGGCACAATGGTCTCTCTCGGCTCAAGACCTTCCCTAACAATAACCGCTACCCCACCACCCCTACCTAGGGCCCGGGGCTGATGAAAAGCGCGGTAACCTGGTGGGCACATTTCAACGAGGGGAAGTCCACCTCCGGTCCGGTGCTCCCACCGCCTCCGCCGTCTTCACCGCCACCTCAGCAAAGAACTCAGCCTGGGAAACCCCCCAGGCCCGCCAAGCCCTCCAGGCATCCACAACGCGCGGCCGGCGTCCGCCGCCATCACAGGGACGCCGAGGATGCCGACCTCCGGTCCGGCGCTCTCACCGCCGCCGCCGCTGCCATCTTCGCCTCCGCTCAGCACAGACCTCACCCTGGAAATCCAGGGTGGATCACCCACCGATCCCAGCCCTCAGAATCGTAAGTAAAGGGCTGGGGCACAGACAAAACAGTCAAGGAGCTCCATGGCCCATGCGGAGCTCGGAGCTAGACCGCCATCTTCGCGCAAGCGCAGTCAAAAGATAATCATTTGTTTAGCAGAGTGTATTGTATTGTAAAATTATAAATTCAATTTTCAAAACAGTTGACAGTCCTTTTATACTGAAGCATGATTTTTCTACTTAACAATTTTCAACTGGATTTTTCATTTTTCCTGTAGGTTTCTACAGGTGTGACTCAAACAGATTTGTTTTAGAAGTTGAAATCTGTTTATCACTTTCAATACAATACAATACAATAGCAGAGTTGGAAGGGACCTTGTAGGTCTTCTAGTCCAACCCCCTGCGTGGGCAGGAACCTTATACCATTTCAGACAAATGGCTATCCAACATCTTCTTGAAGATTTCCAGGGTTGGGGCATTCACAACTTCTGGAGGCAAGCTGTTCCAGAGGTTAATTCTTCTAACTGTCAGGAAATTTCCCCTCAGTTCTAAGTTGCTTCTCTCCTTGATTAGTTTCCACCCATCGCTTCTTGTCCTGCCTTCAGGTGCCTTGGAGAATAGTTTGGCTCCCTCTTCTTTGTGGCACCCTCTGAACTGACTTGAACTGAACATTACGGTATCGATGTGCAAATTTCTTTTTAAGAGCTTCAGCTATTACTGCAGCAGGATCTGTTGGATGAGCAGTTTTCCTTATAGTGCTTTCCTCCAGCCTTTTCACTGAGCGCAGCTTTACATTGTTCGTGTCTTTCAGAATATCTAGCATGTTTGGTATTTCAAGCTTCTTTGGATCACCATCTATCTGAGTTGTGCCAGAATTTATTCTTTTGCCTTTGCGCTCTTTAATAAGGTCAATGGCAGAAACACTCGGCTGAAGGTTGGCGGTAGGGGTAGAGGCGGCGGTGGTGGTGACGGAGGTTCAGAAAGAGATGCAGAAGAACCTATTCCAGCTGCTGCCAAATTTTGTTCTTGTAGGCTCACAATTTTGGCTATTTGTGCTCTTAAAGTAGCAAGCTCATTTTCCAATATATTTATTTTCTGCAATGCTTCATCATTTTTGGCTTCTGCAGTTTTGGAATCTTCCATTTCTTGTGGTTTCTTGGGCAACAATTCTTCAATACTTGAATCTCTTCCTGAGGAGCCTTCACGTTCGGGGGGAAAAACTGTTCCTGCGTCTAGTTGTCTTGGTGTGCAGTGCTCTATAACGCCGTTTTGACGGTAGGAGTTGAAACAATTTATGTCCAGGATGCGAGGGGTCTGTAAGTATTTTCACGGCCCTCTTTTTGACTCATGCAGTGTTCAGGTCCTCAGTGGAAGGCAGGTTGGTAGCATTTGTTTCTTCTGCGGTTCTGATTATCCTCTGAATTCTGCGTCTGTCTTGTTGGGTTGCAGAACCAAACTAGGCAGTTCTACAGGAGCAGATGACAGGCTCAATGATTCCTCTGTAGAACTGTATCAGGAGCTCCTTGGACAGTTTGAGCTTCCTGAGTTGGTGCAGAAAGAATATTCTTTGTTGTGCTTTTTTGATGACGTTTTTGATGTTAGGTGTCCATTTTAGGTCTTGAGATACGATAGACCCTAGAAACATGAAGGTCTCTACGGTTGATAAGGTGTTGTCTAGTATTGTAGGAGGTGGTAGTATGGGAGGGTTTCTCCTAAAGTCTACCACCATTTATATGGTTTTTAGTGTGTTCAGTTCCAGTTTGTTCCAGTCTAATTGTACAGGTATACAAGGTGATTTTGCCTAGTTTCACCTGCTGCTCCCTGTCTACAATACAATACAATACAATAGCAGAGTTGGAAGGGACCTTGTAGGTCTTCTAGTCCAACCCCCTGCGTGGGCAGGAACCTTATACCATTTCAGACAAATGGCTATCTAACATCTTTTTAAAGACTTCCAGGGTTGGGGCATTCACAACTTCTGGAGGCAAGCTGTTCCAGAGGTTAATTGTTCTTACTGTCAAGAAATTTCTCCTTAGTTCTAAGTTGCTTCTCTCCTTGGTTAGTTTCCACCCATTGCTCCTTGTCCTGCCTCCAGGTGCCTTGGAGAATAGTTTGACTCCCTCTTCTTTGTGGCACCCTCTGAGATATCGGAACACTGCTATCATGTCTCCCCTGGTCCTTCTCTTCATCAAGCTAGACATACCCAGCTCCTGCAGCCGTTCTTCATATGTCTTAGTCTCCAGTCCCCTAATCATCTTGGTTGCTCTTCTTTGCACTCTTTCCAGAGTCTGTTAAGAAGCTTCTGTTATCCAGTTCATCTAGAAGGCTCTAAATTGGGGAAAGCTAATTTAACATGACTTGGTGATAAATCTACCAAAAGTTTTATACTAGTTAACAGTTAATTGGAACAGTGTTTCTCAACCTTGGGTCTTTTTACGATTGGAATTCTGGCAGCTGAAGTCCATACATCTTCAAATAGGTTGAGAAACACTGCTCTAATCAACTGTAATTAAGAAAAAAAACTTTACGTTTGAAGGATTTTACTCCTAATCTTCCATTCCCATCCTACCCCCCAGCCCTTATTTCCATTGGATTCTGCTAAGCTTCAAATCTTGTTTTCAGCTCTTATCAGACCCACACAGAAGGCAGCTTGACTTCATTAGTTTATAGTCTTGGAACAATCTGAGACCTAATCAAAACAAAACCCTCAGCCTTTGACCAAACTTCTTACAAACTTGTTCCTAATCTATCAATCGCATCCAAACGATAATCCCCGCCTCCAAAACTTTGATTTCTGCTACTCGCCACCATGACTGTCTTTGAACTTAAGATAAACTAGGTTGTTTAAAGGAAAGCAAACCCTTCCCTCTTTTACCAAATTCTATTTCCAAATGCTTAAAAAGGAAAAAAAAATTAAGGTGGAAAAAACAAAGGCAGGTGGGCCACCTGACCCTTCTGAAAGATGATTGTGAAAAGCGTGCACCATCTCTCTCCCCGTGTTTTCTGGCTGTGCACTAGCATGAAAGAGATTAGCATGAAAGTTGAAGATTTTGGAACAAGACCAGTCATTATATCTCAGCAACGCAAGAGATTACAGCTACGAATTCTTTTGCCGATCTTGGGAAAGGCCAGGCTCAAAAGACTGTGCTGTGCTTGAGATGCTTGGAAAATAATTTGGACTGTGGCAACAAACCAAGTTCTTTTCATTAAAAGTCTGACAACTGTGAACTGGCCCTTCATCATGCACTAGTTTTATAAAGACACCAGGAATGACTGTAAATGTGTCCCTTGTAGCATATTATAGGGAACATTACAGGAAGGCTCTTCCAATGCCAGCTTTTTCTTAGCTTAATGAATTTCTTTCAGGATCTCTGAACACTGCACTGAGACCACCAGTAAATTTCCTTCTAATCTTTCTTGGATAATCTTTACAAGAATTGGATGGAATTCAGAATTCCTTCCCATATTAAAGAAGATAGGCCAAAAAAAAAAAATTATAATTTTTTTGCAGGGAGAATTAAGTCCTGTTTGGCCTCTGATAATCAAGATAAATGTGGTTTCATAAAAACTGGGCACTGTCTTCATCACTATTGTCGGCAGGGAGATTTTTGCTTTTTGGCCATTCAAGAGAGCAAAGAAATACATTTTATCTCGGGGAGGCATGCGCTCATAAACCAAGCTGTACAAAAGGAGACTTACTCACAGTGTTTCTGTGATATTTATTTGCCTATTCTGCATCTACTGACTACCTTTTCAGGGATTCTAACGTTATCCACATTAATAGGCAAAATGAAGAGAAAAACCAACCCAGATGAAGATGTGACAGTCCTGACTTTTAGTCCTGACTTTACTAAAAACAGCTGTTTCATTATGGGATATCCATATAAATTCCACTCTAACAGAATCCTCGGAGTGACTTGTTTGTTTTAAGAGGGCTATGAGACCATAGGGCTGGAAGAGAACTTGGAGGTCTTCTAGTTCAATCCCTTGCTCTAGACAGGAGACCCGATTGCCTGTAATGGTGAACCTATGGCACACAGGCCACATGTGGCACGCAGAGCCCTCTCTGCTGGCATGCCAGCGGTCATCCCAGCCCAGCTCCACCATGCATGCACATGTGCCTCCCGCTGGCTAGCTGGTCTTCTGGTCTTTGCTGCGCATGCGCAAGGGTGGGCGCATGTAGTAGATGCGTGTGTGCATGCGTTGGAGTGGGGTGCACGTGCAGGGAGCACTCGCATTCAATTCAATAAAATTCAAGTTTAATTTGTAGACCGCTCCCTCTCCCCAAAGGGACTCGGGGCGGTGCAAAGGAAATTAAACAGCATACAAACATAGAAACATTATAAATATCTAAAATCGAATTAAACCAGCTATATCCCTGTGCTAAAAACCTAAAATCCATTGCATTTTGGGGCCTCGCACAGTGCCCCCATGCCTTCTTTTGGCTTCCAGGCTGATGCAGGAGGTCTTCCAGGCCTAAAACGGGCCTGGACAGCCTCCTGCACCAACCTGGAAGCCAAAAATGGGCAGGCGGCAGGACACATGCGCAGGAGTTAGGGGGATGGGGGGTTGTGCATGCCTGCGTGGAGTTGCATGCACATGCATGGGGATGGGGTGCACACGGGGTCGCATGCACATGCATAGGGGTGGGGTGTGCATTGCATACATGCATTGCATTATGCACACACACGTTTTCAGTACGCAATGACAAAATAACCGCCCTGCCGCCCTGTTTAGGGTGACCCGCTCCCCCCTTCAACAGAGGGTGCGGGAAACCCCATTACAGGGTAGAGCAGAAGAATTTGGGATTTATCTGCAGGATAAAATTGCTCAGATTCAGAGTGAGTTAGTCTCCATCGATGGCCCAGTGGGATGTCCCGAGGCAGGTCTTGAGACAGTTTTGTGGGAAGAGTTTGACTCTGTTACTTCCGAAGATATGGACAGGTTACGTGAGTGACTGCGAGCCACCACATGTTTATTGGACCCGTGTCCCTCCTGGCTTGTAGGTTACACGAGGCTGGCTCCAGGAGGTTGTCAACGCTTCTCTGAGTGAGGGTTTCTTGCCTGCCTCCCTTAAAGAGGCCATGGTGAGGCCCCTCCTGAAGAAGCCCTCCCTGGACCCAGCATTATTGGTTAATTACCGTCTCCAACCTTCACTTTCTGGCGAAGGTTGTAGAGAGTGTGGTGGCACAACAGTTTCCCCGTCACCTGGAGGAAGTTGATTATCTGGACCCGCGCCAGTCTGGCTTCCGGCCCGGGTATAGCACTGAGACGGCATTGGTCGCGTTGGTAGATGATCTCTGTAGGGCCAGAGATGGGGGTTGTTCCTCCATCCTGGTCCTATTAGACCTCTCAGCGGCTTTTGATACCATCGACCATGGTATCCTATTGCATCGGCTGGAGGGGCTGGGAGTGAGGGGCACCGTACTGTGGTGGTTCTCCTCCTACCTCTCTGGTCGATCGCAATTTGTGTTGGCAGGAGAGCAGAGGTCAACCTCGAGACCCCTCACTTGTGGGGTGCCTCAGGGGTCGGTCCTCTCGCCTCTCCTGTTCAACACATACATGAAGCCGCTGGGCGAGATCATCCGTGGTTTTGGGGTAGAGTACCACCTCTACGCTGACGATATGCAGCTGTATATATCTACCCCAAATCACCCCAACGATGCCATAGTGGTGATGTGCCAGTGCCTTGAAGCCGTGCGGGCCTGGATGGGAAGTAACAGACTCAGACTCAACCCGTCCAAGACCGAGTGGCTGTGGTTTCCGGCATCCCAGTACAACCAGTTGACTCCATCACTGGCCATAGGGGACGAACACCTTACCCCTGTGGAGGGGGCACGCAACTTGGGCGTCCTCCTGGATACCCGGCTGTCCATGGAAGATCAAGTGACAGCCGTGGCCAGGAGGGCGTTTTACCACGTTCGCCTGGTACGCCAGCTGCGTCCCCTATTGGATCGGGATGCCCTTTGCACAGTCACTCATGCCCTCGTGACATCCCGACTGGACTACTGTAATTCTCTCTACATGGGGCTCCCCTTGAGGTGCACCCGAAGACTTCAGCTTGTCCAGAATGCAGCCGCGCGAGCAATAATGGGAACCTCGAGGTTTACCCACATAACACCGCTCTTGCGCGAGCTGTATTGGCTGCCTGTTGTCTTTTGGGTGCGCTTCAAGGTGTTAGTTACCATCTTTAAAGCGCTCCATGGCTCAGGACCTAGTTATCTGCGGGATCGGATCCTGCCCCATACATCCCTGCGGCCGATTAGCTCCCACAGAGAGGGGCTTCTCCGGGTGCCGTCCACTAGGCTATGCCAGCGGGCGACGCCCAGGGGAAGGGCCTTCTCTGTGGCGGGCCCAGCCCTCTGGAACGACCTTCCCCCCGAAATTAGAACAACCACGGACCTCCGCTCCTTCCGTCAAAAATTGAAAACACACTTTTTCTGCTTGGCCGGCCTAGGTTAGTCTTCCGTCTTTCGATAGGATTTTAGGGGTTTTAGTGTAATTTAATTTAGGGGATTTTAGCTCAGGGACAATTGTTTAATTCGTATTTTAACTATTTATCTTTCTATGTATTTTATATTGGTTTTTTATTCCCTGTGCACCACTCCGAGTCCCTTTGGGGAGAGGAAGCGGTATACAAATAAAATTTATTATTATTATTTATTATTATTATTAAAAAGGTTAACCACCACTCCCCTATGCCAGGGGTCAGTAATCTTAAACAGTCAAAGAGTCACAAATATCCTAACCGGAAGCCTCCCAATCAATTCTGGAGCCGACCGGAAGTCTGGTTCCTCCACCATAGAGTCTCCTCCTAGCACGGTGTCCTTTTTCCTCCACTAACTGGAAGTCTGGTCCCCCCTCCCACCATAGAGTCTCCTCCTAGCACGGTGTCCTTTTTCCTCCACTAACTGGAAGTCTGGTTCCCCCCCACCATAGAGTCTCCTCCTAGCATGGTGTCCTTTTCCTCTCCCTGCCCTAACTGAAAGCCATATCAATAGCGGAGCTGACAGGTGACAGGGAGCCACAGCAGAGGGATGAAAAAGCCACATGCGGCTCCAGAGCCGCAGTTTGTTGACCCCTTCCCTATGCCATCCAAGTCAAATAGTTGTTCAGTCTGTCTTTTTAAAATATCTAGCAATGGAGCACCCACAACTCCTGGACATAAGCTATTCCATTTATTAATTGTTCTCACTGTCCAATAATTTATCCTTACTTCTAGGTTGGATCTCGCTTTAACAAGCTTCCAAATATGGCAATTACTTCTTGTCCTGGCCTCTGGTGCTTTGGAGAATACGTCAATAGGTCCTCTTCTCTGTGACAGCCCCATATGTACTGGAAGACTGTTTTCGTGTCCCCCTATTTTCCTTCCCTTTGGTAAGCTGGACGTACTGTATTTTTCGGACTATAAGATGCACTGGTGTATAAGACACACCAAGATTTCGAAGAGGTAAGTAAGAAAAAAATGTTGTTGTCCTCCCCAGCCCCCAGGAGCATTCTGTAGACTTCAGCAGGACTGGGCAAAGGCAAAAATGGGCTGTTTTTCACCAAAATGGGGGCATTTTTCTGTTCCCCCAGCCCTGCTGAAGCCTGCAGAGTGCTTCTGGGGGGTGGGAGAAGGCAGAAACACCCCCATTTTGGTGAAAACAGCCCATTTTTTGTCAATTTTTCACAAAAATGGGATGCGGGGCAGGGCTTTGAGAGACCAAAGATGGCTGTATTCGGTGTATAAGCCGCACCAACATTTCCACGCTCTTTTAGGGGGAGAAAGGTGCGTCTTATACTCCAAAAAATACGGTACCTACATCCCTCAACTGTTCATCGTACAATTTAGCCTCCAGACCCCTTGTCATTTTTGCTGCTCTTCTGTGCCCGCTTTCTAGGGTTTCAGCATCTTTTTTGAGTCGTAGTGATCGAAACTAAACGGGATAACAAAATATTCCCAAGTCTGGCTTCCTTAGTGCGATATAATGTGGCATTATTACTTCTTGTGGTCTTGATGCTATGCCTCTCTTGATGCAGACTGGGAGTGCCTTGGCTTTTTAGCAGCTATAGTTCACTGTTGGCTCATACCTTAGTGATGGTCCACTAGGATAGGGGCCTCCAACCTTGGCAACTTTAAGCCTGGTGGACTTCAACTCTCAGAATTTAAATAAAGTTGGCTGGAGAATTCTGGGAGTTGAAGTCCCCCCAGGCTTAAAGTTGGCTGGGGAATTCTGGGAATTGAAGTCCCCCAGGCTTAAAGTTGGCTGGGGAATTCTAGGAGTTTTTTTTTATTTTATTAAATTTATACCCCGCCCTTCTCCTTGTTAGGACCCAGGGCGCGCACAGGCATCTTAAAAACACAAAATACAATAAATATCAATTAAAATGTAATTAAATTCATTAACCGTGCTAAAATCCCAATATTAAAAACCCTACCAAATTACAAATTTCCTTAAAAAGTCAGAAACGGGGGGCTATCCTTGGCCGGCTTGTTGGAATAAGTACGTCTTAAGACGTTGGCGGAAGAGGCGGAGGTCCAAGATTGTGCGAAGGTCGGGGGGTAGGTCGTTCCAGAGGGCCGGGCCCGCCACAGAGAAGGCCCTTCCTCTGGGTGTCGCCAACCGGCATTGCCCGGCCGACGGCACCCGAAGAAGACCCTCTCTGTGGGAGCGGATCGGGCGAAGGGATGTATGGGGCAGGAGGCGGTCTTGTATATAGCTAGGCCCCGAGCCATGGAGCGATTTAAAGATGGTCATCAGTACCTTGAAGCGCACTCGAAAGGCCACAGGCAGCCAGTGCAGCTCGCGCAGGAGAGGTGTTACGTGGGTTTGCCTCGAGGCACCCATAATCACCCGCGCGGCCGCATTCTGTACTAACTGTAGCTTTCGAGTGCACCTCAAGGGAAGGCCCATGTAGAGAGCATTACAGTAATCCAGCCGGGACGTCACAAGTGCTTGAGTGACTGTGCGAAGGGCTCCCCGGTCCAGTAAGGGGCGCAACTGGCGTATCAGGCGTACCTGATAGAACGCCCCCCTGGCCACGGCTGCCACATGGTCCTCCATGGACAGCCGGGAATCCAGGAGGACGCCCAAGTTGCGCGCCCTCTCCACGGGGGCCAGTTGTTTGCCCCCAATGGCCAGAGTTGGACTTATCTGGCTGAACCGGGATGCCGGAAACCACAGCCACTCGGTCTTGGACGGGTTGAGCTTGTGTTTGTTACTACCCATCCAGATCCGTACGGCCTCCAAACACCGGGACAGCACCTCGACGGCATCGTTGGGGTGGTTTGGGGTGGATATGTACAACTGAGTGTCATCAGCGTACAGATGGTATTCCACCCCAAAACCACGGATGATCTCGCCCAGCGGCTTCATGTAGGTGTTGAACAGGAGTGGCGAGAGGACCGACCCCTGAGGAACCCCACATGTGACGACCACGGGGACGACCTCTGCCCCCCTGCCAACACCCATTGCGACCGACCAGAGAGAACCACCGTAGAACGGTGCCTCTCAGCCCCAACCCCCCCAATCGGTGCAATAAGATACCATGGTCGATGGTATCGAAAGCCGCTGAGAGATCTAATAGGACAAGGATAGAGGAACAACCTCTATCCCGTGCCCTCCAGAGATCATCCACCAACGCGACCAATGCCGTCTCGGTGCTGTGCCCGGGCCGGAAGCCGGACTGGCGCGGGTCTAGATAATCAACTTCCTCCAGGTGACGGGGAAACTGTTGAGCCACCACCCTCTCGACAACCTTCACTAAAAAATGAAGGTTGGAGTCGGGACGATAGTTCTCTAACAAAGCCGGGTCCAGGGATGGCTTCTTGAAGAGGGGCCTCACCACCGCCTCTTTCAAGACGGTGGGCAAATACCCCTCACTCAGAGATGAATTGACAATGCCCTGGAGCCAGCCTCGTGCCACCTCCCAGGATGCCAGTACAAGCCAGGAGGGGCACGGGTCCAATAAACATGTGGTGGCTCTAATGTTCCTCCGCAACCTGTCCATATCCTCCGTAGTAACAAAGTCGAACTCCTCCCAAGGTGTAATCTCAAGACCAGCACCGGACGCCACGACCGGACCACTAGTGGAGGGCAACTCATTCCGAATCTGAGTGATTTTGTCCTGCAGGAAAACTCCAAATTCCTCTGCTCGACCCTGCAGAGGGGCTTCCCGCGGCCTCAGGTGAAGGAGGGAGCGGGTCACCCCAAACAGGGCGGCAGGGCGGTTTTCCGCGGACGCGATAAGGGTGGCACAATACTCCCGTTTGGCCACTCTTACCGCCACTAAATAAGTCCTAATATGGTCTCTCACTAGTGTTCGGTCAGATTCGGATCGAGAAGATCTCCACCTACTCTCTAGGCGTCTCTTGCGGCGTTTCATCTCCCGAAGTTCCTCGGTGAACCAAGGAGCCTGGGTGACTCGACGCCGCATGAGAGGCCGCAAGGGCGCGACTCGGTCCAAGGCCCCCGTGGCCGCACTATACCATGCGGCCACTAGGTCCTCAGTCGAGCCGTGGGACAGGGACACAGGTACTGGCCCAAGCTCCCTCTCGAACCTTTCTGGGTCCATCAGGCGCCTGGGGCGGAACCAACTCGGTCTCTCCGGTTCCGCCTCCCCGCGGTGGGGTGTGACGGTTGGAAAGTCTATCCGAAGGAGAGAGTGATCTGTCCATGACAAGGGTAAGATGACTAAATCCCCTGTTCCAAGATCACTAATCCAGTGTCCAGAGACAAAAATCAGATCCAGCACGTGTCCTCCCTCGTGAGTGGGGCCCTGAACTACTTGGGTCAGGTCCATGGCCGTCATGGAAGCCATGAACTCCCAAGCCGCCTCGGATGTTTCGCCCGCCGATGGCAGGTTAAAGTCCCCCATGACCATAAGTCTGGGGGTCCCCACCGCCATCGCGGCGATCACCTCGAGTAGCTTGGGCAGGGCTGCTGTTACATAGCGGGGAGCCAGGTATACAACTAGCAAGCCCAACTGCCTCCCTAGGCCCCACTTCACGAAGAGGGACTCACAGCCAGTGGTCTGAGGCACAGTGGTCTCCTTCGGCTCCAGACTTTCCTTAACAATAACCGCCACCCCCCCACCCCTGCCTAGGGCCCTAGGTTCATGAAATGCACGGTAACCTGGTGGGCACATTTCCACGAGGGGTAGACCCCCCTCGGGGCCCAACCAGGTCTCCGTAATTCCCACCAGGTCCAGGTCCCCCTCTGACACAAGGTCATTTATGAGGGGAGCTTTTTTCACCACGGACCTGGCATTGCAGAACATCAACCTAGGGCCCCGGCTCTGTAATCCCTGACCGCCTAGCCTACGAGTGGAGCACAGGGGGTTGGGGCACGCGATCGCTCGTAACCAGCGACCACGAGCCCCAGACCCACGATGGACATCCTGTCTCCCACCGCTCCTGCCCCTCCCGAAGACCAACGAATGGGACGGCCCTCAACAGAGACGACCCCTGATCCCCCCTCCCTAATAGACTCCTCCTTTATCACACTTCCGCCAGCCGGCCCCATAACTTGACCCCCCTCTGACTGAGTAAACCCTCCCCCCATCCCAGAACCCCTTAAAAGCCTAATTAAAAATTTGCATAAAAACCCCCTTAGTTTAAAGTTGGCTGGGGAATTCTCGGAATTGAAGTCCCCCAGGCTTAAAGTTGGCTGGGGAATTCTGGGAATTGAAGTCCCCCAGGCTTAAAGTTGGCTGGGGAATTCTGGGAGTTGAAGTCCCCCAGGCTTAAAGTTGGCTGGGGAATTCTGGGAATTGAAGTCCCCCAGGCTTAAAGTTGGCTGGGGAATTCTGGGAATTGAAGTCCCCCAGGCTTAAAGTTGGCTGGGGAATTCTGGGAATTGAAGTCCCCCAGGCTTAAAGTTGGCTGGGGAATTCTGGGAATTGAAGTCCCCCAGGCTTAAAGTTGGCTGGGGAATTCTGGGAATTGAAGTCCCCCAGGCTTAAAGTTGGCTGGGGAATTCTGGGAGTTGAAGTCCCCCAGGCTTAAAGTTGGCTGGGGAATTCTGGGAATTGAAGTCCCCCAGGCTTAAAGTTGGCTGGGGAATTCTGGGAATTGAAGTCCCCCAGGCTTAAAGTTGGCTGGGGAATTCTAGGAGTTGAAGTCCCCCAGGCTTAAAGTTGGCTGGGGAATTCTAGGAGTTGAAGTCCCCCAGGCTTAAAGTTGACTGGGGAATTCTGGGAATTGAAGTCCCCCAGGCTTAAAGTTGGCTGGGGAATTCTAGGAGTTGAAGTCCCCCAGGCTTAAAGTTGGCTGGGGAATTCTGGGAATTGAAGTCCCCCAGGCTTAAAGTTGGCTGGGGAATTCTGGGAATTGAAGTCCCCCAGGCTTAAAGTTGGCTGGGGAATTCTAGGAGTTGAAGTCCCCCAGGCTTAAAGTTGGCTGGGGAATTCTGGGAGTTGAATCCCCCAGGCTTAAAATTGCCAAGGTTGGAGACCCCTGCACTAGGGCATCTAGATGCCTCTAACCACCCCTCTAGAAGAATGGTCTAAATAAGGGAAGGAATGCTGCCTTCTGTCTGAGGTTGTGATATCCATGGCTGATTTTGAAAGAGATCCAATGTCTTTTTTTGTGATGCCAATGTGCTTTGCGCACTTAGATCCAATTCTGTGTTGACTTTTTAAAGAAACAAAAAAAAGGGTGGTGGTGGTGCTAAGGAAAATATATTTCGCACTAGGGATTCAACCAGGCTCCCTGCCATCATCTCATCATCCTTTTATGGATACTTTTCCCTACTTCGCTCTTGAAGGAAAAGAGCACATCAACATCCATGACAAAGAAACAAGAGACATACTTTTTTTAACAGATTAACAGAGTTGGAAGGGACCTTGCAGGTCATCTAGTCCACCCCCTGCCCAAGCAGGAGACCCTACATCTGCCTCTACCTAGGATTGAACTCACAACCTCCTGATTGGGAGGCAAGAGCTCCACCTCTAGGCCGCAGCAGCAGATTGAGATTGCTTTCACCTACCTATTGCTTTGATCTTTCATCAACTTGAATTAGATCGGGATTTGTACTTTGGGAACACAACACAACACAATACACAACTCCAGTACTCTCACGCTGAATATAACACAAGAACCACTATCTGTAGCCCAGCCCTACGATTAAAATGGCTTCCATTCTGACTTATTAAACAGTTTCGAGTAGCCATCCAAAGGGATTAAAAAGTAGATTGTCACAGCCAAATAGATATCCACGAAATGGAGAAACGTTTTGAAGAAAGGAAGAATGATTGCAAGAATTGGGTATGTGTAATCCATGCATGTCCAAAGTCCGGCCTAGGGGCCAATTGCAGCCTGTTTTAAAATTTCGAGTGGCCCACAGCCTCTTCTCTCCACTGGAGTTATTTGTTTAGTCTTGCATAAAATAGTTCATTTGCATTTAATGTTAATGGTTCAAAGAATGCCAGACTGAATGGTCGGCCCCACACATTTTCACTTCACCAAATCTGGCCCTCCTTGCTTAAAGTTTGGATGCCCCCGGTCTAATCTAACAAAGAGAAGGATTGTGGGTGACATAATAGCAGTCTTCCAACATCTAAGGCAGTGGTCGTCAACCTGGTTCCTATCACCCATTAGTGGGCGTTCCAGCTTTCTTAGTGGTTGGTAGGGGTTTTGTCCGATACTGCAGAATTTCCTTTTTTTAATTTAATTGACTCTCCTACTTTATAAATCACCATTACTGTGGAACCGGTGGGCGGTTAGAAAATTTTAGTACTAACAGAGATACAAAAGTGGGCGGTAGGTATAAAAGGGTTGACTACCTCTGATCTAAGGAGTGACCACAGAAAAGAGGGGGTCGACCAGTGATGGGATTCAATTTTTTTTACTACCGGATCTGTGGGCGTGGCTTGGTGGGCAGGGCATGGCTTGGTGGGCGTGACTGTAAAATCTCAATTTCCTCCCGATCAGGAGGCAGAGAATAGATAGGGGCGGGGTCAGTCAGAGGCAGTATTTGCCGGTTCTCCGAACTACTCGAAATTCCTGCTACTGGTTCTCCAGTACTGGTCAGAACCTGCTGAATACCACCTCTGGGGTCAACTATTCTTCAAAGCAGTTGCAGGCAAAACAAGAAGCAACAGATGGAAACTTTTTAAGGAGAAATCCTACATAGAAATAAGGAGAAATTTCCTGACAGCAAGAACAATGAACCAGTGGAATAGCTTCAGAAGTTGTGGGTGTTCTCATTGGAGGTTTTTGTTAAGTCCTTGGGGCTATGAAGCCTCCCAAAGGCTTGCAGGCTGCCGGATGCTCCTGATTGGCTGAGACGCAAGCAGCCAGTCAGCAGGAGAACGCAGCCTTCCTATTGGCTTGCCTCTGACAGCTACTATATAAAGAGCTGTCAGACAGCAAATGTTGTTTTTGCCAGTTCGGGAATTGCCTTGCACTTTGCCTTATTAAAAGTTAGTAATAAAGGTTGCTATTCTTACAACCTGCTTTGCCTAGTTCTTCATACAGAGCAGTTTTAAAGAAGAGATTGGACAACAATTAATTTGAAATACTATATGCTGTCCTGCCTGAGCAGGGGGATGGACTAGGAGACCTCCAAGGTCCCTTCCAACTCGATTACTCTGTTTAATTCTACAGAAAAGAAATGCACAGCAGTTGATTTCCAAACGTCGTCTTATAAAATACTTGCTCCCCATTTCTTTGCAGTGCAGCACCATAACCAACGGTTTGGAGCTACAAGGAAGTAGATTCTGGTTAGATAACAAGGAGGAACTTTGTAGTGACAAGAGCTGTTGAACAATGAAATGGGTTGCTTCAGTGGAAGTTTTGAAACAGAGGCCAAACAACAGTCAACTGTCTGAAATTCTTTAGCAGATCCTATGCCAAGCAGAGGCTTATGTGACTCCCACAAGGCAGATCTAGAAAATAGTGACACTTTTCATCATCCTAGGTCTTTGCTAAAATCAGTCTGGCATATTCCCAAAATCTGATTTGAACAAGTAGGCTTCCCTTTCACAGGCTTGTGATAGAACATGTGCCTTTGCTTTAACAAGCATTCCTTGTCTATTATGTGCATCCCATAATAGAAAAACAATCAGGAACAAGTTTCCATCTATCAAGATCTACCGTATTTTTCAGAATATAAGATGCACTGGAATACAAGACGCACCAAGATTTTGAAGAGGCAAATTAAAAAAATGTTTTTGCACTCTGCACACCTCTCAAAAACGGCCCATTTTTTGCGAAAGCAGGCCCATTTTTTGTTCAAAAAAGGGCATGCATAGTCTTTAGTCTTTAGGAGGCTTCCAGAGTGCTCCTGGGGACTGGTGAGATTCACGGCCCATTGTTCACTCATTTTTGCCCTCCCCAGCCCCCAATGTCCATTTTTGCAAAGGGGGTGGGATTTTGGGAGGCCAAAAATTATGTATTCAGTGTATAAGACGCACCCAGATTTTCACCTTCTTTTTGGAGGGAAAAGGGTGTGTCTTATACTTTGAAAAATATGGTAGTCTTTTTTTTTAAGGAGCATGGATTGGTTATACTGATCCATATCCTAGTAACTGCCAAGTTCTTTCATTATAAGGAGTTACTCGTGTCACTGGCACTTCAAAGCACAACATTCAGCAGACAAAATTTCAATTATAGGTGGGACTATATCCCTTCATATAGTTGAACTCCATGGGAGTTGTGCCTATTCTTTATTTATTAAAGAATATTTAATTTTGCACATAATTACTGCAACGAGAATAGCACTCACACAAATTTTGGAAATGTGATACCATGCCAACAGACTGTTTGATAATCCAAAAGATCTTTGATTGCGCAGAGATGGATAAACTCACATTGGACTTAAAGGACAAGAAAGACTCAGAATATTCTAGAGTTTGGGGAAACTGATATCAATGGATAAATTAGAGGAACGTGAAATGTATAGCTTAGAAACATAAATGTATAGATATAGGAATAATTAGGAATGTACAAAAATGTATTTGAATAACAAATGGTTATGCTAGTACTGTCAACAAAGATTGTAATTTATACAAAATTATTTTTAAGCCACCGTATTTTTCGGAGTATAAGACGCACTGAAGTATAAGACGCAGCAAAGTTTTGAAGAGGAAAATTTTAAAAAAGTTTTTCCATTCTGCAAACCTCCCAAAAATGGCCTATTTTTTGTGAAAATGGACCAATTTTTGTCAAAAGAAAAGGGCATGGATAGCCTTTAGGAAGCTTATAAAGTACTCCTGGGGGTCAGGGGGGCAAAAATGGGCCATTTGTGGCTCATTTCTGCCCTCCCCAGCCCCCGGGAGCTCTTTCAAAGTCTCCATAAGGTTCTGCACGGCCATTTTGGTGAAGGGGGCAGAGTTTCAGGAAGCCAAAAAATGCTGTATTCAGTGTATAAGATGCACCCAGATTTTCAGCCTCTTTTTTGAGGGAAAATGGTGCATCTTATACTCCGAAAAATACTGTATTTGTATTTTAATGTTTCAAATTTTCAGCAAAGTTTGTTTTTTAAAGGAGTTGTGCCTATTTTGAATGCTGGAACTCCTCTTTCAAATCTATTAGGGCTAAAAATATCCGAAGGAGCAGGTCTTCTCTTAGTTTGCTGTGTTCTAAGATAATCAGATGTCTTTCTCTTTTTAAAAAATTGCTCTACAAAACAGCACCTAGTCTAGATAATATCACACTTGATTTCATTGTTGGCTGCATCAGGGTTGTGTTTGATTGGGGGGGGGGGGCTGTCAACATCACTTGTGTCGGGCCACCTATGGTGTCCCGAGTGCTTGGCCAACAGAAATGGGCTCCCATGCTCCGTTTTCAGCTGTGATGGCCTCCTGCAACCCTCTGTCAGTGAAAACAGAGTTTGGGTGGGCTGGCCACAGCCCTTGCAAGCTCTGTTTTCGCTGGCAGAAGCACCATGGGCCAATCCATCACTGTTTCCAAGGCGGATTCAGAACCAATTCAGAACTAAGCTGTGACTATTCCAGCAGTTGTGGTTGTTGCAAAGGTAGGAGCTATGTTTTGCAAAACAGTTTTCAAGGTTTTGTTTAACCGGGATGGGGAAAGGAGGCAGGTCAATGACTAATAGGTTTATTTCCTAATCTCCAGCCTCTTTGGTGCAGATAAGGAATCTGTTGCTTGTATATATCATCAAATGCTAACCTAAAATCATCAAATGCTAACCTAAAATTCAGCATCCAAAGGATAGAAGGGGAACTCATGAAATTTGCAGATGACCCCAAGCTGCAGGGAATTGCTAATTCTTTGGAAGTTAGGCTCAAGATTCAGGAGGACCTTGATAGATTGGAACCCTGGAGCTGATCTACAAAAAGAGAGAAGCAACCTGGAACGAAGGAGGAATTTCCTGACAGTGAGAACAATTAATCAGTGGACAGAAGTTGCCTCCAGAAGTTGTGAATGCCCCAACACTGCAAGTCACTAGGAAGATTCTGGATAGCCATTTGTCTGAAAGGGTATAGGGTTTCCTGCCTAGGCAGGGGGTTGGGCTAGAAGACCTCCAAGGTCCCTTCCAACTCTGCTATTGTATTGTATTGTAAAAGTGTGTGGCGGCGGCGGGGGGGGGGGGATATCTTCCCTTTAAAAATAAATCAGAATGTAAAAAAAACCTTTCAAATCCCTGATGGGTTTTCCCAAAGCTTGCTGTTAGTTGTGAAGTCGTGTCCAACCCATCGTGACCCCATGGAAAACATTCCTCCAAGCCTTCCTGTCCTCCACCATCCTCTGGAGTCCATTTAAGCTCATGCCTGCTGCTTCGGTGACTCCATCCAGCCACTACATTGTCTGTCGTCCTTCTTTTGCCCTCAGTCTTTCCTAGCACGAGGCTCTTCTCCACTCAGTCCTTCCTTCTCCTTAGGTGGCCAAAGCATTTGAGTTTCCTCTTCAGGATCTGCCCTTCTAAAGAGCAGTCAGGGTTGAGCTTCTCTAGGATTGACTAGTTGGATGGCCTTGCAGTCCAAGGGACTCAATGCAGGAGTCTTCTCCAGCCCCAGAGTTCAAAGGCCCCCATTCTTTAGCCTTCCTTATGGCCCAACCTTCACAGCCATCCATTGCCACTGGGAAGACCATAGCCTTGACTATACACACTTTTGTTGGCAGGGGGATGTCTCTGCTTTTTAGTATGCTTTCTAGATGTGCCATCACTTTCCTCCCCAGGAGCAAGGGTCTAAATTTCTTGGCTGCAGCCCCCATCTGCAGTGATTTTGGAGACCAGGAAAATAAAATCTGTCACTACTTTCCTTCCTTTCCCATTTATTTGCCAGGAATTGAGAGGGCCGGATGCCATGATCTTAGTTTTCTTAATGTTGAGTTGTAAGCCAACTCTCGCACTCACTTCCCAAAGCTAAGTGAGTTTAATTCCTGCAAAAGAGTCTACCTGGCTTAGACAATCCACGCAGTTTAAATGAAGAAAGGTACACCATTTATGGATGCGGAGACAGAAAAAAAAAGAACTTTTTTACTGTAATGTTACATGGGAATGACCTTGGAGGATGAGCTGCATCTTAGTCAATAGTCTAATAAGTGAAATTTTAAGTCTTAAAGAGAAGGCGGGGGCATCTCAGAAGGATACCGCTCTCTCTCCCCCACCTCTCTCTCCTTCCCTCCCTCGTTTGGGGGATAATATAAGTGCAGGTGATCCAACTGGTCAGTCCTAGAGGAGATCAACCCTGACTGCTCTTTAGAAGGCCAGATCCTGAAGGTGAAACTCAAATACTTTGGCCACCTAATGAGAAGGAAGGACTCCCTGGAGAAGAGCCTCATGCTCAAGGTTTTGACGACCATCTTCAAAGCGCTCCATGGCTCGGGACCTAGTTATATGCAAGACCGTCTCCTGCCCCATACATCCCTTCGACCGATATGCTCCCACAGAGAGGGCCTTCTCAGGGTGCCATTGGCCGGACAATGCCGGCTGGCGACACCCAGGGGAAGGGCCTTCTCTGTGGCGGGCCCTGCCCTGTGGAACGACCTACCCCCTGAACTCCGCACTATCACCGACCTCCGCCTCTTCTGCCGGTGTTTAAAAACACACTTATTTCATCAAGCCGGCCTAACATAGCCTCCGCTGGGACAAATATTAGACAGTTTTAAATGGGGGATTTTAATTTGGTTTTAGCGCAGGTTTTTTGTCATTTAATAGGTTTTTTAAATTTATATATTTGGTACCATTTTTGTATGTTGTTTTAAATTCCTGTGCGCCGCCCTGGGTCCTGTTGGAGAAGGGCGGGATATAAATTGAATAAATAAATAAAATGCTAGGAACGATGGAGGGCAAAAGAAGAAGGGGACGACAGAGAATGAGGTGGCTGGATGGAGTCACTGAAGCAGTCGGTGTGACCTTCAGTGGACTCCAGAGGATGGTAGACAACAGGAAGGCCTGGAGGAACGTTTCCCATGGGGTCGCAATGGGTCAGGCATGACTGCAACTAATAACAATAAGTGAAAGGAAAAGAATATTTTCAGATTTGCAAAATTCTATTAATGTAATCTTAGAATGAAGATAGAACTAGGATTCTTGGTTGTGTTTCTTGTCTGGACTATTCAGAAGGCTAACACAAACTGAGTTATTTACCGAAACTTTAAAACAGGTCTTTTTAGCCCTACAAGGCAGATCAAAGGTCAAGACTATTTTTAATGTTACAGACACACTAACAGAATTTTGCAAGTCTGGGTGTGTTTCTCCCTCTTATCTTTGCACAAATTAGGAAGTCTCTGGTCTGACCCTTTCTTGACCAGGGCTCAAGTGCCATTTATCTGACTATTGCTTTGGTACGGCTTCTCCCTTCTGCCCTTCAAAGGCATTCACTATGCCTCTCTAGGTCTGAACTGTGGTTGATTCAGATCGTTGTACAAAAACTTTTTCTTCACACAAAGGTTCTAAAAATTGTGTGTGTGTGTGTGTGTGTTTGTTCGTTCATCTAGATAAATATGGATGGATGCAAGGGTGGTCAGAAAATTAAGAAGAAATAAACAGATAGGTAATAATAATAATAATAATAATAATAATAATAATAATAATAATAATAATAATAATAATAATAATAATAATAATAATAATAATAATAATAATAATAATAATCTTTATTGTCATTGTAATAATAAAATTACAATGAAATTGGTTTGAGTGCCAGGTGGAATACAGAAAGCAGTGACAGCCACAATAGAAATCTCTCTCCAGGCAAATGAAAAGGCCGACAAATGACAGTTGAAATAAAATGGCCGACAAATGACAGTTGAAAAGGATCAATTGTACTTTGTCTTTTATTATCCATTTCTTCAAATCTGTTTGGCATTTTAGGAGTTGGTGGAAGAGGAGCACGTCTCTTTTTCTTTTTTGCTTCTTGTTGCAATGAACTTTGAGGAATCGCACTTGGCATTTTTTCTTCTCTCTCAGCTTTCCCAATAGAAAAGGATGGAATAACTGGTAGGGGTGGTGCTCTCCGCTTCTTCATTTCAATTCTTGCAGTTGCCCTTGTATATTCCCAAGAGATAATGATGGTGCCACCGTTACAGAACATAAATTATCTAATAGTTAGATAATAGACAGACAGGTGGATAGATGGATAAATGAAGAGATAGAAATGAATAGGTGGATAACAGATAAAGAAAGAAAGAAAGAAAGAAAGAAAGGAAGGAAGGAAGGAAGGAAGGAAGGAAGGAAGGAAGGAAGATATAATTTATTGCCTGCCTATCTATCTAGCTATTTATTTACCTATCTACCTACTGATTTTTATCTATTCTTTGATCTATCCTATCCTACTCCTTCATGGATTACTGCCTTGTTATGTCGAAGGGGCTTGCATAGCTCAATGACGTTATGAGCATATGCTTTGCAGGGCCACCCAAGATGGACAGGTCATAACAGAGAGCTCTGACAAAAATGATCCACTGGAGAAGGAAATGGCAATCCAGTATCTTTGTCATGAAAACCCCATGGACAGTGTCGTCCATGGGGTCGCGATGGGTCGGACACGACTTCGAAATTAATAACAACAACGATCAAAGAGTAGATAAAAATAGGTAGCTAGATTGGTAGGTAGGTAGGCAGGCAGGCAGGTAATAAATAATCTTCCAGAAAGACCTTTTAGGAATATCTGCTCTGTACCCAAGAAAGATGGATACATTAGTGCACAACCAGTCAAGTCCAAGTTGTCATTGCAAATGCCACATCACTAATGGTGGCCTTATTATGAGTTGCAAATTTCTCCACTTCGTTTATAGAAAGAGAACTGTTGAAACTGCTACAGTCCATTGAGCAATCCAGAATGTTCTCTCTTGAGCTTAATACTCATGCAGCCAACTCATAATATTGGCCCTTGACAGAATATTCTTGGAGGACTTCTACAAATCAATTTCACTGAATGGAATTACGCATGCGATGCTTCAGTGAAGTGATTCCCTTGATACATATATCCCCTCTTCCTTTTTTGTTCTCAACAAGCTTTCAACTACAAAGGCTACGACAACAGAAACAGTTCTACACCAGCCTTCACAGACCTGATGCCTCCCACAAATGCTAAGGTATGACTTCCATTATCTTCCTCACCGACCAATGAAGCTTTCGTTCAAAATCCCTGTGCGGTTGTAGTAGAACACAAGCTTCTTTTGAGCCACAAAAAACTTTGAATTTTCTGCTTCGGTTCTTTATTCCTGCAATAATTACACTGATCTTCCCTCCCCTCCCACCAAGGGTCTCTGAGCATCATACAATAATGCAAACTTAAAGAGAATTGAAAAAAAATTAAAAAAATAAGCAACAAATCCCAAAGCAACCATTGCCTGCTGAAGAACAAGGACCTGGCATAGAATCAATTGCTAAAAGCTTTCTGGAGCAACCTGAGCTTCGGTTTCCCCCCACCCCCAACACCAAGAGAATAGGTGGAGAATTATTCCACAGAGAGATGGCTATGAAAAAGCCACATGGCTTTTAATGGCAGAGATCTGTTAAGGATGGGCCTCTCTCTCCGTGGGATTTTAAGCCTTGGGTGGGTAGACAACATTAGGAAGAGACTCACAGGTGAAATGTTTTGCTTGATTTACAATCAACATCGTTTGGTTTGGTTTAGGGCCATGATGGCGAACCTATGACATGCTTGCCACAGATGGCACGCAGCGCCCACTTTGTGGGCATGCAAGCCATGATCCCAGTTCAGCTCTGCCACGCATGTGTGCGTACCTCCCACCAGCCAGCTGGTCATTGGGTCTCTGCTGTGCATGCAGGGAGAGCCCCATGCATGCATGTGCAACCCATGTGCAGGGAGGTTTTGCAGGGATGTCACACATGCATGCATCGGACATGCGGGGAGAACATGCATGCACAGGGGCAGGGTGCATGCAGCAGGGCCATTCATGCATGTGGAGGGTGCAATGGCCACATGCACAGAGGTCAGGGGCGCATTGCATTTTGAGGGTTTGGGCACTTGATCCAGAAAAGGTTAGCCATCACTGGTTTAGGGAAATATTGGAAGGGCGAGATGCAAGTCCAACTAATGCAGTGTTGGGATTCAGCCAGTTCGCACCTATTTGGGAGAACCGGTTGTTAACTTTCTAAACAGTTCAGAGCACTGGTTGTTGGAAGAAATCTCGTTTTGTTTTTCCCCACTTTACAGGGCTCATCCTGTACGGAAGTAAGGCAGGAAGGAAACATTCTGGTGTTGTTTCTAGCCTCATCTTGATGGCCCTGCTTACAGAAACTGCCTCTCCAGTTAACCCTTGTTCCATTGTCACAGCTAAGTCGAAGCGCCCATCGACCTGAATGACATTGAGTTGGCCACACCCACTGTCACATGACTACCAAGCCACGCCACGCAGCTGGTCATTAGGGCACAGAACCGGTTGTTCAATTATTTGAATCCCACCACTGAACTAATGCTAAGTTTCCCAGAAGGAAGGCAACTTTTCACTCTAAATAATTGTGACTTGAGACTGATGATGCTCATCCTGTGATGAAGAACGTTTGTGGAAGAGGAGATTCGGTCTGGGTCAGTTCAACCTTTTTTGAGTGCCAAACGTCTCTGGGTTGACTCTTGCCAATTCAAGCAGTCAAGATTGGAGTTCCCAAATAGGAGATGACCAGGCTGAGTCCGAGGGCTGGATCAAACACACCATGAGTTTGGAATCTCTACACTCCTGTAAGATACCTAAATCCAGCTCCCACCCGGTTGAAGTCTGTTGACTTGAAAGCGGGGTTCCAATATTTGAGGGGTTGCCACAAAGAAGATAATTTCAACCTATCCTCTAAAGCTTTGGGAGAAGAAGCAATGGATGGAAACTAATCAAGGAGAGAAGCAACCTAGAGTTAAGGACAAATTTCCTAACAGTGAGAACAATTGATCAGTAGAACAACTTAATAATAATAATAATAATAATGATTTAATATATAGACCGCTCCTCTCCCCGTAGGGACTCGGAGCGGTGCACAGGGAAAACTAAAACCACAATACAATAAATATACAAATACAATTAAAAACAAATTAAATCTGGGCCTGTGCTAAAATCCCCTTAACCTGCTAAAATACCCAATTAAAACAGCTAAACCCTGTAGAGAGAGGCTACCCAAGGCCGGCCAAACGGAAAAGATGAGTTTTTAGTTTCAGACGGAAGGAGCGGAAGTCCGTGGTTGTTCTGATGTCGGGGGGAAGGTCGTTCCAGAGGGCTGGGCCCGCCACAGAGAGAGCCCTTCCCCTGGGCGTCGCCCGCTGACACAGTCTAGTGGACGGCACCCGGAGAAGTCCCTCTCTGTGGGAGCGAATCGGCCGTGAGGAAGTATGAGGCAGGATCCGATCCCGCAGATAGCTAGGTCCCGAGCCATAGAGCGCTTTAAAAATGATGACTAATACCTTGAAGCGCACCCGAAAGACGACAGGCAGCCAGTACAACTCGCGCAGAAGTGGAGTTATGTGGGCAGATCTGGAGGTACCCAAGATTGCCCGCGCGGCTGCATTCTGAACCATCTGAAGTCTCCGGGTGCACCTCAAGGGAAGCCCCATGTAGAGAGAGTTACAATAGTCCAGTCGGGATGTCACGAGAGCATGAGTGACTGTGCGAAGGGCGTCCCGATCCAATAGGGGGCGCAACTGGCGAACCAGGCGAACTTGGTAAAACGCCCTCCTGGCCACGGCTGCCACTTGATCTTCCATGGACAGCCGGGCATCCAGGAGGACACCCAAGTTGCGCGCCCCATCCACAGGGGCAAGATGTTCGCCCCCTATGGCCAGCGATGGAGTCAGCTGGTTGAATCGGGCAGCCGGAAACCACAGCCACTCGGTCTTGGTCGGGTTGAGCCTGAGTCCGTTACTTCCCATCCAGATCCGCACGGCTTCCAGGCACTGGCACATCACTGCTACGGCATCGTTGGGGTGGTTTGGGGTAGAAATGTACAGCTGTGTATCATCAGCGTACAGGTGGTACTCTACCCCAAAACCACGGATGATCTCACCCAGCGGCTTCATATATGTGTTGAACAGGAGAGGCGAGAGGACCGACCCCTAAGGCACCCCGCATGTGAGGGGTCTCGAGGTCGACCTCTGCTCTCCTGTCAACACAAATTGCGATCGGCCAGAGAGGTAGGAGGAGAACCACCGTAAAACGGTGCCTCCCACCCCCAACCCCCCCAGCCGATGCAATAGGATACCATGGTCGATGGTATCAAAAGCCGCCGAGAGGTCTAATAGGACCAGGATGGAGGAACAACCCCCATCTCTGGCCCTCCAGAGATCATCAACCAACGCGACCAATGCCGTCTCAGTGTTATGCCCGGGCCGAAAGCCGGACTGGCGCGGGTCTAGATAATCAACTTCCTCCAGGTGCCGGGGAAACTGTTGTGCCACCACACTCTCAACAACCTTCGCCAGAAAGGGAAGGTTGGAGACTGGACGATAGTTGTTTAATAAAGCTGGGTCCAAAGAGGGCTTCTTAAGGAGGGGCCTCACCATAGCCTCTTTTAGGGAAGCAGGCAAGGAACCCTCACTTAAGGATGCGTTGACAACCTCTTGGAGCCAGCCTCGTGTCACCTCCCAGGATGCCAGTACAAGCCAGGAGGGACACGGGTCCAATAAACATGTGGTGGCTCGCAGTCGCCCACGTAGCCTGTCCATATCCTCGGAAGTAACGGAGTCAAACTCCTCCCAAACAAGATCTGTCTCGTGGCATCCCACTGGGCCATCAATGGGGGCTAACTCGTTCTGTATCTGAGCGATTTTCTCCTACAGAAAAGTCACAAATTCCTCTGCTCTGCCCTGTAGCGGGGCTTCCCGCACCCTCTGTTGAAGGAGGGAGCGGGTCACCCTAAACAGGGTGGCAGGGCGGTTTTCTGCGGATGCTATGAGAGTGGCACAATGATGACGTTTGGCCACTCTCAGCGCCACAATGTAAGTCCGTAACTGGGCTCTTACTTGTGTCCGGTCAGATTCAGAACGGGTAGACCTCCATCTTCTCTCTAGGCATCTCTTGTGGCGTTTCATCCCCCTCAGCTCCTTGGTAAACCAAGGAGCCGGGGCGACTCGCCGCCGCAAGAGAGGCCGCAAGGGCGCGACCCGATCCAAGGCCCCCGTGGTCGCAGTGTTCCATGCGGCCACGAGGTCCTCCATCGGGGCGCGGGTCAGGGGTACAGGAAGTGGCCCAAGCGCCGTCTGGAACCCATCCGGGTCCATAAGGCGCCTGGGGCGAAACCAGATCGATGGCTCTGGTTCCGCCTCCCCGCGGAGGGGAGTAGCGGTCGGAAAATCAAGCCGGAGAAGTGAGTGGTCTGACCATGACAAGGGCGTGATGACTATATCCCCTATACCCAGATCACTCTTCCATTGGCCAGAGACAAAGATGAGATCCGGTGTATGTCCACCCTCGTGGGTGGGGCCTTGAATTAATTGGGTCAGGTCCATGGCCGTCATGGAAGCCATGAACTCCCGAGCTGCCACGGATGATTCGCCCACCGATGGCAGATTAAAGTCCCCCATGACCAAAAGTCTGGGGGTCTCAACTGCCACCGTAGCGATCACCTCCAGGAGCTCGGGCAGGGCTGCTGCTACATAGCGGGGAGCCAGGTATACAACCAGCAAGCCCAACTACCTCCCTAGGCCCCACTTCACGCAGAGGGACTCACAACCGGCGGTCTGTGGCACAATGGTCTCTCTCGGCTCAAGATCTTCCTTTATTATGACCGCCACCCCACCACCCCTACTTAGGGCCCGGGGCTGATGAAAAGCGCGATAGCCTGGTGGGCACATTTCAACGAGGGGGAGTCCACCCTCGTGGCCCAGCCAGGTCTCCGCTATTCCAGCCAGGTCCGGCTCCCCCTCTGACACAAGATCATGGATGAGGGGGGCTTTGTTGACAATGGACCTGGCATTACAAAACATCAGCCTCAGGCCCTGGCTCTGTATTCCCTGACCACCTAGTCTGCGGGGGTTGTGACACCTGACCGTTTGCAACCAACGGCTACGTGTCCCCAACCGGGAGGATGGAACTTGCCTCCCCTCGGACCTGCCTCTCCCCACGACCTTCTGAATGGAAATGCCCTCCGCAGGAACGACTCGTGTTTCTCCCCCCCCCTCACGGATTCTTCCGCTTCCCTCCGTCGCCTGTTGGCCTGGCCCTCTCTCTCTAACTGTACATACCCTCCCTGGAACCCCCTAAAACCCGCATTAAAAACCTCCCTAAAAACCCCCTCAATCTGCGCTTCGCCCACCTCTCAGGAATAATCAATCCGTCCTCGAGGTGGGCCCGTGATAGACAGGAGGGCCAGGCCTGCGAGAGGGGAGACTCCCGCAGGCCAAGGAGGTCGCGCCTAGAGTACACGATAAAACCTCAGGGTGGTCCAAACCAGGAAGGCAAAAACACAAGTCCGAAATAAGTGGCTGAGTGCAGGATGTTCTTCAGGATGGGGGGAGGGGTAAAGTCAGAGTCCAGAGTCTTATGGATGGGGGGGTCAAGTCCAATCCCATTACAGGCCCCATCCATCTGTCCTTCTGACCAAGGGGCTTAGTTCGTAACAGCCCTCTAATGGCCCAGATATTATCAGCCAGCCAGCCTCCACCAGTCCCGGGCACTCACTCCAAGATGTCCTGAAACGTCCTCGGCCAAATCCATCTTTCCCCAACTGGCTGCAGATGTTGCATGCCAGGCTGCTCCGCCAAACATGCCACTTTCAACCAGCCAATACTCCATCTCCAACCTTCTCCTTCTTCTGCCAACTCCGTCCTCCATCATCAGCTCTTTCTTTCCATCGCCTCCAGCTCCTCGCCATCTCCGTCCATCTCTCACCATCCATCTACATCAGTCTCTCTTCCTCTCCATCTCTCTCTTTCGCCTTCTCCTCCTCCATCCCTTCTGCTTCCTCCAACTCCTCAGCATTCCCATCATTCCACACCTCAACACCTTCTCTCGTCCACCTTCCACTTTCTTCCACCCTTCCTCTCTCAGGAGCAGTCCTAGCCAGTGGGGGGTGGATGTTTCGGGCCCAGAACCAGGGTATGACCGCACGACCTGCCACTAGCCGTGCGGCCCGATGGTAGCTCTCCTGGCCTGGACCCCTGGGCCCCTCTCGCCGCCCGTGGTGAAATCCGCGTCCCGGCTTGCGGCCTGCCTCTCACCTTCCGGCCGCGCCGGGACGCTCTGGGCTGCAGACGAGCCTTTCTCGCCGCCCGTGATGAATCCACATCCCGGCTTGCGGCCTGCCTCTCTTCTTCCGGCCGCGCCGGGATGCTCTGGGCCGCGAACAGGCCGAGCCGATCTTCTCTGCTCTCCCGTCGCCCAAACAGCTCGCCCTTCAGCTCCGGGCGGCTCGGCGCGACGACGGGAGGATCGGCTTGTCAAGCCAGCCCTCCACGATGGTAAGCGAGGGCTGGCGGCATCTTCCTGGGGTAAAAACCACCCCCGGGGCTTCTCCGGCTCTCAGAGCGCGACCGCCATGTCGCGCATGCGCAGATTAACTTGCCTCCAGAACTTGTGAATTCTCCCAACACTGGAAGTTTTCAAGAAGATACTTGATTGCCAATTGACTGGAATAGCATAGGATCTCCTGGTTGAGCAGGGGGTTGGACTATAAGACCTCCAAGGTCCCTTCCAACTCTGTTATTCTGCAGTTCCGCTGAGAACAGGAGGGCGGAAGAATATGGTATTCTGCAAGGAAGATACTACCAAAAGTAGACAAATGAGTGGAACGGCAAATGGAAGGAGGTTTCTGTGTGTGCTTCAGAGTAGAGCCTATGCCTATATGTATTAATTTATTACAGGTAGTCCTTGACTTACAACAGTTCATTTAATGACCCTTCAAACTCACAATGGCAATAAACAATGTGACTTATGACAGTTTTTCACACTTACGACCATTAAGGCATCCCCATGGTCACTTGATGAAAATTCAGACATGTGGCAACTGACTCATATTACGACATTTATATTGTCATGGGACAATACAAATGTGATCCCCTTTTGTGACCTTCCGACTAGCAAAGTCAAGGGGAAAACCAGATTCACTTAACAACTGTGTCGCTAACTTAACGACTGCAGTGATTCACTTAACAAATATGGCCAGAAAGGTCATTAAATGGGGCAAAATTCATTTAAAATGTCTTGCTTAGCAGCATAAATTTTGGACTGAATTGTGATCATCACACACAGACATACAATATGTGTGTGTGAATGTATGCGTATGGATATATATTTATTTTCTTTTGAAAGCTGGCATCATAATTTCATTTCTAACGTGTGCCAATGTGTTCCCAGAAAAAAAGGAACCATAAAGGTTATCGCTTATCTCATCTAGAGCTAACGATGGGCCAATGATTAAGGAATCAGGTTGGAAATATAAATTCTAGTTTCACCTTAGGCATGAAAGCCAGCTCTATGACTTTGGGCCACCACCAGGAGCCTGTGAGTTCTAGTCTGGTCTTAGGCAAGAAAATTGGTATTAGGTATGTTTGCTACTTTGAGTTGCAAACCTTGAGTTGAGTTTACAAAAAACAATAAAGGTGGGGATAAAAAAATAAAAATAGAACAGAACAGAACAGCTCAGCAGGGTGGAACAGAACGGAACAGAACAGAACAGAACTCTAGCCCCAATTTCCCTTTTACAACTTTCTTCTGCATCCAACTGTTCAGGACACTAAATTTGGATTGTGCACGTCCTTCGGATATGAAGTTTTTCGGATGTCTTTCAAGGTGGCGTTAAATATAATGTATCATGTCAGGCTGGAAATATGCTGGTTTTTAAGCTGCAGATAAGATACACTATCATATGGAGTAATTTACGCTACTACAGCTGTATATTCTCATTTTCATTTCAATTCTATATACAGTGATCCCTCGTTTTTCGCGGCTTCATGTTTCGCGGCTTCAGTGCTTCGCGGGTTTTTCAAAAATACAGGGGGGGAAATGCATCGGTAGGAGGCAAGCGCCCCCTAGTGCTTGCTTTAAACGATGTCCACCAACTCAAGTTTCCGGTGCGAATCCTACTTCGCGGTTTTTCAGTTTTCGCGGAATGTACCGGTCCCCGTTAACTGCGAAAAACGAGGGATCACTGTATTCTCATCCTCTTAAGTCACATGAAAAACTAATTTCAGAAAAGCCACTAGATGGCAGGACCGGTAACTCTTTGCTGCCATCTAAAGGCCATCTGGATCTCAGCAGTTCAGATCTAATTCTTCCTGCTGCAGCATTCATTCTCTACAACAATTATGGACAACCTATGACACGCATGCCACAGGTGGCACACAGCCCCCTCTCTGTGGGCCTGCAAGCCATCACCCCAGTTCAGCTGCGCATGCACCTCCTACTGGCCAGCTGGTTGTCAGGTCCCTGCTGTGCATGCATGGGAGAAGAGCACATGCTAAGGGGGATGCGTGTATTCATGCACAGGGGTGCACAGTATGTGCGGGCACATATGTGCATGTGTGGGGGAAGGCTGCATGTGGGGTGGCCGCGCACACATGCATGGGGAGAGGGGGCATGCATTGTATTTTGGGGGTTCAGGTGCGCGCGCACACACACACACACACACACACATTTGGTCTGGGAAAAGGTCCACCATCACTGCCCTACAACATAACAGGTTAAACACAAGAGACGAAATGTAGCCATCTGGCATTCAGAACAGGGAGCGAGTGACATCTTATATGGCTTGAACTCAAAAAGAAAGCAACTGCCAAAACAAATTGCTGGCATATCTGAGAAAAACCCTGAGTTGTGAAATTTTAAACATTTTGAAAAAGAGGAGGAGGAGGAGAAAACAAAATCCAATATTGTTTGGTCGCCCAATATGGCATCGACCAAACCATGGAGGTGGAGTAAATCTATATAAATTTCTGGAAGAATACAATTTTCCCAGGAAAGTTTGTTCCAGATGTGCTTAAGCTATATTGCAATTGACCATGACGTGGTAGAGTGGTAGAGTTGATGGTCTGACACATCATCAAACTGGAGGATCAGACTGGAGGACTTTTAAGTCAGTGGTGGGATTCAACCGGTGTAACAATCGCTTCGCTTCGCGCACACATTGCGTTTGAAACCAGCACTAAATCTTACCTTTTCCTGCAGCCCCAGTGAGTAAAACAGCTAAGACGCGACAATCCGGGGGAGGGGCTATGTAACACCTCTCCTGCGCGAGTTGCACTGGCTGCCTGTGGCCTTCCGGGTGCGTTTCAAGGTCTTAGTGGCCATCTTTAAAGCGCTCCATGGCATGGGACCTGGCTACTTACAGGACCACCTCCTACCACATACCTCCATCCGACCAGTCCGCTCCCATAGGGAGGGCCTCCTTAGAGTGCCGTCCGCCGGGCAATGCCAGCTGGCAACCCCCAGAGGAAGAGCCTTCTCTGTGGCAGGCCCCGCCCTCTGGAACGACCTGCCTCCCAACCTCCGCACAATCACAGACCTTCGCCTCTTCCGCCGGGCATTAAAAACATATTTCTTTTGTGTGGCTGCCTTGCATAGCTGATGTAGCTATGTTACTATTTTAACTGGGGTTAAATCATGCTTTTAGCACGGGTTAACCTTATTTAAATACTAGTTTTAATTTTTGGATTGTTGTATTTTTTATATTTTATAATTCCTGTGCACCGCCCCGAGTCCCATGTTCAGGAGAGAGGGCAGTATATAAAACTAATAAATAAATAAATAAATAAATAAATAAATAAATAAATAAATAAATAAATAAATAAATAAATAAATAAATAAATAAATAAATAAATAAATAAATAAATAAATAAATCAATAAATCAATAAATCAATAAATAAATCCGCTCTGCCCCGCCAATCAGCTGGGCTTCAAACAAATGAAATACAGCAGGGGCGGGTGGGCGGGGCCAACTGATCGCCGGAACTACTGGTTCGCCTGAACCGGCTGAATCCCACCCGTTTTAAGTGTCCTGAGTTAGGGGGAGGGGCCGTCTAACAAGAGCAGGAAAGAATAATTCTGGATAGAGAGAACAGAATGGAATATTTATTGACATTTTGTTGTCTTTTTTTTTTTTAGGCAAGCATACATTTGAGGTTTTTCTTTATTATTTATTTAAACTTTTCCATATGCACTACACACAAGCACTGGAGCAATTGTTTTAATTATAGGGTTGTTTTTAAAAAAAAGGCATTGTAGAAATGTTTTTACTGGTTGTAAATTTGACAAAAATGTACCAAAGCCAAAAAAACCAGCTGTTTGCACTAGCGGATTCATAGTGTAGCTTGTTTTTGTGGGTAGCTTTTTGTGTGGCATCTGAGCAAACATTCAATTGAAAGTGTATGCAAATTATGCAGGTAGTCCTCAATTTACAATCACAAATGAGCCAAAAATTTATGTTGCTAAGTGAGAAATTTGTTGAGTGACTTTGCCCCGTTTTATGATGTTTCTCACCACATTTGTTAAGCGAATCACTGTACTTCTTAAATTAGTAACACAGTCATTAAGTGAATCTGGCTTTCCCATTGACTTTGCTCATCAGAAGGTTTCAAAAGGGGATCACATGGCTTTGGGACACTGTAGCCGTCATAAATGTGAGTCAGTTGTCAAATATCTGAATGTAAATCACCTGACCATGGGGATGGCTGCAATAGACATAAGCATGAAACAGGCTCATCTCACTTTTTTCAGTACTGTTGTAACTGAAATGTTGTAAGTCAAGGACTTCTGTACAGTTGAGCTGATATAGATATAGATAGATAGATTTATTTTTCTATACCGCGTCCTCTCCCCAGGGGGACTCAGAGCGGTGCACAGGGAAAATTAAAACAGCATAAAATATATACATAAATAAATACAATAAAAACAAATTAAATCAACTGTCCCTGTACTAAAATCCCCATTTTAAAATTAACATTCCCTAACCCCTGAGGTAGAGACTAACCTAGGCCGGCCAAGCAGAAAAAGTGAGTTTTTAATTTCTGACGGAAGGAGCGGAGGTCCGTAGTTGTTCTAATGTCGGGGGGAAGGTCGTTCCAGAGGGCTGGGCCCGCCACAGAGAAGGCCCTTCCCCTGGGCGTCGCCCGCTGACAAAATCTAGTGGACGGCACCCGGAGAAGTCCCTCTCTGTGGGAGCGAATCGGCCGGGAAGATGTATGGGGCAGAATCCGATCCCGCAGATAGCTAGGTCCCGAGCCATGGAGCGCACCCGAAAGACGACAGGTAGCCAGTGCAGCTCGCGCAAGAGCGGTGTTACATGGGTATACCTTGCGGTACCCATTATTGCTCGCGCGGCTGCATTCTGGACCAGCTGAAGTCTTCGGGTGCACCTCAAGGGGAGCCCCATGTAGAGAGAGTTACAATAGTCCAGTCGGGATGTCACGAGAGCATGAGTGACTGTGCGAAGGGCGTCCCGATCCAATAGGGGGCGCAACTGGCGAACCAGGCGAACCTGGTAAAACGCCCTCCTGGCCACGGCTGTCACTTGATCTTCCATGGACAGCCGGGCATCCAGGAGGACACCCAAGTTGCGCACCCCATCCACAGGGGCAAGATGTTCGCCCCCTATGGCCAGCGATGGAGTCAGCTGGTTGAATCGGGCAGCCGGAAACCACAGCCACTCGGTCTTGGTCGGGTTGAGTCTGAGTCCGTTACTTCCCATCCAGATCCGTATGGCTTCCAGGCACTGGCACATCAGCACTACGGCATCGTTGGGGTGGCTTGGGGTAGATATATACAGCTGAGTATCATCAGCGTAGAGATGGTACTCTACCCCAAAGCCACGGATGATCTCACCCAGCGGCTTCATATATGTGTTGAACAGGAGAGGCGAGAGGACCGACCCCTGAGGAACCCCACATGTGAGGGGTCTCGAGGTCGACCTCTGCTCTCCTGCCAACACAAATTGCGATCGGCCAGAGAGGTAGGAGGAGAACCACCGTAAAACGGTGCCTCCCACCCCCAACCCCTCCAGCCGATGCAATAGGATACCATGAGTTCAGCCACTACAGGTAGCCCTCAACTTATGACAAGCAGGATCATAATTTTCAATGTTAAGCAAGGCACTTGTTAAGTGAGTCAGTTTTACAATATTTTTGCCATGGTTAAGTGATTCATTGAATAGGTAAAATAAATCACAAAGTCATTAAGTGAATCTGGCTTCTATTGACGTATTTTGCTTGTCCGAAGTCAGCTGGGAAAGTTGCAGATAGCAACTATGTGACGCTGTAACCGTAAATCTATGCCTGTTACCAAGAGCTGGAATTTTGGTCACATGTCTGAGGGAATGGTGCAACAGTCATAAGTACAAGGACGGTTGTAAGCTACTTTTTCCAGTGCTGTTATAACTTCAAATGATTGCTAAACTTAATGGTTGTAAGTCGAAAACTACCTGTATTGTTAAGAATGGTGCTTGGAATGCCTGCAGAGGGAGAAAGGCTTTAACAGATGAACAGAGTTGGAAGGGACCTTGTAGATCATCTAGTCCACCACCACCCTGCCCAAGCAGGAGACCCTGCACCATTTCTGACAGGTAGGAGTCCAGTCTCTTCTTGAAAGCTTCCAGTGATGAAGCTCCCACAACTTCTGAAGGCAACTCCTGTTCCACCAGTTTTGAATCTCTCCTTGATTAGTTTCCACCCATTGCTTCTTGTTCTGCCCTCAGGTACTTTGGAGAATAGCTTGACTCCCTCTTCTTTGTGGCAGCCCCTCAAATATTGGAAGACTGCTATCATGTCTCCCCTGATCTTTCTTTTCATTAAACTAGCCATACCCAGTTCCTGCAACCGTTTTAGACTCCAGTCCCCCTAATCCTCTTGGTTGCTCTTCTCTGCACTTTCTCTACAGTCTCAACCTCTTTTTTTATAGTGCGATGGCCAAAACTGGATGGAGTACTCTAGCTGTGATCTTAGTAAGGCTTTATAGAGTGATGTTAGTACATCACTTGATCTTGAAGCTCATGGCTTTCACAAAACGATGGCCTCACTACGCCTTGCCTTCTTCAAGTCAAGAGTTTTTACACTCGTGCACACGCACGCACGCACGCATCCTGCAACAGCCCCTCTGCTCTGACAGCCGCTTCGTGCTGGAAAACTGGGCTTCAAAGGCTTCCCACTCCCTCCCCGGCGGGAATCGCACCAGTCTGGTTGCAACATTACTTTAGCCCGAGATCCTTCCGCACACACCGCAAAGTAGCGCCTTAGCCATTCTCTCTCTAGGCCAAGAACAGAGGCGGAGGGAAGGCACTTGTAAGGGAGGGAGGGGGAGGGGGCTGAATGGGGCGGGGGCGGGAGGAAGAGACCGCCCGAAGGACTCCTCCGAGTCTCAGCCTCCTAGGGAAGGACCGACCGCCGGCCAGCAGCACCCAAAAAGACCAGGCAGGGCAGCCAATATTGCTCGGTGCCAGATGGGCACGGCATACCACGCGCGAGCGCCCTTGCCAGCGCCGACTTGGAAGCCCGAATCCCCCATACATATGGCAGGACCCCACGAGTCCCGCTCCTTAGTAATCTTCACAAGCGGCGAAAGTGGCCGGCTGGGCATCTTCCACACTAGACCAAAGAGGGGAACCCACCGTTTGGTGCTGCCGCCCGTCCTTCTCCACCAACTTCTCTTCCTCCGCAAAAAAAATTGCACCCCACCCGCTGCGATCTGGGTGGGTGGTGGTAGGCCAGGTGTTTTAAGAATAAGTCTAGACACGCGCCAGGGGTGGGGAAGAGTTGCGAGGGGAGGAGTAGGAAAGACGCTAGGCAAGGATCGCTTGGGGAAAGCAGGAGAGGCGCAAGGGAGCTGTCTCCGCGCCCGCGCGTGGGTCTGACCGCAGGGCGAGTTGGTAGAGAGCGGGGCCTCCTCCGGAATTGACCGCTGTCCTGGACTCGAGGGGATGTTCACCTACTTGGAAAGAAAGTGGAGTTGACAGGTTGGTGGCCGGGCCGACCCGGCTGCCCGACGCTAGCTCCCTCTCACGGAGTTCCCGGCCTCCGGAGTTCTTCGCTGCCCGACCAGCCTCCGACTCTAGCGCTTTCCAGCGCCGAGGGATGATACTGTCTCGCTGCTCCTCGGCCGGCGGATAGTTTCCCCCCCTGCCCCCCCCCCCAAAAAAAGCGAAGGCACGAAAGTTCTCACCCCTCTCCTCGCGCAGGCTGTGGGAATCGTGGGGGTGGTGGGACCGTACTACGTAGGCCTCGATTCGAATCCGACCAGGGACGAGGGGATTTAGCAAGGGAGACCTGTCCCATCTGAAGGCCAGACATTTCGGTTGGAGAGCCCACTCATGGCCAGTTTTAACTTCTACATTTACAGTTTAGGCTATATAGCACTATAGGAAAAGTGAACTTTTTTTAAACTTATTTAAAACATTTATACAGCCATTCATCATTCAATCAACTTTGGGCATGTCAGAAAAGTGCTTTTTAGAGAGCAGAGAAAATGGTTTGGGGTTTTTTTGGGGGGGGGGAGGAAGGGGGTAAATCTGGTTATGATGAAGGCAAGCCAAATTATTCCGACTGAGTTATTAGTGGGGAATGGTATGTGATGCTGGGATACTCACAATACAATACAATACAATACAATACAATACAATACAATACAATACAATACAATACAATACAATACAATACAATAGCAGAGTTGGAAGGGACCTTGGAGGTCTTCTAGTCCAACACCCTGCCTAGGCAGGAAGCCCTATACCATTTCAGACAAATGGCTATCCAACATCCTCTTAAAGACTTGCAGTGTTGAGGCATTCACAACTTCTGGAGGCAACTTCTGTTCCACTGATTAATTGTTCTAAGTGTCAGGAAATTTCTCCTCAGTTCTAAGTTGCTTCTCTCCTTGATTAGTTTCCACCCATTGTGTGCTGTGTCTGGCACAAAGGCACCATTGACCGTAGGTAAAAAACAGCCATTGGGAAAACAAGTGACTGTAGCTCTCAAGATGGGTTTATAATAGTCAGGTTCACTCCACTGTCATTTTAAACTTCCAAGCAAATATGTAATTACAGACATGCACTTAATACCCAAGCTTATAACAAGGATAACTAGAGTGAGGAAATTCTGGGCTGAAAGAAATTCAAGATGAACCCTAGATCTGTTTCCATCTCTTTTGGAGCAATGGCAGCTAGCTCTGATACAGGTGACTGGTTTGCCTCATGCAGTAAGCCAGGCCTAAATATGGTAAAGTACCATTGTGTCATCCACATCATTGATAAAGGCAGGATTAGGAAATCATGCCAAGGCATGGTTTGACCAGTATGGTTTGTTGGCTAAGCCGCAAGTGGCTGTATTACACAATGAAAGGCCTTAGTGGACAAACATACTGGCTGCATTAACAAGAGAGGATAAGCCAATCCAAGAACTGTGGCTTAGAATTCAGACTAAAATGGGAACATATATTATATTGTGTCTATTGGCTTTAAAGAGGGTTATCTAAGCCTAAAGTACAAGCTAGTGTGCAAGAGTTGTTGTGTAACCCTTGCTCCTCAGAGCTCTGTGAAAACTCCCTGCCTTTAATAGACAATCCCGTAACATTGAGCAATACCACAAAAACTGCCTGTAGGCCAAGCAAGGATTTTTATTTTGGTGGAAAATATATCAACTTCCAGAAGAGAATTTATGTAGCTCAGGGTTGAACTGTGGAGCCTTTGGTACTTATCAGCATCCGTGAATGTGGTGTTTGCGCCCTCTTTTTTAACAGTAATTTGACCTGTCGGTCCTGGTGGAACGGTGGTTTCCTTGACTGTTTGTCTGGTGTTAATCCCTGCTTATCTGGGTGCTGGAAGGAGGAAGGGAGGGAGTGAATGAATAAATGCACACATACATTCATGAATGATTTGGATAGCCCAGCCTCGAGATATTATTGGTTATCAGCATGCTGATGAGTCCAGGCCCTCAACCAATGGATGGCCTCCATTGAGCAGTTTCACGTAGATTTTAAATACAAGGAGAATCCTGAGGCATCCCACAAACAACCCCCCTCCCCCTATACACACACTGCACTAACTGGAACCGATCATAGAGAAAGCTGGTGTGCCACCTTGATACAGTGCCTCTCACTCCCAGTCCTTGTATCCAGTCTAGGGGGATACCATGATTATCAGTATTGGAATCACTAAGAAGAGCAAAGGATGGATACACTTCTCCGATCCAGCCCCTTACATCAGCAAGGATGACCAATGTTGTGTCCATACTGTACCATGGCTCAAAACCTTATTGGCCTCACTGAAATGGGTCAAAGTAATATCTTTGTTCTGGGATTGTCTGGAACTGTTGCCTGATCACTTCTCAAACAACCTTCCCTTAAAACAGTGTTTCTCAACCTTGGCAACTTGAAGATGTCCGAACTTCAACTCCCAGAATTCACCAGCCAGCGAATGCTTCAAGTCCGGACATCTTCAAGTTGCCAAGGTTGAGAAACACCGCCTTAAAAGGAAAAGTTGGAGACTGGTCAAAAATAGTCCACGATCATTGGCTCCATCTATGGCTTCTTAAAGTGGGGGCATGCATGCCACTACGTCCTCTTTCAAAGCCAGAAGAAAAGTCTCTTGTCAAGGAAGCTGATACCAGGACATGGATCCAACCCCCATAGATCAACCTAGGAGGAACCTGAATGGCCGAGCTCACATTCAGAAGGGACCTGCTCACTCCTTTAGCAATCCCAGTTCAAACCAGCAGTAAAATCTGCCTGGTCGGGATGATTGTCGTTAGTTCTGCAAACTGATAGTAAAAAAAAAGTTGTGAGCTGTGCAATTGTCGGAAGCTTTCCCTCCGCTTTTTAAAGCATTTTTTTCCCCTGTCACTTTGGGCAAATAGGCAGAGGAGAAAATGCTTTAAAAAGCAGAAGGAGAGGGGTACAAATCGCATGCTTCACAGCTGATCCGCGCGATCATTGGAAGTGTTTTCTCCACTTTTTAAAGCATTGTTCCTACCGGTTTGGGCAATTTGGCAGGAAAAAAAAAAGTGGGGAAAATGCTGGCCACCCCCACCCAGTCACATGACCACCCCCACCAAGCCACACCCACAAAACCAGTGGTTAAAAATATTAGATTCCACCCATGGTTCAAACCCATTCTTGTGTTCATACAGAACCGTGTCCCCGGGGCCCTCAGCTTTCTCAACCAGAGTGGATTTGAATGAATTATTCACCAAATGTTCCTCACAAAGGCTCTGCAGATGTTCTTGTGGCTTGTCCCTCCCCAGCAAAGGGGAGTGAGTCATCTTAAACAGAACTAAACTGGTGGTTACTGGAATTTGCAAAAAAAGGAGGGAAAATAATGTCATTTTGCCACTTTTCGCAATGTAATTCCGAATGTGGAGGTTTAATTAAGTTTGATTATTCTTCAACGGCGATCAAGGGTCTCATCTGCCACTTCTTTTCCTGGAGCACCTCAAAAAAACCAAAAATGGATGCAGGATTGACACATAGGAAAAGGCCATATAGGATGCAAGGACTCTATCACTATTCAGTGCAGGCCGAGACTAAAATCTCAGATGAACTACGCACCTGGTTGTTTGGGGAAACTGGAGTGAGCAACCTAATAGGGCTCCTCTCCCTATAACCGTCATGGCGAACTTATGGCACAGGAGGCACATGGAGTCCTCTGTGGGCATGCAAGCCGTCGCCCCCGCACAGCTCCACCATACATGCGCCCACACCTCCACCTGGCCAGTTGATTTTCAGGTCTGTGCTGCACAAGCGGGAGACACATGTGCATGACCTGCTGCTGTGGTCTAGAGGTGGAGCTCTCGCCTCCCAATCAGGAGGTTGTGAGTTTGATCCTAGGTAGAGGCAGATGTAGGGCTTCCTACTTGGGCAGGGGGTTGGACTAGATGACCTGCAAGGTCCCTTCCAACTCTGTTAATCTGTAAATGTGCGGTGTATGGGGGCTGGTCATACGCATGCGGAGGGGGGGAGAAAGACTCATTTTTTGTCCCAGAGGCTACAGGAAGGCTTGCTAGGCCCAAAATGGGGCATAGGTGGAGGCCCATGTGCATGCGCATGGAGAGCACAGGGGAGCCACGCATGCATGCATGGGGGCAGGGGGAGTGCCCCATTTTTGCTCCTAGAAGGCTAGGTCCAAGATGGGGCACAGGAGGGTCGCACACATGCACAGGGGAGCATGGGGGGAGGTCATGTGTGAATGTGCAGGGGGCGGGGCACACTGGGGAGGTCACACACACATTGCATTATGGTTGTGGGCACGTACATGCATGCTGTCACACGTGCATGCGCAGCACTTTTGACACACGAGGACCAAAAAGTTAGCCATCACTTCCCTATAAAGTAGGGTCACATTAGCAAGGCAAAGGGCAATCAGAGAGTCACCTGACCCTGGCAATGGACTCATATTAATGTCTTCCACTAATAAGCAATGTTGCAATTACCTCCAGACAAGAATTGCGTCCACGGTAATGCATCCGCTGCAGTGGTGGGTTCTGGATTCCGTACCGGTTGGAACGAGCCTGGCGGCATCCGTGTGGACGCATGCAGCGCTCACCTGCGCCTTGGTGCTTCCGCGATGCTCCAGCTGCTCACTGTAGGCACTGTACACATGCGCGGAAGCACTGAAGATGTAAAAGGAGGGTAACAAGCAAGGGCAGGCAGGTGGGCCCTCTGGAACACTGTACCGGAACCGTATCTGGTGCTCCAGGCAGGGTCTGGTACGCCTACAACCCACCACTGATCCACTGTAATGCTTTGGGCCCTTCATGGCTTGAACAGGCCCATAACTGCCTGCTGTTTTCTATAGACCACCCTCAACCAGATGATCAGAGTCAAGCAGATGACAGCAAATCTCTCCCCTCGGTCCCCAATTTCCCAGGTTCCAGTTGGTGCCAAATCTGGGACTCAAATGGGAAACTTTCCTAAGAAGGGACCTCTGCCCAGCTCACCCAGGTCTTGGCGATACAAGTGAGACTGGCCACTTCATCCATGATTGAATTGTGAATGAAAACAGATTTTAAAAGTGGGTATAGTCAAGGCTGTTTTCCCAGTGGCAATGGATGGCTGTGAAGGTTGGACCATAAGGAAGGGTAAAGAATGGAGGCCTTTGAACTCTGGTGCTGGAGAAGACTCCTGCGAGTCGCTTGGATTGCAAGGGGATCCAACCGGTCGGTCCTAGAGAAGATCAACCCTGACTGCTGTTTAGAAGGCCAGATCCTGAAGAGGAAGCTCAAATACTTTGTCCACCTAATGAGAAGGAAGGAGAAGAGCCTCATGCTGGGAAAGACTGGGGGCAAAAGAAGAAAGGGACGACAGAGAATGAGGTGGATGGATGGAGTCACCGAAGCAGTAGGCATGAGCTTAAATGGGCTCCAGAGGATGGTAGAGGACAGGAAGGCCTGGAGGAACGTTGTCCATGGGGTAGCGATGGGTCGGACACGACTTCTCAACTAACAACAACAAATAATCTAACATTCAGGACCAGCATCCAGAGTTTTTGGGTTTCATAAAATGCTGGTCCTACAATACCCAATTAAAGAGCCAATTCAATATATAAAGTGATTAGTGTGTGCTGGATATCCAAACTGTTCTTAAATAATGACCCTGAGCCATCATACTCGCATCTGTCACAATTTCGATGTTCCTGCTTCCTATCTCTTGCCCTCCTAATTTCTTCCCACCTCTAGTTTCTCCCTCCCAGGCCAAAATGCACTCCTAACAACTACTAGCACCACCTCTCACACTACCCACCAACTCAGCCATAGTTAATCTAGCACAGGAGCATCAGTACATCCATCTGGCCACTCCTGCCCTCATGTACTCAACAGCCTGTATGGGTCTCTAGCAAATTCTACTATCCAATAGGAGAGAGAAAATGTCTGTAGCTCAGGGTTTGAACTATTCCTGATACTCTTTGAGCTTGGTTGTTTTCCTGAAGTTGTTTTGCTACTATTATGTTTTATAGACGTTAAAGCAGGGATGTCCAAACTTGGGAACTTAGTAGCTGGCTGGGGAATTCTGGGAGTTGAAGTCCACAAGTCTTAAAGTTCCCAAGTTTGGACATCCCTGCGTTAAAGGGATGCGGTGGCTCAGTGGCTAAGACGCTGTTAGGCTGTTTTTATTAGGCTGTTTTCTTTCTTTCCTGTTTTTCTTTTGCAGTTTCCTGCTTATTTGGTGCTGGATGATGGGAGGTGGGCTAACAATAGTCTATATAAATTAATAATAATTTATTAAATGTATATGCTACTTCACTCCCAGCAATTCTGGGTAGTTTTACAGTGGTTAAAATAATGCAGAAATCAATTCAGAAATATAACACACACACACACACACACACACACACACACACACGAGACAGAACAAAGAACAATTGAAAACCAAACAAAGAAAGAACCTTGGAGAGGAAGAAAAAAAGAAGAAAAGGATGTCACAGTCATCCTTGCAAAAGATCTAAGCAAAGAGGTTGGGCTGTGTTGTAGATTCGTTTGCTTCCTTCTTAGCTTTTGCTTGTATCTTTTAAATTGTATGTAAATTTATCTCTGTGTATATCTCTGTGTTTATTGACAACTGATTTCTCAGAATGCCAAGCTGCAGCCGTGCATCCTGTGGAACCACAGTCTCCCCTTCTCTCTCCAGGGATAAAGATCACCATACCAAGTAGTTTGAAGTTGCAGAGAACCCAAGGACCCAGGCCATCTCCAGGCCTGAGGGCAATGCCCAACCTTTACTTTGGGCAGCTGGAGAGCAGCACATGGAAAACTCAGGAGATGGGCAGCTGGACCTCAACTGGAGCCAAGACCTGATAGCCACCAGCCATTTTATGTCCAGCCAGCAGGGAAGCGGCACTCCATCAAACCGCAGGGGTCTCTTCAGCCCAGCACTGGCTTCTGCCATAATTCTCCCTCATTGGTCACATGAATATCCAGGCTCACTACAGCTTTAAGACCTCCCAGGCCTCCACGCATGTCAGAAGGTGTGCTGGCAAGTGCCCTGGTGGTCATTCCAACCACACGTATTGACCTAAGAGTTATCACAGCTGTCAATCACAGCAAACAATAAGCAACGCAAAATAAACAAAATCCAAACAGACTTCGATCCCTCCATAACTAAAGTCCACTTTCAGATACCATTTTCTGCTGGTGCTGCTGGTACACATTGCAAGAATGTGAACAATGTTTTCCCCACTGACCAGCAACTATTCAAAGATAAATTATTGTAAGAACTATCCAAGTGCCAAACACACATATTCCAGATTTTGCAGCTATTAAACTGGGCATGCCCATTGGCCTAATTCATTTCCTAGCTCCTAATTTCATGGTGTTTTTTTTCTTCCTTTTAGTAAGTGTTTTGCAAAATATGTGGCAATGGAATGGAATGGAATGAATAAAGGATGCCAGTTTCTGTCTGCTGCCCTTCCAAATACAGGTATTTTCAATAACTTTACCCCTCGGTTGTAGCTTTAGTTTAGAGACAATATCCCTTGTCAACATATTTTTGAAAATAAGCCTTTTAACCAAAGAGATACATGTGGTTATTTTAAGTAGACACTCAGAAGATTGTATAGTTTGTCTATGACTTGTTCAAAGTCCTTAAGAGTTATAGTAATTTCGTTGTTATTCTTAACAAGTTATATAGCTCTAGTAGAGTAAGCAGAGTCAATTAAGGGATAGTTCAATCTAAATGTTTTTTTCTGGCAAGAGAGAGAAATATTCCAAAAAGGTTGGGAAAGGATGATCAGAAGCGAAGTAAGCTTCGTGTGTAACACGTCAATTGAATATTCCATGATGCCAGAAATGTGCAATGAAATTCCTTCCAGTTATAGGGAAGGCAAAATATTGGAAAACCAAACTTCTGAATTTGGCAGGAAGTAGGGAAATGGAAGGGAGGGGCAGGAAACAGGAATACTTTTTGAGCATTTATTTATGTATGAAAATGTAAATAGCATCAATCCTCTGCTACAGTCCATCATCATCATCATCATCATCATCATCATCATCATTATCATCATCACCCCCATCATCTAAAATCCTGATTTTGGGATACAAATCTGCATGCCCTTCCTCAAAAAATCTCTCTGCCAGCAGAGTTTGGGCTGTATTCTGTACTTGGCTGGACAAGTTAAATCCCATGTAATGAGGCTTAACCCCCGCACTGAGCCTCAGAGAATCTGGGCAGGGGGCCAAGCAGCTAGGCCCGTATCCCTGGGGAGCGGGGAGCAGGATTAGCACGAGAACCCCCCCCCCCTTTCGCCATCCCTCCCCCAACCCCGGAGCAGTGGCAGGATCAGCAGCTGTTGCAGCCAAAATTGCTGGAAACCAACCCTCTCCTTGGGCGCTCTCCCTCCCTCCTTTTCTCTCACACACTCCGTGCCAATTTCAGTTCCCCGAGGCTTCGGTTACGCTGGCTCGGGTCTCTGGTCGGGAGCCAAGCGCCTCCAGTCAGCGCCAGAGGAAACGCTCGGGTATCGGCAACGCCCTCTGCGCGCACAGGTAACACACGCCCACGTTGGCCACCTTTTAGGCGCGCCTTGGACGCTCCCCCCCCCCTCCCGCCTACATCTCTCCCCCCCCACGTCCGCCTGGTCAGCCTGCGCCCTTCCTTCTTCCCAGTCCGGCCTCCGCTGACCTCACTGTGGGAACAATCGGCCGGATGAAGCTCCGCCTGTTCCAGGGCGGCCAGTTTCTGAAGACAACCCAAAGTCTGGGGAGGCGTCGAGGAGGTGAAAATTACGGCTGTTGTCACGAAGGCCACGTGTGCATCTCTCTCCTCGGCCTTTTGCCGGTGATTCTCCAGGCGAGCTAAGTGTGGAGAGGCTCTTCTAAGCCAACCAGCGCTGTCAGTTGGCCCCATCCCGAGGAGGGGGACTCGGTCCCACTGAATTTCACGGACCGATTCGCCTCAATCCAGCCAAGAAGTGAGTCCGCCTCCGTTCAGGCTGGAAAAGAGAGGGAAGCAGCCTTTCCCAGCCTGACGCTGTCCAAAATATTGGACCAGCTCTTTTCATTTGTAGCCAAGTACAGTCCCAACAGCCAACATCTCCGAGAGACATCAAGAGGGGGATGTCTGGTGAATAGTAGAGAACTGCAGTACCTTTATGGTTCTGAGGAATAGCATTTCCATTGCAGCCATCCTAATTTGATTCAACATTGACATTAAAATTGCATTTCTATTTTATGATTCCACTTCCCAGTTCTTTTATGAACAGCTGGAACAGGGTTCAAATAAATCCACCCAAGACTTATGGGTTGCTGTAGAACTAAAGAACTAAGCCAATGTTTTCCAACTCCCAGAATTCCCCTGCCAGTAGGCAAATCATCTATAATAAATCATATGCAGTTGGCACCCAGGCTGAAGTTAATACTAACTGTAAACTTTGATACATGTCCTTAACTCCCTTGTTTTTAACCTCTTCCCAAGCAAAGACTTGTGTCATTAAATATACCGTGAGATTGGTATCCATCCATCCATCCATCTCCAAGAAAGTGTTCAAATGAAATATGTTTATCAAGATATTAAAACAAAAGCAGCTGAAATGCATTATAATTTAGTTTTTTTATTTATATACCATCCACTCTTCTAATGATTTTCTGTGTGTCATAAAGTACAATATCATTAACATGTGCTGCTACTAATAATAATTGATGAAATAGATGGAAAACAGAGAAGCTAACACAGTGGTCTTGAAAGGCTTCAGAGAATAAACTTCTTGAGTAAAAGGATTTTCTTCATTGCCTGAGCAATATAACCCATTGTCTTATAAGTCTATAATATATAATGAAATCGAAGTCATGAATTTGAGATGGGCATCAACCACAGGAAAAGCTGGGAGTGTTGTCAAATGCACTGGTAGGAACTAATGCTTTATGTTCAGGGTGGGCTATGTAAGACTTTGAGTTCAGAAAACAAAGGTGGATGGCCCCAAACAGTTGTAGTTTCTTCGGTAAATTATAGTTAAGCAGTGTGCTATAGTTAAGAGTGTATTTCTCAGCCATGGGTGGGTGGGTGGGTGAGTGGGGGGTGATTCATAACAGATAAGTAAATTCAGAATAGCTCGAATTATTGAGAGGAGGGTAAGTGGTAACAAAAAAAATTGCACAAAAAAAGGTTGCATTAAAAAAAAGGTGCACAAGCGCACCCTAAGTGTGCCTTACCGTCCCTGTCCCTTGTGGTTCGTATTCACCTATTCATAATCATGTCTATACTTAATATCGGTAATCTAATTCATGCTTGATGAAATAAAATTAATTAATTAATTAAATAAATAAAACTATCTTGCACTCGCAGTTTGTTCCCAAACCAGCTTCGAATAGGGCGCCTCGGTTGCGGAAAAAAAGAGGTGGGTACGCCTGACGCTTTGGCACCCAACACCTGCAGGCGCCTCGCAGGGGCTGCGGTGCGGCGGTTTGCTTAGCACAGCTGGCAACTCGCGCGCGCGCCCACACACACACACACACACACACACACAGAGGGCGGGCGCGCGCGCCGCTCTCCGGAGCCTTCCTTGGACTCCCCGAACTCCGATCCACCCGTCCCTCCCGCTCCGGCCTTCCAGGTTTCGCTCCCAACCGTCGCCACAGCAGAGCCCGTGAGGTCACCGACGGCGGCGCGTCGAATGAGCTGTCTGGGCTGAGAAAAAGGGGTGGCCGGTGGGCGGGTGGCTCGGGCAGGCGCACTGTGGGGCCCCGCTGAGGGAGGGGAGCAGGAGGGGGGAGGGGGGAAGAGAGAGAGATAGGGCGGCAGGCAGATCGAGCGCCGCCAACGTCTTCCCCTCCCCCTCCCTCAAAAGAGGCGTTGAGGAGGAAATATCCTCACGCCTCCCCCCCCCCCACCTCAACTCTTGTTTCTGTGTGGGGGCAAAGCGAAGTGTATGTGTGTGTGTGTATGGGGGCGGGGCGGGGCGGGGCGGGCGCCGCCTCTGAAGGCGACGCGCAGCCCTTCCTTGCGGCGTCCGCGACGTCGAGGGTGGCTGCTCGGCAACCGCCACCTCAGGCGAAAAGGGGAGGAGGTGGGGGGGGGAGGATCCGGGTCGGGCAGCCCGTTAGTCAGTCAGCCGGGCCGTCAAATCACGTGCAAAACCCTCTGAGGCAGAGCCGACGTTACCCCCCTCACCCCCCTCTTTCTCCCCCTCCCCCACCCGCTGCAACTTCCTGGCTCGCGGCCGGGCCTGAGGGGACCGAGAGAAGGGAGAAGCGGCCCCAGGCCCTCCTCCTCCTCCTCCTCCCCCCCCCCCGTGTGTGACACCACAGACGCACATGTGTGCCACACTCGGGCGCGCGCGCTCTCACACACACACGTACACACACACACATAGAGAACCCTAAAGCCGCGCGCGCGCGGCCGCGCCTGTCCGCCCGCCCTGCTTTTCTCGCTCCTCCGTCTTCCCTCAGCAGCAGCTGAAGGAGCTGTCAAAACTTCCATCTCCGCCCGCCCGGGCCGCCGCCGCTGCAGCCGCCTCCACTTCCCGCCAGGGCGGGGAGGGGGGGGGAGAAGGGGGAGGTGGAAGGAAGTGCTCCGGGCCAACGTTACAAGGAAGCGGCGGAACTCCTCAGGCAGAGCGCAGCTCTCGGAGGCCGCGTCGCCCGCCCGCCCTGCCTCCCGCGAGCGCGCCCCAGAGGAGAAGGCGTCGGCCGTGGGGGGGGGCCCCCCGCGCCCCCTGATCCGTCCCCCTCCCCTCCGTCCTCCGAGCCTCTCCGAGGGGGTCTAATTGCGGTGTGGCTGAGGCGGGCCCTCCTCTCCTCCTCCTCCCCATGCGGCTACCTGCGCGCTGGTCCGCGGCGGCTGAGGCCAGCGATGCGAGGCGGAGGTAGAGGAGGAGGCGCAGGAGGCGGTCGTGGTGGTGGCCGAGGAGGACCCGCAGGAGAAGGGGAGTCGCAGCAGCAGCAGCAGCCGCCGCTGCCGTGGCCGTTGGAGCAGGAGGAGCGTCGCCGTCGCCCTCGTCCTGCCGCCGCGCTCTCGCCGTCCCCGATCGCCGCCCTCCATGCTTCTCCCCCGTCCGGCTGACCAGGATGTCAACCGAGCAGCAGAGCCTGACGCCGACGCCGCTCCGCGAGCCGGGGGCTTCCCCCACGGCCGCGGCGGTCGCGACAGACAAAAGACCGAGGGGCCGGCCTCGTAAAGATGGCGCTTCCCCTTTCCAGAGAGCCAGGAAGAAGTAAGTTCCGTGCGGGCGTCGCTGCGGGCCGGAGGAAGCCCGGAGGAGCGGTGTCAGCCCCGCCGGGGCGTCCGCCCTCCGCTCGGCTACTCCGGTTTGCCGTGTCGTCAGGCCCCCGGCTCTCCTGCCGTTTCTTCCTCACCTGTGCCCTCTTGCCCTGCCCCGCTCCCCCCTTCTTTTGTTTTTGTCCTTTCCTTGCCCCAGTCCCAGCGCCCTCACCTTTCCCTCCTCTCCCCTCTCTACGTCCCTTCTCCTTCTCCCCCCTTTGTCACCGTCCTCCCCACCTTCATGTCCCCCTTGCTTTCAACTTCCATTCCCCTTTCTCTCCCCCTCTTCTTTGACAACGAGAAGAGCTTTTCTGTCCTTTTTTCACTTTCTTTTTCCTCGTTTGTCGCCCGCCTCTGTTTTAATCTTTCTTTAATCACTTCTAGCTTCGCTCCCCCAACACATCCCCATTTTTAAAAAATTCCTACCCGTCGCTCTTTAAATTTTTTTAAAAAAAATAAACTTATTTTGGAGTTATTCTCCCAGAAGGGGATTATTTCCCTTCCACCCTTTCTGTGGTATACATTGCAAATCCACCAACCTTAGGCATGTAATTGTGTAATGGGAAGCTCCTCCCCAGGAGCTGTCAAAAGCCACAGTGAGGGGTATACACAACTAGCAGAGAATGGCTGGTGGAAAGCCTGGGTTGTTTTGGCTTTGTTTCTGGATTCTGCCATATTTTTCTACTTGGATCCCAAGAGTTAATGTGCTGAAATCAAACTTGTGTCTCATTCTTGCAACACTAGTTGATGTAACTGTGGAGCATCCTGTACTTTGTATTTGGCAGTGAATCAGGTGGCTTGGGTTTGCCAGGAAATAGAGAATACAAATATATTTTGTATAAAGGTGCAGGACTGCTTTAATATTACTCTCTATATTATGTTAATTTGGGCTCACATAATTCACGGATTAAGATGCTTTTCTGTTCATTTTGGAAGAGTGCAATTTGCCAGCACTCCCTACACAATCCCATAAGAGCCAACGATTTTCGGCTCAGACAACTAGCAAACTTTGGAAAATAATTAGTTTACATTTTTATCCCAAACAAAAAATCAATGTGCTGTACTTGCTTTCAAAGGTTCAGAAATGGAAACGCTACATAGGAAACCTTATAAACCATCTTTGTATTTCCCTACATAATGTTGCCGTTTATATTGCTGTTTAATAATCTATTTGGTTCATGTGATACTGAGTAAAACAAGCTTTTATCCTCAAGCAAAATTCAGACATGTATTTTTCATGCAAAAAAAGTGCCTACATAGTGACAGTGTCTTTTTACACCTTCCCTGCTTCCAGCGTATTACAAAATGTTTAGAAGACACTGTATCTTTGGTTAAGGAAGGCATTTAGTCCGTCAATTGATTTTCAAAACACCACAGTGCCACTCAATTTTTCCCAGTCTGGTGTTCTTCACAGTCATTATGACTAGAAGTTCTAAAAACCATGGTTCCAGCAAAAATGGAGAACAGGCTGGATACATTTTTCTATAGTTGGGTATTAGACCAAAAAAGTTTATAATATCTCATCTATTTAGGTGGTAAAACCAAGATGCAAGAGAGAAGTTGTATCCTTCTATGACTGTGAAATTGCTTGCAAGTATACAGTATGCATAAAAAAAACTATGGAAGTTGCTGTATAAGGCAATTCATTCAGCAGATCTGTATTTTTAAAGTAGTGCTTTAAATTAAAATGTGTATAAAATTTCATAATGCATTCAAGTTGATTACATTACCATTATAATTGCATATTCGTAGTTTTAATTTCTTATTAAGTATTTTGCTAAAATGCTTTTCTTTTTTGGATTAGATTGTATCTGAAGTTAGTTGTAACATGCATTTCTCTCTTTGCACTGCTAATTAGTTTCATGTAGCATATTGATCTTTTTCCTTAAGAGATAATATTTTTAGACCATAGTGGCCATAGGTTGTTTCCAGAATTCCTACAACAGCAACAATTGGAAAAACAATTGTATTTTAGTGATAATTTAAATTCAGAACAGATTCGTAGTAATTATTACATTGATAGTGTATTTTGGAAATAACAAGTTGTTTTTCCCTGTTTCTACTAGGTTTGCAAAATAGATCCAGATAAAGTATTTTTGCTAGTACATCTTATACATTTCTACTTGCTGTTTGAACTATTGCTTAATTTCTCTGATTGCTTGCCACTACCTTTCTTAATACAGCTGTTTTATTTAGTTTGACATGTGAGTGACATATTTTATTGAATGATACCCATCAGTGATCTTTTCATCATAAAATACATCTTCCTGTGGAACAGAAAGTATATTTTTAAAGTAATTTTCCTTTTGCAGCAAACTTCTGGAATACATCTGGGAATAGAAACTATAAAAGCTATGGATCACTGAAATGTATTTAACTATTCCTTATTTGGCTAACATTTACATTTCTACACCAAAACAAGACTTGTTAAATCTTACCTAGTATGTTTTCAGTATCTGAAGTATGATGGCATATATATAATGCATCATTACTTAAAACTAAGTTCTATTGTAATCAGTAAGATTCAGAGGTAGTATTCAGCAGGTTCTGACCAGTTCTGGAGAACCGGTTGCTGAAGTTTTGAGTAGTCCGGAGAACTGATAAATACCACCTCTGACTGGCCCCGCCCCCATCTATTCTCTACCTCCTGAGTCTCAGCTGATCGGGAAGGAATGGAGATTTTACAGTATCCTTCCCCTGGAGTGGGGAGGGAATGAAGATTTTACCCTTCCCCTGCCACACCCACCAAGCCATTCCCATCAAGCCACGTCACGCCCACCAAGCCACACCCACAGAACCGGTAATATATTTTTTTTAAAAAAATATTTTTATTGTTTTTACATTTAAAATAGCGCAGCACAGCGAAGCCGTTATGACCTACAATCACATTATATACAGATAATCTTGTCCATTAGCTGTCAGACTATTTAATACACTATCTATCCTTCTATCCAATCACATTATTTACAATTTGTTCCAGACTTGTCACCTTGTCTTATAGCAATAATAACATCTATTCCAAACTTCATAATATTCCAATTCCCCTTTATTTTTTAATTTAAGGGTGAGCCTATCTGCTTTCTCATAGGCCAAAATTTTCCTAGTTATGTCTAACTCTGAAGGGATATTTTCTTTTTTCCAATGCTGCTAATAAGTTATTTGTGCTGCAGTTAATACATGTATAATTAGATAGAGCACATCTTTCTTATACCCCTCCGGTATTATGCCTAGAAGAAAAAATTCTGGTTTGAACAAAATTTGATCTCCCACCATTTGTTCCAGCCATGATTGTATCATTTTCCAATATCTTTTTGCCTCATTGCATGTCCACCACATATGGAAAAACATGCCTGCTGTTTCTTTGCACTTCCCACAATTTGGGGCCAATTTTTTAAACATTTTAGAGAGCCGTGCTGGGGAAAGATGCCATCTATAGAACATCTTATACAGATTTTCCTTATAAGCGTGGCCATTGTTAGTTTCTGATTAAGTGTCCAAAGTCTTTCCCATGTATTCAATTACACATTGTAACCAAAATTTTTCACCCAGGCGACCATAGTTTCTTTAACATGTTCTTCCTCAAGTTTATATTCCAGCAGATATCTGTACAATGCTTTGATCAACCTATCTTCTGTCTCTATCTGGAGCTTATCTAATATTGTGTATTCTTTGGCAATGCCTTCCTTTTTCCTATCCTGTACAAATCTTAATTGTATCTGTAGATAAGACCACCACTCTAGGTGTACTCCTTGTGATGAAATGTATTTAACTATTCCTTATTTGGCTAACATTTACATTCCTACACCAAAACAAGACTTGTTAAATCTTACCTAGTATGTATTCAGTATCTGAAGTATGATGGCATATATATAATGCATCATTACTTAAAACTAAGTCCTATTGTAATCAGTAAGATTCAGAGGTAGTATTCAGTAAGTTCTGACAAGTTCTGGAGAACCGGTTGCAGAAATTTTGAATAGTCCAGAGAACTGATAAATACCACACCTCTGACTGGCCCCACCCCCATCTATTCTCTACCTTCCGAGTCCCAGCTGATCGGGAAGGAATGCGGATTTTGCAGTAACCTTCCCCTGGAGTGGGGAGGAAATTGAGATTTTACAGGTATCCTTCCCCTGCCACACCCACCAAGCCATTCCCCCAAGCCACGTGACGCCCACCAAGCCACGCCCACAGAACCAGCAGTAAAAAAAATTGAATCCAACCACTGGTAAGATTACTTCCAAGATTTCCATAGTTAGTTTTGTAAAATATTTCAGTTGGTAGATGGATGAATGGATGTTATGCTGCTATTTGTCTTTTTAAAAATGTACTTCAAGAGGTTTACAGCGTTTAACTAAAACCAAAAAGGCAATAATTGGCTTTTAAAACAAATTTTATGCTTGTTTATCACTGACCATCAAACTTTTATCTGAATTGTGTTATATGGATACAAACCTGTCACATATATTATGTGGTTGGGTATTCGTCAGTTTTCAAGAAGATACTTGCAAGACATTATATACCTCATTATCTTTTTCAATCCTAACTTGTACATTAAAAGATATTGTAGAAGCTGTAGAAAATGGATTGTCCCAGTTTCCTAGTTCTAATTACTTAATGGCTTACACTTACAGATCAAAACCAATGTCTTTGGTTGCATTGTAAAATCCAGTGTATATGAAGAATATAGGTCTTTGGAGACATGTGATGTACAATTATATGCTAATTCTAGCTTTCTTATACTCTATATTGTTAAATAATTTGGTTTTCTGTCATGAAAATTAGTTCATAGTTCATACCAAATAGATTCACTATATAAGTAAATGTACAGTTTTCTACTTTTGATATGGTAAAATCATGAATGATACATGGCAGGCTGGGTCTGACATGAATTGCAGCCCTCTTTAAAGAAATAGCTGTTGATTTCTGCCATTACCTCCAGGTCTGGTGATCCCAGAACTATTTCTTCATTAGTGCCTGAGTGATCAGGGGACATGGAACCCAATTTGCTAATTTCTTGTTATGGCTTCTGAAAGCCATATGAGATAAATAAGCAACTTTGGTAACTCTGGCCATCCTTTAGGATGTAAAGGGTATTTTATCCTTTAGGATGTAAAGGATATTAAATTAGAAAATTATTTTCTAATTTCCAATTTCATGTTTTAGGGATAATTATCAATTTATATAAAATATTATTATTTCTATATCCATACTAGTATGCTTTGAAACTATGCTTGTGATATTAAATTTTATATAAAACAATATTTTAAACTTCACATTCTAAAATTGTTTTCATTCTGAATACCACTTGTTTAGAATCTATCTGGAAAAAAGTCATTCTTTTATAAAAGACTTTATAATTTTATGCGATACACTATGAATTATGAATTAAGAGAATTAAGGTAACTTATTTTGATATACTGGAAAATGCTTACATATATTGCATATGGTAATTTTAATGTCATAAACCTGAAACAATAACATGCTACTAATGGAGAGCTCCCAAAGAAAAGGACACTTGAAAATTAGGGGAGTTAATACCTGTTTACTTTTATTGTGTGATTTTAAAAGACATAGAAAACAACAGTTAGATTACTTAAGACTTTTTTTGCTAGTCTGCACAAAATATAGCAATCCCATTGAATAATATTTGTTACTAAACCAACAATAATAAATATAGCCACCCTTTTTTAATCTCCTATAATTAATTTTAAATGGATTTTGGTATATATTTTCCTCCACTGATGTTCCTAAGGTCTGTTTAAGTATTTCATTCTAGCTACTAGTATTTCAGAAAACTTAAGGCCCTCAGGCTTTTGGAAATGATTATTCAACACTATGTTCACTTCCTATTCAGTCCTTAGCCAGAGCTTGGACAGGTTTATCAGCTCTAATGATTAAAAATATATTTAGGTATCCCTCTAGAATCAATTATCTTTGGTTGTATATCATCTTAGTTTCCTCATTTCAATAGAAGTTTAGAATCCCTCCATTATATTTGTTTTTCCACAAATATAATCAACAGGCTGGTTTGTATATTTGTATTTGGAAATGAATGCAAGCCTGTTTATGATGCTGCTTTTCATAGTCATCTAATTATGAAGTGAATATAAATATGGGTCTGCCCCTCCCTAGGGTTATCTGCCCATTCTATTAAGTTAGATAAGGTTAGCACACCTCAGTTCCCTTCCCTTAAATCTTGCTACCTGATGTGTGCCTTCTCAGTGGATACTCTAAGACTATTCTTTTAGCCTTCTGGAAGATCAGGGCCATGAAGATCTGGCTCTTCTCCCAAGTATTGGGCTATGGTGGAGATTGAGATGGGAGTTTGTTTGGTCTGGTGCCTGGGGGAAAGGGTACATTGTATTTATTTATCTGCTTTTGAGGATTGTTATGAGCCACTTAGAATCATTATATAAGTGGCCATATGATAAATCTTCTATATGCCTACAGCTTCAGTTGTGGAAAGGCTGTATACCTGTATATGTAAATTCACTGAGAGATCCAGAAAGAAGTAATAAACCACGTGAACAATATTTGATGCTTTCAGCAGCAGTTATATTGTATCCCACCAATATCTTAATGATTCATAGTCCTAAAATTAAAGAATGTCCCAAATGATGAGATGGGTGATATGGCTACAGATAGTAAAATGAGTATGAAACAGAAGGTCTTTTGTTAGCATTACATATTAGGTCCTTAAATTTTTGCAGGTATTAAAAATAGAGAATGCTCAGTAGATTTCGTCTATGCATTGGGATGCTTTAAATCTTGGAAAAATAGCTATCTTTACTAGCATCTCTGGCACAGAAAGAATTGTTGATATTGGGATTAAAATGTTTTTATTTGTAGTTTTACTTTTTATTTTTATATATGTAACTAGCTGTTCCCGGCCACGCATTGCTGTGGCCCAGTCTGGTTAAATGGCCAACCAATCTGTGTGTAGATCTACACCTGCAAACACAAACACGTACACACAATCACCGTACCTACCTAGTGTATTTCTCCCTCTCTCCCTCTACCTACCTACCTACCTACCTACCTACCTACCTACCTACTGTGTTTCTCCCTCTCTCTATCCCTCTACCTACCTACCTACTGTATTTCTCTCTCTATCCCTCTACCTACCTACCTACCTACCTACCTACCTATCTACTGCATTTCTCCCTCCCTCTCTCTATCCCAATAGCTGCCTACCTACCTACCTATCATGGACAGAATATTTTATGTCATAAAGGATGACATAATACCTGTGGCCCACTGCTCTCTCTGTATCCATCTACCTACCTTTTAAACAATTATTTTCATTTCCGTTGCGTGTACCTGACACAGGTGTGACATCCACACTATCTATATATATCATTGGTGCAGTTTTCGAAAGGAACATTGTGTGAAAATTTGAAAGTGATCGTTGCAGTACTTTTGGGGATTAGCGGTTTTGAACAAACTCATAGCTACATTTTTATTTATATAGATTTTATTATTTATATATGTAGTTTTATTTATTTTTGTTTTCCAATTACACTTTGGTTTTTTAAAATACTGTGGCCATTCAGTTTAGTTTACTTTATTGTCATTGTACCTCATACAATGAAATTAAAAGCCATCTTCAGTGTACATTATAGTAAAAAATAAAACAAAAACACACATCCTTCACATTCTATACAATTGAATTGAAACCCCCCAATATTGCATTAATATTGCACGATACAGTAGAATTCAATATAGTTACTGCTCTGGGATAAAAGCTGGTTTTCAGCCTATTTGTCCTTGTTTTTATTGTCCTGTAACGTCTGCCAATGGTAATAGTTTAAAAAAAAAGGTGCCCCGGATGGATCTTTAAGAATGCTTTGAACTTTCTTATGGGAGAGGGAGTTATAAAGCTGTTCCAAAGAGCTAAGAGGGCAACCAATGATCCTCTGGGCAATGTAGTTGAACCTCCAGAGCACTATCCTATTTGCCACTGTGCAATTGGCAAACCATACACAGGTGCAGTAAGTTAAAATACTGTATTTTTAATATATAAATATAAGACGCACCAAGGTTTTGAAGAGGCAAATTAAAGATAGATAGATAGATAGATAGATAGATAGATAGATAGATAGATAGATAGATAGATAGATAGATAGATAGATAGATAGAAATACAGTAGGTAGGCAGGGAGAGAGAGTAGGTAGGTAGATAAATAGAGGGATAGATAGATAGATAGATAGATAGATAGATAGATAGATAGATAGATAGATAGATAGATAGATAGATGATAGATAGATAGATAGATAGATAGATAGATAGAAATACAGTAGGTAGGCAGAGAGAGAGTAGGTAGGTAGGTAGAGAGAGAGAGAGTGGGAGAAATACAGTAGGTAGGTAGGTAGAGATAGAGGGATAGAGAGAGAGAGGAAGAGAAATACAGTAGGTAGGTAGGAGGAGAGAGAGAGAGGGTAGGTAGGGAGGTAGATGTTTCCAGGTGTACTTATCCAAGTGGTGGAGAAGGAAATCGCTGACAATCTGCAGCACCTAACTTTGTTCCTGCTGGCACAGCACTTGATCCATGTAATTCTCATCAATCAGTTAAAGAGCTTTCCAAAAGGAAAAAAAAACCCTTTTTGCAATCTGCAAAACTCCCCCAAATGGCCCATTTTTTGCAAAAATGGGTCCTTTTTTCCTAAATAAAAGGCATGAATAGCTTTTGGGGGAGGGGGCTTGCAGAGTGCTCCTGGGGTGGTGATGGTGGGATGAAAAAGAGAAAAGAAAGGGCCCATTTTTCGTGAAAACGCGCCATTTTTTTGTCAAAAAAAATGCATGCGTGGACTTATTTATTTATTTATTTATTTATTTATTTATTTATTTATTTGGATTTATTGACCGCACCCTCTCTCCGAAGAGACTCGGGGCGGTGTACAAGAATTTAAGAGCATATGCATATATAACAATTATAAATAATAAAACTAAATTAAATGTTTTACCCTGTGTTAAAATATCTCGTTTAAATTTATAACGTAAAAACCCGATTAGGTAATATTTACTACAACTAGGCTGGTACGGTAGATTATGGAGGCTTCTAGAGTGCTGCTCAGGGCTGGGGGGAAACAGCCTATTTTTTGCTTGTTTCTGGCCTCCCCAGCCCCCAGAATGTCTCTGGAAGCCTCCATAAGGCTAGACACAGCCATTTTGGTGAAGGGGGCGGGGCTTCAGGAGGCAAAAAATATATATGCTGTATTCGATGTATAAGATGCAACGAGGAAAAAGGTGTGTCTTATATTCTGAAAAATATGGTACTCTCTATGGTGCAGCAGTAGAAGGTCACCAGCAGTTTTCCATTCAGTTGTTGTTTCCTGAGAAGTCTCAGGTAGTGTAATCTCTGCTGGGCCCTTTTGACTAGTGTTGCATTGTGAGCACCCCAGGCCAGGTCCTCTTTTATGATAATACAGAACTTTTTATGACACCCAGAAACTTAAAACTAGTCACTTGCTCCACTTGGTCTCCATTGATAACCAAGGGCTGGATATTTGATCTATTCCTTCTATAGTCCACTACAAGCTTCTTGGTGTTATTGGTGTTAAGGACCAAATTATCTCCATACCACGAATGCAACCAATCCACCTCATCTCATAGGCAAATTCATCCCAAGAAAGCCCAAGATCCATAAGTCTAGAAACTTATGTCTAAACATTTTATTTTATTTTATTTTATTTATGTATGTATCCTTTGTTTATTCCACAAAGAATAGTTTCAAAAACTTTGAAATAAATAATAATATCGTTAAATAATCTCATAACTAATATTTTTAAAACTATCCTCTTCCTCTGGCTTCCTGCTGGCCTGTAATGAGCTGCATGTATTATTTTTTGCAAATTAAAATAATTGTATATTGCCACCAAACACAAGAACAGAAGTGGTATTCAGCCAGTTCGGACAGGTTCACCTGAACCAGTAGTATTGGAAATCACAGATAGCCCTGCCCACCAGCCTCGGCTCTATTTAGGCACTTTTTTTTAGCCAAAGTGCATGGGTGGAAGGCTGAGTGGATGCACGGATGGGATCACATTTGCGAGCTGGTAGGGAAGGTAAGTGAATACCACCCCTGATCAAGAAGTATACTGCGGTAGCTTCCAGTAGATAAAGATAATTCTAATAAATATAAAAAACTAATTTTAGAATTAACAACAACCAGAATTGGGGGTAAAATTTAAAAATCACTAAAAAAAAAAAAAGGTAGCTATCCTTCTGGGTATTCTAATGGATTGATCCTTGGGGATATTATTTTATAGTAGTTCCAATTCTTTCTGCCAAGGAAGGCAGAAAGTGGGGGGAGGGGGGTCTGGAGGCTACTATATAATTCTTAAGCGATTAACCTACCGTATTTTTCGGAGTATAAGACGTACCAGAGTATAAGACGCACCCAGGTTTTGAAGAGGCTTTTTTTTTTAAAAAAAGTAGGTAGGTAGATAGAGTGGGAGAGAAAGAGAGAGAAATACAGTAGGTACGTAGGGAGAGAGAGAGAGTAGGTAGGTAGGTAGGTAGGTAGGTAGGTAGGTAGATAAAGGGATAGGGAGAGAGAGAGAGAGAAATACAGTAGGTAGGTAAATAGGGAGAGACAGTATAGATAGGTAAGTAGAGGGATAGAGAGAAATAGAGAGAGAAATACAGTAGATAGGTAGGGAGAGAGTGAGTGTAGATAGTAGGTAGGTAGAGGGATAGAGAGAGAGAAATAGAGATAGAGAGAGAGAGAGAGAAATACAGTAGATAGGGAGAGAGAGTAGTTAGGTAGGTAGAGGGATAGAGAGATAGAGATAGAAATACAGTAGATAGGTAGGGAGAGAGAGAGAGAGAGAGTAGGTAGGTATGTAGGTAGATGTTTCCAGGTGTATTTACCCATGTGCTGGAGAAGGAAATCACTGACCACCTTGGAACAAATCTTTGTTTCTGCAGGGACAATACTTGACTAACATAATTCTCATCAATCACTGTAACTAAATAGCTTTCCAAAAGGGGGGGGGGAAACCCTTTTTACACTCTGCAAACCTCCTCCCAACAGCCCATTTTTTGCGAAAATGGGCCTGTTTTTTTCCAAATAAAAGCATGAATAGCCTTGGGGGGGCTTGCAGAGTGCTCCTGGGGAGGGGGCAAAACAAGGAAAAAATTTCCTGTTTTTTCATGAAAACGGGCTGCTTTTTGGTAAAAAAAAAATTGCGTGAATAGCCTTATGGAGGCTTATAGAGTGCTGCTAGGGACTGGGGGGGGGGCAGAAATGCCATGTTTTTTGCTCATTTCTGCCCTCCCCAGCCCATAGGAGCTCTCTGGAAGTCTCCATAAGGGTATGCCTAAATGTAGAACCTTACTCTTTTCGCCATTGAATTTCATTTTATTAGATAGTGCCCAATGTTCAAGTTTGTCAAGATCCTTCTATATCTTAAACCTATCTTCTGGAGTGTTGGCTATTCCTGCCAACTTGGTGTCATCTGCAAATTTGATGAGTTCCCCATTTATTCCCTTGTCCAAATCATTGATGAAGATGTTAAAGAGTACTGGGCATAAAACAGAGCCTTGGGGTACTCCACTGCATTCTTCCCTCCATGTAGATGCAGTTCCATTGAGGACTACACATTGAGTGCAGTTGGTCAGGCAGTTACGAATCCATCTGATAGTGATACTGTCTAACCCACATTCTTCTACTTTATCTAGTAGTAGTTTATGGTCTACTTTATCAAACGCCTTATATAGCTATATCGACAGCATTCCTCTGGTCTATTACTTTTGTCATTTTGTCAAAGAATACAATAAGATTAGTCTGGAATGATTTATTTTTGACAAACCCATGTTGGCTTTTGGTTATTACTTTGTTGTCCTACATGAATGGATCAACTAGCCAAGTCCTACAGATGGTCATTGTTTCTTTATGAAAATAAATAATCGTGATGGGTGTGGAGATTCTCCGTCATCCAGATCATAATTATCTCAAAGGGTTCCCCCCCCAAAAAATGCAACTGTTTTTTCCTTGAGGAAGAAGAAAACATTTCGCTTCTCATCCCAGAAGCTTCATCAGTTATGATGGTGAGGAAATGGAAAGATAGTAGAGGTGGGTTCCAACTTGTTTGGACCAGTTCGGCTGAGTAGTTAGTAATTTGGCTGTCTACACCCCTGAACCGGTTCTAGCGGTGGTGCCATAGGTAGCATCATCTTGGTTTTTGATTCCGCTCATATGCAGAAGCAATTTTTTTCACTACTGTATCTATGTGCGTGCGCATCTGAAAGTGCATCCCTAAGCAAACTGGCAGTAAGACGGAACCCATCCCTGAAAGATAGGTAGTGACAGTTGAGACTAGATGGTAGAAGGATGGAAAGATAGGTTCTATCTCCCCACTATCCAGTCTCAACTGTCAGTATATGTCCTTCCATCCCCTCACCATCACAACTGATGAAGATACTTGGATGAAAAGTGAAATATTTTCTTCTTCCTCCTTCTCAAGGAAAAAACAGCCCTGTTGTCTATTGAAAAAAAATACCTTTGAGACAAGTTATCATGAATATTTTGATGGTGAACTTGCTTCTTTAATATAGAGTTATACAATAATATCTCCCTTCCCAGGTAAGATATTTTTAGTGATGGAACTCTATACAATTGAAACATATTTGCAGATCTATCAATCTATTCCTGCCCTTATTGTTGCATTGATTATATTTTTGTTGCTGTGATGAATCCTGTTCTGAAAAATAGAAATAGCTTCATTAATATCCTATGCCATTCAGTACTTTCAAAAAGCACTGATCCTGGTTGAAACCTAAACTGTGACTTGTGACGACAAACTCTTTCTTCCAATCTTTCAGTCTCTACATTTCTCAATAGATGTTTACAGAATGTCCTGCCGGAAAACAATTATCTGGCCTTGCTGCATGGAATCTGGGGTTCTACAGGCTTCATTTTGTCCATTTAAAAAAATGTTTATATAGAACTGAGTGAGATCATTCACAAAATTAGAATGAAACATCGCCAGTTTACTGAAAACTTCAAAATTTACTTCTTTTTACTGGATTTCATTGTAGGAAGATTGAAATCAATATGGAAATTTAGCAGTAATCTGGATGACAACCAACAAACTAAACTTAGGCAGCATGGAGATTCTGTTGTTTGGTGAGTCATTTGATTAACAAGGTAGTAGAGATACCCTCCTTCAAGGATCAGGTTTGTAGCTGGGTGTGCTTCTGCATTAGGAAATATTGTAGCCCAAGGCTTTTTTTCTGCCACAAAATACATTTTCTCAGTTCGTGTTAGTTATGCCAGCCATGAAGCCTTCTATTGGTGTGTGTGTGTGTGTGTGTGTGTGTGTGTGTGTGTGTTTGGGTAATTTAATCTTAGTATGTTTTTTCAACCCAGTTATTTGAAATATCTGTAAACATTAACTCCTGCGAATTTTTATTAATGGGCATGCCTGGATAATTCTGGAAGTTCAAATCAACACAGTGGGAAGATACATAGATTAAGAAGCTTGGTTTAGTGTCACATGTAAATCTAGATAACATTAGTTTGATAGGTAAACCATGGTTAAGTTGATTTATGAATCCAGGCTAAACGTTGGATTTAGTTAATTTTTATATTGCCCATCTCACTGTAGAGCAATGGTTCCCAACCTTTTTTTGGCCATGCACCACCTAAGCATATCTAAAATCCTGATGGTCCCTATTACATATACAGTGGTACCTCGGTTCACGAACGCCGCTGTTCACGACCAATTCGGTTTACGAACAGAAATTTTCCTCAAAATGTGCTTCGGTTCACGAACTCTGCTTCGGTTCACAAACAGGAACCGCGGCCATTTTTAATGTATTCCTGGCTGTCACATGGTTGTGACTTCCTGTAGGAAGATCGTAGAGAGAAGAAAACACAGAAAAAAGCCCCAGCACGCACACTGTGAGTACTTTCAGTGACTTTTTTAAAATTTTTGTTATGCTTTTAGCATATGGAAAACTGTGCCTCGGTTCACGAACAATTCGGTTCGCGACCAGAGTCATTTCACGAATTAAGTTCGTGAACCGAGGTACCACTGTAATTCTATTCACACCAAGGAAGCCTAAACGGCCATTAACTTGGTTTAAACAAGGTTCAACTTGCTCCCATTAAAAATCAAATTGCTCTCCTGTGGGGTTTGGGCCCCACATTGGGAACCACTGCTGTAGAGTGATACTGGGTAACTTATAAGGTTGTTGTAGTACATACCGTATTTTTCGGAGTCTAAAAAGAGGCTGAAAATCTGGGTGCGTCTTATACATTGATTACAGCATTTTTTTTGCCTCCTGAAACCCCGCCCCTTCACCAAAACAGCCGCGTGCATACCCTTATGGAGGCTTCCAGATAGTTCCTGGGGTCTGGAGAGGGCAGAAATGAGGCGTTTTAAACAGGGCGTTTTTGCCCCCACCCCAGCAGCACTCTATAACCTATGCATGGTATTTTTGACCAAAAAATGGCCCGTTTTCACACAAAAAAAAGTCTCTTTTTCCTTGTTTTGCCCCCTCCTTGGAGCACTCTGCAAGCCTCCCCAAGACTATTCATGCCTTTTATTTGAAAAAAAGCTGGCCCATTTTCATGAAAACGGGCCGTTTGGGGGAGGTTTGCACAGTGTAAAAAGGCCTTTTTTCTTCCCTTTTGGAAAGCTGTTTAGTTAGAGTGATTGATGAGAATTACGTTGGTCAAGTACTGTGGCTACAGAAACAAAGATTTGTTCCAAAGGTGGTCAGTGATTTCCTTCTCCAGCACATGGGTAAATACATCTACCTACCAACCTACCTACTCTCTCTCTCCCTACCTATCTACTGTATTTTTATCTATCTCTCTATTTCTCTCTCTATTTTTCTCTCTATCCCTCTACCTACCTACCTACCTACCTACCTACCTACTCTCTCTCTCCCCCTACTTATCTACTGTATTTCTCTCTCTCTATTTCTCTCTCTATCCCTCTACCTACTTATCTATCTACACACACACTCTCCCTACTTACCTACATACTGTATTTCTCTCTCTCTCCCTATCCCTTTATCTACCTACCTACCTACACACTCTGTCTCCCTACCTACCTATCTACCTACTGTATTTCTCTCTCTCCCCCTCTTTCTCTCCCCCTCTACCTACCTACCTATCTATCTACTCTCTCTGTCTCACTACCTACCTACTGTATTTCTCTCTCTCCCCTTCTTTCTCTCCCCCTCTACCTATCTACCTACTCTCTCTGTCTCACTACCTACCTACTGTATTTCTCTCTCTTTCTCTCCCTCTCTCTCCCTCTATCTACCTACCTACTTTTTTAAAAAAAATTGCCTCTTCAAAACCTGGGTGCATCTTATACTCCGGTGCATCTTTTACTTTGAATAAGAGTAATAGCTTTAAAGGGTTTTTAGATATTTCAGTTACTATAAAATACAGTAACCAAATAGCTACTGAAATAAAAATGTGGAATGTGGAATACAAGGTTTAAAATTTTTAATTGTATTTGTTTACACTGTTGATACTTATTTATAAAGCTCTAAATAGATTGATAACTGACCATTTGATTGACTCTATATTAATTCAGAGAATAAATGCTTAACCCATGGTTGATTAATTATAGTTTATTGAAAAGCTCACAACTGACTGGGCTTGCACAAGACAATGTCAAATCATCGGTTGGAGATAATAGCTACAATGACAGACTACACTAAGCCAGACAGAAATAAGCTACATTAGGCTTAGAATGCTGGAAAAACCCTAGCATTTTATTTTTATTCTCTGTCTTGTCTGTGAACTCCTCCAGGAGCAGTTGAAGGAAGAAAATTCCAAGTTATGGTTCCCCAACTTGTAGAATACATTCTGCTGGGAATTTTGCCTGCTCATTCCCATATCAGGCAGACATTTTATTGGTATTCTATAAAGTAATCTGATTATTAATTATAGTTCATCACTAGGGCTGATTTTATGTTTTATTCCATCTGGTTGAATCTGCTTCTACAAACTACAGGTGTCCCTATGCCTCCTGTAATATGATGTAGTCATGTAATAAATGGAATAATTTAACATAGTGTAGTGTGGGAAATGCAAACACAGTTGCTTGGGAGGGCAGTCACGGTGTGATGAAGTTACACAACTTGGAGGATGCTATTTTTATTGCTGAGGAGCTGTAAGTGGCATACATGGGAAAGGCTAATAAAGAAAATACTTGTATTAATTAAAATTAAAATGTAAATATATTCATTTTGCTATATGCATTTTCAATGACATAAAAATTATTTTAAAGCTTCTCTTAAAGAAAAGCTACTTACAATGTGATATGCTCCTTTTGGGATCTATGTATTGGCATAATAAAGACTCAGAAAGTTATTGAATAGAGATAGCACTTGATTTTCTAACACAATTGAACCCAAAATTTTTGTTGGTAAGAAAGATATTTAAGTGAGTTTTGTCCCATTTTGTGACCTTTCATGTGAGATTTATTAAGTGAATCACTGCAATTGTTAGTAAAATGTTTGTAAAGTGAAACTGGCTTTCCCATTGACTTTTCTCATCAGAAGGTTGCAAAAGGTGATCGTCAGACCATCAGGATGCTGCAACGGTTGTTAGTGTAAAAACAATCATAAGTCACTTTTTTCAGTGTCATTATAACTTTGAACCATCACCAAACATGGTTATACCATAAATCAAGGACTACCTATGCCCAGTCAGCTTGTTTATTAATTTTTAAAATTATAGAATTAATGTGTAATGTGATTTATTATTTGAAAGAATACAATTTATCCATAGTTATGTCATAAACAGACTTGAAATGTATCAAGTGCTGCATGAGTTGATAGGGATTATAGGAGGATTTTAAAATGTTATAGTATCAGAATTCCTGAAATAATGAATTTGTGTGAACTTCTTCCCATTGTTAAAATGAATGATTTCATTGGGGTTAGAGTTGGTCAAGAAATACATATATCACTTTTAATAATTCCATGTTAGTACTTAAATATTAATCTGTATCTCACATTTTGTGATACTCAACAGCCCACTGGGGCATGTGCACAGACAAAGGTGAGGAGCAAAACCTGAAGCAAGTTGGATGCATTCCTACTCTGCCAGTGTGTCAAATTGTGTTTAAAAGAAAATTATGACCCCTGAGTTTGTTGCTTATTATGCCTAGAGTTCCCCAACCTACACTTCAAGAACGTTTGAATTATGATATTGTGACACATAATATTATTTCCAATCTTGGGCAACATAAATAGTGGTCAACAAAGTCATTGTTTTCTTACCCTTTATCTCCAAGTTCTAGATCTTTGTGGTGTTAGTTATTACTTCATCTTACGTGCTGTTCCTTTTCCAAAGTCTTTGAATGGGTTCCAGATAAGAATATAATGATAAAACATGTAACCTTAAAATGAATAAAACCATGATGTGGCAACAAAATTTTCAGTAGTGATTACACAGGTGAACCTAGGTGTTCCCACAACTATTCAGGTTGCTGCATGCTGCTGCATGCTGAATTAGCTGAAGCTTCCAGAATGATCTTCAACAGCAGCCCAGTGGAACTTTTCACCCAGGTCAGACAAAATACCATCGTCAATGGCTTTAAGGCCATTCAGAAATCTAGTAGGACCAGGACCTCATCCATCTCTTGAAAAAAGATTATCAGAGTAACCAATGTAATTTAAGTTCCATGACCATGCTTGAATCCTGACTGAAGAATCCAGATAATTCCTTTTGCCAATGAACCATATGAGCGGATCTTTGAAATGGAATATTGGATAATTTTACTAGGTAAAAATAGTGCAAAACTAGGACAGTAGACATATTTGTGGACTCAGATAAAAGATTAGCATCCTCTCCATTAAGCTACTTAGGGCCTCTCTATTGCCTTTTATCTTCTTTCTATTTTTATGAATTTCAAGTAGTCTTCCACTTACAAGCACATTGAAGTCAGATGCAGCCATGTGATTAGACCCAATTTTACAATTTTTTATAGCAGTTATTAACTGAATCACATGGTTCTCGTCATATCTCATGGTTGTTAAGTGGATCATATGGCCATAAATTCAAATCCAATCTTTTAAATAGATTATTTTCCCCAGAACCCACAAATTTTTGTCTCAAAATTGTAAATCATGGTCATGTGACTGCAGGACACTGGAACCAGTTGTAAATGTGAGTTGGTTGCCAAGTACCCACAATACAGTAATGTGATCATGTGGGTAAGTGTGTGACATTTATGATGGCTGGTAGTGCTTTACTAGCCACAAAGCACCCTTTCTGAAGCACTGTAACTGCAAACTTTAGTTAAAACACCTAGTTGCCAGTTGAGTACGATCTGTAATTGAAAATGAGAAACAGGGAGAGATACGCAGTTTACAAGATGCTCTAACCCTTTCTCTGTACAAATCTGCCTGTTCTGAATGTTGTTTTTAGGTTGCTGCAAGGACTTAATATACAGCTCCTTCAAGTGCCATTGGCAATTTCCCAGATCCAAACTTTTCCTAGGTTTATGCAGGAACCAGGGGAGCATGGAATCTACTGGCAGTGAGGATCCTGCCCAAGAGCGGCCTATCCACTTCAGAATTATCAATTCTAAACCGCCAACTGTCAGACTGGGTGCCATAATCTGGAAAATTCCCCAAGTGTCTTCTAGATCAGGGCCCCCCAACCTTTTTGGCACCAGGGACCGGTTTCATGTTAAAAAAATTCCGCGGACCGGTAGCCATGGCTCGGCCGGCGTAGAGGGGGAGCGTGTGTGTGTGTGTGTGAGAGTCAGCTCACTCGCCCCTCTCGGGCCCCCAACAGCGCGAGTGGCTGTGCCTGCGCTTTCCCGCCTCCGGTGCGCGCTCTGCCCAGGAGGCTGCCCCCTCCTCCTCCTCTCCGTCCCTTTCTAAGAGTTGCACCGCTCACTACGGCCCGGTTCCTATCGAGCCATGGACCAGCACCGGTCCACGGCCCGGGGGTTGGGGACCCCTGTTCTAGACCACGCCACCCATCCCCAACCAGCAGATATTGTGGTAGATAATACTAATAACACTGACAGCCTTGTAGAGTTCCCTATTAGCAGTCGATTACAATTGGACTAAGTAGTGATCAGACCACAGCAAAGGCTAGCAGTAATATCCCCATATTCTAGGCACAAATTAATTATATAGTCCAGCATATATCTGCCTTCATATATCAGCCAGAGATTACCTGAGGCAAGTCATTCTATACTTATGGAGATCATGAATTCTTTCATCTTCTCCAGCTGCATTTGTAGTAGTGGAAGACGCACCTAATATCTGGACTCTAGATCAAACCTGAAATAGTTCAAGGAGCTCAAGAGGCAAGACGCGTGGTCAGTGAGGCAACCAATCTATCCAACCTGTCTCTTCAGCCCATGTAACATTCAGGCAGTGACTTTGTGACTTTGCACCTGAGTGTCTCTAGGGCTGCATACTTTGATTAGAATTGGCCTCAATGTCTCAGGAGAAAGTACTAGTTTCCCCACTTCGGAAAGTAAATAGAATCAAGGGCAGGAGATGCTGCTTTTTAATAGCAGCACCAATTCTCTAGAACAGTCTGCCAGAAGAGATTAGACTGGGCCTTCCTCAGATGATAAAGAATAATATATAATGTGGTCCATGACCAGTCTATAACCTTACATAAAACTGAAGTTTACTGACGTAAGTAAACAAATCAATAAAATAAAACCTCTGCATATTGTATCTATAACATGGCAGAAATTGGTCATACCTTTTTGGAGTCATTTGAATCTGAAAGCAAATATTTTAACTAAACTGGTCAAGTTCCCCAGGATACGTAATTAGGTATGGAGTTGACAGTTCAGAGCAAGTACTGTATAAAAATGCAATTTGAATATTTTCAGTTTTTTATATCATGTAAGCTACTGCTGAAAGTTGTTTTCGACTGTGATATGATATTAATTTTTCCCAAACAGGGTTTCTGGTCACGAATAAGATGTTTTTAAAAAATCAACATTTGTCCCTATTTCCCTGTTTAGGATTGCCATTGAAATTGCTGCAGGACCCCAAAATGAGATAATCTCTGTAAGAAAGACATCCTTGCCTCATCCAACTAGGAAAGATTTCAGAAAGATTTGTTGGGTTTTCTGTTATTTCATAATTAATATTGTGATCCCCCCCTTTATGGTATTCAGAGTTAATTTTTACAGCAACAGTGTGAAATTACAGCTACCAGCTATGTCACTACTTACATAGAGATTGGATCAACTAGATTGGAAGCTGTATACAGCTGTTTTAGTTTATGGTAACAAGAATCAGATCAGGTCTGGTACCACCTTTTTAGATTAACTGTTTTCATTAAAATCTCAACACTTTCACAATTACAACCTTTACAATCTCAACCTTGTTCTTCACTACAATACTATAATATTAAGAGCTCTATTCAGTATACAAGCAAGACTAACATTACCAATAGTAATATCCGGTTGTGTTTGCTTTGGATCCTTGTCAGTTTCTCATCTTAAATGTATTTATTTATTTTATTAAATTTATACCCCGCCCTTCTCCTTGCAAGGACCCAGGGCGGCGCACAGGCAATATTAAAAACCATACAAAATACAAAAATATATCATTAAAAAACTATTAAATTATTCCCGTGCTAAAACCCATTTTAAAACCCTAAGAATTTAAGATTTATCCACAATTAAAAGTCAGAAAAAGGGGGTTATGCTAGGCCAGCTTGTTGGAATAAATAAGTCTTGAGACGTTTGTGGAAGAGGCGGAGGTCCGAGGTGGTACGTAGTTCGGGGGGAAGGTCGTTCCAGAGGGCTGGGCCCGCCACAGAGAAGGCCCTTCCCCTAGGCGTCGCCAACCGGCATTGCCTGGTTGACGGTACCCGGAGAAGGCCCTCTCTGTGGGAGCGGATCGGTCGAAGGGATGTATGGGGCAGGAGGTGGTCTCGTATGTAGCTAGGCCCCGAGCCATGTAGAGATTTAAAGATGGTCGTCAGCACCTTGAAGCGCACCCAAAAGGCCACAGGTAGCCAGTGCAGCTCGCGCAGGAGAGGTGTTATGTGGGATTGCCTTGAGGCACCCATAATCACCCGCGCGGCCTCATTCTGGACTAACTGTAACCTTTGAGTGCACCTCAAGGGGAGCCCCATGTAGAGAGCGTTACAATAGTCCAGCCGGGATGTCACGAGTGCTTGAGTGACTGCGAAGGGCCACCCGGTCCAGTAAGGGGCGTACTTGATAAAACGCCCCCCTGGCCACGGCCATCACATGGTCCTCCATGGACAGCCGGGAATCCAGGAGGACACCCAAGTTGCGCGCCCTCTCCACGGGGGCCAGTTGTTCGCCCCCAATGGCCAATGTTGGACTTATCTGGCTGAACCGGGGTGCCGGAAACCACAGCCACTCAGTCTTGGACGGGTTGAGCTTGAGTTTGTTACTCCCCATCCAACCATACGGCCTCCAGACACCGGGACAGCACCTCGACGGCATCGTTGGGGTGGTTTGGGGTGGATATGTACAACTGAGTATCATCAGTGTACAGGTGGTATTCCACCGCAAAACCACGGATGATCTCGCCCACCGGCTTCATATAGGTGTTGAACAGGAGGGGAGAGAGGACCGACCCCTGAGGAACCCCACATAAGAGGGGCCTCGGGGCCGACCTCTGCCCTCCTGCCAACACCCATTGCGACCGACCAGAGAGGTAGGACGAGAACCACCGTATAACGGTGCCTCCCAGCCCCAACACCACCAGTTGGTGCAATAAGATACCATGGTCGATGGTATCAAAAGCCGCTGAGAGGTCTAATAGGACCAGGATAGAGGAGCAACCTCTATCCCGCGCCCTCCAGAGATCATCAACCAACGCGACCAATGCTGTCTCGGTGCTGTGACCGGGCCGGAAGCCAGACTGGTGCGGGTCTAGATAATCAACTTCCTCCAGGTGTCGAGGAAACTTGGGCCACCACACTCTCAACAACCTTCGCTAAAAAGTGAAGGTTGGAGACGGGACAATAGTTTTCTAATAATGCTGGGTCCAGGGATGGCTTCTTGAGGAGGGGCCTCACCACCGCCTCTTTCAAGACGGCAGGCAAGGACCCCTCACTCAAAGATGCGTTCACAATGCCCTGGAGCCAGCCTCGTGTCACCTCCCAGGATGCCAGTACAAGCCAGGAGGGACACGGGTCCAATAAACATGTGGTGGCCCTAAGGCTCCTCAACAACCTGTCCATATCCTCGGTAGTAACAAAGTCAAACTCCCAAGATGTTATCTCAAGACCAGCATCGGACAAATCGACTGGACCACTTTCAGTGGAGGGCAACTCATTCCAAATCTGAGTGATTTTATCCTGCAGATAAACTCCAAATTCCTCTGCACGACCCTGCAAAGGGGCTTCCCACGGCCTCTGGTGAAGGAGGGAGTGGGTCACCCCAAACAGGGCGGCAGGGCGGTTATCCGCGGGTGGCACAATACTCGCGTTTTGCCACCCTCATCGCCACTATGTAAGTCCTAATATAGTCTCTTACTAGTGTTCGGTCAGCTTCGGAGCGAGAGGATCTCCACCTACTCTCTAGGCATCTCTTGCGGCATTTCATCTCCCGCAGCTCCTCGGTAAACCAGGGAGCCTGGGTGATTCGATGCCGCGTGAGAGGCCGCAAGGGCGCGACTCGGTCCAAGGCCCTCGTGGCTGCACTATACCATGCGGCCACTAGGTCCTCAGTCGAGTCGCGGGGCAAGGGCACAGGTATTGGCCCAAGCTGCTTCTGGAACCTATCAGGGTCCATCAGGCGCCTGGGGCGGAACCATCTCGATATCTCCAGTTCCGCCTCCCCGCGGTGGGTTGTGACGGTTGGAAAGTCCATCTGAAAGAGAGAGTGATCTGTCCATGACAAGGGTACGATGGCTAACTCCCCTGTTCCAAGATCACAAAAATGAGATCCAGCGTGTGTCCCCCCTCGTGAGTGGGGCCCTGAACTACTTGGGTCAGGTCCACGGCCGTCATGGAAGCCATGAACTCCCGAGCTGCCTCGGATGTTTCGCCCACCAATGGCAGGTTGAAATCCCCCATGACTACCAGTCTGGGTAGTAAAAGTAGTAAAGTAGTAAAAATATGTGAAAGTCCAAAAATATGTGAAAGTCCAAAAATGTTTTCAACTTCCTCAGGGAAATCTTGTTTTAAAGTCTGAAGTTTACTACTGGGTTCTATAGACATGACTGTGGCAGGGGTGGGTTGCTCCCAGCATTACTGCCGGTTCAGTGCACGCAAAAAGCTTGTATACACTAGACGTGTGCTACGCGTGTGGGCGCATTTGCACAAAAATAGGTCTGCGCATGCACAAAATGTTAAAGAGAAAAATCTAAATTTGTGCAATTACAATTGTTCTGCTCATGTGCAGAACCGGAAATCAAGATGGTGGTGGAAATCAAGGAGAACTGGTTTGGGGGCATGGTAGGCCTGGGTCGCTAGAACCTGTAGTGACCCAGGCCTACCATGACCCCGAACCTGTTCTCCTTGATTTCCACCACCATCTTGATTGCCGGTTCTGCACATGTGCAGAACAATTGTAATTGCACAAATTTAATCGCTGCCAAACCACTAGCGGTTTGGCCGAACCGGTCCAAACCAGTAAGAACCCACCTCTGACTGTGAGATTTAGACCTCAAGACAGAGGTCTTGGCTCAAGACCTCTGTCTTGAGCCAAAGGAGACCACGATCCCTCAGACGACCGGGTGCGAGTCCCTCCTTGTGAAGTGGGGCCTAGGGAGGCAGATGGGCGTGTTAGTTGCATACCTGGCTCCTCGCTATGCAACAACAGCCCTGCCCGAGCTCCTAGAGGTGATAGCCGAGGCGGCGGTTGAGACCCCCAGACTTTTGGTCATGGGGGACTTTAACCTGCCGTCGGTAGGCGAAACCTCTGGTGCAGCTCGGGAGTTCATGGCTTCCATGACAGCCATGGACCTGACCCAGGTAGTTTTAGGCCCTACCCACGAGGGTGGACACACCCTGGATCTCATCTTCGTCTCGGGACAGTGGAGTCGTGATCTGGGAATTGGGGATTTAGTCATCACACCCCTGTCATGGACAGATCACGCTCTCCTTCGGCTCGACTTTCCGTTTGCTGCACCCCACCGCGGGGAGGCGGAACCGGATATTCCTATATGGTTCTGCCCCAGGCTTCTGATGGACCCGGTAAGGTTCCAAAGGGAGTTTGGGCCAATTCCTGTGGACTTGCCCCGTGACTCGACTGAGGACCTGGTGGCCCCATGGTTAAGTGTGGCCACAGGGGCCTTGGACCGAGAGCCCTTGCGGCCTCTCTTGCGGCAACGAGTCACCCCGGCTCCTTGGTTCACTGAGGAGCTGAGGGAGATGAAACGCCACAAGAGACGCCTACAGAGCAGATGGAGATCCTCTCGCTCCGAAGCCGACCGAACACTAGTGAGAATCCATATTAGGACTTACTTAGTGGCGATAAGAGTGGCCAAACGTGAGTATTGTGCCACTCTTATTGCATCCGCAGATAACCGCCCTGCCGCCCTGTTTGGGGTGACCCGCTCCCTCCTTCATCAGAGGCCGCGGGAAGCCCCTCTGCAGGGACGAGCAGAGGAATTTGGGATTTATCTGCAGGAGAAAATAACTCGGATTCGGAATGAGTTACCCTCCATCGAGAGTGGTCCAGTCGAATTGTCCGAGATTGGTCTTGAGACTCCATTCTGGGAGGAGTTTGACTTTGTTACTACCGAGGATATGGACAGGTTGTCAAAGAGACTTAGAGCTACCACATGTTTATTGGACCCGTGTCCCTCCTGGCTTGTACTGGCATCCTGGGAGACGACACGAGGCTGGCTCCAGGGCATTGTCAACGCATCTTTGAGTGAGGGGTCCCTGCCTGCCGTCTTGAAAGAGGCGGTGGTAAGGCCCCTCCTCAAGAAGCCGTCCCTGGACCCAGCATTATTAGAGAACTTCCGTCCCGTCTCCAACCTTCACTTTCTAATGAAGGTTGTTGAGAGTGTGGTGGCCCAACAGTTTCCGTGACACCTGGAGGAAGTTGATTATCTAGACCCGCGCCAGTCCGGCTTCCGACCTGGTCACAGCACCGAGACGGCATTGGTCGCGTTGGTAGATGATCTCTGGAGGGCGCGGGATAGAGGATATTCCTCTATCCTAGTCCTGTTAGACCTCTCAGCGGCTTTTGATACCATCGACCATGGTATCCTATTGCACCGATTGGGGGGGTTGGGGCTGGGAGGCACCGTTTTACGGTGGTTCTTGTCCTACCTCTCTGGTCGGTCGCATATGTGTTGGCAGGGGGGCAGAGGTCGGCCTCGAGGCCCCTCGTATGCGGGGTCCCTCAGGGGTCGGTCCTCTCGCCCCTCCTATTCAACACATATATGAAGCCGCTGGGTGAGATCATCCGTGGTTTTGGGGTGGGTTATCATCTGTACGCTGATAATACTCAGCTGTACATCTCCACCCCAGACCACCCCAACGATGCCGTCGAGGTTATGTCCCGGTGTTTGGAAGCCGTACGGATCTGGATGGGTAATAGCAAACTCAAGCTCAACCCGTCCAAGATTGAGTGACTGTGGTTTCCGGCACCCCGGTTCAGCCAGATTACTCCAACTCTGGCCATTGGGGGTGAAACACTGGCCCCCGTGGAGAGGGCGCGCAATTTGGGTGTCCTCCTGGATTCCCGGCTGTCCATGGAGGACCATGTGGCGGCCGTGGCCAGGGGGGCGTTTCATCAGGTACGCCTGATGCACCAATTGCGCCCCTTACTGGACCGGGCTGCCCTTCGCACAGTCACTCATGCCCTCGTGACATCCCGACTGGACTACTGCAATGCTCTCTACATGGGGCTTCCCTTGAGGTGCACTCGAAAGCTACAGCTAGTCCAGAATGCAGCCGCGTGGGTGATTACGGGAGCTCCTAGATGCTCCCACATAACACCAATCCTGCGCGAGCTGCACTGGCTTCCTGTGGTCTTTCGGGTGCGCTTCAAGGTCCTGACGACCATCTTCAAAGCGCTCCATGGCTCGGGGCCTAATTATATGCGAGACGGTCTCCTGCCCCATACATCCCTTAGACCGATACGCTCCCACAGAGAGGGCCTTCTCCGGGTGCCATCGGCCGGACAATGCCGGCTGGCGACACCCAGGGGAAGAGCCTTCTCTGTGGCGGGCCCTGCCCTGTGGAACGACCTACCCCCTGAACTCCGCACTATCACCGACCTCCGCCTCTTCCGCCGTTGTTTAAAAACACACTTATTTCATCAAGCCGGCCTAACATAGCCTCCGCTGGGACTAATACTAGACAGTTTTAAATGAGGGATTTTAATTTGGTTTTAGCGCAGGTTTTGTGTTATTTAATAGCTTTTTAAATTTATGTATTTTGTATTATTTTTGTATACTGTTTTAAGATTCCTGTGTGCCGCCCTGGGTCCTGTTGGAGAAGGGCGGGATATAAATTGAATAAATAAATAAATAAATAAATAAATAAATAAATAAATAAATAAATAAATAAATAAATAAATAAATAAGAAGTTGCTGGCTATACCAATTCCATTTTTTAATCTCTGACATTTTCTTTTTAATTTTTTCTTCCCCTTATTTTTTTTTTGAAAATCATTCTGCTTTGTCTTATTAGTCCCCTTGGGTCTAGTTTTGCAGTCCTAGGCTCTAAAATTCACAATGCTAGAATTAAATGAACTTTAAATGATATTTGAGGCATTGTCACAATTTTAAAATATTAATAGCAGAATATTTTAACAATTTTTAATTTTATTCATTATATTTCAGTATTCTTCTCTTTCAGAGTCCTGCTTTTTAACATAAACGTGTTTGATTTACTCAGATCTACTGGTTCTTTGGGTTGTTGTTCTAGTAATAACTTTTAAAATTGAGTTCAATGACAGTTGTACAAGTGTAATAAAACAACACCAGATTGTGACCTTCATGTCATGAGCCAAATTAGAATATGGTACCAGTGCACGATATGGGATGGTGTCAATTACTCAGCAGTTGCTCATCTTTTTTTCTCTTTAAACATGTTTTGGCATAGTGTCATATTGGACAAACACAGTAAATATAAGTAGTGGTGACAGTATGAAAATTGTCACACAAACTTTGTATATAGGCAGTACAGAAAATTTTACCTGCTCCTGCTGTGGGATTGGCACGTCCAACACACATTTCAGTCTGAATGTATTCATTTTTGGTACACAATTCCCACTTATTTCATTTGCATTTATTTGTTCCTGCAATGTATATACTGTTCAGTTCCTAAAAAGAAATTTATTTCAAAATGACTATGTAAATTATTGTATCGAATTCGGTGGGAGAAAATATGAGACATATAGTTGTATTTATGTTAAGTCGTGGGTGGGGGGAGGGGAACCAATTAAGATTTTTGGATGACAATGTAGCTTCACATTTAAAAAGAAAAAAATAGGGAATTGTTTTCTAATTTGTAAGATAGTTCAAGATAGCATGTGAGAAATATTTTTTTTCAAATTTTTTGTAGCATGGAAAAACAAAAGCTCCCAGTTTAGTTTGTGGCCTAAGGGGGGAAATTGGTTAGTTTTTAAAGATGTTTGGGTGAGGACTGTTATTTTTAGAGGACAAACTCAGAGTAAGTAAAATAAGTTACATAATGCTTCCTTTGTTTCTGTTCAGCTGAACGTTGTTTTGGCCGAAGCTAGTGAAGGGGCTGGAAAAACGACAAAAAAACAAGGGAATGGTACCAATGTGTGGAGTATATGGTTGAATGGAAACTGTTTAGTTTAAAACGCTGTGCAGCTTTCTGTTCTGCTGTACATAAGGGAGCTATTGCCAGATGTTGAAAATGTTTTATTTTCTTAGAGTGGTAGTTGCCTAGGAAGGGAAAATAAATTCCTTCTTGCCTCCCTGCGCCATCATTTACAAAAATACACCTTTACAGAACAATTTGCCGTCGGAATGCATTGGAACCGAGGAGACGTTTCCTTCCCGAGGGTGAGGTGATTAGCAGCCTTTCCGTCGTTGCGGCCAGAGGCGCATCCAGGGCGTCCCATCCTCTTTTTGATGCCTTCCCACGTTTCTCTTCCGCTATAGATGAGGAGGCCTTGGTGGAAACGATTGGCTAATGTAAGGCCAGTCGGCTTTCTCCGCAAGGCTTTCAACCGGCCGGTAAAGAGTTAAGGCAGAGGCCGTAAATGTCTTTGAGACTGGCTGGCTGTTCCGGCTTCTTGAAGGAATCCAGTCCACGCTTTTGCTTTGCTCGGAAGAGTCGGATCTACTTTCCCCATTCTCTTCTACACCCCCCCCTCTCTCTCTCACTCATCCCTCCCCCCCTTTCCTCCTCTTCCTCCTCATCCGACAGCTTTAGTCAGTGGTTGGGAGGGGGGGGCACCGTAAGAGCCAAAGTTCGGAGGCGGTCCGGGGGGGGGGCTTGCCGACCACTTCCCCAGTCAACCCCTGCTGGGGGGGGGGGTGTTTAAACGAGACAGAGCAGCGCCGGCATAGGAGCTGCTAGCGAAGTAGCCGGAGAAGTGGAGTGCTGCTTGATTTGGAAGAGTAATATGGCTGATCTGATGGAGTACGGAGCAATTTGTTTTTCTCCGTGCTACGCCGAGCTTGGATTCTAACATGTAAAATAACTTCTGTCGGATCGTTAGCTCTGGGCACGGGTGCCAGCGCCTTTGTTCTTCCAGAGCGTTTCGGTGAGAGGATCCAGGCTGTGCATAATGTTAGGCAGACAGAATTGAACGTCGGTGAGTACCCTGTCGTTAACTTCTTTGTATCGGAGGGCTGAATATGACAGGAGCCTCGGGCTCTGTATGGCAGGCCGTGTTACAGTGCCCTGGATACCGTGGTACTTTTTAAACGAAGGAATTCCAGTAGGATCCACCTTGTCCTGGAAAGTTACCGGGAGGATTAGATCAAACCTTCGATATTGCCAAGCTGTTACATGTTGTCTTTGCTGATCGTGGGAATAGTTACAACTGTATCCGTTCAGCAATTTTAGTGAATTCCTCCCGGTCAAGTGAAAAGAAAAAATATCAAGAAAGTCGGCTGTCCGCATATCTGGAATACTGAAAAAGTCTTTTATGAGGTTCATTAATCTTGCCTGATAGGGGTCGAGGCCATTTTAAAATTATGACAAGCTTACTTTAGGAATAGGTCATCCCTGAAAAAATTGGTTATGTAACTTTTGTTTCTTTGCATTTCATAGTCAGGAAAAGGAAAATTCCATCCAACTGTGTAATACAAATTCGGTTACTTTAGCATGACGTGTGTGCTCAGCTAATTTCTCCAGTAACTTTATCATGCTGTTCATTGCAAGTCCTTTAAAAGATAACATATATTTTGATAAACATGTTGACATGTTAGTGTAGCTTAAGCCTCTTAAGTTTGTTTGATTTTTTGAATATTTTTGAATGTTTTTTTAGATATTTTTGAATTTCTCCAATATAATTCTCCCCACTTGAATTATGTTGAAACAGGTGGATCTCTGTGTCTGTTGCAAGGCAAAATATTTTATCACTGCAATATAGTGTGAAAAAAGGTGAAAAAATATGTGCCTAAATTAAAATGCTAAGTATTGGATTTTGCACTTGTCTAAGTAAATATTCATTATATTATTTTAAAACAAAATAAGATGGATTATAGTAATGAAAAATGGGCTACTGTTGAAAATATTTTTATTTTCAATACTTTTTAAATGGATATAGATACTATTCAGTCAGCAGTGGTTAGTACAGCTGTATTAATGTCCTGCTAAAGTGTGTTATATAATAGTTTCAAAAAGGTGCAGGAACACTTGCTACATAACTTTAATACAGCAGCCCAAGACAATTTACTTTTCTTTAAAATTTTGATATAACAGCTCAGTGATTTTTTAAAATATAATTTATGTAAAATATTCAGTATCGGGTGATATTTTCTATTTTCATCTTGGCACATAGAAACTTCCTGTGTTTATATTTGCCAACTTCCTGTCGAAAAAACAGTGGTTCTGTTTACACAGTCATTTTTACAAAGAATTAAAAAAAATGTAAATAACGAACTCTATACAATTTATTGTTTGATTTTTATATGATAATTCTACACTTCATTTTCAGAACTCAGTACCATGCTATTCAGCAGAATTTATTTCCAGATTATAGAACAGCAATTGAAGAAATGACATTATCTTGACATCTAGTCAGTTTATTCTTTAATGTATGAGTTTCAAATACTGTTTTTCCCCTTGGACTTGTTGGTGTTGCTTTTGTTTTGGTTTTATAATGTGTAACAGTGGAAATGTAGTAGTTTATGAGTTTATAAAAAAATCTAATCTAATCTTTAACCATTACAGAAAGTCAACATGGCACCATCCTTTTGTAGTTTAAATAGTAGGTACTATTAGTTAGATTTCCTTACTAAGTGGCTAATTCTTTGCTATTTAATTTTCTTTAAGAAAAAATGAGTATATTAAATTACTTTGACATTGTATCACATTTTCTGTTTGTTTTACTGATACACTTATTGTAAGGTAAAGCTTCCTCTCGCACATATGTGCTAGTCATTCTCAACTCTAGGGGTCAGTGCTCATCTCCATTTTGAAGCTGAAGAGCCAGCACTATCTGAAGACATCTCCATGGTCATGTGGCCAGCATAACTAAATGCCGAAGGCACATGGAACACTGTTACCTTCCCACCAAAGGTGGTCCCTATTTTTCTACTTAATTTTTTACGTGCTTTCGAACTGGTTGGCAGAAATTGGAACAAGTAACAGGAGCTCACTTCATTATGCGGTGCTAGAGATTCGAACTGCCGACTTTTTTGATCGACAAGCTCAGCGTCTTTGCCACTGAGCCACCGCATCCCTTGAGACTTATTGCAAATATAGCTAATTACAGATATTTTGTCATACAATTATGTATTCAATAAGGGAAAGAGAAAACACTGTTGGAGTTTGGAAGATGTTAGGTAATTAAGGGCAAGATTTTAAGAATAATATGCTAAAGTAATACTATTTGATAGAAGTAAAATCTTCCTAATATTTTTTAATTTAATATTTAATTAATATTTAAGAAATATTTACTTTGTGAATATAGATTCGGTGGGTGAATAGCTAATCACAAGCAAATGGACTTATTTTATTCTAATAAATTGTATTGTTCTGGTCCACAGAAAAAACATATTATAGAACTTACATATTATACTAAGCATTATTCATTTAGTTTTGGTTTAGACTTTTGTGGGAACACATTAATATAACTAATGTGTTCCCACAAAAGTCTTAGTCAAAACTAAATGATATATAAACTGAATATCAGTTTATATATCAAACCCATCCCTATTGGAAAGTTAGTTATTGTTCATATTTTAGTGCTCATTCTTCTCCTATATTACTGGTTTGCAGAATGAAAAATGTTACCATCGATGCCACTTTGACATTTTATGTTCTGGATTTTTTCCAAACAGCTGCAACCATTCTCTGCTCAGAGGAACTTGCAGTTAAAAGAAAAAAATGGTGAAAGTAAAATGAATATAAAATTCAAAATAGACATTACATTTATAGCACCTGCTACCTACAGAATGCTTTTTATGAAAATTTATTAATATAGATTTGCGGATTATTTTTGAGATATCAAACTATACCTAGGGCAATATGAAAATGACAGTTGACTGGAAACATTTGACAGGCAGACAGCCCTGAGTTTGGAAAATTGTCAGAAGAGATTGTTCTTCTCTAATATAAAGCTTGACAGCAGAATTAGAGAAATTGTAATAAAAATCTTGGCACTGCTTAGATGAAATTTCACTAGTGAGGTTTAAAATTGCAGGTGTTTCATAACTCACATGTGAGATAACAGGATTTGTGGTGCACTGACAAAATAGTTGTAATTCAATTAAATATCTATGCTATGAAATCAGGCGTTCTTATTGTCCAAAAAAGTCAAAACTGTTAGACAAAGTTTTAAGTGGACAGGCATTTTTTAACCATTATTGGATTTTTATGAAGAAAATCTTCCATAAAATCTTCATGGAACAAAAAAAGAAAGGATCTGTAAAAGTCTATGATGAAAATGTTAATAGAAATACCTAGGTTGTTATTTCCAGGTATGTATCAATTGCAGACATTGCTGTAAAGACATGTTTGTTTAATTGTTAACTATTATAAAGAAAGATATAGTTTGAAAGTTTAATGTTGTAGTTTGATTTTTAATTCTAGAAACTGCCCTTTTGATTAGGTGATATGTAAATTGGTCTTTTGCCTGGTAGACAGATTATTTGGACTGCCTGCCTAGTTATTTTGCAATTTCAGAGAGCAATCTTTGTTGTTTTTATAGATTAGTATTAAAAAGTGCCCTTGGAAATTGGCAGTCTAAAAATCATTGCACAAATAAATAAATGTATCATTGTCTACAACAAATAAACTTGGGATCATTTAGTTAGCAGAGATTTCATATGACTTTGGTTCTTCTTTGAGGAATAGAAGCAAAAGTAATGAAGTTTCATTGTAAGAATGTTTGTCTCAATTAAAAGTACAGTATTTTCTGGCGTATAAGATGACTTTTTAACCACAAAAAATTATTTCAAAAATCAGGGGTTGTGTTATATGCTGGGTTATAAGAAAGGCCATACCACAAAACCAAAACAAAAGAAAAAGCAACGTCGCCAAGCAAAAACCCATGCGCAGACGCCAGCCTTTCAGTGGATAATTTTGGTGCTCCTCACCTGGGCACGTGGATGGATGAGCACTGAGATGGCTTAGTAAGGTCAGGCTAGTGGTCTGGAGGAGGAAGGCGCTAAGCTCAAACTACAGAAGCCCAGCAGCATGGAGGCCTTCAGCCTGCTCACAGGAGGGCTGTCTTATACACCCAGTCACCTTATACGCTAGAAAATACGGTAGTAGTTTCATAAGACAAATTAGGAAATTGAGGGAATCAAGAAATGATATGTACAGTAAAATTATAGCTATGACTTTAATTGTTTTTTCTACACATACAAGTGCAAGGAAGGGTAGCATAGTTCAATGACAGCATGCATTTTGAATGTCAAAAGTATTGCTAATTTTTCCAGGATGTAAAATGCTTAGATCTCCAAAAGGTGCTTCAAAGCTCATGAGAGTGCAAACATACTTACCTGTTGGCAACACCATAAAACAGCGATGCAATCGTGAGCAAATCGTAGCTGCTTCAAGATGTATCAGCAGGTTCTATTTTTATGCTCCACCTACACTCTGAAGTAGGCATTCAAACTTTTGGTTTGCCTAGGCTGCATTGAGTAAGAGGAATTGTCCTGAGCCACATGTAAATATATATAATATAGTTTGTATATGTGTACACACACACACACACACACACACACACACACACACACTAATGTTAAAGTTTTATAATCTTGTGGAGTCACATTAGTAGTTGTCCAGGACCATGGACTGGACATGCCTACTTTAAAGTACATCTGTAAGTCATAATATATCTCAGACTGGAGAAAACTATGTTACATAAATATAATTGCTTTTCAAGACTACCAAGAGACCAGCCAACTCTCTTGGGAGGGTTGAAGGAGAATGCCTAGAGCAGTGATGGCTAACCTTTTTTGGCTTGTGTGTCAAAAGTGGAGGGAGCGCAGGGGGGTCGTGCATGGGCTTGCCACACCCATAATGCTATGTGCGTGCCCCCCTGCTTTTGGCGTGCTTTTTTTGCCCTCCCCAGGCTCCAGAGGCTTTCTAAGAGACTGGGGAGGATGAAAACAGCCTCCCCCTCCAGAGGCTTCAGGAGCTTCCCTGAAGCCTCCAGAGGGCGAAAAATGGCCTCAAATGAAGGCCTAAATCAGCTGGCCAGCACACACATATACGCTGAAGCTGACAGGGCAATGCCTCGTGTGCCCTAAGAAATTGTTCCGTGTGCCCCCTGTGGCACCATAGGTTCACCATCACGGACCTAGAGTGTAAAATTCTATGTGTGTTAGTATATATATGCATTTGCAGTGGTCAGTCAGTGGTTGTGTTTAAGGCTTCATTCTTCATTCTTCTTCATTCTTCTCTGCAGTTTTTAAACTAGCTGATTAATACTGAGAGACTTAAACTATAGTAGGCTAGGTGTTGAATAATAGGGTTTAAGTGTCTGAAGTGTGTAAACTCTGGTATAAAGTCTAACAGTGACCTCTGTAAAGGGACCGCCCCGAGTCCCTTTAGGGAGAGTGGGGCGGTTTATAAATTTAATAAATTGAAATTGATAAATCTAACTTCCAGTTAGAATAGTCAGATATATACAAAAGATATTTGTGCTTGGTTCTTTCTATGACAATATTGTATATGCTTCTGCATTCATGTCAGAAGCAACTACCAAGGCACTTCCGGGCTGAAGGATTAGTCGATGACATCACTGTTGCCCAGGGGACACCCGAGGGGGCTCCTTTCATGTCCCGTTGTTGTATATTTGTATATGATCAAATATACAACAATGTAGACAATATTGGTTACTTGGTCAAATAATTTAACTGGGTGTACAAACAGTTTCTTTCAATGCTACATGTATCTTTTAGTCATTTAAAGCAGAGAAAAAATGAGCATGAGGTGGGCTGGATGGAGAGAGAGTGAGTGTGAGTAAGCCACAGACCAAGCCAACCTACTCACTCACTCACTCACTCACTCTCTCTCTCTCTCTCTCTCTCTCTCTCTCTCTCTCTCTCTCTCTCTCTCTCTCTCCCTCCCTCCCTCCCTACCTACCTACCTACCTACCTACCTACCTACCTACCTACCTACTGTATTACTCTATTTCTCTATCCTTCTACCTACCTGCCTACCTACCTACCTACACACACACTCTCTCTCCCTACCTATCTACTGTATTTCTCTATTTCTCTTTCTATCCCTTTATCTACCTACCTACCTACTCTCTCTACTTACCTACCTACCTACTGTATTTCTCTTGCTTTCTCTTCCTCTCTATCCCTCTACCTACCTACTTTTTTTTGTAATTTGCCTCTTCAAAACCTTGGTGCATCTTATATTCTGAAAAATACAGTAAGTAGGGATCTCCCAATGGAAAATTCCATATTTTCTAAACACAGACTTGATTAACATATTAGTTAATCATATTCAGCACAGAGATATTATTGGGGAATAAGTAGAGTCTACATAGGTATTCCCCGACATACAACAGTTTGCTTAGTGACTGTTTGAAATTACAATGGCACTGAAAAAAGTGACTTACGAGCATTTTTCACACATAGCCATTTGCAGCATCCCCGTGGTCATGTAGTTAAAAATTCAGATGCTAAGCAATTGGCTTCTATTTATAACTGTTGCAGAGTCCCAGGGTCATGGGATCATCTTTTGTGACTTTCTGACAAGCAAAGTCAACGGGGAAGCCAGATTCAGTTAATTGCTGTCTTACTAACTTAGCAACTGCAGTGATTCCCTTAACAATTGTGGCAAGAAAGGTCGTAAAATGGAGCAAAACTCACTTAACAACTATCTCACTTAGCAACAGAAAGTTTGGGCCCAATTGTCATAAGCCAAGGACTACCTGTATAAACTTATTTGTATTTTATCAGCATTTTGGTAATGGTGAATGTCTTCAAGATAGTAAATGAAAAATCCTTCAGGAGAAAATAATTCTGAAGACTGGAGAATATGTTGTATTAAGTTGTATTGTTCTGTCACTAATGTTATCTCAAATGGTAAAAGAAATAAAACCTGATGCAATCTTGTAGACCTTTTTTAAAAATAAGGTAACAATTTCAAATTAAAATTAATTTGAACGGAAGCATGCAAATGTATATAAAGATGTGACTGGAACATCTTTCAATATCTCATGTCAACAACTCTTCCAGTATCTCTAATAGTCAAGTGAGCACTTGAATGGACATATTCTCAGTTTTTTCAGAGAGATCCAAAGATAATTTCAAGCTGGCACATGATCTTCATTTGGGCGAACTCTATATTACACTAATTTAACAAATTACAATTTCTAGGTTAAATAGCTAATGAAGTGTAACTTTGAAAGATTCCAAAACTTCAATGGTTTTTAGACTACACAAGTATATGTAACAATAAATTCATTAGTTATTTAGTTTATATAAATGATTGTAATGGATACTGTTACACAGTATAAATCAGCATTAGAGTTTCCAGCATTATCTAGTTCCATTTATGTTTATCAAAACAGTTATTATCCTTTTTTGTTTGTTTGACCCACAGTTAATTCAAATTTTGTCGTAATTGAACCTATATCAGAGAACATGAATGGATTCTCCATGCCCTTACTATAGCTAAAAGACTGATTGCAAAAATAAATGTATGGCCCCATTTACTAAATAGATTGAAGAGTTGATTACACATGCTGTTCATGAGTGGGTAGACTTTGTATGGATAACTATAATGAAATAAAGGATTCATTTACACAAAATGAAATAGGTTTGAGTATTAGGGTATATTTACATAAATTTTCATTAGAGAATTCCATATATTTTTGCAGTTGTTTACCATAACAACATATTATACTTTATAATATAAATATATAATTATATTTCTTTTATATTTCTGGTTTTTTATTTATTTATTTATTTATTTATTATTCGAATTTATAAGCCGCACCCATCTTACCACATAGGGACTTGGGGTGGCGCACGGGGAATATAAAATATAAATATACAAATATACAAAAATAAAACATTCTTAAAACTAAATTAAATTAACCCACCCTGCGCTAAAACCCATATTAAAACCCCTGAATTAAAACTTTGGTAACTAAAAGCAGTACGGTGTTCGAGTAAGATCATGCCAGGCTGGCTTGTTGGAAGAAGTGCGTTTTTAACCGCTGGCGGAACAGGCCAAGGTCTAAGATGACACGGAGGTCAGGGGAAGAACGTTCCAGAGGGTAGGGCCCATCACAGAGAAGGCTCTTCCCCTGGGCGTCGCCAACCGGCATTGCCTGGTTGACGGCACCCGGAGCAGACCCTCTCTGTGAGATCGTATTGGTCGTAGGGACATATGGGGCAGCAGACGGTCTCGTAGGTAGCTAGGCCCCGTGCCATGGAGCACCTTGAAGATGGTCATCAAAACCTTGTAACGCACCCAGAAAGTCACAGGCAGCCAGTGCAGCTCGCGCAGGAGCGGTGTTATGTGGGATTGCCTTGAAGCACCCATTTCTGCTTGTTTAGAGCACATTATGTATTTTTCTTATGTATGTATTTATGTGTTTTATTTCATTTTTTATTTCAAGAACAACAAATATTATTTTAAAAATATTTGAACTCAAACCACATTAAATGAATAAGTTAACTTCCACTGGAGTAGTTCATTAAAATCTTAGCTTGCGTTTAAAAAAACACTGAAAACCAGTTCTTGAGGGGTAACCTCTTCACTCTAATGTGTACTTCAGTTTGCTTTCAAGACTGTGTGAATTAGCTCTCAGTAATTATGTTTCCAGAAAGATAGAATTCTCATTTTAAAATTTGAAGTGGGGGGGGAAAAAAAGGAAAACAGAGTTAAGTGAATGATTTATAAATATGCCAAATGAATAGTGTATCCAGGTGTTAACTAAATAGGTAATTCCTACTAGCCATGGAGAATTTAGAAATCATAGATTTTCATATATTGAATTTATAAATAAAAATGTAGATGTCCTTAATCAAACAGTACCTTTCAGTGGGAACCAAAATGAAAAGAAGTTGAAGTTATCTTGAAATGATACAAGGTTAAAAAAATCTTTTTGAAAATTTGAATACCTGGTTACTATGTATGCGTAGTAACCAGGGATTCAAATTTTCAAAAAGATTTTTTTACTATGTATGTGTAGGTGGCTTAGTGGCTAAGATGTTGAGCTTCTCGATCAGAAAGGTCGACAGTTCAGTGATTCGAATCCCTAGCATCTCACGTAACAGAGTGAGCTCCCGTTACTGGTCCCAACTTCTGCACCTAACTGTTTGAAAGCACGTAAAAATGCAAGTAGAAAAATAGGAACTACTTTTGATGGGAAAGTAACAGCGTTCCGTGCATCTTCAGCATATAGCAGGCATGTCCAAAGTCAGGCCCGGGGGCCATTTGCGGCCCGGGGGTCGGTTTAATACGGCCCTCCAACAGCCCTCCCTGCTCTGTGTAAATGTGGCCCTCCCTTCCTCCCTCTGTCTCTGGGGCTGTGTGGCTGGGAGGGAGGTGGACGGAGGTTATGGACGCCTCCTCCCGCAGTGGGCGAGGGAGCAGGCGGGGTGAGCACCCAAGGCTACCGTCATCTTAAGCACCACCGAGGCTGTCGCCCGGCAGGGGCGTCAGTCAGGGAAGCCGGTCGTGCCTCCATCGCTGCACGTTCTGGGGCTGCGAAGCTGGGAGGGAGGTGAACGCGCGGCCCCAGAACGTCCGCTTGGCGCGTTCACCTCCCTCCCAGCCACGCAGCCCCAGAACGTGCAGCTCCCGCTGCACAAGGTCGCCCGGCAGGGGCGTCAGGCAGGGAAGACGGACCTGCGGCCTCAGAACGTAAGCCGTGGTGCCTGCCGGAGGGAGCCGCGATGGAGATGTGACCGGCTTCCCTGCCTGACGCCCCTGCCGGGCGACAGCCTCGGTGGTGCTTAAGATGACGGTAGCCTTGGGTGCTCACCCCGCCTGCTCCCTCGCCCGCTGCGAGTGGCGAGGGAGTGACTGACAGACACAGAGAGAGACAGAAGGGGAGGGAGGGAAAGACAGAGAGACAGACAGAGACAGAGAGAAAGAGAGGGAGGGAGAGAGACGGAGAGAGACACAGATAGAGAATGAATCGGAATCGGATTGAATCCGAGACAGACAGGGAAAGAGAGAGAGACAGACATACAGAGAGAGGGAGGGAGGGAGAGAATCAGAGAGAGTGACACACACAGAGACAGGGAGAGACAGAGAGAGGGAGGGAGAGACAGATAGATAGAGACTGATTAAGTGAGTGAGTGAGAGACAGACAGACAGACAGACACACACACAGAGTGTCAGAGAGAAAGAGAGAAAGAGAAAGAGAGAAAGAAAGAGAAAGAGAAGGAAAGAGAAAGAAAGAGAGAAAGAAAGTGACAGAAAGAAAGAGAAAGAGAGAGAGAGAAATGGAGAGAGAGAGAGAGGAAGAAAGAGAGAGAGAGAGTGAGAGAGAAAGGGAGACAGAAAGAAAGAGAAAAAGAGAAAGAAAGAGAAAGAGCGAGAGAAATGGAGAGAGAGAGAGGAAGAAAGAGAGAAAGAGGTAGGTAAGTTTTTTTTTAATTCATTTTCAATACATTGTGAAAACTCAACTGTCAGTTGATCTTAATGTTATGAAATGAAAAGTATGTCATTTGCAATTAACTTGGCATAAAATAATTTATTTGCATTTAATTGTAATGGTTCAAAGAATGTTCGGAAAAATGTTCGGCCCTCCACCATGTTCACTTCATCCAATCTGGCCCTCTTTGAAAAAAGTTTGGACACCACTGGCATATAGTCATGCTGGCCACATGACCATGGAGATCTCTTTGGACAGCGCTGGCTCTTCAGCTTTGAAACAGAGATGAGCACCGCCCCCTAGAGTGGGGAACAACTAGCACACAGGTGCACGGGGAATCTTTATCTTTACCTTATGTATGTGTAGCTATATATAGTTTCAAAATAAACCCCATATGTGCACATAATAATAATAATAATAATAATTATTATTATTATTATTATTATTATTATTATTATTATTATTATTATTATTATTATTATTTATTTAATAATATTATTTAATAATAATAATTATTATTATATTTATTATTATTTATTATTATTATTTATTATTTATTATTATTTATTATTATTATTATTATTATTATTATTATTATTATTATTATTATTATTATTATTATTATTATTAATTAGATTTATAAACCACCCCCTCTCCCCGAAGGGACTCGGGGCGGTGTAGAGGAAAATTAAAAAAACTCCATCTAAAAACATACAATATATCCAAAGTTAAAAACGAATTAAAATTTAAGAACATTAAAATTACAACCCAGCCTATGCTAAAATTCCCCTAAAATCTAACATCCATTTACTTGTTTGGCAGATGTTATATTACGAAAGTCTAAACTATTACGCAAGACCAGCTTGCTGAAAAAAATATGTTTTAAGTGAACAGCGAAAGAGGGGAAGGTCCGTGATAGTGCGAAGTTCGGGGGGTAGGTCGTTCCAGAGGGCCGGCCCTGCCACAGAGAAGGTCCTACCCCTGGGCACCGGTAGCCGGCATTGACCGGCGGTTGGTACCCTCAGTAGGCCCTCTCTGTGGGAGCGTATCGGACGCAGGGAGGTATGTGGCAGGAGACGGTCCCGCAAGTAGCTAGGCCCCGAGCCATGGAGCGATTTGAAGATGGTAACAAGCACCTTGAAGCGCATCCGGAAGGCCACCGGCAGCCAGTGCAGCTCGCGCAGGAGAGGTGTTACGTGGGAGTAACGAGAAGCTCCCAGAATCCCCCGCGTGGCCGCATTCTGAACCAACTGGAGCCTCCGGGTGCACCTCAAGGGGAGCCCCATGTAGAGAGCGTTACAATAGTCTAAGCGAGACGTCACAAGTGCTTGAATGACAGTGCGGAGGGCATCTCGGTCCAGAAAGGGACGCAACTGGCGTACAAGGCGAACCTGGTAGAATGCCCCCCTGGTCACGGCCGTCACATGGTCGTCCAGGGACAGCCGCGAATCCAGGAAGACGCCCAAGTTGTGAGCCCTTTCTACGGGGGCCAATGACTCGCCCCCAATAACCAGCGATGGGATGAGCTGGCTATGCCAAGACGCCGGAAACCACAGCCACTCGGTCTTGGATGGGTTGAGCCGAAGTTTGTTACTTTCCATCCAGAGCCGCATGGCTTCCAAACACCGGGACATCACTTCGATGGCATCGTTGGGGTGGTTAGGGGTAGATATGTACAGCTGAGTATCATCAGCGTACAGATGGTACTCTACCCCGCAACCAGGGATGATCTCACATGTTTGAACACTTCAGTCAAGTGTTTTTTTATAGCACCTCAAGGGGCAGAAATAATAACTTCCAAATGTTTCATGTAATGAAGAGTTACTTTTGGGTGTGTGTCCCCCCTACTTTTCTTTTAGAATTCTTCTGTGTCTACATATTTTTGGGTTTCCCTATATGCAATGTATGTTTGGTGTCCTCCCATATATTTGATTAATATTCAAGTATGATGGCATGTAATTAATTGCTACTGTATAGGCCCCTTCAAGTCCTTTACAGTTGGTTAGAGATATATTTTGGATCACTGTGTAGCTGAAATATAGTGTCTTTAAAATGTATCTGTTTAAAATGTGAAACCAATTTTTAGGAGACCTTCAAGTGTTGCTTAGTTTTCTCCCTAAATATGTCTTTGACACAAACTGAACAAAACAAAACCAATGACATATCCCTGCCTGCCAAGGAATTGAATGTCGCTGTGTAAGTGGGTAGAAGTTGCTGTTTTATGCCATTACAGCAAACTTGGTTTGCTTAGATTTTTAAGGCTTCTGATTTTGTCACGATTATTATTAAAATTCCAAAGCCTTTAATAGTATAAATAACCTTATGCAAATAATCCTCAATTTACAACAATTCATTTAGGAACTGTTCGGGGTTACAACGGCACTGAAAATGTGACATGACCATTTTTCACACTTATGACCATGGCAGCATACCAATGGTCAGGTGATTTTACATTCAGATACTTGACAAATGACTCCCCTTTATGACGGCTGCAATGTCCTGGGATCTTGTGATCCCCTCTTGCAACCTTATGATAAGCAAAGTCAATGTGGAAAACAGATTCATTTAGGGACCATGTTACTAATTTAAAAACTGCAGTGATTCAATTAACATGTGACAAGAAAAGTCGTAAAATTGAGCAAAACTTATTTTAAAAAAATTCTGAGTTAGCAACATAAATTTTGGGCTCAATTGTCATAAACAGAGGACCTTATTATGTTATATTCCTGCAACCTTCAATGTCTTTTAAATTAAGATATTCCCTCTGCTTCTTTATGCTTTCAAATCTACTCATTTGCAAAATTTCATATTATTAAAATCATTCTAAAGTGAGTTTATTGGCACCATAACAATGATTCCAAAAATATTAAAAGTGCCATCCTATGTGGTAGAAGCAGGCATAATTTCATAGGATGTTAGAGCAAAATTTCTTCCTTTTATCTTCTAGCTAAAGTTAATTCTATTTCTCTTAGGTTTGGCCCCTTTAGTATTAAGAAATCATTTTTTAAACTAACTAACAATCGCTGGGCTTCTCTATTGAAAGTCTGGCCTTGCTAGGTTTTGATAATGCTAGAACTCCCCTTAAGCAATGAATTTGGTATGTAGATCTCCAAACAAGCATAGATAAGGGGTCACTCCCCAATATTTATCACTTGCTTCCAAAATAAATAATTTCAGCTTCTTATTTATCACCACTAACAATTTTGAAATTTCGTAAGACATTCACTAAATCCAGGTTGGATACTTTTCCCTTAGGAGTTTTTTGGGGACTTTTTAGGGGTACTGCTATACCTTTTTGATGTTTTAATAGAAACTCCAATATGTGCTACTATATTATATATAAAAAGATTCTAGATAATTAAATAGTCTTGTATTGAAATTTCAAGGTAAATATTTCTCTTTAGTGTTGTTTCTTTTGGACAATGACTAAAAAAATAACCTCTCAAATTGCCCTGTTTTGGACTACAGTTTGCATTATATGTCGCCCCATTACTGAAGTTTAGAACTTCTTATAATAGCATTTTGAATGTATTTTAATATTGTTATTTTTAATTAGTTTAGATTCTATTACTCTTATTGTTTTTCTGTTATGCATATATACATTATAGAATAATGTCATACTTCTTCGATATTTTGTTTGTACCTGGCAATTATGGCTGTAATTTGATTTGCTTTGATATAAATAATCTTAATAATCTGCTCCTTAATTGCAATATTTCAGTTCTGGTTGAGTTTTTCCCCTTTCAGTATTGCAATTCAGGTTATAGCAGGAGTGAGATTTACTGTTAACTGAAGGATGTTGTAATTTCCATTTATTTACGTACATCCTGTATCAATTGGTTCTTATGCTATTAAGATTATTTAAATGACAGGCAAAAAGAATATTAGGAGTTTGCAATTAATAGATAATGGATTAAATCTGGCCTCCTCCAAGGTCTTTAATATAATTACATTTTCCCCTCTCTATTAATCCTTATCTTTTTCATTCATTCTTTAAATGTGTCAACCATCTCACAGAAAGTGACTTGGGTGGGTGCACTATAATTAAATATATTATAAAGTCACTAAAACACTTGAATAAATAAACATAAATAAAAACATGTACATGAGAGGATTGAAACCAGAATGTTATACATGGTGCAGCCAATGTGTGAGCTTCCTGCTGACAAACCTGATGAAAAAAAAACCCATTTTGAGAGCTTACTGGAAGTCAAAACCAGCAAGCTGGATGTGCACCTCAAAGCAAACTGGTAACCAGTGAAGCTCCCAGAACAGAGGTATGAGACTCCTGAGGCCCCCATAGTTGCCCCTAAGTAAAAAACTACCTGTAGTCCATTCAAGAGGCAGGGTCTAAATTACTGTAAATTACTTCTTAATAGTTTATTTAGATTCAATAATATAGTTTTAAATTGGTTTTAATAAAAGTAGCTTTTATTAAAAAACATTAAACCAACCTAAAAAATCCTACATATTTCATATGATCTGAAACCCTGAAGTGGGAAAAGTCATTACATATACAAAAAATGCAAGCTGTCTTAAAGAAGGGGGATAGAAAACCAAAGTGAATGCAACAAATATCTTTTTCTTGTCAAAAAATCTAAGCCAAAAACTAAATGAATCTGATGATATCAGATGAGAGTTTTCAAGTAGCTTGCTCTTATTTCAAATAAATTACTTAGGCTAATAGTCAAAGCCCAAGATTAAAATAGAACTTACTGGTTCTTTTTGTTCCAAGGTAGCATTGTAAGTTGTGACTTATTCCAAGTACCTAAGAAAAAGAAGTAAAGAAACTGAAATACTTCTCTTGACTATCTAACAAGAAGCTTTTGAGATGAAGCTAGCATTTTGTTTAAAAAAAAAAGAATTGCTCTTGGTTGTCTACTGTTGTTTACTGCAGTTTAACAAAAATTGGTCAGCTGTAGTACTTGGGAATAGGAACTGTATTCCATAATGGAAACAGGATACAGTATAAGTATTGGAGGATCTTCTTGTGTTTAAAATTGTAAAAGCACTGTATAATTACAGTACATCTCACAGGGTTTCTGAAAAATCCTTTGTGAATAAGCAGCCATATAACAATTCTTCAGAGGATTGGGAAAATTTTTTCATTAGATATAAATGTACTCTCAGACACTAAAAGTGAGGGAAAGTCAATTGAACTGTTTTCATGTAGTGCTTATTAAAAGAAGTGAGTCCAGTTTTAAAATATGATCAGCAGCTATTTTAAAATCCTTGTAGCTACCTGGATTAAAAAAGGATAAGAAATACAGTATTTTAATATTTAATACAAATATTAAATATAAATCATTAACTCTTTATTTCTATTAAGTCTATTTTATATTTGAAACATTGATTTCAGAAAAGTTATCTGAGCTTAACTCAAGAATATGTCAACCGAGTCAGGCATGGAAAGTAGACTGGCTCCGCTACAGATATGTGTAAAAGCTGCATTGGACATAAAGGGATTTCACATTTATTATGTGGGTGGAATGATGTCACTTGGTTTGATTATGCCCCTTTCAAGCTGCTGTGATAATTACCTGCTTGTTACCAGAAGTGGTGATCCCATTTTCAGTACTTGTTTGCTTTTGCTGTCATGCCCTAATTGCTATATAATTTTGCCCCTGCCAATTATAACCATTATGTAAAATTTTACAGTGAGGAAGTAAAAAAATAGGGGGGGAAATCAGTGTGGTCTTCATAATTTTGACTGAATATTTTCAGTTATATATCTTGACGTATTATCTCTGAGGTACAGGACTTGATTGTAACTTTTGGGCAGTATCTTCTTTCTTCCGTCTCATATGCATACAAATTTCTTTACTTCACTTTTCTCTGAATCAAGATTGACTGCTAAGTAAGTTCACAGGAAGAATTAAGTTCAGTCTATTGATTTGATTCTTAAAATAGCAATATTTTCCTTTATTTGAATAATGTTCACAGCAATAATAGCCTAATATTCTCTCATGATTTTATTATCCATGATTGCAAAAAACATGCAATTGATCTGGAACTACCTACTGGTATTGCACAAGTTTCTCTACTGCTTAAAAGAAGAGAAACATATTTACATTAGATCCTGTGCTCAGACTGTGAAGGATTACAAGCATCACACCTACCTTGGTAACTTTTACTGAACACAGTGGATCTTACTTCAAAGTCCTCAAGACTCTTTTTTCAAAAACATGCAAATGTTAGCTGCAGATTATGTAATAATTTTTTCTCTCTGAACAAAGCTAGTAAGATAGAGGAGAAAAAAAATACATATAAAAGGTCACATCAGAACCATAAAGCATGTGCAAATAGACCGTGATAGTTTAATTTTGTTCTCAATAAATTGATAGAAGCCTTATGAAACATATTTTAATATGCTGGTCTAAAACTGTACAATATTCATATACTGTACTGCATAAGCCTTCAATATTTGTGTTATTTTCTCCCCAAATAGCATTTTACATATCATGTAGATTTAGGATTCTTGAAGAGACTGAAAACAAATAGTCACTTTAATAGCATCTTTTTCTAAATCTAAAAGCCTGTATAGACGATAGAGAAATCCAAACTCTTATTCACTTGTAATTTTAAATGCAACAAAAGGGAACATTCATTAAATATTTTCCTAGAGAAATAAAACTAATTAAACTTTACTTAAAATTAAAAGCAAATTAAATTCAAATTAATTTTTTTTCGTTTCTATCCTCTGGAGTATATTCATATATGATACTGCAGTCATATCAGGAGCACTAAAGTGCTTCTGGGTTGAAAGAATTAGCTGATGATATCATTAGTGCCCAAGGGGTGCCCAGTTGAGGGCTTTTTTCATGTTTCCTTAAGCTGCCCACAAAAGTGGTACCCATCTATCTAGTTGCATGTAGCTTACCCCGTGGCAAGAACCAGGTTCGAATTCCTGCCAGTCATCAGCCCAGCATCCCAACCACGTGAGCCATTGTGCTCCACTAACAATACATGATACAAACTAAAGAAAAAGTTGTGAAATTTAAAAAGAAGGGAACTATAGTGAGAAATGTACCTTTGCACTTTGATACTTGATGATACCAATTCACTAAAACATTTTTGCCATGTTTACTGGACATCTCAGAGAACATTTTTAAAAGATTGGCTGTTAAATACAGTATGTCAAACGAACTTATTGGCTTAAATAATAGAATGCATATGTGTGTGTCTTTTCTGTATTTGTCCTTTTGATTTTGATGTTTCCCCCACCATTTTTCTTATAGTCCCCAATATTTTTTTATTGTATTCGTTAATCAAATTTATATACAATAGCTGCACATCTCTGAGAAGTGACTGGGTGTTGTGCTATTGCTGCATTAAACTTGGTATTGTTAATAATTGACCCAAAGACTTTATATTCTATTCATCAAATAAAATTGTTGCAGTCTTATTTTGAAGTTTAAAGATCAATGCTTAGTTTAGATCATAGTTTTGTTTGGAATAGAGAGATCTGTAAAAAAGATTTACTCATTACTGTTTAAAGGAGGGGATCCTTTTAGGATCCAGATGCTTTTAGTAAAGTACAGGTAGACTTCAATTTACAACCGTTCATTTAGTGACTGTTTATAGCCACACTGAAAAAAGTGACAGGGTTGTTTTTCAGACTTACAACCATTGCAGCATCCACATGGTCAGGTGATAAAAACTCAGGCACTTGGCAAGTGACTCATATTTATGAAGGTTGCAATGTCCTGGGGTCATGTGATCCCATTTTGCGACCTTCTAACAAGCAAAGATAATGGGGAAGTAACCATAACAACCATATTACTAACATAACTGCATTGATTAACTTAACAACTATGGCAAGAAAGATTGCAAAATGGATCAAAATCCACTTGACAAATATCTCACTTAGCAACAGAAATATTAGGAGCATATAGAAAATGCACATCTTGATATTTATCTGTATTTTACATTTCACCCATTAATATTGTAAGATTTAATGTTTCATGTTCAAGAAAATTTAGTACTATAATAAACAAAATAATGTCCTTGCTAATTTGGTGCCTTTTTCCTAATGTCATAAATTCTGTTTTTCTTCCTCTCAGGCCTCGAAATAGAGGAAAACCTACGGTGGAGGATGAAGACAGCATGGATGGATTGGAGGCAACAGAAACGGAAAATACTGTGGAAGTTGGTAAGGCAAATAGACTAGGATTGAAATAGATAGATTTAGCAAGTGTCTAAACTGAATTTACACATTGGAATAGGCTAAAATAATAGTAGGGCCATAGCATTTTAGTTTTAGTCCCAAAGGGGAACTTTAGAGCAGGGATCCCCAACCTATTGGACCTCAGGGACCACTTAATTCATAATTTTAAATCCCACAGGCCACTAATATGATCTGCCTAATGACTGGCTGGCTAGGTAGTCATGTACTGGGTGGGCATGGCCAACTTGATGTCACTCGTGTTGAGAGGCACCTCGCCGGCCTCTACTTGTCCCTCCTTCCGGCTCTTTGCCTCCAGCAGTGCTTCCCTCTAGCCTTTGCCCAAAGCCCCCCACCAGGAGGCTGAAACAGATCCAAGTCGGAATTTCTGCCCCCCACCAACCCGCACAAAAAGACACCGAAGGGGGAGACTCTCTAAAGCAACACAAGTGTTCATTGCACGTATCCAGTCCAGGGGTCGTAGTTTGAGGACCCCTGATTTAGTGCAATATAAAAAATGCAAATAATTTTTCTGCAGACCACCAAAATTTTCTCAGGGACCACCAGTTAGTGACTGCTGCTTTAGAGTATGCTGGGCCAGAAACATTACATCTAGCAACCATTCTTAAAGCAGCCATGAGATAGCATAAATGCATTTTGAAGTACCATTTTGGAATTGAATCCCAGTTGGGAGTGCTTGTAGGTGCTGCCAATCCTATTAAACAACTTTGGTTCAGTGTGTTGTGTGTGAACCGAGCAATTCCATTCCAAAGGTGCTTTTTCCAAAAGGCAATGCATTTTCTTGGTTTTACCCTTTGAAAACCTTTTGCTTCTAATCTGAGAAGCTTCTTCAGTCCAAACTGACTGGTGGGGAATTAAATGGTTTATATTCTCTGCAGTCATCCGGTTGTTAGCACTCTGAGAATCATTGAGGCCATTTGAGGGTTTTTCTGTAACTTCAGACTTGTCTGAATCCGAATATCTTCCCCCTCTGTTGAGGGAGGGCTGTTCAATTTTGACATAAATGGCCTCGTTGACTCCTCTTTCAAACCAGTCTTCCTCTGTTCAGAATGTGAATTTCTTCAAAAGAGTGACAGTTGTCTTTCAAATGCAGATGGTTCCTGAATCCTGTCCTGATGAGTTTGTTCGCTTGTGTTGTGCCATGCATTTGTGACTCTTTTTGTTGTATGAATTAGGACGTAATGTCAACCCATAGCTCATTTATTTGACTATAGGCAATCCTCGAGATATGACCTTAATGGTGCCTGCCTATTACAATCACATATCACAACAGCTGCTAAGTGAAACAGACTCACTTAATGACCCCACTCCTTGTTTTCTTTGATGCAAACATAAAATGAATGAGAGAATCGTTCAATAGAGTGTAGGGTGCCTCGGGGGGGGGGAGTATAGGCCCGGAATGCCTGCTCAGGCGTCCCAAGGCTACCTGCACCACCAGAGGCACCCTATGCTCCACTTTTTGACAGGGTCTCCACAGTCCTTCAGCTTTCTTCCCATCCAGCAGATAAGAGAAGATGAGGTCAGTTGGAATTTGCAAACTCTGGCCCCCTTGACCTCGCCTAGCTTGCTGCGTGAGAAGGAAACTGAGGCTTGCAAGCGCCAGCCGACTCATGCCTCCTACAGCTGCCTGATCTCCAATGGGTGCATAAGTAACTGTAGGGATCCAGCAGGATTGAATATCCTTGTAAGAGAAAATGACTGTGGGGATGTCGTAGACATCATAACTTTGAAATGGGGTTGCAAGTAGTTTTGGGGGAATTTGATATAACTTTGAATGGTCTGCTAAGTGACTTGTCCTAAGCCAAGGACTACTTGCATTGAATGTTATACAAAAATACAGCATTTTTCGGAATATAAGGCACACTTTATTCCCCCCTAAAAGAGGGTGAAAATATTGGTGCATCTTATACACCAAATATGGCCATTTTTGGCCTCCCAAAACTCCACCCTGCATGTCCCGTTTTTGTGAAAAATAGCCACATTTCACGAAAATGGTGTGTGCAAAGGGTTTGGGAGGCCTGCAGAGTACTCTTGGGGGCTGTGAAGGGCAAAACTAAGATGGGGGGGGGGTTGGGAGGCCAAAAACGGGCCGAGTTTTTGCTAAAATAGGTGTGTAGTGTGTTTGGGAGGCCTGCAGAGTGCTCCTGGGGGTCGTGGAGGGCAAAAACGGGGCATGCAGAGGGTTTGGGAGGCCTGCAGAGTGCTCCTGGGGATGGGGAAGGCAAAAATGGGGTGCGTGGGGGGTTTGGGAGGCTAAAAGCGGGCCCAGTTTTTGCTAAAATGGGTCGTGCAGAGTGTTTGGGAGGCCTGCAGAGTGCTCCTGGGGACCGGGAAGGGCAAGAATTATTATTTTTCTTGTTTTCCTCTTCAAAATCATGGTGCATCTTATACTCCGGTGCATCTTATTGTCCAAAAAATATGGCTTCATTTGTATTGGGTGAACCCTGCCTTTGTCCGAGAGATTTCTATTCCCTTGATCTAAAACAAGTAATGCCTCCATGCTTTATTTATGTTATTTATGTCATGTTCCTTTACGGCTCACTCTGACATATTTGCAAGACACTTCAAGATAACATTTACTTATTTCTGATATGACCTGGACTTCACTTTAATGTCCTTCCATTCTGGCCTTTTGCTTATGAATAATTTTCTTGGACAGTGTTAATCAACCACCTACTATACTGTATCTAGAATAATACCTATCTGGTGTTAGTTTCTTCTAATTTTTTTTCCCTTGAGGAAAAAAAAAACAGGCTAGACTCTTTTTTGAAATAGCGATTAAGCTGCTTTTGGTAAAAGCTGACCATTATCAGCTAGTAGTTAGTATCAAACAACATTCTGTCTGTCCATAATTTATAGATTGTTACTAACCAAGCTTAACATATTCTTGAGTTAAACTTATTTTTAGATTTATTTTGATTGGGGGGAAATATGAGTTTTACAAAGTAATGGAAGGAAAAAAATGCAGTCCTGTTTGTAATTCTCTTTGTAGCCTTTGTAATATTAATCTTAGATTGATAGTCTAATTTGGCTTTGGAGGTATATTTTAATAAATTCCTGTGTTTTTGCTCTTATTTGGATGGTTGATTCCCAAAAGGGATGCTTTGGGATTATTGTTCTGCCCTGCAGCAATTAAGATATCTTCAAAACAGTTGTGTTTTAACTTCCATATTATTCAGTATATATCTGAAATTGTATGAAATTTACCCAGGAATGGGAAACAGGGAACAGGGAATCACGAAAAATAGGAGATACCCCAGTTTCTTCCATGCATTTTGGAACACTTGAGCATTTTCACTCTCTGCCTAGGATTTGCGATTAAAAAAATGAGCTGGAACCTAATCCAAAGAAGACAAAAATGTTACTTACAGTATGGTTCATCTGCCCAGTTTTTGTGATTTTCACAGTTAAGTGGTGAACAATGGCTTTGGATGAGACTTGGTTCAAGAACCAGGTTCAGAGGTGGGTTTCTTCCAGTTTGCCCTGTATTGGACGAACTGGTAGTGGTGGGGTCGGGAGGCTCTGCCCACCCACCCGGACACTTCTGCATGTGTGCAGAAGCTTCTGCACAAGTGCAGAAGCGTCACATGAGTGTGAGATCATTAGCAAACCAGTAGTAAAATAAATTGGTATGCTGTAGGAACCAGGAAGCTTAGATTTCTATGGATGCCTTTTATCAGCTGTGATTTATGAACAAAATAGACCTCTTCCGTGGCAGAGATAGCTTTGTGTTAGTTACCCAATACTTTGGTTGCCCTGGGTACGTTGTTGCATTGAATTATTAGGAAAACGAACTGAAACTAATGGAGTGAGTTTATTAACAGGCATTGGTAGATATGATCACATTATGACAATTATCTCAACCGTAGAACCTGCTAACTTGCTAACCTGAAGTTTTGTTACTTATTCTGTTCTGAGGTTGTATAAGATAAATCAAGATAAATCAGTCAAGTGAGTTGGCAGGGTCAGGGGAGATGTCCTTTGCCAGACAGGGCTGCAGGAAACAGGATCTTGCTGATTAAATTCTTTCTTGTTAGGCAGCCAGTTAGGATGATGGATAAAATGTTGTGGTGCATTGCCTAAGCACTCCTGGAATGCTAGCAGCAGCCTCATCATCTGAATTTATTTTCAATTTTGTTTATCAACTTTTTTTTAGCCTTTTAGTGCTTAAATTACAGATTTCTGTGCATGGCATCCTGGTTGATCACTTGGTCACTCAAGAGAATGTGAGTTTTGATATCTTGAAGAGCTCAGCCCTTTTCTACAGTTACAACTTTTGCATTGTTTTGTTTTTTTGGTGCTTTTGAGTCAGCGTTGACTTCTGGTGACACAAATCCCTGCAGTTTTCTTGGCAAGATTCTAGAAATGTTTAATCATTGCTTTAGTTTAGACTGACCCGAGGTCATCGAACGGGATTCATGCCTAAAGTGGAACAAGAACTCGCACTCTCCTGGTTTCTAGGCTGGTGCCTTAAGCACTACACCCAACTAACTCTCATAGTTACAAGGTGGAAAGGAGATCTGGATTTTCAGATCTGGATAAATAGAAGGACACTTTAATAATAAGAGGCCTCTTACTTGTATAGCAAAGGAAATCAACTTTGCTGGAAACAAATTGCAAAATAAACATTCTTTTTTCAGAGAATTAAGGATATATTCCCAGTGGTGCAGTGGAAATAGCATGTTTAAATACCCCGAGGTAATTTTTTCATATGTCTGGCTCAGGAGTGGGTTCTGGCAGGCACTACTGCTGGTTTGCTCATGGGTGTGCTTTGTGCCCGCATGCCGGATGCGCACTGCACACGCATGTGAGTCCAATTAAAATTGTTGTATGCATGCATAGAACTGAAAACCAAGATGGCGGCAGTGACCAGGGAACCAGTTCGGGGGCATGGCAGGCCTGGATCGCTGCCAGTTCAGGCGACCCAGGCCAGCATGCCAGTACTGGTTCGGCTGCCACCACTGGTCTGGCTCCAGAAAAATTTATCCAACAAATGTGACACAAACATTTCAGAATAAAAGTGGCTGCTACATATTTGCAGTCTTAAACTTTTCCCAGCCAAATGCAAGGCACAACTTTTATATTTATAATGTAGTCAAATTCTGTGTAGCCACATATAAAATACAACAGGAATTTATACTTAGTTAAGTGTTATTTGAGGGAGAAATGTATTATATTTGTATTTCTTATTTTTATTTATTTTATTTTATTAAATTTATACCCCGCCCTTCTCCTTGTTAGGACCCAGGGCGGCGCACAGGGATGTTAAAATACATACAAAATATATAAAATATATGAAATTTAAAATACTTATTCTAATAAATAAACCCTGCGCTAAAAACCGAATTAAAATCCCAAGTTTAAAAACTATCTAATAGTCAGTATGGAGGTTACGCTAGACCGGCTAGATGAAATAGGTGTGTCTTCAGACACTTGCGGAAGAGGCGGAGGTCGGAGATGGTGCGGAGTTCAGGGGGTAAGTCGTTCCAGAGGGCTGGGCCCGCCACAGAGAAGGCTCTCCCCCTGGGTGTCGCCAGTCGGCATTGTCCAGCCGACGGCACCCTGAGGAGGCCCTCTCTGTGGGAGCGTATCGGTCTGAGGAATGTATGGGGCAGGAGGCGGTCTCGCATATAAGAGAGCTTAATAATTATTGTATTATTTATATTTGAAGGCAGGGGCTCCAAGCTTGGCAACTTTAAGACTTGTGGACTTCAACTTCCAAATTTACCAGTCATGGGGAATTCTGAGAGTCGAAGTCCACAAATCTTAAAAGTTGCCAAGTTTAGAGATCCTTGTTTTAAAGTTAACAAGATACTATTTCAACATGAGTAAATCCTTTCCAAGAGTCAGGGTTACAGCTAGTGCCAAGATTATTTGAATTATATTCATGTAAAGCTCTTAATTCAATTGAATTTACCTTTAATGTTATAGTATAACATTTATAATAATGTATAATTTTTAAACTTGCCCACTGTCATACAGCGCTAAAAGTAGTCCTCAATTTAACAACTGATTGTTTAATGACAGAAGTTAGGGTGGAGACCCCAAAACTATTTGCAATCCGATTTTGAAGTTACCGTATTTTTCAGAGTATAAGACGCACCTTTTTCCTCTAAAAAGAGGTTGAAAATCTTGGTGCGTCTTATACACCAAATACAGCATTTTTTTTGCCTCCTGAAGCCCCGTCCCCTTCACCAAAATTGCCGTACATAGCCTTATGAAGGCTTTCAGACAACTCCTGGGGGCTGGGGAGGGCAGAAATTAGCAAAAAATGCCCCCCTTTTTTGCTTAATTTTGCCCCCCTCCCATCTCCCAGGAGCACTCTATAAGTCTCCATAAGGCTATGCATGCAATTATTTTGACAAAAAATGGCCCATTTTTGTGAAAAACGAGCCATTTTTTGCTCATTTCTGGCCCATCTACACCCCGCCCCCCCAGCACTCTGCAAGCCCTTCCAAGGCTATTCATGTCTTAAAACAAAAAACCTCAGCCCATTTTCGCAAAAAATGGGACATGTTGGGGTGGTTTGCAGAGTGCAAAAACCTCCCCCCCCCCTTTGGAAAGCTGTTTAGTTAAAGGGATTGATGAGAATTACATTGGTCAAGTGCTGTGCCAGCAGTTTTAGGTGCTACAGGTTTTCAGTGATTTTCTTCTCCAGCACATGGGTAAATACACCGGGAAACATCTATGTACCTACCTATCTACTGTATTTCTCTCTCTCTATCCCGCTACCTACCTATCTACACACTCTCTCTTTCTCTCCCTACCTATCTTCTGTATTTCTCTCTCTCTCTCTATTTCTCTCTCTCTATCCCTCTACCTACCTAATTATCTACACACTCTCTCCCTACATACCTACTTTATTTCTCTCTCTCCCCCTTTATCCACCTATCTACCTACCTACTCTCTGTCTACCTCCCCCTACCTATCTACTGTATTTCTCTCTCTATTTTTCTCTCTATCTCTCTACCAAACTACCTACTCTCTCTATATATATTTCTCTCTCTCTCTACCTATCTACACACACACACTCTCTCTACCTACCTACTGTATTTCTCTCTCTCTCTCTTTCTCTCTCTCTATCCCTCTACCTACCTAATTATCTACACACACTCTCCCTACATACCTACTTTATTTCTCTCTCTCCCCCTTTATCCACCTATCTACCTACCTACTCTCTGTCTACCTCCCCCTACCTATCTACTGTATTTCTCTCTCTATTTTTCTCTCTATCTCTCTACCAAACTTCTATATTTCTCTCTCTCTCTACCTATCTACACACATACACTCTCTCTACCTACCTACTGTATTTCTCTCTCTCTCTCTCTCTCTCTCTCTCTCTCTCTCTCTCTCTCTCTCTCTCTCTCTCTCCTCTCTCTCTCTCTCTCTCTCTCCCTTTATCTACCAACCTACCTACCTACTCTTTCTCTCCCTCCCTCCCTCCTGTATTTCTCTCTCTCTCTCTTCCTCTCTATCCCTCTATCTACCTACCTACTTTTTTTAAAAAAAATTGCCTCTTCAAAACCTGGGTGTGTTTTATACTCCGGTGCATTTTAATACTCTGAAAAATGCGGTACATTGGCTACAACCCTTCCCCTTTTGTAGTCACATTTTGGATGCTTGATAACTGGCTCAACTTCACTGCTGTTTGTGATGCCCTACGACTATGCTTTTTGACATTTTGGGGGGTTTTGTTTTCGGTATTTATCTTCAACTTCTGGCCAAAAAATACTCATTGTGTAAAATTGATTCCCTTAATGACTGCTGTGCTTGCTTAGCAACTACTGCAAAAAATTCATAAAATCCAATCCAATCACATGGTCACCTGCTTACCAACTGCAAAAACCTATGACCATAATTCCAGGCTCAGTTATAGTCGTAAGTCTATTTCTCATTGAAATTGTAGGGCATGTGTTTCTGTTTTGCTGTTTCTGTAATGACATTTATCACCTGTATCTAAGTTGCCTTCTAAAGAGATTTGCTGGCAGACCAGACAAATTTTGCATTTCATTTCTTTCAGATCATAATGCTAACATTAACCTTTATGGTTATCATTTTTCAGAGTTTGTATCATTAGGTAACAGATAGTGAAACATGAGAATTATTATTTGGTCTGACCATGAACAAAAGATGCAATTTAGCAATCCTATCTAAAAATTTATGTGAGAGTTATTTTATATTACTGTATTTTATAACTGACAATATTATTTTATATTTTGCAAAGTACTTTTGTAATTTAGTGATTTAATCTTTAGTATTTAAATTTTAAATCCTATAGCACTTGTATTTTATTGCCTTATTTTATTCTTACCTAATTTAATAAGATTTTTTAAATGTTTTTCCATCTGACTTCTGTAAAATCTAATATAAAGCTATAATTAAAATGTTCTATTTTAGGCTCATACATAGTGTTTGATTATAGTTTTAGTTTTAATTTACAGTTGGTAAACATAAAAAAATAACACTTATAAATACAAAATTATGGATCAATTTTGTATTATCAATTTTACATTTTAAAGACCAAATTAGGTCAACTAAACAAGCGATATTATGTTTCATATTTCACCATACTTTGGCTTGGGGTCCAGTGTCACTTGTAGTGAACATGTCAGTGAGTCTCAGTCTTCCAATTACATTGGCTTGAATGTTGCTGTATTTGTGACTGCTTCTGTTCCTATCATAGATACTATTTGATCAGCCTCCATATGCTGGCTGTTATTTGTCTCTCTCCATCCCAAGAACACGAGCCAGATTAATAGCAAAATTGATCTGTCTCCACCATTCTGCTGCATTAAGAATTCTAGCAGGAAATATCTTTCTTTCACTATAGCTGGATATTGTTTTTATTATTTTTAATAATAGTTTTGAATACTGTGGTCAGCTATTGTTGTGTAAGTGCAATGCATACCTTAATTTCCTAGTACTTTGAGTTTTACCTGAAGCTAAGGAGGGATCCAATTTTTAAAGAATGTATTACAGCCCACTCCAACCAATATCAGGCCAAAAAAATTAAATCAAACAGAGAACTGTGACTGATCCCCAGTGGCGTAGCGTGGGTTGTCAGCACCCGGGGCAAGGCAAGTAATTTGTGCCCCCTAACCCTTCCCCAGATAGTCCCTCGCTCCGCTTTCAAACCACAATAAAAGTGGGAAGAGATGGAAAAGTGCGCGCATCGGGGGCAGGGGGGAGCGGGAGGGGACGCCCTGCGCGGGGAGGGGGCGCGGCGCTGGGGGGTCCCGGGGGGAAAGGGTGGGGGCGGAGGGGGATGAGGAGCGGAAGGGGGTGTCTGGCGGGGGGCGGCGTTCCTCCTCCCCCCTCCTCCTGCTCGGCCGGGGTGTCAATTTGCAGCGGGAGCTCCTCCTCCGCCTCCGCCTCCTTCCCGGCCCCTCGCTCGCATTCTCGACCCTCCCCGGGTGGGCTGAGCAGGGGACCCCTCCGGCCGCCGGAGCGAGCGACTTCCACCCCGGCTCTCTCCGCCGCCTCCGCCCAGGCTTCCCCGTTCGGTGCCGCCTGCCCTTTTCCCGCCTCTCCGCGCTCCCTCGACGCCGCAGGAGGGGAAGCTCCGTGGCACCTCCGCCTCCCTTCCCGCGAGTGTCAAAACTTTGTCGGGGTGGCGGCGGCGGGACGGGGCTGAGGCGGGAGGCCGGCCTGAGGCAGGCGGGGTGCACGGTGCGAGCGCGCCCCCCCAGATGTTGCGCCCGGTGCGGCCGGCCCCCCCTGCACCCCCCACGCTACGCCTCTGCTGATCCCACATTTTCAGGTTGAAGCAACAAGGTGTTGGTTTTCTGGGGCAGGACTGATGCTTTGTGACAGCTGAGATCAAGCTAGCCCACTCCTTAATATTTCAAAAGCTTTGAGATGGAGTTCCAGAATATCTTCTGATTTTATTAGGCCATCTTTATTTCTTGTTTTTATTGTTTTATGTTTAAATAATATTCTTTTACTATTTTATGGCAGCTATACTATTAATGTTTTACTTGGTTTTTAATAATAATATATATAAGCTACTGACACTTTTTGGGCTGTGATGGGTAGATAAGTAATAATTCATTCTTAACTCTGTTCATTTTATCTAAATATTGTTTGGGATACTCATTAATTCTAATTTTATGTCATATAATAAATTCACCATATCTAGTAATAATCTGCTTTATAAAGTTTAAAAAATAAGTATTCTCTCTCTCTTTCTCTCCCTCAACCACTCTTTATATATTGTAAGGTGTTTTTTTTTATTTTTACATTTTTATATTTTATTTCTCACATTTTAGTTTGGACATTGACATGACATCTCAGTAAACTTTACTTTGTATTTCAGTTGTACTCGAATCCTTTTTTAAAATAAATTCATTATTACTAGTTTTCTACAGTCTGTGATGGATTTAAATTTAACTCTCCTCCTAGCCTGGTAGAAGTAGATTTTTCATATGTCCATCACCCCATAATAATTTTTGTGTCCCGCTAAAAATGTTACACCAACAGTGAAGCAGATCTAGTTAATAGGTTGAGATTGACGAGTGTTAAAAAGGGTTAAAGCCAATGAAGTTCTATGGAAATTGGGAAGCAATTTAAATTGTCACACTGTAGTTACTCCCCACACCTTCTATAGCATTTATCAATCACTAGTAGAGCTACTCTGAAGACAGACAGTCACAACTCAGCCTCTGCCTGTTCAATTGTACAGACTAAATCTACATCCACCACATAGTTTTTTTACATTCCAGCAAGAGGGAACAATAATAATTAAATTTTGAGGCCTTGCTCATGATCACTCATGACTTGGTCATGGCCTATCTGGATTATTGCAATGCTCTCATCATGGGGCTACTACCCTTGAGGACCATCCAGAAACTTCATCTGGGTCCAGAATGCAGCATCATACATAGTGATGGGGGTCTCTAGATTTGCCCATGTAAGGTTGTTTGAACTACAGTGGCTTTCAGCTTCTTTCTGGTGCAATTCAATTTGCTGATCATTACCTTTAATGCTCTGAATAGCACAGGGCCTACTTAGCTGTGGGACCATCTTTCCCTAAGGACCACCCTTCCTACCAGGTGAAATAGGATGGGCATGCTCCTAGTTGCTTTCCCCTCAATATCTAATGGAAGCTAAGAAACCTGCCCTTTTTATGGCAGTCTCTACTCTATGGAACACTCTACAGTTTGGCAAGCCTTCCATAAAGATTGCAGATCTCATCCCCCTCACCCCCTTCCCCAAGTACTTGGAAAAGATTGGATAATTTACACATTAGAAGTTTGATTTGGTGCCAGGTCTTTGTTGATTTTAACATTTTAACGTTTTAATATGTTTAGTTTTATAATTTTAATATAATTTTATAGATTGTTTTTATTTTGGAGCCACCCAGAATTGGTTGGAAAGTGGGCAGGTATATAAATGTTTTAAAGAAACAAACAAGCAAACAGACAAATAAATAACGTTTGGTAGTATAATTTTGCTCATGGTTTGAAAATGGGAAAAAACAGCTTAGAACAGAATGGCTTGTTTTGTTTAAACACTTTAAAATGAAATCTATAATCAACTTACACTCTCCTTGCTAAGCAGATACCAGGGAACAATTTACAGAGGAGGATGCCCAAAGTGAAGTGGACGATGACAAGAAGGCAACCCCAGATCTCCAGTGCTCAGTCTCTGTGGACTCTGCCAACACCAATTGTTCGATTGGGGTTGAAGCAAAAAGCAGGTTAGCGAGGCAGATTTAGAATGAGTGAGAGGATGGCTGAGACTTTTATATGTCGCCTGCTACTTTTTTTTTAGACTTTTGATTTATCTATAAGTAATTTAATTGTGTTTATTCTGTTCATTCCTAACCAAGAGAGAGGTAGATTCATGCTTATAACTTTTTTCTAAATTTATAATAGTGATTCTAATAGTATTTTGGATGATATGGAAATCAGAAATCAGTCACTTTATTAACTAAATTTTAAAACAGATTTATTCTGCCTTTTTAAGTAAAAGCACTGAAAATAGTGAACCAGTTTGGATTTGTTTTTCTGCTTCACAAGAAAATCTTAGCAAATTTATTTCTTCATTTATATACCACCTTTGGCAGCAAAAATACCTAATAACCCTTCCTCCCCCTGTTTTCCTCATAAAAAAAACCTATAAAATAGTTTGGGCTAAGATTTAGAAAGTGAATGGCCCAAGGTCCCCAACTGGCTTTCATATCTAAGGCAGTACTAGAACTCAGTCTCCTGGTTTCTAGGCTGGTGTCTTAACCACTTGAACAAACTGGCTCTCAAATTTAGTCAAAATGAGTCCAAATCAATTGTAAATTAAGATTACACACTGAATTTAGAACTTAAATGCACAACCTGTGTGATCAACAGATTTTGGGGGGCAAGCTGAAAATAATAATTAGGTGGGAGGGTGACATTTGTGTGTGTGTGTGTGTGTTTAGTTTTTTTTACAGTGTGGTTTTTCTTCATTTCAACTTAAACTGGTAAGAAACAATGCTGTCAGTTTTAAGCAAACCTAGACAGCAAGGAAAGAAAAATCCCTATCCTAGGGCAACATATTGGTAGTTTTGCTCAAGCTTTAGGTTGGCTTCTCTGAGACCTTCCAGAGAATGCTGTCAAATTATGATTTTAACCTAACAGAAAAATCTATTAAATAGATTGTCACATTTAAGAAATTAATTTTAAATTAATATTATCTTTTAAATGAAATTATGATTAAATTTAGGGTTTCATCCTGGCTATGACAACTTTTGCAGTGCAGTTCTTGATGTGCTACACAGCCTGAAAAGAGTTGCACCCCATACTATAGGCAACCCCAGGAATACTTAGCATTGGATTTTTTAAAATTCATCTGGGATAACTTTGTGAAAACATTTACAGGTGAAGTTAGATCTAGTTTAAATATTAATACTTTATTTGCATTTTTAAATACCATTTGAACTTTCTCTTTTGCCTTTCTGGTCTTTTTTATTTTTGGTCTGCTTGTTGTAGCAGTGAACAGGTCTGCGCTTTTTGTTACTGTGGGGAACGCAGCTCATTAGGACAAGGCGAGCTTAAACAATTCAGTCCAACTCCAGGGTTTATTGCTCCATGGAACAACCAGCCCTTAAATATCAATGAAACTGTTGACAGCAACGATACCATTGATGAGAGTATTCCAAGGCAGAACCCAGTCCTCCACAAAGCAAGAGGACAAAAAAAGTAAGCATTTCTATCTGTTACAAAATAAAAACTATTTTATCTAATATTTTCTCCCAAAGCATAAATAATATTTTGAAGCAGCATGCGGTTTTGGTCTGCTTATCTGTTTGTTTAATAAAACAAATGTTAGATGTTAGCAAGGCATACATCCAGAGTTTCCTAAGTGGCAGCTGAAAAATCAAAAGCAGAAGTTTCTTACAGAATATAGGAATACATTGGTTGACAGAAAGTGTAAAACAACTGAGTAGAAATGAACACACAAACGCACCCACAAACCTGGAGCAAGAGTGGTTAGAAATGAGAGTGATAAGCCAAGGTGAAGCTGGATTTAGACCCAGAGGCTGTGATACTGCAGAATGAATCTTCAAATAAAATTGAGAAACATTCCTATCACCAGACCGTTTTGGGGTTACTGTTCTATAATCCTGGAAGGAGAAGCTGTACAGCTGTAAAAATATCTGACACTGAAACTTTCTTTTTAATCCCATTTTGTTTTCTTCATTTTTGCATTTACTTAATATGATCTATGCCTAAGCAGCATTCTGTTGTAGCTGGGTTTTTTTTTAGTTTGAATGATGCACTTATACATTGAAAAAAAATACTTAAAGAGTCTTGAACTGATTAATCAAAGTTTTTGTAGCTTATGGGAAAGTGCAAAATTAATTTACTTGGAACAGCTAACCATCTCTGTCCCCAAGGAGGGTGATGCAATCATACTTCTAGTGCCATCCTGGCTAGTCTCCAAATTTAGCTACTAAAGGGGATTGTTCATTGGAGTTTCCTTTATTGGTGTGATTTCTGGGCTGGTTCCAGTCAGATAAAAGCATTGAAGTAGGAAATGAAACAAAAACTATGCAAAATAAGTATCTTGACTGATTTAAAATGGATCATTTTAAAGGAGAGTCTACATTACAATATTTTAACATATTGAAAATACTCTAACTTTTTATTTGAATAGCTATAATTTGTTTTTCCTTTTTTTGATTCAATTTAAGTATAGAAACTTTTAAAGTAAAAAAGCTAATTTATTCTACGTAGAATTTATTCTACGTAGAATAAATGTATTGAATATGCATTCAGTTACATGTCAATAAATCAGTAACAGGTATTTGAAGAATTTCAAATGTTCTGAATGTAGAGGTGAAATTTACAATGATTTGAAATTTAATTAGACGTATTCCTGATCAGTATTAACACTTTGTCACTCTTATGGTGTTGCAGATCAAGGTACATTTTTGTTTTATATATATATGTAATTTGTGCTGAAGTATTTTCTAAAATTGAAATGCAAATTATTTATATCTAAGTCACATGAAATGAGTTAATAATTAATTTTAGTGAAATAATATTTGCTGTAGAAAATAATGGAGATTACCTTGACAGAACTAGAGAAGAACTATTATATATTAGAAGGATGGGAGATAAAACATTATCTCACAAAGGTAAACAGGTACTCCTTAACTATATGGTGACAGTTTGAAATTACAACAGAACTGAAAACTGAACTTCTAACTGTTTTTCACACTTAACAACCATTGCAGCATCTCTATGGTCATGTGATCAAACTTTGGACGCTTGGCAACTAACTCATTTATGATAATTGCAGTGTCCCAGGGTCATGTGATCATCTTTTGTTATTTTATGATAAGCAAAATTCTGGAGGCAAGGTGCACCACCGAATAATTGTCCTGACAGAATAATTAATCAGTGGAAAAATTTGCCTCCAAAAGTTGTGAAAGCTCCAACACTGGAAGAGATTGGACAATCTCTTCAGATTCACTTAAATTACTGTGTTACTAATTTAACAACTGGGATGATTCACTTAGCTATGGCTAGAAAAATTGTAAAACGGGGCAAAATTCACTTAATAATTGTCTTAATTGTCATAATTTTTGAGCTCAATTGTGATCTACATGTAGTTCTAATCTTCCTGCAGAATGGACTTGGGGGGGGGGTGTCTTTCTATTGGGGTTGGCATCAATCTTGCAAATCCATTGGTGGTTTAATGCCCTTCCTCCTTATATCCCAATGAATCAGGAAGGAGCTACCTGTGTCATTTCTGAAAATTATCTTCTTAGGACTTAAAGAATGTTTCAGCCCTCTCTCCTTGTGTAATGGTGCTTGCATATTTCTCTCAAGGTTATTGCCTTTATTCTCCACATCAGTAGTTAAAAGTCTTTATAAATTAATTATTAAACCATTATTATTAAACATTTTTTGCTTATGCAGTTGTTCCACAGAGATGACGCTACCTAGAAATGTTTATACAACTCTTGATAATCCAATTTAAACGTGTTTGCATCTCATTTAAGAATAGTGGTCTCTGTTGTGTATTTGGGTTCTGGGTTTTCTCTTAAATTGGAATTCTTAACTTTACGTGGGCTTAGCTTTCTGCCATTATATAAGCAAAGCATTTTTAATTATAAGGAATGTTTATTTATTTTTTTTATTTCTCAACCACCCAACTCCCTCGGAAAGGGGCTCTGATCAACGTACAATACAGTCAATAAAATAAACTATTTAAATCAGAACAATTTAGGATTTAAAAAAATATTTATATAATTGATTCAAATGGATAATCTGGCAAAGGTGACTAGCAACATGTTAAAGCAACAAAAACAGCCTGGGCAAAGAATAAAAAACCAAAAATGTCACCAAGGATAAACCCAACAAAATAATTGATGAGCTGGCAAAAGGCCATTTGACTTCAGGCCCTGGAGCCCATGTAGGCCTTCACTTGAAAGACCTTTTATGAAAGGCCAGGATTAGGGGCAATGTGATCTAGGATAGTAGAGCCTTTAGGGAGGTGGGCTCTATGAAACAGATATGGATTTAAAAATCCATGAAGCTATAGCTCGATTAGGATGGAAAAGTTAGGCGTTTTCTTTCCCAAAATTGAAACAATTTGACAAATACAAAATATCTGGTATTATCTCCAAAGCCTGATATATCTGAAAGGTAGTCACTCTTTTAACTTCTTCTTTGCAAGTTAGTAGGAATAAACCTGAGGAACAGGAGCAACCAAGACAATGGTCAGATAAAAGGAACCTGAATCCAGGACATAACTATAACCCCAAAAAACATCTCGGACTTGACCCTTCCTAGTTCTCGCAAATATAAAGGGAAGGAGAGAGAAAGAATATTTAGACTGGCAAGATTCTGTTACTGGAACTTTATACAAGTAGTTCTTGACACTTAGTGACCATTCAAGGTTATGCAGACCTCCACAAAATATTTATGATCCAATTTTGAAATTTCCACATCACTCTCCCTCCCCTGCAGTCATTTTGAGGATTCAGAAACTGACCCACATTTATGGCTGTTTGTAGTTTCCTGGAGTAACACGATGACGATTTACAGTGGTTTTGCTGTAAACTGGTTTTTACTTCTGATTTAAAAAAATAGCAAACAATGAGTTTGCTTAACAAGCACACTATTCACTTAATAACTTCTGCAAAAATGTTATAAAACTTGTCCAGTTACATAGTGGTCTACTTTATGATCATCATGGCTTACAATTCTAATAGCCAGGCTCAATTACAGCAATAAGTCGAGCACTACCTGTAATAAAACTAGTACCAACATTCGATACCATTGGCCATTATATCCTTTTAGGCCACCTGAGAGAGCTAGGGGTGGATGACACAGTTTCATGCTGGTTCCTCCGATTCCGGTCGGATTCCTCCGATTCCAGTCCTAAGCGATGTTGATAGGGCAGCACTTGTGGTCCCTGCTTTGTGGAATGCCAGAACTTGGTCTTTTCTCTACATGAAACTACTGGGTGAGATCATTTGTCACCAAGGGATGAGGAATCACAACTACTCTAATGATACCCAGTTACATATCTCCATCCCAAGGGAAGAGAATTATGCTGTGGGCATTATTTTGCAGTCCTTGTAAGCTGTGGAGGCCTGGATGGGGAACAATAGCTGAACCCTAATAAAATAGAATGAATGTAGGTGAGCCCCTCTGTAGCTCTACACTACCCCAGAAAGACCCAGTTCGTAAGACCTGGGGGCCTCTTGGATTTACAGTTCCGGCTCAAAGAATGGCTGGCAGACATGCCTAGACGGGCCTTTGCTCAACTTTGTATTGTGTGCCAATTACATTTTTTTACGGATACGATGATTCTCAGTTCAGTCACTCATGCCGTGGTCATCTCTCATCTTGGAACACGCTCTACATCCATGACGGCGAACCCATGGCACGTGTGCCAAAGGTGCCACACAGAGCCCTCTCTGTGGGTACATGCCATTTGCCAGCTGCTCTTCCGGTTTCTGGTGCAAGATGGTCTTTGTGGGCACCGGAGTGTTGGAAAACGGCCAAAAAAACGGCCAAAAACCAGGCTGTTTTTAGGACTTTTTCAGACTGTTTTTTGGGCTAGAAAATGGCCTGAAAATGGTCCAAAAATGGTGTGAAAAAGTTCCAAAAATGCCCCCAAAACAGGCATATGCACGCCAGTCAATTGATCTTCATGTTTCTGGTGCTCTGGCGCACATGTGCGCATGTACACATGTGCATGCATGCATGTTCCAGTTTCAGCACTCAGTGCCGAAAATGTTTGCCATCACTGCTCTACATGGAGCTACCCTTGAAAATTATCTGGAAGCTTCAGCTGGTGCAGAATGTGATTGTACAAACTATACAGATAGTCCTCCACTTAATTTAATTTAATTTAATTTATTCAAATTTATACCCCGCACCTTCTCCTAACAAAGGACCCAGGGCGGCGCACAGGAAAATTAAAAAACAATACAAATATACAAAAATACCATTTTGAAAAAACTATTAAACCCGTACCCTGTGCTAAAATACTGTAAAATACCCCTAATTAAAATCTAGCTAATAACAGTCAGGAACAGGGAGGTTATGCTAGGCCGGTTTGTTGGAATAGGTGCGTTTTAAGATGTTGGCGGAAAAGGCGGAGGGGGGCAGGTCGTTCCAGAGGGTAGGGCCCGCCACAGAGAAGGCCCTTCCCCTGGGTGTCGCCAACCGGCATTGCCCGGCCGACGGCACCCTGAGAAGGCCCTCTTTGTGGGAGCGGATCGGTCAAAGGGATGTATGGGGCAGGAGACGGTCTCACATATAGCTAGGCCCCGAGCCATGGAGCGCTTTGAAGATGGTCGTCAACACCTTGAAGCGCACCCGAAAGGCCACAGGTAGCCAGTGCAGCTCGCGCAGGAGAAGTGTTATATGGGAATGCCTAGAGGCTCCCATGATCACCCGCGCGGCTGCATTCTGGACTAACTGTAACCTTCGAGTGTACCTCAAGGGGAGCCCCATGTAGAGAGCGTTACAGTAGTCAAGCCGGGACATCAGAAGCTCCCATATAACACCAATCCTGCGTGAGCTGCATTGGCTTCCTGTGGTCTTTCGGGTGCGCTTCAAGGTCTTGACGACCATCTTTAAAGCGCTCCATGGCTCGGGGCCTAGTTATATGCGAGACCCTCTCGTGCCCCATACATCCCTTAGACCGATACGCTCCCACAGAGAGGGCCTTCTCAGGGTGCCGTCGGCCGGACAATGCCGACTGGCGACACCCAGGGGAAGAGTCTTCTCTGTGGCGGGCCCTGCCCTTTGGAACGACCTACCCCCTGAACTCCGGACCATCACCGACCTCCGCCTCTTCCGCCAATGTCTAAAGACATACTTTTTTCATCAAGCCGGCCTAGCCTAACCTCCCATGGGGACTGTAGAAAAGTTTTAAATTGGGTTTTAATTAATAATTGGTTTTAGCACAGGTTTGGGATCTAATATATATTTTAAATTATTTATGTTCTATTTTTGTATGTTTTTTAAATCCCCTGTGTGCCGCCCTGGGTCCTTTGCGGAGAAGGGCGGGATATAAATGTAATAAATAAAATAAATAAATAAATAAATCATGAGTGCTTGAGTGACTGTGCGGAGGGCAGCCCAGTCCAGTAAGGGGCGCAATTGGCATATCAAGCGTACCTGATAAAATGCCCCCCTGGCCACAGCTGTCACATGATCCTCCATGGACAGCCGGGAGTCCAGGAGGACACCCAAATTGCGCGCCCTCTCCACGGGGGCCAGTATTTCCCAATGGCCAGTGTTGGACTTACCTGACTGAACCGGGGTGCTGGAAACCACAGCCACTCAGTCTTGGACGGGTTGAAACCCGTACGGCCTCCAAACACCGGGACAGCACCTCGGCGGCATCGTTGGGGTGGTCTGGGGTGGATATGTACAACTGAGTATCATCAGCGTACAGATGGTATCATCAGCGTACAGATGGTATCCCATCCCAAAACCACGGATGATCTCACCTAGCGGCTTCATATAGGTGTTGAACAGGAGAGGTGAGAGGACCGACCCCTGAGGAACCCCACATAAGAGGGGCCTCGAGGCTGACCTCTGCTCCCCTGCCAACACACATTGCAACCGACCAGAGAGGTAGGACGAGAACCACCGTAATACGGTGCCTCTCACCCCCAACGCCCCCAGTCGGTGCAATAGGATACCATGGTCGATGGTATCAAAAGCCGCTGAGAGGTCTAATAGGACTAGGATAGAGGAACATCCCCTATCCTGCGCCCTCCAGAGATCATCCACCAACGCGGCCAATGCCGTCTCGGTACTGTGACTGGGTCGGAAGCCGGACTGGCGCGGGTCTAGATAATCAATTTCCTCCAGGTGCCGAGGAAACTGTTGAGCTACCACACTCTCTACAACCTTAGTTAAAAAGTGATGGTTGGAGACTGGACGGTAATTTTCCAACAATGCTGGGTCCAGGGAAGGCTTGTTGAGGAGGGGCCTCACCACCGCCTCTTTCAAGGCGGTAGGCAAGTACCCCTCACTCAAGGAAGCGTTCATGATATCCTGGAGCCAGCCTCGTGTAACCTCGCAGGATGCCAGTACAAGCCAGGAGGGACACGGGTCCAATAAACATGTGGTGACCTTGAGTCTCCTCGACAGCCTGTCCATATCCTCGGTAGTAACAATTGACTTATGACCACAATTGAGCCCAAAATTTTTGTTGTGAGTTTTGCCCCATTTTATGACCTTTTTTGCCACAATTGTTATGTGACTCTGTCTTCCCCTTTGACTATGTTTGTCAGAAGGTTACAAAAGTGATCATGCTGACTCCAGAACAGTGCAATCGTCGTAAATATGAGTCAGATCCCAATTGTCTGAATATTGATCACATGATCTTGGGGCTCTTGCAATGGTCATAAGTCACATTTTTCAGTGCTGTTCTGGCTTTGAATGGTCACTAAATGAACTGTTGTAAATCGAGGACTACCCATATTGGGTGCCAGAAAATGGGTGCATATAACACCTTAGCTTGTAAGAATTGCATTGGGTGCCAGTTTGCTTCCTGGTCCAGTTCATGGGGTTGGTTGCTATCTATAAAGCCTGAGATAGGGCCAGATTACATAATGGAACTATCTCTGCCCCCGTACATTGGCTGGTCCCACCTTGTCAGTCAGGAAGGTATGTTGCAGATTCCTTCACATACCTCCTTTCTAGATTTTCAAGCTGTTTTTATATTTTGACATATTATTGCATATCACCCAAAAATCCCTTTCCGAGAGAAAAGAGTGGTTCAAAAACGTGAAAAATAAATACATCCATAACTTTGGTTTCCTAGTCTGGTCTACCTCAAAGAGTTGACAACAGCATGTTGAAAGAAGATGTCCCTTTCATTCTCTGTCATTTTGTCATGCTGGTTAAACATTGGGAAGGCAAGCATATGAAAAAAACTGATTTCCCTTCAAGGCAGTTGCCCTTGAAGTTAGTATGTGACCTAGGAGGATTTAGTTGGTACCACTTCTCTGCCCAAATGTGGGGTTGTGGTCACACTTGCTAGTTCTGGGGCTCTAAATTGTCTCATTCTAGATAAAATTGATTTCTGCTAAGTGGAGTTACTATTTCATGTTGCCTGCTGTGCAGCAGAAATATAATTTAGTGTACCAAGGCATAGGAAAATACAGCACTTATTTCTTTTCTGTCTTTTTATTCCATGCTCTTGCCCTTTTTCTTCCAGTCAAATCATCATTTTAACAAGTATACAGAGGAGACTGTTTGTTCAGAGTAAAGCTCATTTATGAAGAACCAAGTAAATTACAAAAATTATAGCTCTCCCATGAATAAACCAATGCTGCATTTTTGGGGAGTAAAAAAAAAACAAGTTGGTATTTTACAATAAAGGAACAAGTTGATTAGCAGTGCAATCATGCTTTAACCAAATGATTTTTTAAAATCACATTATTACTTTATTGTCTAAAACATTTTACTCTTATGTTAATGTGTAAAACACATCCTGTATGTGCTATCTATAATTATATAAATATTTCTTGTGCCCTATGCAGAGAACAGAATATAACAGCCTGTACCTGTATAAACATTGAAGCTACTCCTGATGATCAGGTAGTCAAAGTCTGGGATGAACTTAGGATGGTTGGCTTACCAGATGACATTGATGTCCAAGCCTTATTTGAACCAACAGGTATTCTTCACATATTCTTCACATATTCTTAACTGGACATTTAACTCATTCAAAACATTTTTATTTATTTCTGCCTTTTTTTGGGTGGGAGGGCAATTTCATTCTCTTTTAAAAGAAATAATAATAATAATAATAATAATAGTATTTTGCCATAATTGTAGCCATATGAGGCTTTAAGGATTGAATATGAGTACATGTTGCAATATCCAGTTTATGACCCTAATGAAGCTTGTGAAATACAGGTAGTCCTTGACTTACAACTGTTTGTTTAATGAACATTCAAAATTACAGCGGTACCGAAAAAAAGTGATATACAACCAATCCATGCACTTGGCAACTGTCACAATATCCCCCATGGTCAGAATTCGGGCACTTTGCAAGTGGGGTGTATTTACAAAGTTTGCAATATCCCATGGTCATGTGATCACAATTGGCAACCTTCCCAGCTGGTTTCTGACAAGCAGAGTCAGTGAGGGAAATCCAGATCCACTTAATAACTGAGCATTCTCTTAGCAACTGCAGCAATTCACTTAACAACCGTGGCAAAAAAGATCATAAAATCAGGTATGACTTCCTTAAGGACCACTGTGCTTACTGGTGGAAATTCTGGTCCCAGTTGTGGTCATAAGCTGAGGACCAACTATATTTAGGTAAAAGTTTCCATTTAAAATTTTAAACTGCCCCGTTTAATCCATTGTAATGTTTCATTTGTGTTACAGTTTTTCTGATATGTATGTATGTATGTATGTATGTATGTATGTATGTATGTATGTATGTATGTATGTAAATATTTTATCATTGGTCCAAGTTGGACTGGTCTTCTAGGCTTTAAAAGGATCTTTTTAATCCTGCTACCTGTTTTAATAGAGCATGGTGGGCTGGAAGTCCAGAACTTTTAACAGGTATAAATTGAACTGAGTTTTGATCCCCAAGATTAACACAACAGATAAATGTTTACATGTTGAAATTCGAAATTTATATCTAATGCCTTTAACAACAACTTCTTAGATTCAATATTAAATAGTGCAATATTTCACACTAATTAGGCAGAAAGAGCTTTGTTGTACCATAACTAGGGCCTTCTACTACATTATCCAGAAACATCTTCATGTCACATGGTAGTAACACATGTGGGTATGAATTCTTATGAGATCTCAGTTTACAGAAATTCTCATAAGACCCTAATATTAGATTCCAAATTTCATAGGATCAAGTTATGCTATTTGTCTTTCTGTTATACATTGGTGCTTTTTTCTATTCCCTTTGAAGCTGAAAGTTAGATATTACTTGGCAAAAAGGGGCCAAACTAATTGATTAATTTGCTAACATCATGTGTTAGGCTATTGTTGGGCTCATCACCGCTGTGCGGAATGGTCACTGGAAGTTTGCCAGACAGAAGAGCAGCTGCCAGCGAACGTGGACAAAGCTGTTGTCTCAGGGAGCACAAAAGTGAGTTTGAAAATAACTAAGGTTATATATTTTCTAGAAATATAGTAAAATCTAAATTCTGTGTCATAAATGCTGAAAACGTTATGGAATCCAGTGATGGCATTTGCAGGTTACTTCAAAATACATATGAAATATGTTTTTCAGTTATTAATTTCTATGATGAAATCAATAAAAACAAAGTGGGAGGTGATACATTTCACTGGCAAAATGTCAGCCTCCAGATAACTAAGTAATCAGTTTTTATCCCACTTCCCAGACTTGCAAGCAAGGAGGATTTTTTTTTTAAACAAGACCTTTAAGTGGTTTCTATATTTAAGTTTACTGTAAAGATTTTGGCCCAGTAATCAATCAATTTTAAATACATTGATTTTAGGTGTATGTGAACACATTTGCAATAAATAGATTTATGTATTCTTCTAAATGTATACATTACATTTAATACATATACATGATATTCTGGTAAGATAATATAAAGACTTTACTGAGGTTGGAGAAATTGAAGGGGATGAAATATCTTTTAAGGATAAATTTAAATGGTATACATGGTAACTTTATATTGGTACTAATGGGAGGGACATTTTGTGAGTTCAGAGTATAGAAAATACTATTTCCATGATATGCTTTTTAATTGGCTTCAGGATTTTTTTGCTGAGGGAGGATGTCTTTTGTTTTTTAATGCAATTATGGGATGCTCTGCCTCTTAGTTTCCTGATATGGTTAGTGCCTGTTTTATAAATTATACAAAAATGTAGGAAGGATTAGCTGTGCCGTGGAAGTGTTGAACATGCAGGTATAAAATTTGCAACGTTAAATGCAATTTAATGTTTATATCTTTAAGAGAGGAAAAGAATTCGTGTCATGTCATATAACAGCAACATTTATTCTCTATTCGAGTTGCTTTTCTAAGCCATCGTTGGATTTTAGAGTGCTGTTTTACATCTTTCTAAGAATTTAGATCCCTCCCTTGAATTATAAACCCCTCTGCATATTAATAGATATCCCACCTCATGAAAATGAAAATATGTTTTGCTGAATGCCCTTATTTGCATGTAAATAATAATCTTTTGGATAAAACAGTAATGTTTTTCATGTTTAGTTGAAACATTCATATTTAACGGCAGCAAAAGAACTAGTTTATAGATAAGTAAATAGTGGTACAGTATACAGTATGCTTTCAGTTTGTTTTCTTTAAGGAAAACATAACTTAACAAATATGGGCATGCCAGAACCAAAACACCTTTCCTACTTTGCATCCAACTACAGGCAGGCCTCGACTTAACAATCTTTTATTTAGCAATAATTTAAAGTTACTGGAAGGCACCAAAAAAGTGATTTACAACCAGTCCTTGCGCTTATAATTTCACAGCATCCCCATGGCCGTGTGATGAAAATTTGGGTGCTTGGCAACCAGCATGTATTTACGATGGTTACAGCATCCTGGATTCAATTGCAACCTTTCTAGACGGCTTCCAACATAGTCAGTGAAAGAAGCCTGATTCGCCTAATAATTGCGATTCACTTACCAACTGCACTGATTTAGTTAATAACTGTGGCAAAAAAAGGTCATAAAATTGGGTAGAACCCATTTAACCGTCTTACTTAGCAATAGAAATTCTGGTCCCAATTGTTGTTGTAAGTCGAGGATTACCTATACACATCTGTTTAAAGAGAGCATACCCTCTTTTTTTTTTTTAAAGTCAGCTACCCCACTAAAGTTTTTAAAGATTTAATTAAACTAATGGTTATTTTTATCTATAAAATTTAAAATCTGTTTCAAATGTATGTAGTTTTCTTTGTCAATGAATTGGCTAAATGTAACATCTTTTTAAATTATGCCTTGCTTACGAAAGTCACTAATGGTTGGTTTATCATGTGGCAATTGGAGATTGCTATTTGAAAAATGCGAATCTATTCTTAGTGATTTCAAATTAGATTATATCTTTATTTTTTATGTCACTGCTTTTAACATATTAACTTACTTTTATTTGAATGGCCTTGTAATGGTAATTCACATTTTGATCATCAACACAGTTGGACTGCTGTAATCTTCTCTTAAGTGAGGCTGTTTTGGAAATGATTTAGAAGTGGACACTGGTCCAATATGCAGAAACCAGACTTTGGCATGGCAATCCTGCTGTTGCAAGTTCTTAAGGTTGCTACACTCATTAGCAGTAAGCTATTGTGATCATAGGATAAAGTCTTTCTCTGTAGTGATCCCCATTTTTTGGAAGACAGTTACACCCCTCCCCTGACATGCTTATTCTTGCATTGTTGGACATTTCTGAGCTTACATATTGGAACAAATTATATGTAAGATAAAGAGATAATCCATACTGTCCGCTTTCTTACCCCTTAATTCCCCCCCCCCCTCGGAATAGATAATTATTTTTATTTTAACAAGGATATGCTCTTTTAAAGTAATAAGATTTAAAGATAATTTGTTCTTTAAAATTTAATGTTTATAAGTATAATATATATGCTTTGTTTCATAGGGTATTCAGGGAAGGAGGGAGGGAAGGAAGGAAGGTCAATGGAAAATGGAAATATGGTCATTGAATTGAAAGAGAAAAACCTTCCAAACTGTTTTACATATTTATTTAAGAAAGTCCTAATCCAATTGTAAAGGGGTTTACTCAGACCCCATTGGGACTACTGTGTCCAGTTAAGGAGACCTTATTTAAACAAAAACATGGATAAGATTGAATGAGTTCAGAGATAGGCAATAGAAACCTTGGTGTAAGCTCTGAGAGACAAAAACATATTAGGAGAGATTGGAGAAACTTAATATGTACCGTCTGGAGGACAGAAGGAAAAGTGGGGACATGATTGAAACCTTCAAATATATTAAGGGTGTGAATAAGGTTCTAGAAGAATTTTCAATATTAAGCAAAAATGAAGAACACAGGGGCATAACCTCAACTGACAGATGGGAAGTTCAAAAGTAATGTTAAAAAATATTATTTCAGAGAAAGGGTAGTGCAGAGGTCCCCAACCCCCAGGCTGTGGCCCAGTAAAAGAGAAAATCATATAATCAATTAATGGGATCTGCAACATTCCCTGTCTCCCCACTCTGGTGGGTCAGGTAGATGTGACTTGCAAGAGATGATCCTTCAGATAACTTGGTCCCAAGTCAGGAAGGACTTTAAAGGTGACAGTCAGAACCTTGAATTGCACCTGGAAGCGAATCGGCAACCAATGCAGCTCCTGCAGGAGAGGTGGTTCATGTGCACACCGAGGTCTGCACAAAACGATGCAGGCATTTTGCACAAACTGGAGCTTCCAGATGCTCTTCATGGGCAGCCCCATGTAGAGTGCATTGCAATAGTTAAGACGGGAAGTGACTAGGGCATAGTGATCATGAGTAGGATTGTTGGTCCAGGAAAGGGCGTAACTTGTGCAAAACCTGCAGTTGAGCAAAGGCCCTCCTGGCCATGACCACCACCTGATCTTTGAGCAGGTATCACGAGTCCAGGAGAACCCCTAGATTATGCCCAGGGTCTGTTTGGGGTAGTGCCACCCGATCTAAGACCAATTCTTCCTGGGCCAAAGAACTCCAAATCCAGGGCCACTTGGTTTCATTTCAACCCATTGCTCCCCATCCAGCCCCTAACAGCCTGCAGGCATGTCAAGATGGAGGACACTGCATCACTTAACTCACCGCAGGCTGAGACATACAGCCGAGTATCATATTCTCTATTAATATTCTGTATTAATATTAATGAATTATGTTTGTAAAACCTACATTTTCATAAATTTGGATTTTTAATAGCTTATGTTCAGGTTTTTCAGCTGTACTAAACATAATAAATTAAGCATATTCTAAAAAAACTCTAATAGAGTTGAGAATTGCTTCTTCTAAATACTGCAGTTCCAGGGAAGGTAGCACAGAAGGGTTGTTTCCTCCCCCCCCCCCTTTTTTTCTTCTTCTTCTTCTGGTAATAAAGCTACCTGCAATTGCTTTTTTTCTTGGCAAAGTGCAGAGAACCAGGCGTTCTTTACTTTCTCATAATGTTCTTTCTCGGGTACTGCATCTCTGCCAATTTTAGTAGCTCAATAGATGGAACAAAAAACCTACTTCTGATGTTTCAGAAATTCTGAGATCCTAAACATACAAGTTTTCTCTTTCACATGAAAAAAATATTAATCAACAAATAAAAACAGCTCCAAAATAAAAGCTCGGCTAACCTCTCCTGCAACTATTGATAATTGAATTACAAGTTGAAATAACTAAGAACTGATGTATTTATTTCCCGGGAGGGAAAATTAAAAGAATTTGCGCTTGGCTTCATATGAGGGAACTTTCTGTTCATTATGTCAAATGCACAAGAACTTTATTTGAATAACCATTATACTCTTTGAGATTAGTTTTATTCTGAATAATTGAACTGCTGTAGATTAACTGAAAGCTTGCTTAAGTTGCAGTGAAGTCTGCCTTTAGGGTTTGCCAAATTATATTGCTATGAACATCCTGGGCTTTCATGTCTTAATATTTTTACATTATTGTCCATGCATTCTGTCAGATTGCCTTTGAAGAAAATCTTCAACAAGTGAAGAATGCCTCTATTTGTGCTCTAAGTATTCATCATTGCACTCAAGATAAACCTCGCCTTTATTATCCCTACCTTAATTAAAAAGACAAAAATATTCCACAAAGAATTCGTCCTACACCGAAACACAGAACTATTCTAAGTTAAGCCTCCTTGAAATACAACAGTAGCATTTCATCTTTTTTCAAGTGTTGAGATGGCAACGACATAACCCATAGACTAGTTGCCCAAGTTGCTGGAGATTTTTTAAGCTGCCCTCCATCTCCTCCTTTTGAAGGAGAGCACAGTAGGGGGCTAAGAACTTCATTCTTTGGTTTCCCCTCTTCCTGCATTTCACTCTTGCCCTTTAACAGAACAAAGCCATCATGTGAAGGAGGTGTCCCCTTTCTCCCCCAAAAGAGAAGAAAATGGATCAAGCATGTTGAAATGTGCAGCACTTTCACATGTGGCTGTTCCTCATCCTGGGACCATGGAAGGAGTGAGCAGTGATTATCCCTGTCTTGGTAGAAAGGGACCTTGTAATAGGTTGGAGGGAGTAGACAAATGAGCAGGATTTCATAGAATCATATCAAAGGATGGATTGTTGTTGTTGTTAGATGCGAAGTTGTGCCTTACCCATTGCAACCCCATGGACAACGTTCCTCCGGGCCTTCCTGTTGTCTACCATCCTCTGGAGTCCATTTAAGCTCACACCTACTGCTTTGGTAACTCCATCCAGCCACTTCATTCTCTGTCACCCCGTTCTTCTTTTGCCCTCAGTCTTTCCCAGCATGAGGCTCTTCTCCAGTGAGTCCTTCCTTCTCTTTAGGTGGCTGAAGTATTTGAGTTTCACCTTCAGGATCTGGCCTTCTAAAAGCAGTCAGGGTTGATCTCCTCTGAAACCCCATGGACAGTACCAAAAGGATGGATATGGGAAAGCAGTTCTGCACTTGTTCTATTTTTGCTATTTTTACAATAGTAGCAAAAGATTGGAAATTTGATTGGAGGCAGGAGGCTGAGGAAGAATTCATATATCTTCCTTGGAAACTGAAGCTTCCCTTTAACATACTGTCTGACCTCAATAGACCATATGTAGTTCTAAAGCTGCTACATCTTTCATTCTTGGTCAGGCTGTTTGAGGCTGTTTGGGAGGTACAGTTCAGGAGTATCTGGAAGTCCACAGAATTAATTAAAATATAACTATTAAAAGTTAGTAACTGTTATCTTGCTGGATGAAAAGTCTTCATTGTTATAGCCCTTGGTCTAATGAAAAATGATCTTCATGCAGCCTTCATGTCAACTTGAGTTTGCAATTGTCACTTTAGCAGCAATTCAACTGCAAGTAGTCCTTGGTAGTCCTAACAATCTCTGCTTCAGTGACCAGTTCAAATTACAATGGCACTGAACAAATGGTACTTATGACTGATCCTCAAAATTCTGAGCAGCACAGTGCAGCTATCGTCACATAATCACATTCCAGGTTCTTAGCAATGGACTTAGCAATGAGCTTCACATAATTCCCAACCTATGGTCCTTCCGACGCGCCTAAAAAGTTGGCTTTTCCAGCAAGCCAGCATGGCCTGAATAAAATAAATGATTAATTTAATTGTTAATTTTAATTTAATTGTTAAAATTTTATTGTAGAAGTCAATTGGGTTTTTGGGATATTCTATTTAATCTCCCTTTTAACTTTTGTAATATGTGTTTTTTATGTTGTATGCCACCCTGAGTCCTTTGGGAGAAGGGAGGCATTTTAATCCAATAAACCTAAACCTAACAACTTACATTTACAATAGTTGCTACCATTTATGTTCTTTCCTTCTGGCTTTTCACAAGGAAGCCAATGGAAAATCCAAACTCACAAGTCTCCAACCTCCCCTCCCACCAACGGCATCTTACCTGCCCACTGGCATGCTTGTGAGCTGCCTGGGATATGCCACTTCCTTCTGCCTTGTTCATTGACTTTGCATGTTGGAAGCTGCAGGGAAGTTGCAAGGAGCTCAAGGAGCTACAATCTCCACTTGATGATGGCAAGAGGAAGTGCCTGGGTTGCCTTTGCTAAGCAATACCACCGTTGGGTGAAACTACCTATATTATGTTTTTAAATTAGAATTGAATCATTTTATTATGGCTTTTCTCTGGAGTTTTTCAGAGTGCTCTGCTTCTTTGAGGTAGATACCTTGCTCATGCCAGCCATAATAAGTGGTCATTCCATTGCTATCCAATTTTTAAAAAAATTTGAAAAATGACTTAAGGTACTGTTGTTTTCAATTTAGTTAAAACGTCATTAGAGTATCATTTTTTTCTCCCAGAACTAATTTGCAAATTACATTTAAGGCTGGGAGGGCTTTTTTTTTTCTTTTTGGATATTTCAGCCACCCATTGCTAGGAATTTAGCAGATGTTTTTTCCATTCAAAAATGCTTGTTAAAATATTATATGTGTATTTTAAACATAGCTTGTTAATAAAGAAAATTAATACTTCATCTAGTTATTTAGTTTTTAGTACATTGCTATGACAATACATAACATGCACCTTGTAAATAACTTGATCTGTAAGAATTCCAACATCTACCAATATATACACGTTATCTGTTTTGCCTTATAGTCTTTATAGTCCCTTTCTGACGGAGTCAAAATTGAGCACTGTTTTTATGTTGGGGACCCAGTTAAGAAGGTATGGAATGCATTAGATTGAATAATACATGCAACTAAGTAACCAGAATCTAGCTGGTTGTATTCCTTCAGAAATTACATGATAAATAGTATTGTAATTCTGCTGTCAAGCTTATTCAGATTTTCACTTACTTTTTAATAAGTTACTCAGACAATGAATAATGAAATATTTTACATGACAAATTTATCATTGCAATCTTTGGAACATTTTTATTATTCCAAGTTTGATCCTATAGCCATATATTTGGTAGCTTGTTTTAGAGGTACCAGTAATATGGAATATTTTCATTGCAAAGCTTTCTTAGTAGTATACACCGAGAAATAACTTTCTTTTTAGCAACCCTCTTTTTTCCCTCTACTGAAATGCTGCCCCTTGATTTCCCATAAAAGCATCAAAAGAAAATCCTGTTAGAAATATTCCATATCAATGCACTCTTGGCAGTGAAGCAGGGTAGCAAAGAAAGGCTTGTAAGAATTTTCTTCAGTGATGTGGAAAAAGACTCTTTCTTGAACTCTACATTTGTATGTCTGTTCTAGAATGGAAGAAGAGAGTCTGTCCCTACAAAGAACTTTCAAAGAGAGTTTTGATGCTGAATAAAATAAAATAAAATAAAAAATTGAATACTTCGCTTTGAGCCTAAATGCTCAAAGAAAAAACAGAGTGGTGAAGACAAAAATGCACAAAAATACAGATGCAAAAACCTACAAGCCTGTTAAAGGTTCATAGAATAATCTGTATTCCAGGTGAATCCCACTGTAATCTTTTATATACTATCAACGCTGGTTTGTGAATTCCTAGAATTAATATATTATGATAGAACTTTTCCATATTTATTTTTATTAACTGGTAAAGAAACATTTACATCCAGACTTGGATCTAGACGAGAACACAGATGTAACATGATTGTTAAAAACAGGCTTCTCTTCTTCAGACCTCTGAAAAAACTCCTGCTCCTCCCCAAACTTTGTGAAGAGAAAGGCCTATCTGATTAATATTGATTTCTATTGGAATTTTGAATGAAATGGACCTAATATATATTTACTTTACCTAAGCAGTTTGTAGAGCACTCTATGATATTTTGATGTGAATACCCAAGTATGACCTCTTCTGGTTTGAAAATATATTCAGAGAGCACTTACCAGTACGGTAGTTTCATATTAAGCTGAAGAGACATTGCAGTGGAGTCCCTTGTACTCAGTCCTGAGCCTGAGCAGATTCATGAAGTTTCCAATTGGATGCTTATAAATTTTCAGAAAATTCAGGGAGTTATCTAATATTTAATCTAGAAGAAACAAAGCTGAAAAACTCTTGTTGAATTAGAGAAGCCCATTAAAAATAATTACATGAGGCTTAGCAGAGAGAAATGCAGATTTATTCTCTATCACACACACACATACACACACACATAAGATGGAGGATACTTGGCTCAGTAATGGGAATCAAGATACTGAGATGGGATGCATATAAATTATTATAAAATTATTCCATTTTTAATGCTTTATTGTATTGATTAAATTGTACTGCCCGCAGCCCCTCTCTGAGACAGATGGATGGTTAAATAGTGTGTGAAAAGCAAACAAATAAACCGAGGAAAAGTGGATCTTGGAATTATAGTAAATAACAACCTAAATATAAGTCAATACTGTGATGCAAATGTTAAATCTGCATTTTTCAAATTCATCAATAAAGAGATATTTTTCAAATAATGGAAAGAAGACATTTTATTTTATTCTGTGATACTGAAACATGATCTTATATTAAGTGTCAAATTCAAGGCACTTCAATTTAACAAGAATTAAGAGAAACTAAAAACTGGTGCAAAGAAGAGCAATAAGGTTGACAGTGGAATTGGAAACTAAATCTTAACTGGAAAGACTGAAAATGCTAGGTGTGTTTTCCCTTGAAACTATTCAGCTAATGGTACGGCAGTTAGGCTATGATTGGACCTCGTTAGAGCTTTAAAGATTGTCACTCAGAAGATGATGATAAGATATCTTCTTTATAATTTTAAACTGCGACCACAAAATAATGACCTTAAGTTATAAGAATGCAGATTCCAAATGAATGCTAGAAACATTTCCTAACAATAAGAGTGATTAGTGACAGTGGAACCAATTATAGAAGAAATTGGTGAGCCTCTCTTCTCTGGATATATTCAGGCAAGAAGATGAACTAAAACAGTTGTGTCACATCCATCACCACAGCAACCAATCACATCTTTCTTGCTTTCCTTTAAAAGAAGCTCGGGTAGCTCAGTTCTATATTTGTTGTTTAGGTGAGACTTTGTGGGGAGTTTAGAGATGGACTTAATAAAGGTAGGTCATTTTAAATAATTGATTTCATATAAATACATGTCTTGCTTCATTTAGAAAATTGTAAATTATAAATCAAAATGTGCCCAGGTAATTTTAATGGTAAGAGGTGCAATTTGGATTTTAAAAACAAATATTTAAAGAATGTCAAGGATGTATCTATTTTGCCTCCTGATATTTATACAGTGAGTGACATATATTACAATTTGTTTTATTAATTTGCAAATATGAATTAACAGCTGTGGAACGTTATAAGCAATAAAATTAGCTATGCAAGAAAGAACACTATATACTGAAGTAAATACTGAGGGAAACTAATTTTCTTTAATTACTTATAGTTACAAATAGTTTTTAATATAAATACAACATTAATGGGTAAAATAGCTTGAAGAAGGAAGTTTACTTGAATGCTTGCAAACAATTGAAAATAAAATGAAATCCTAATTCCACTACTTTATACGCACATATACATAGTATTATAGCAAATTGTTTAATAATATTCAAGGGGAATAGAAATAACCTTAGTTTCAGTACTGTTTCTAAGTAATAAGCTTATTTCAGTGTTATAATTGTAAAGGAACTTATGTAATAAATTGCTTGGCAGAAGTTTTCAAGCATATTTCTTATGGAATCCTTGTTCTAAAAAATAACTTTTCAAGAAATTGAGAGCTGGGTTTGAATGGCTCTAATTGTAAATAGATTAGGCAATTGCAATAAACTTTTTCCCATTATTTTCTGTCCAAAATTCATTAGAACATTTTATATTTCCATTTTGCCTAAAATAAATTAGATTACCTGTACTGAAGCAACTATAATTAGTTAATTGTAATTGTGTTGGGTTCAACTCTTGTGACTATATGAAAAAAAATTCATGATACTTAATAATACCTCTTCAGAATTCTGTTTAGTAATCTCGTTGATCCTGTTCATCCAACCAATGTTTTTCCTTTCTCCTTCCCCCAAGTTTACAAAAAATGAGAAATTTTATAATCCATCAATTATTCTTATTATCTGTCTAAAATATCATAGATGTGGTTACTCAGTGGAGATCAACTTGTTATTGTTATGAGACTGGGCTGCTGATTGGTTCTTAGTGCAATTTAATAAGTAATAATCTGCAAATTCATAATTCAAAGTAATTTTTTCTCTTCTTTTTCAGCATCCACTTTTAAAAGCTGCACATTACCATTAGAGCATTGCTTTAATTATTCTTATCTTTGTTGTGATGGAAATATGCTTATCCTTTATGATCTGGTCTACATTTGTTATTGCCTTTCCCCCTAGGATTATACTTCTATATCATCCATTTTTATTTATTAAACCTAAGAAAACAAAACTGTTTACCACTGTCACTTCCTCACCATCAACTGTTAGTTCACTCATATGCTGGCTGACATTATCTCTGCCTTCTTAATATTTAACTATAACCAAGATTTTTCATTTTCCATTTTAATTTACAAATTAAAATGTTCTTCTGAGTTGCCTTAATCTTCTGATAATAAAGTGATGTTTGCATATCTCAAATTGTTAATATTTCAGCCTCCAAAGCTTCATCACTTTGAGTCCTGCTGTTAAGCAAATGGTATTTCCTGAAGAAGTAAAACGCATTTAAGGACAATGTGCATCCCTATTTCACACCTTTCCTCTTTTGAATGAAGTTGTTTCTCCAAATGACTTCTTTCAGTAGCTTTTTGTTCTTTGCAAAAGTTCCTCAGATGAATAATCAGTATTCTGGTATATTCATTAGCCTTTTATGCGTTAAACATTCAGGTATAATCTTCACTACCAAGTGAAGCAAAGTAGTGAGGTAGTGGTCAGCAAAGCAAAGGTAAAACCATTTCTTTTATTTTGGTATGTGATTTTGTGTTTCTAATCTTTTCTCAAACGTGGCTATTCATTTGGCAACTTTTCTCTTCAGGTAGAATTCTGTTTTTCTTTTATATATGACCCTAAATAAAATATGGAAGAATTAGTACAGTGGTTCAGTCGTTTACCAATTCTCTTGTGTTTGTGTTCTTCCATATATACACATTTTTTTCTTTCTCTAGGCTATACAATCTTACTCCATACAATATTCTTCTTTTACAACTTATTTCAGCAGCACCTGTCATATCTCACTTTGCAGTGCTGTCAGTTCCTGAATATATTCTCTCTCTCAAGATGTTTCTTGTCATTCTACAATTCAGTTTGCAAAAGATTTCTGTACAATATTTCATAAGCCTCAAGGATCAATGCAGGTTTTGAAAAATTAAGGAACATTGCAATAGATGTCTTCGTATACATTATCAGAAGAAAATAACAAGTAATCAGGTGAAGGAAATAACCAGGCTGAGGCCAAGGGAGGGCACATCAATTTGAAGTCCCTTTGTGCCCGCAAGAGATCTAAGTCCAGCCTACATAATCAGACTTCCTCCCAATTCCAGAAATCCAGACAGAGACTTAACTATCATTTTTCTAATGTCCTCTCCATGTTCTTTTGGAATTTCTCTAAATCTTAAACAAAATTCTTTCCCCCCAAGTTCCAATAATAACAAATTCTCAAACTCCTTCTATCTCTTCCCATTTATAATTCTGTTTTACTTTCCAAAACTGTAATTTGTTGTAAGTGTGCAGTCCCTTGCCCTACAGATTTTCCAAACTTTCCCAACTACTTTTAAAATATTTTTTTATCTCTGAAAATCCTTCTTCCATGTCTTAAATGTTGCATTCATCTTTTTATCAGATTATTCAAACCACTTCTGCAATAAGTCTGATAAAATATCCTTATCAATAAGTTATTCTAGTGAACCCCTGGATCCTTCTCTCAGTTTGGTAATTTTTCTTGTGGTTGCCATGGTGAGAACGTGAAAAAATGTCAGTTACTATGTGAGAATAAAAGGCAGGCTTCTTTTAGTTCCAGTTGGCTCTCTTTGGTCACAATCAGACTGCCTAACTCATATTATTGCAGCCTCATTTTGTAAAATCCACATTGATTGTCCTTATACATAAACCAGTCACCTTCCCACAGAGTCTGGTCTGTTAGTTTAATTAAATTTACTATTTTCAAAGACACTTTGATCAAAGAAAAAAATTATTTCTACTTTTTAAGAAAAAAACCAGTCCTTTTACAACTGATATTTATAATAATATGATATGATATGTAATATCTATAATATAATAAAGACGTGTCAGAGAGTCATTACATGAAAAGCAAAAAGAACAAAATGCTTGAGAGGCAGATGAAATTGAGATGGAAGCCAGGGTCTGCATTTCGCCATAAGGTGGTCAAAATCCCATTTTCTTTATTTTATTTGGATTTGCATTAACATTGCCAGCTCATTTCTTTTATCTGCTCCAAAAATGTCAAACTTCTTGAGTTCTGCATGCTAATTCAATCTGTTTTGTTCACATTTTTAATTGGACAATTCAGAGATGTAATAATGCTATATCTTTTCATCATAGGCCCTAGGATTAAAATGCTGACTAGTGCTATAGGTATTGTATATGGAATTTGGTATTCTATGTCTAAAATAATTAAGAAACATAGCCTTTAGAGGCAACCTATTGTGCTCCTCTCAGCCTTTGCCATGAACATAACCATGGGTGCTTTAACTTGAATATTTTATCAAATACCTTTTATATGGGATTTATTTCATCCCAGAATTCAAAGGTTTCTTTTTGGTCTTTCAAAACCTAGGAAAAACAGATGTTTAACAATGAATTACTAACTAATGCTTCTCTTTGTTGGTTTTTAAATTGGACTGAGAGTTATAGTGTGAAACGTTCCCTTCATTTGATATTCAGGATTTACATATTACAAGACACATTTTCTTATGTATTTCCTGATGAGACATATATGTCTTCTTGAAGGTCTTTGCCCAGATGTCCCACAAAATTAAGTAAATTAACTCCTGCACATAGAATATCTTCTGTAAAAAAGATTTCCTGGCATAAACATTTCATCTTTTTCAGTACCAAGAAAACGCCATTCTTTTCTTACATACAGGCATTACACTTCTGCTAGTTTTAATTTTGAGAATTAAGAACCATGAAGTAAGTCTGACAGGTGTTACGTATTTTGCTTTTGCTTTAATACTATATGTTTTATTCTTTTAATTTTTATTATTTGTCTTTAAATTGCTATTGGGAGGTATAAAAGCATAATGCATCAATTATTAAAAATATAAAAATTAAATGTCACATTATTTACACTGATTTTTACATGATTATTGCCTATGTAAAAGGTTAATACCATGAAGCCAAGAATTCTTAACAAAAAAATAGCATTTGATAAAATGAACTGAATTTTATAAGAACATAAAAAGACATTTGTTGGATGTTCCAATACTCTGTGAATCGTCTACAGTAGTTCCCTATTAAAATCATTTCAATTGGTAGCCATCATCACACTTCCAGGTACCAAATTTCAGAGTTTTTCTATCTATTAAGTAAAAAAAAAAATTGTACTTAATTTTCTTAATCACCAAAAGTGGCAGAACAGAGACTTTCTGGTTGATTTCTATCCCTCACCTCACCCCACTCCAAGTTGTTACATTTGTTTTGAATGGGAGCTTCAGACTGATTTTTTTTCTCCCTTCCAGCTCAACAAACAAGTTTTTAAGTAGAACCCATTCCCCACCAGCACTCTATGCTTGGTTGCTGCAAGTGTTCCTGTTTGAACTTGATTTTGCCACAGTTAGTTTTGTTATAATAATAGAACACTTTATATTGTTGATCTGTTCCATTGTACTAAATATCTCCAATTTGTCCACTGGTTTATTAATACATTTATATGGTCTTAATTGCATTTCATCATGTTGAAAGAGTGTCCCTGCTTATCTTTTTGTTCCAGAGCTCAATGAAAAATATATGTTATGAACATTAAAACCTGAAACGCTATTAGATTGTCTATTTTCATTTGATTATGTCCATGTTATTGTTCTCTGCCGAGGGTTTGCTTCATCCTTATATTCATTTTGACAGCTATCCACATTATAAATTAGATGTCTATTTAAAAACTTCTATTAACCGTGATCTACCTACCTACCTACCCATCCCACCCCCTCTCTGAATCATAAGCTGTTTACAGTTTTACAGTTACATAGGAAAATATTATACTGTTTAATGATGTTCACATAACAGAAAATGTTCTTTTATAAAAAATATCTCAATTTATGACTCCAATTGAGCCCACAAGTCATGGCGGTTGTGAAATGGGTCATTACATGACCAACCTAGTTTTATGACATTTTTTTTGTAGCAGTCTTTAAGTGAATGCAGTGGTTGAAAAGTGAATGCTGCAGTTGTTAAATTAACACCGCAGTTCTGAAATGAATCTATTGCTTGCAATGGACATATTTGCCCATTAAACATCAATTTCTGGCAAAACACATCAAAAATCATGTTCACATGACTGTAGGGCACTGCAAATGTCCATAAATGTGGACCAGTTGCTGAGCACCAAAATGCCACCACATGACCATGGTGTGGGGGGGAGTAGTTGCCAGAACTTCAAATCTTTTTGGTCTGTCGTAACTTTGAATACTTGTTAAGTGACCGTTCATTAAATGAGGACTACCTAAAGAGTTGTTTTTTTAATTTAAAAACCAGATATTCACAGAATAGTTGATGCATGGAACATTCTTAATGCAGTTTATTCTTTTATACTTCCGAAAACTGAAATATATAGAAACAAACTAAATTACACATCATAATGTTTTAAATATATTTAAAAATATTTATGGAGGAGCATTTATATTAAAGTGCCTTAAAGAAATCTCAAATTTTATTTTGAACCATTAGTGAATATCACATGGTACTGGTAGCAAAAAGTGATAAATAACAAGTGTAAATTTATTCCTATTAATGGGTAAAAATCTTGGAAGAGAATAATCATTTGGTAGATTTAACAACATAATTGAGCAGTGTTCTCTGTATAAACCATTTAAAAATTGATCATCTATGATTTCTACCATTGAATAATTGTATTACAAGAGAAACAACTATTAGATTGGATTGCAAAATTAAGAACAGATGGTAAAACTTTATTATAGCTTTATTTCTGGATTAAAGATAATATAAGGCAAATGATAACAATATTTACTTAATTTAGGTAATTGTTACAACTTCTGCTAAGTGTTCACATAATGTTCTTTAGGATTTTTGTAAAACATTTTACCAAATAGTGTAAGAGTAATCTTATTGATTGTTTAAAGCAGAGAGATCTATTGAAACATTTAAATTTAAATTTAAATGTGTGTGTGTGTGTGTGTGTGCGTGTGTGTGTTGGTTTTTTATGAGCTGATCAATAAATAAATCAAAGACAGCTCATAAAAAACTTAACACACATATTAAAAAAAAATTCACACAACGGAACTCATGGCTCTAACAGGGTGTTGTGAAACGTTCACAACACCCTGTTAGAGCCCCATTAAGGGAGGAGACATACTGTTTCCTTTTCTGCCTTTCGGTTCATCACCAGAGACGATCTAGACAGAAAGCCATGATCATCTATGTTGTGTTAATTTTTTTAATATGTGTGTTAGTTTTATGAGCTGATCAATAAATAAATCAGAGAGACTAGGATAGATCTATTTCGAGCTTTTTAGCTCTCATCAGCTAGTCATACCCCGGTTCGAATCCCAGCAAGAGTATGACTAGCTGATGGGAGCTAAAAAGCTCGAAATAGATCTATCCTAGTCTCTCTGATTTATTTATTGATCAGCTCATAAAACTAACATACATACATACATACATACATACATACATACATACATACATACATACATACATACTATTCATTCAAATAAAAGAAATCAATAGAAATAAAAGATAGTGCAAAGTGGTTATTGGAGAAAGAAAAGAAACATTTTTTTCTTCTGTACTCATTTAGTAAGTGCTTGTGAAACAACATACTGTAAAATGTGTAAAACATATTCGACGAATGTAGTCAAATTGAGCAATCCAAAAGGAAAAAACAGGTTATACTAATACAGCTTTTGCTGGTGTAGAAATGAAGCTACTACTTTTTCATGAGCTATTAATTTTCTACTAAATGAGTTCTATATAAACAGCAATAAAAGTTTATGATACATCTGGGGAATCTTATTTAAAGGTAGAATGTTAAAGTTGTTCTCGGAAAATTGGGAAAGCCGCAGAAATGAACAATTCAGTAGAGAGAAAAGAAAGTTATCACGAAAGAACAAAGGAAATTTCCCTAGTTAGACTGTTCCGTATAGAGAGCGTAAATCACTATGTGTGGCTACAATGTCAGAAACACGTTCAGTAATTAAAACATAATCATTCTGCTCTGTTCAATATGACTTTCCACTCCAGCAAATGAGTGAGTTTTGCCTAATGAAAGGAGTCTGTTATCTCCTAGCAACCTCCTCCTTTGTAGCTACATGGGAATGAAGGTTGAGGCTTGGAAAGAAGGAGAGGGGAGGGCGCCTCTGTTTTTTACTCCACTCTCCACTTTGTTTTTGTTTGGAGTAATTGGAGTGATTGAAATTCCAGATCATGAATAACTCAGAAAAATGGTAAGGTTGACACACAAGAAAAATACGAGTCAAAATAGAATCAATCTCATAATTTTTCTATCATACTGGTATTTGTTGTGATTTCTTTAATCATACATTATATCTTCTTAATATTAGACTTCCTCATCATTTGTTAAGAATGCACTGAAACCTATACGCAGGCATAAAAATTATGTGTTGAAATATTTGCAGTATAAGAGGACCTCTAGTAGATCAGATCAGACTAATAATCAACAGCAGCTAATCAAATGCCTCCAAGAGAGATGGGGCAAGAGAATGAGTATTTAACTCAGAGACACTTAGTGAACAATTGAAGCTGTGAGGTGAACCAGAGTTTTTCTATTCTTTAGTCAGCCCCTTAACTACTACACTTCCTTGCTCTTGAGTTAAGAAAGAGGAACTGGCCCAAACTCCCTATGGGAACTTCCATGATTGAGGGGAATTGAATTTGGCCGGGGGGCTAAAAGAGAGTAATTAGTCCATAGTCAGCCAATGGGCTTCTATAGTGAGAGGGAGACTTGAACCTGAGCTCCCCACTTCTTATCTATCCTACATCATATAGTTCTGATATCATTACCTAGTTTTAATAGCATTGCAATGGCATGTAGGCCTATATACCCCCCAGTGAAGCTTTACAGCACAGTCTGGGCATTTTACAACATAGAAGCATTATTTGCTCCCAACAGTCTGAGTCCTCTTTTTACCAACCTTGGAAGGATGGGCATTTGAGTCAACCTTGATACTGCATTTTAACCACTGCACCACCATGCTTTGCTTTGAAATACAAATGTAATATCTTGACATAGAGATGGGTAGACTTCAAGTACCATACCCCACTCAGCATACTGGCTTGGGAATCCTGGAAGTTGAAGTCCATCCATCTTAAAGTTGCCAAGGTTGAAAAACACTTATTTATTGATTTGTACCCCATCTTTCTTCTGCCAACCTAACAGTTCGAAAGCATGTAAAAATGCAAGTAGAAAAATAGGAACCACCTTTGGTGGGAAGGGAACAGCGTTCCATGCGCCTTTGGTGTTGAGTCATGCCGGCCACATGACCACGGAGACGTCTTCGGACAGTGCTGGCTCTTTGGCTTTGAAACGGAGATGAGCACCGCACCCCAGAGCTGGGAACAAGTACCACATATGTGCAAGGGGAACCTTTACCTTTACTCCACCTTTATTGTTTGTACAAACAATTCAAGGCTGCGAATATATCAGACACATTTTTTCCTCCTATTTCCCCCTCCCCCAACAACAATGGGTTGGGGTAAGAGAAAGCGACTGGCCCTAAGCTTTCATGGCTAAGGTGGATTTGAACTCACAGTCTCCTAGTTGCTAGCATGGTACCTTAAGCTGGTCACATGCTTTATATGATATATGCTGTGATATATGCTGTGAATTATAGGTGAATTGTGTTTTTTTTAAAGCCCATATGAAACTTTTATGTGACTCAAAAATGGCAGGGTTTTTAATGTAACAATTTTAAAAACATTTTTATTCATGGACCTTTTAGTAGTCAAATTGATATAAAACAATATACCCAAGTCTTTTGAATCATAATATCTTATTTGTTGTATACAAATGTTTTTGCTGTGGAGAAAGAAATGAGATCTTATTCTTAGCTGCTGTTTCCAAAGCCTCCTAAGCATATTTATTATATCTTTAATAAATGAATTCTGTAAATATTGGTAGTTTTAATGCTTTTATATTTTTTAGTTCTGATTACACGCATACTACCTGGTTTGTTAAGTGGATTTCTTTTGTAAAGTTGTGAAATGCTTTTAATTGCCAGCATAATTACACTATTGGAATTATAATTATTAAATTTTCAGTCTCTACCCATATGTCTTTACTTGGCACCATACATTCTTTTCCACCTTTCTTAGGTTTCTTCAGGCTATTATCATTTTTGAGTTTAACTTATTTATAAAAATAACTGGCTACAAGACTAGTTGTATATATAAAAATATCAAAGTATAGGGCTTGTCACGTGACTTAAAAAGCGTAATGGAAAATATCAAATTATTCTCTCAATAGAGAATTTCCTGGCACTGGTCAGGGCCTTTTATATTTTCTTTTACATGATTATATGACTACATAAACAAAATCAGGTCTGTGGTTACATCTAAGGCAGTAAGAATTTAGTTAATGAAATGAGCTGTAGGTTTAATGAATAATAATAGGGTATTGCAGTGGCTTAATTGATGGATCAGCATTTGTTGTTTCTGAGTGGGAGAAAAACATACATTTTAATCTCAAAATAGAAAGCATTTGAAAATACAGGAAGAATATTAAAAGGGGAAAATAAATTTCTATTTATTAAAGTATGGGTTGAATTCAATCCATTTACTGAAATAATTACAATTTTAAAAATACGGCATTTATTTGTTTATTGTTGTGCCTGCTGAGTGGCCAATTTATGATATGAACAAAGTGTTCATTCCAGTTGTTATACAAAATAAATAGTGAATTTAGAAATAGGCAATCCAAATTCAAGTAGCCAGCTATAAATTTTAGAAAGCTATATGACAGATTTCAGTGTCTTCAGTCATTTCAAAGAAGGAATTAATTTAGGAGAGAAAGCAAAGTATTAAGATTCTGTAAACTCAAGCAATGCTGACTGGCCTTGTGTTTTGTGTTTCAGCGATGTGCATACTGCAAGCACCTTGGAGCCACTATCAAATGCTGTGAAGAGAAATGCACCCACATATATCATTACCCGTGTGCTGCTGGAGCAGGCACATTTCAGGATTTTAATAACTTTTCCCTTCTTTGCCCAGATCACATTGACCAGGCTCCACAAAGATGTAAGTAGCCATATTAAATAATGTTGAAAATATGTAATAGAGCCTCCTAATCAGATGTTTGTTTAGTTATTTCAAATCTCTATGGACTTGATTGGATATTATTTGCACAGATTGGTTTGGCTCCTTGGCTGTTGTTTTCATATTATTGATTTTTTTAAATGTTTTAATTTGTTGCGCAATGGGCATCTATATAAATTGAAGGAATACATTAAAAAATAAAAGGAATTGGAGTAGATAGATCTCCCCAATTTTACTCTTGTGGGTTTTTGTAAGCGCTATGATAGGATGAAGGAATATAGGCAAGGAGATGGTGCAAAATTAATTTTTCCTCTTTCCTGTCTAGTAGCAGTTCAGATTAAATGTTGAGAGTTGCAGAAGTCAGATTGCCTTATTATCAGCTAATTTAAGATCAATTTGTCCTTCTTTCTCATCTTACAGCATCTTTCTTGCAATATAGATGGCTGTTCCTGCTGCACTTTTCTTTTTAAGTAATGGCAATAATTTCTCTAGTACCAGTTTAAATTTAAAGACTATGATCTGTATATAATAGCAGACTTATGTGGACATTTAGTTTTATTTTCTGGGTACATTTTTCATATGTTAGGATTAGGGTTAGGGGTTACGGTTAAATAAGGATTAGGCTTACATAATCCTTATTTAACACCTGAATAAAATTTATAAAAATTTTAAAATATATCTAGAGGTTCCATCTTGTGAAGGTTATTTTCCATATAAAATAACACAGAATTCATCTATTAATTTGTAGCCAAGGAAGAAGCTAACTGTGCAGTATGTGACAGCCCTGGTGACCTGTTAGATCAACTTTTTTGTACAACCTGTGGCCAGCATTACCATGGAATGTGCCTGGATATACAAGTGACACCTATCAAACGAGCAGGTTGGCAGTGCCCTGATTGTAAAGTGTGCCAGAACTGCAAGTAAGCAATATAAATGGAATATAAAGTGTTAAAGCACTGTTCCCTCATTTTAAATTATTGTGTATAGGTAGTCCTTCTTAGTGGTCACAATTGGGGCTAGAAACTCCTTAACTAAATCCTGCAGTCACTAAGTGGAAAATCATGTGATCATGATAGCCTCATGTCTTCTCTTCTATCATTTGTAATTAGTGAATATATCGTTAGCTGGAAATCACATGATCATGACGTACAATTTTACTTTCATGTTCTCCATTAACTCTGATTATTGCTAATCAGTTAGAAAACACACAAAGCTGATCACGTGATTATGGGACATTGCAATGGTCATATATTTTTACACCATTGTAACTTCAAATAATTACTAAGTAAGGCAATTGGTAAGCGAGGCTTACTTGTAGTATTATGAAAAGATGAAGTAAAACCTATGATTTTTTTTTCTGTTGAGTGCATTGGAAGATAGGTTGTTCTAGACATTATCAACAAATGACACTTGCTTTACTATATTTGCTTTACTACATAACCTAAATAGGTTTGCTCCTAGAAATTTTGATTTGTCTACCATTTTTGCTTGCCTGTGATGGTTTCTCTTCTAAAATAATCTTCCCTAGATGTGGTCTGTGTGACCTATGAAGAATGGAGAAAATAATCTTTTGGATATGTTTTTCAATAGAGTTAGAAACCCCTAGCGTGGTTTTAGATAAAATGTTAAATTTAATGTAAAACAAGATGCATCCCCAACTTTTTACACTGTATTTGCTACTCACTGTATCCACTACTCACTGTGTCCATGTAAGTTTCAGAATTGACAAGTGCTATGTAATACTCCACAATTTCTTTAACCACTGTTGAATTTGATATTGCTTTTTAAATCTTGTTTCATATTATTAGATTCTGAGGAGACCTGATAACATAAAATTGCTGTATTTATTCCTTAATATTTGTGAGGCCACGTACTCCCATGCATCATGAATATAATATGCTTTAGGAATGTGCATTGTTTCTTACATTTAAAGATGGAATGGTATATCCATTAGAAAAAAGTTGATACTGGAGATCGCTTCCAGCTTCCGGACAAGAGGGACGTGTTTTCTGACATGTCTGCTGCTTGGTTCTTTTGGTGAGCGCCTTCAGGGGCAGGGGGGCTCCTGTAGAGAGCCCCCACTGTACGGGCGGCTGTGGGAGGCCCCCACCCAGACGGTGGTCGGGGGGGGGGGGCGCGTGCCCATCTCGCTCCAGGAACTGAAAGACAGAATGCGGGGGGAAGAGTCCTCTCTCCAAAGGAGTGCTGGAACAACAAAAGTTTGGAGAACGGGCTGAAACGCCGGAGTTGGAGGACCGTACCGAGACTCTGGACAGCTGCGCGGACTGTGAGTTATTGACTTTAATGCACTCAACTCTTTGAAAAGAAGAATAGAGGGGGGAGTTGCCAGAAACCCCCTCTCTCGGAATTAAGCGGCATTTTAAAATGCTCCCCGGGATCGGGGAGAAGAAGAAAGTGAAACATCCGAATTAACATTAAAGAAAGGGAAATGTATTACCATATATGGAGTTGCTATAGAAACTTTGTATCCGAGTCTCGCTATAGCTAAAATGAAACTTTCGCTAACTCTTCACTACCGCTAATAGGGTGGAAAAATGGCGCTTCTTTGTTCCCAGCAGTAAACATTCTTTGACTTGAGAACATTCCTTCACTTTTACAAGATCAAAGCCACCCAAGCGACTCTCAGTGTTTCTCCCATTGCGAGCCTTTTTACTTTTTTTTTCTTGATGGATGGATGATACAATTGTTTCTCTGGATTTTACACAGTACAAAATTTTGAACTTTGAAACAGACTTTTCCTTCTCTCGGACTTCACTGATTGCCTGCCCATCGACGCCATCTTTTGCCACAAGAACTTAAAATTTTAACAATGGCAGCGAAAAAGCCTCCGTTGGGGAAATCACTTTCCACTCCACCCTCTACAAAGGCTAGTCCATCCTTACAGCAGGCAAAAATTTCTACAATGCTGCCGAAAGAAACATCAGGAGAGGACACCCCACCAACAATAGAAGAGATGCTGCAAAGCATAATGAAGGAAATAAGAGAGATCCGGAAAGACAATATAAGCACAAGTTTGGAATTACTGGAGGCACAAAGAGCTATAACAGAAAACAAACAAAAAATTGATGGGTTGGAGGGAGGGACAGTTGAGATGAGGGAAGAGATGAGGGAATTTCAGAAAGATATTACAGATATTACTGGTCATATGTCAAGAATGGATTTTGAAAAAATGTCTTTTTTCTTAAGGTTTCAAAACGTCCCAGAGTCAGACTCTGAAAATTTAAAAGATTTAATGAGCATGATTTTAGCAGAATATACCAAAAAGAATAAAGAACATATCTGGGGAGATATAGGTCTGGTTTATAGAATTAATTCAGCATATGCCAGAATAAATGATGTACCCAGAGAGATTCATATTAAATTTGTAAAGAGGTCAACAAGGGATGAGATTCTGAGAGTGCAGAGGGGAGGGCCTTTGATATATCAACAAAAAGAAATTGCCATATTGAAACAGATCCCTAAAAAAATTCGAGAAATAAGAAGGAAATATTCCTTCTTATCAAAAAAATTATATAAAAAGGGGTGTGGTTCAAATGGTTAATGCCAGAGGGAATGTTGGTGTTTTGGGAGGGAGGCAGAGCCAGAATTAAAACAGTAGAAGAGGCGGAGGCCTTTCTTAAAAAACACGCCTCAACCCTGGAGGACGAAGTTGTGGGGAGGGGCCATGGCTCCGCCCACCGGCGATAAGGAAGAAGAAGAAACAATAGCAAAGAGGCTAAGATCACAAAAATGATTTTTTTATTTTGTATTGTAACTCCTACATGGATGTTAACACGAACAAATGATTGAATGCATGGAATCTATGACATGAAATGTATGTATCTCTTTCCACCTTTTATTGAAATTATTTTGTATGAAGTCTCGGAGGAGGTTACCAACCCTGACATGGAAGCTCTAAAACATTTGTTAAATACCCTACACACCCCTTTCCTGTTATAAAATTGTAAAATCAATAAAAATTGTTATAAAGAAAAGAGTTGATACTGTGGCATTGATCATAGACATTGTGTTTTATTGAGACTTTAGCATTTTATTAGCCTATTTGCCTACTCTCGCTGTTTATAATCCTCTGCCCTGCTTCTAAGTTAAAATTATTTTATCTCTGGATCCAATATAACCTAAATTATGGATCTCTCCCTTAGGCAGTCTGGAGAAGACAACAAAATGCTTGTCTGTGATACATGTGACAAAGGGTATCATACTTTTTGTTTGCAACCAGTTATGGATTCTGTACCGACAAATGGGTGGAAATGCAAAGTAAGTTTAAATTCAGTTTCCTAAATGTACAGCTTATGTGACATTGAACTGCAAGTTGCATTTTAAGAGTAATATTCAGAAATCTGCAGGACTGATGTTCTTCTGCAGAGCCTTTTCTAGGGAGAACTGCTGCTGCTCAAATGGCGGAATGAAATTTTATTTACATTTTTAATTATTGTTTGTTATTACTGGTATTATACTGCATTGCAAACTGCCCAGCCATCTTTTGAGCAGGTGGCACATAAATATTTGTATTAATAAACTTTAGCAGAAGGTATAAATTGTTGAACGGGGCAATTTAAAAATGTTCTATGTAGGTGGCGTTATTAGTTGATTGAAGTTTCTCTGTTAACTGATGTTTTGATACCATAAAATAGAATGGCTAAAAAAAAGCTCATTTTTTTGGACTTCCAGACCTGCAGGGTATGTGCAGAATGTGGCACACGGATCAGTAGCCAATGGCATCACAATTGCCTTATGTGTGACAGTTGTTATCGTCAACAAGACAACCTGCCTTGCCCTTTCTGCGAAAAATCCCCCTATCCAAACTTGCAAAAAGAAAGGTTGCACTGTCATATGTGTAAAAGGTGAGAAGTGTGCTTTTAATTCTACCTTAATTTAGTCCTCTGCTTGTTGTTAAGGGTTTTTAAATCATTTCAAGGAGAATATATCAATATTACTTTTTTTTGGTACTTAACCTGTTGTATCCACTACTGATCTTAATATCTTACAGAATAGTAATATGCACAGCAGCTGATATTAATTGGCCATGAGACTAAGTGCTTAAACTCTCACCAACCTCTGTAAAATCATATCCTATATCATATAAAAGTTTGACTAAGAAGTGTGGTTGGCTTATTACCATTTATAATGGGACTTATTTCTTGTCAAGAAAAAATATATATAAGTGCACAGAACACAGGTAGTCCTCAACTTACAACAGGTTTGTTAGTGAACATTTAAATTTACAATGGCACTGAAAAAGTCATTTATGACCATTTTTCACACTTACAACCATTGTAACATCCCCATGGTTATGTGATTTACATTTGGATGCTTGACAACTGACTCACATTTATGACGATTGCTGTGTCTAAGTCATGTGATCACTTTTTGCGACTTTCTGACAAGCAGAGTCAATTGTGAAGTCAGATTCACTTAACAACAATGTTACTAATTTAATATGTCTTGGGCTCAATTGTGGTCATAAGTCAAGGACTACCTCTATCCAAGTAAAACAATAAATATTAAAAAGCCTAATTTGAAATGGTCCAAACTTTTGAAAATACTTTCCCACCACCACCACCACTGAAAATGTATATTAGTGGAAGAAATATTCACATTAATCTGAATTCTAAACCTACTATTCCCTGCAGGTGGATACACATAGGATGTGATAAGCCTCCTGACAATGAACTGGATATTCATTTAAAAGAATATATTTGCAGTCTTTGCAAACATTCAGATGTAGATCAAGAACATACACAAATGTGTGAGATGATGGAGATTGAACAACTTTTGCCTGAAGTTGACATAGGTAAGGGCCACCTCTTATCTCTTCATGCCTCTTGATGATTTTTCATTGTAAGTCTATAGATTCCTTCCTTTTCCAGATTATTGATGCAATTATTTTTTAAAGTTTATATTACTGGAATGTCTCGATAAAATTTTCCAGAAAGACCTCCAAATTTTAGTGTGGCTAAATTTCATATTTAATTTTCCTTCCCATCATTTAACTCAACTCTTTACAATGTAGAAACCTACCGTATTTTTCAGGATATAAGACGCACCCAGGTTTTGAAGAGGCAAATTTTTTTTAAAAAGTAGGTAGGTAGATAGAGGAATAGAGAGGGAGAGAAAGAGAAAGAAATACAGTAGGTAGGTAGGGAGAGAGAGAGAGAGAGTAGGTAGGTAGGTAGGTAGGTAGGTAGGTAGGTAGGTAGGTAAATAAAGGGATAGGGAGAGAGAGAAAAAGAGAGAAATACAGTAGGGAGGGAGGGAGACAGAGTGTGTAGTTAGGTAGGTAGATAAAGGGATAAGGAGAGAGAGAGAAATACAGTAGGTAGGTAAGTATGGAGAGAGAGCGTATATAGATAGATAAGCAGGTAGAGGGATAGAGAGAGAGAAATAGAGAGAGAAATATAGTAGATAGGTAGGGGGAGAGAGCGAGAATAGGTAGATGTTTCCAGGTGTATTTATCCATGTGCTGGAGAAGGAAATCACTGATCACCTTTGGAACAAATCTTTGTTTCTGCAGGCACAGTACTTGACCAATGTAATTCTCATCAATCACTCTAAATAAACAGCTTTCCGAAAGGGAACCACCCCCCCCACCTTTTTTGCACTGTGCAAACCTCTGCCAAACGGCCCATTTTATGCCAAAATGGGCCGAGTTTTTTTCAAATAAAAGGCATGAAAAGCCTTGGAGGGGCTTGCAGAGTGCTCCTGGGGGGGCGGGGGAGCCAAAATGAGGAAAAACGGGCCGTTTCTTTTCGTGAAAATGGCCCGTTTTATGGTAAAAAAAATAGCATGCATAGCCCTTGGAGACTTATATAAAGTGCTGCCGGGGGGGGGGGGGAACGCCCTGTTTTTTGCTCATTTCTGCCCTCCCCAGTCCCCAGGAGCTCTCTGGAAGCCTCCATAAGGGTATGCGTGTGGCCATTTTGGTGAAGGGGCGGGTTTTCAGGAGGCAAAAAATGCTGTATTCAATGTATAAGATGCACCCAGATTTTTAGCCTCTTTATAGAGGAAAAAAGGTGCGTCTTATACTCATACGGAAAAATACGGTAATTTAGGAACACTGTTCAGAGTAGAATGGTATTTGTTATCCAAAGTTTTTGCCATGGTTTTAATGAGGAAAGTAATTAGTAAATGTACAAGCTTCATAATGTCTTTGCTTTTGTTTTAATACCTGCGCACATGACATAGAAATGGAAAACATAGATTCAGAAGACATAGGAAACCAGAAGCCGTTAGTACCTGAAGGTGGCCTTGATCAAGAATTGGTGGTTGAATCTTCTACAGATAATGCCCTTTTTTCAACAGCACAAGATCATATATGTATGTATAAAAAATATGATCAGAACTCTAGAATATTTTGAAAATGTAACAACATTTGAGCAGTGTATTTTCTGTTTACAATAATAAGGGTTTTGGAATACAGAGTTCCTAAAGGTTATAGAAGAAACAGATCTGTGTTTCGTATAGCTATTCACCCTGAAATCTTCTGATGAAATATATAATGTAACAACAATTCTTTATTACAGTCAAAGATCAGGGATAAAAGGTATAACTGAAAGAAATAGAAAATAGAAAAATAGACAGCTTTTAATCAGTGGAGTTAGTAACTTATTTTTGGTCTCCTTTTCTTCAGATTTAATTTTTTCTGTTTGTCGTTCTCACGATATAAGAAACTCATTACTTAAGGGTGTGATAACTTTTTAAACTATTCATTTCTTGGTTGAATAATTTAAAAGTATCTTACATTATCATTTTATTGACTTTTTACTAATGATATATAAATGTGAATGAATGGCATTGCATAATTTTGTAAAATAATTATTTCATATCAAAATTAAAGCAGAAGTTTTTAAAAGTAATAATAGGATCTTTGAGAAACTCTCATTTCCTAAATTATACCAGTTTATGAAATATAAATCTGAAAGGTCACAATTCAGTTAAAACTGTCCCAAATAACAAATAGGTTCTTACCCAGATTTTTTTCTGAGAAAGGTAGATTAATAAAGAAACTAATACTGAAATAAAATATTTTATTAGTTTCCGTCTATAACAGGCATGTCCAAAGTCCGGCCCGCGGGCCATTTGCGGCCCAGGGGTCGGTTTAATACGGCCCTCCAACAGCCCTCCCTGCTCTGTGTAAATGTGTTCCTCCCTCTGTCTCTGGGGCTGTGTGGCTGGGAGGGAGGTGGACGGAGGTTACGGACACCTCCTCCCGCAGCGGGGGAGGGAGCAGGCGGGGTGAGCACCCAAGGCTACCGTCATCTTAAGCACCACCGAGGCTGTCGCCCGGCAGGGGCGTCAGGCAGGGAAGCCAGTCACGCTTCCATCGCTGCACGTTCTGGGGCTGCGAAGCTGGGAGGGAGGTGAACACGCGGCCCCAGAACATCCGCTTGGTGCCTGCCGGAGGGAGCCGCGATGGAGCCGCGACCGGCTTCCCTGCCTGCATCAGGCAGGGAAGCCGGTCGCGGCTCCATCGCGGCTCCCTCCGGCGGGCACCACGGCTTTCGTTCTAGGGCCGCGCGTTCACCTCCCTCCCAGCTTCGCAGCGCCAGAACGTGCAGCGATGGAGGCGCGACCGGCTTCCCTGCCTGACGCCCCTGCCGGGCGACAGCCTCGGTGGTGCTTAAGATGACGGTAGCCTTGGGTGCTCACTCCGCCTGCTCCCTCGCCCGCTGCGGGAGGAGGCATCCGTAACCTCCGGCAAACCGGCCCTTCTGCTGCTTCCCGGGGTGGGGGAGGGGAGGGGAGGGGAGAGAGGGAGTGACTGACAGAGACAGAAGGGGAGGGAGGGAAAGACAGAGAGACAGACACAGACAGAGAGAAAGAGAGGGAGGGAGAGAGATGGGGAGAGACACAGATAGAGAATGACACAGGAAGGGATTGAATCGGAGACAGATGGGGAAAGAGGGAGAGACAGACATACAGAGAGAGGGAGGGAGGGAGGGAATCAGAGAGAGTGGCACACACAGAGACAGGGAGAGACAGAGAGGGAGGGAGAGACAGATAGATAGAGACTGATTAAGTGAGTGAGAGACAGACAGACAGACACACACAGAGTGACAGAGAGAAAGAGAGAAAGAGAAAGAAAGAGAGAAAGAGAAAGAAAGAGAGAGAGAAAGAAAGAGACAGAAAGAGAGACAGAAAGAAAGAGAAAAAGAGAGAGAGAAAGAAAGAGAGAGAGAAAAAGGGAAAGAAAGAAAGAGCGAAAGAGAGAGAGAGAGAGAGAAAGAAAGAGAGAGAGAGAGAGAATAATCATAATAATAATTTATTTGCATTTAATTGTAATGGTTCAAAGAATGTTCGGGAAAATGTTCGGCCCTCCACCATGTTCACTTCATCCAATCTGGCCCTCTTTGAAAAAAGTTTGGACACCACTGGTCTATAAGATTTGAAAGATTGCTTGCTATACAATACTCTCTGGGCGGGGTTGCGGCTGTGGGCAGAGTTTGCCTGAAATATTTCCCTTTAACCACTGCGCTATAAGGGGCCGCCTTGGATGTCAGCTAATTGTTCATCATGATATATGTTTTATTTTGTAAATTATGATAACTTAAAAATCCATCAGACTTAATACAAATGTGATAATGTAAATGAAAAGCATGTGTATTTGTCTAATCATGGATGAAATATTCCTTAAAAATGTTGATTACTGGGAATTTCTACTTCATTAAATTTGATACTAAAGTTTATAAATATTCTGGACTAATAAGAAGAAAAATATAATGTTTATGTTATGTGATCCAGTTTGCTGTAGCTCTTAAGGCAGGGGTCCCCAACCCCCGGTCCGCGGACCGGTGCCGGTCCATGGCTTGATAGGAACCGGGCCGCAGGGCCAGAGAGGAGGAGGAGGGAGGACGGGGCAGCCCCCTGGGCAGAGCGCACACCGGGGGCGGGAGAGCGCAGGTGTGGCCGCTCACACCATTGGGGGCCCTAGAGGGGCGAGTGAGCTGACTCACCCACCCCCGCGTGCGCATGCACCGCCTGTTCCCCCTCCCCCCCTCCCCCTCTACACCGGCCGGTCCGCGGAATTTTCTTTAAAATGAAACCGGTCCCTGGTGCAAAAAAGGTTGGGGACCCCTGTCTTAAGGCACTGGCTAGAAACCAGGATATTTTTATTTTTATCCCAGCTTGTGCACAAAGCCAGCTGGGTAACTTGGACCAATCAATCCTTCTTAGTCCTAAGAAGCATGCAATGGCAAAACATTTCTGAAATCCTGCCAAGAAGATTGCAAGTCCACAATAATTCAAAGAAACATATTCTAGTTATATATTCTTATACAGGTAGTTCTTGACTTACTGTTTATTTCATTTAGTTACTGTTTGAAATTATAACACCACTAAAAAAGTGACTGATGATAGTTTTCACACTTATGGCCGTTGTAGCATCTCCATGGTCACATGATCAAAATTTGGATGCTTAGCAACTGATTCATATTTATGATGGTTGCAGAGTCCCGGGGTCATGTTATCACCTTTTGCAACCTTCTGACGAGCAAAGTCAATGGGGAAACCAGATTCTCTTAACAACCACGTTACCTGCTTAACCACTGCAGTGATTCAATTAATACTTGTGACAAGAAAGGTCATAAAATGGTGTGAAATTTAGTATTTGTCTTGTTTACAACATAAATTTGGGACTCAATTCTGATTGTAAGTCAAGAACTACAACTATAAAGGAGGCATGGACATGACATAAATTTATACAATTATAAAAAATGTTTCCCCTTTTATAAATGGTAAAATCTGGGCTTCTTAATTGAATGGACATGTGTTTGGTACCTAAAGATAAAAGATATTTCTTATGTGGTATATAGATTGTAGATTTTTATTTCAGGTTGTGGTAAGAAAAATTATATTTAGGTTAGATAAATATGTGAAGGGATAGATTTACCAATAATTAACAGCAAGACGCTAACTGGAATCATGTTTTCATGTAGAGTAACAGAATTAAAATTCAGAGTTCAAAAGCAGTCAGGGTAGACATTTATCTGCTTTCCACTTTCAAACTTTTAAGGAAAAAATTGTATTTTTGAAAGGATGCCACTTTCTATTACAGTACGATCGTCTGAGACTAAAGTACAATATCCGCATTTGTTTCAGGCCTCTCATTAGATGAAAAGAAATACGAACTGAAGAACCATGTCTCCAATCATTTTGATACAGAAGAAGGGGAAACTTCTGTTAAAAATACTCCTGCCTCTGATAGCAATCCCTCTGATAAAAAGAGGGAAGCCCCAGAAAATATTCCAGAAATATCACAGCAAGAATCAGATAAACAAGCTGAAGAAACAAAACCATCAGAGACAAGCACTGAGTTGGTGGAAGTGCCCCAAGAGGAATGTCAGCTTCTTCAGATGGAACCAGAGAATATATCCAAGATACCTGAAACTTTCATTTTGGCTGGCAAGGAGCCAATCTTCAGTCCTAAGAAAGAACAGTCTGAAATAGTAGCCGCTCTAGGAAGTACAGACGGAATAGAGACTCCTGAAGAGTCACCTCTTCCTCAAAGTGAAAGTTGTGCAACTGAGAGTTGCCAGTTGCCAGACAAACCTTCGGAATCATCACCCGAGATGTTTTCCCCACCTACATCCTCTGTTGAAATAAGCAAACTTGTTGATGGATCTTCCTTGCTGACATCTTCGCTAGAGCCCAGCGCATCCCACGACATGTTGCGATGTCAGATGTCACCATTAGAGTCTGCTGCGGTCCTTCCAACCACATTTGTATCCCTCACTCCAAAAATTGGAATGGGAAAACCTGCTATCACTAAAAGAAAGTTTTCTCCTGGGAGACCAAGGTCAAGACAGGTAAGTGTATTTGCTAAAACTCATTGCAACCTAATACAGGTAGCATCACCATTGAAGCTACAATGGTATTGAAAGAAATGACTTGTGATTGTTTTTCCCACTTCAAGACCACTGCATTGTCACGTGAACAAAATTCAAACTTGGTAACTGGTTCATATTTATGGTGGTTGCTGTATCCTGTGATCATGTGATCACCTTTTGTGATTTGACAAAGTTAGGTTAGAGGAAAACTTTCTTAATAACTGTTCCACTTAGCAACAAAAATTTTGGGCTCAATTGTGGCCATAAGTCAGGAACTACCTGTAATAATTAGTGTTTTTGATTTTGGGTCCCCATCTTTTTATTGCTATATATATATATATTCCTATGTTTATTGTTTTTCATTTTGTAAGTCACCCAGATTTGCCTTGTGGCGAGATGGGCAGCAAATAAATTTAATAAAACTAAAATAAATAATATAATTGATGTTTCTTCTCTTTGAAAGAGCAATTGTGGGATTTGAGTATGTTATTTCAACAATAATTATAAAGGAACAAATATGTATAGTAATAAATAGAAAACTCATCTAAGCTAATAGCATTTTGAAAAAAGACCAAATTAAAAACCTCTTTCAATTCAGATCTGAAATGCAGTACATGAATCACATCATTTTTCCCCTGCTGCTGCTTTCTGCTAGTATATTAGAGATAATTGTTTACTGGCTTTGCTCAAAGCTTTCTATATTGGTTTTTTGCATGTTTTTTTCCCAACGGAAAGCATATTTTTCATTAGGCTGTTTTAGTATATAGAGCAAGCCTTTATTTCCTGCAGGTACTATAGAGCTACGATCACAAAAACTTTAAGTACCCCTTATTTAACTCGCTTCTTTAAACCCATCATCTTGCTTGTAAAAAAAACAATTTCACTAGTGATTTGATGAATTTATCAGTAATTTTATCTTCTAATAAACCCTATTTCATTATTTTTATAACTTGCTCTCAGTGAGCATTAAACTAAATGACTATAAATATACATAATACTTCAACTACACTTATCTGTTTTTCTCCTACTTCCAATTTATAAAGAATTTACTATTCCATTATTTTTTAACTTTTCCTTGTTATAACAATTCCTTGTTATTCCATGCCAGGCCAGATACTATTCTAATATAGGCACATGTCTGAATTATCTATCAATCGAGATTATTGTACCAAATAAAGCTCAGAATATTTACAACATAAAATCTTGTTTCTTCCATTTTGTTAGTATTTTATCAGAAAATGGAAGCTATTCTAAATAATATCTTAAAAAAGTAATCATGATAAAATTAACTTATTAAATGATATCATATGATTTTGAATGCATGGTTCTTAAAAAAATTATTTTCCTCTGAAAAACCTAAAGGTTGAGTGGTATCAGTCTCCTGATCAGGCCTGAATAATAGCGATAGCTATGTATAAAATGCAGGGACGTGGGGACTCAGTGGCTAAGACGCTGAGCTTGTCGATCAAAAAGGTCAGCACTTCGGTGGTTCAAATCCCTAGCACTGCATAACAGAGTGAGCTTCCGTGACTTGTCTCAGCTTCTGCCAACCAAGCAGTTTGAAAGAATGTAAAAATGCAAGTAGAAAAATAGGGACCACCTTTGGTGGGAAAGTAACAGTGTTCCGTGGGCCTTCGTTGTTTAGTCATGCCAGCCACATGACCACGGAGACATCTTCGGACAGCGCTGGTTCTTTGGCTTTGAAATCGAGATGAGCATTGCCCCCTAGAGTCAGGAATGACTAGCATATATGTGCGAGGTGAACCTTTATCTTTCCCTATGTATAAAGTACAGACTCAAGGAATTATTTAAGTTTTCTGTATGAAATGAATGCAAGCCTTAGCTGCAAAAGAAAGGGAGCTTTGCCCTCGTAGAGCTTGGATTTTGCACAACAGCCAACATCCTGGCTGCAGAAACCAGACCTCTCATTGGAAATGACACCAAACAAACAGTGATGGAAAAGGTAGAAGGGGCAGCTCCTCCCTTAGATCTAGAAGAGGCTGCTGTTTTGTAGAGATAGGTATCCACCCTGTGCTTGTAGTTAAGCCAAAGAAGAAGGTAGACAGCCAGAAAAGGAGCTAGGCTCGAGTACTGCTTTTTACTACTTATTTCCAGACACACATTTGTATTAAGTCTCCTAAATATTTGTAAGAAACAATTATTTTAAAGAACATTTCTATCAGGGTTGGAGTTGGGGGATAATACATTTGTTTGTTCCTTGGAAAGTTCTCCATCTCAGAATTTGGCCTTCTAGCATAATGTGAGGGATAGATTCTTCCATATGATAGATATGTAGAGTACAAGAAATATCAATTTTGAATGAATTTGTTTTGAAAATATATGTGAATGCTATCCTTATTTCTGAATGCTGTGTAATGAAATATATTGCTTACTTTTAAGATGCATAAGAAAATTAGAAATCATTGTTACCAATTTTATTTGATATATAAACTTAGTATCATGTTTCCCCGAAAATAAGGCAGGGTCTTATTTTCCTTTGACTCCCAAAATAAGCACTTGGCCTTATTTTTGGGGAGGACTTATTATTTTTGAGGTCACCTCATGGCTGTTACTGTGTTACAATATTTTTGTGGAGTGCTTATTATCTGGGGAAGTCTTATTTTCAGGAAAAAAGTGTAGTTACATATGTATTAAAAATAAATGCTTAGGCCACATGCTACTCAGAAATATCTAAACTGATCTCTTGTCTTTCATGTTCATATGGCAGTTTTTATTTTAAATACTGTTTGTCTCCTATGCTTAATAATCCTACTTAATAATTTTGTTTCAAGTGATCTAATCTACTGTCTCTTACTGTTTGATTTTAAGAGTTGTAAAGATCTTTATATAACAATAGGTAAAATATTCCCCGAAGTCATACATTTTGTAAAAATCAAAGTTATAACCAAAGTTCAATTGCTTCTTTTTTTTGTCCAATAGTTGTTTATTTTGCTATCTATGTTTTTATATTTTTATCTTCAACCACTTATCTATCTACATTCAAATGTGATCTTCCACATTTATATGTGAATGTTTTATATATTTATTTTCTCCTCTTACATATTTAGGGTACTTGGAATAGTCATAATACAGCAAGCCCACCTTCCTGGTCTCAGGACATTTTAGACGGTCGAGAAGCATTTAAATCTAGACAACTACCTGGCAGTGGTTTTTGGAGCATCAAAGTGGTAATTATTCTTCACTTAACTTTATTGCAGTAATTTACCAGTATAGAGTAGATAGTCCTTCACTTACAACCTTTTGTTTAGTGACTGTTCAAAGTAATAGTGGCACTGAAAAAGTGACTTATGACTGTTTTTCACACTTACAACTGTGGCTGCATCCCCATGGTCACATGGATGATCAAAATTTGGATTCTTGGCAACTGGCATGTATTTATGACGATTGCTGTCATATCCAAGGGACATGTGATCACTTTTTGCGAACTTCTGGCAAGCAAAGTCAATGTTTGAATTACTTGTAGTGAACTACTGCCTATAGGCTGTGCCTCTATAAATATATTACTGTAGTTGAATTAATTCAGTTGTTTTGTATTTAAATAGGGTCGTGGGTCAGGGTTTCCAGGGAAACGGAGACCACGAGGCGCAGGACTTTCTGGAAGAGGTGGGCGAGGGAGATCAAAACTGAAGAATGGAATTGGATCAATACTTGCTACAGGGGTAAGAATCTATGGCACGGCCTCTTAAGTGAATTAGCCCAAACAAAGACTGCTAGAAGTCATTGCTGACTTTTCATAAAATAGTTGTTGCCATAATACAAAATGTCATAAAATATTCCCTGTGCTGATGGTTGACTGTGTTATGCAGTTCAAAATGGGCTGTTTTCAAGGCAGATGCATCTCTGAATGTATCCCAGTTTTTCCTCTGAGGGCAGTATATTAGAAGGTCTGTTATTATTGAAGCATTGAGGAAAAAGAAGGAAGTATCTCAGAAAGGATGAGCCATAGACTGCCTAGTATATAACTGAAATTAAAATTGTGGAAGGGCTGCATATGGTGGTTTGTTCTCTTCAGTGAAAGATGGATGCAATATTTTGAATGCATATGGCTCATATGTCTACATCTCAAATAATTTATGGTCTATTGTGTAACAGTTAAAAACTGTTATTAAATCATTACAGTACCCCATTTAATTCATCTGTTCTATTTTGCAGGTCACAGATATGGATAACTTATCCAACAAAGATGAAGAAGAAAACTCCATGCATAATACGGTTGTCCTGTTCTCTAGCAGTGACAAGTTTACTTTACATCAGGTTGTAATACTCAGATGTACTTTGTTACTTTCTGTGTAAATCTGTCTTTCTGTGTGTCTGTCCGTCCATCTAGACTTTTTTTTTTTTTTTGAAGAGTATTCAAACCGAAATCTCCTCTCATCCAGCCACCCCTACCTAAGTCCCTAGTGGTGGCAATAAATGGGTTACAAAATTCCAGGCACCTGTTAAAATGAGAGAATGTGAAGGCATTCAGTCCACCCAAGGGAATAGGGTGTTAGTGGGTCCTCTGTGTATTAGGAAAGGGGGCTGGATTGACATTAGGCATGTATTATGAACAGCTGTCCTAGTTCTTTCCTCTGAAATTCTGATAAGCTGCTCATTTGCCTTCCCTGAAAAGATGCAAAAACAATCTGTATATTGCCCCCATATATTTTCTACAGCTATGGAAATGTTAACAGTTATGAAATCTTTGCTTTGGCTAGATTTGCATAAACACTGATGCATTTTACCATGACAGTGTTACTAAGTCTGTGATTCGGTTCCATAGATTTTACTTTTTTACCTTTCTCACAGATACATTAGAACAGAGGAAAAAAAGGCTTTCTTGATCATAACAACTCACTACATAATTCTGATTTTCTTTACCCATAGATCAGCAATACGCCTTTCTATTTAAACCATTGTTCTTTTGAATATTAAAAAAGAAATTAATTAGATTGAAAAGGGTTTTAGTGTCTTACTGTGGTTTTCTTGGGTCTAAAATCGATTTCTTTCATAAAAATGTGAAAATTTTACAAGTACTATTGAGTATGTAATAATGTATATATAGATTATGCTAATAAGTGAGCACAATAGCCATGAATCTCCTGTAAGGACATAAGAAACATTTAAAAAGGGTAGATGATAGATAGTCATCAGATTCTCTTGGGGGTGGGTGGAGTTGGAATGCCCAATGCTGTCTCTTATTTGAAGAAACCTGTTTGATATTCCAGGACATGTGTGTCGTTTGTGGGAGTTTTGGACAAGGTGCAGAAGGCCAATTACTAGCCTGCTCACAGTGTGGTCAGTGTTATCATCCGTTCTGTGTGGGTATTAAGGTGAGTGTTTTGAAATACCCATGATTGCATACCTGTTTAAGCCCTGTGTAGCTTGAGTCTAGATTACCTACGGGAGAACATTCCCTTTTATATAATCCTACCCTGATGATCCCATGGAAGTCATTTCACAGGGACTTAGAGCTGAGCCCTTCTTGGAGCTTCCCCAGGTCTCTGAAATGCACACCTTGCTAAACTGAAAAATGCTTTGTTTTCTTTTCAAAAACATCACTCTCTGATATATTTATTATAATAGTTAGTCAGATAAAACTATTTTAATTTTTTTAGATTTTAACTTGATTAATTTATTTATTTAATGAATTTATATAGCCACCCAGCCTCCCCGTAGATAATTCCGGGAAGCTTACAGCATTTTAAAAAATCCACCATGTAATAAAAACCATCACCCATAGCAGCCACAATACAATCAAATCTATCATTTGTTCATTTTTGTCTCTATGCATGGTCTCCAGGCCTGCTGACAAAAGCCATGTTGTTAGGATCTTTTGGAAAAGCAACCGAGGGAGGCCAGCTCTACCTTGGAGAAATGATATTCCATAAAGAAGGGGTTTCCACTGAGAGGGCCATTTTTGCCATATGTACAGTCCTAATTGATGAGGTCCATACCATACCCTGCTTTCCAGACATATAAAACAAACAAACACTCTAACTAACTAACTAACTAACTAACTAACTAACTAACTAACTAACTAACTAACTAACTAACTAACTAACTAACTGCCCTTTGCTGGGATTAACAATACCTGCAGTATTTATTTAATGTTTTATATTTATCACTAAATCTGGATTGTTAAAGATTTATGCAGAAATAATAAATTATTTGCTATTTATATAAACTGTTTTTTTCAAATGCACTTAATTTCACAGTAACAATTTTCCATAAGTATGACCATTTAATTTAAAATCTGCATACAGTTCTTGAAAAGAATTTGCATTTTTAGAAGAATATACATTTGAAACACTTTGTAAAAGAATGCCAGTAAAATATATTCTAGTTGGTCTTGGAAATCAAAACTCCAAATAACTAGCTCCAAAGCCCAATTAACTAACATGTATACTTTACTTACTTTACTTTTATTTGATTTCTATACCGTCCTTCTCCCTTTCGGGATTCAGGGCGGTGTACAGCCAGAATAAAAATAATAATGCTGAGTATAAAAACAGTATTAAAAAGAAATATTAAATAATTGGCCAATATTTAAAAATCCCAAACTAAAATCACTATAATTCAGTTTGTTGTAGCAAATTTTTAAAAATGATTTAAATACATTTCAACAAATGTAATGACAAATATTTTTAAGGGTTGTTTTTTTTGGCAACTTGTTTTAAGGAAGTGATTAAAACACTTTAAATTTTGCAATTTTATATAACACAAGTGATGTGTTTCTGAATATAGGCAACATAGACATGGAAACCTTTTGTTTCCAATTTTCTCATTCTTGGGCACTTAAAGATGTGCAGTCTTCAATTCCCAGAATTCCCAGCTATCATATCACTATGAATATCCAATTGTCTCAGGAAAATAATGTCATATTCTTGGCTTTCTATCTAGATGGTCTCTGGTGATGAGTCGAAAGGCAGAAAAGGAAACAATATGCTTCCTCCCTTAATTGGGGCCCTAACAGGGTGTTGTGGAACAATTATATGTGTGTGTGTGTGTGTGTGTGTGTGTGTGTGTGTGTGTGTGTGTGTGTGTATGTATGTATGTATGTATGTATGTATGTATGTATGTATGTAACGTTTTTGAGCTGATTAATAAATAAGTCAGGGAGACTAGTAGTCTCCCTGACTTATTTATTGATCAGCTCAAAAACGTAACACACATATAAAAAATTACACAACGGAACTCATAGCTTTCTGTCTAGATGGTCTCTGGTGATGAGCCGAAAGGTAGAAAAGGAGAGCAGTATGCTTCTTCCCTTAATTGGGGCTTAACAGGGTGTTGTGACACAAATATATATATTGATTTATTGATCAGCTCAAAAACATAACACACACACACACACACACACACACACACACATGGAAAACTATAACTTATTTGACATCCCTGGAACTGACAATTTGAAATTTTATGAATTTTAATTGCATGCTGCCTTCTTCTGTACAGATTACAAAAGTGGTGCTCCACAAGGGTTGGAGATGTCTGGAATGCACTGTTTGTGAAGCCTGTGGAAAGGCTACAGATCCAGGAAGGTTACTTCTTTGTGATGACTGTGATATCAGTTACCACACTTACTGCTTGGATCCACCACTACAGACAGTTCCCAAAGGAGGTTGGAAGTGTAAATGGTGTGTGTTTCTCTATTATTTTTATTATTTTTATTTTTTTATTATTATTATTATTATTATTATTATTATTATTATTATTATTATTATTATTATTATTATTATTATTATTATTATTATTATTCTGTGGTTAATCTTTGGTGAGATTCACAGCCTTTGGGGCTGGTTGGTAGCTCAACAGCTCGAGTCCTAACCAACTAGGAACTGTTCAGGTAACAGTCAGAAGATATAAGCTGTTCCAAGTAGGGTGGTTTTTTTTAATAGAATCAGAATGTTCAAGTCAGGTAAATTTAGACTTTCCAAATAGTGAGGTAGCCCTTTAGGTATTGCTCCAAGGGCTCCGATTACAATCGGGACAACACACAATTTCTTTTTTCCATAGTCGCTCAACTTCAATTTTTAAGTCCTGGTACATCATCATGATCATCATGTAATCTTTGGTGAGATTCACAGCCTTTGGGGCTGGTTAGCAGCTCAACAGTTCGAGTCCTAACCAAGGACCTAGAAACTGTTGTTGTTGTTGTCTTCGTTGTTGTCATTGTTGTTATTATTATTATTATTATTATCTCTCCATATTTTATGGGTTTAAATCAAATCTTTATCATGGTTATAGACCACCTTATTTATGCATTTCGGTGAACTATTGGAGGATGCCTAACTGCAGTACATAAAGTATTAGCAGATTTTAATTAAAGTTTGAATAATACGAGTGGGGAAATCATACATGCCCTTCAGTAATTGACATTCCCAAGCAGAGTAATGTAGGAGCCTAAATTGAGAATTAATTTGCAAACACTTTGGAATTAAGGATTTTAAAAGACTTGGAGGATGCATCCTGCCTTTTAACATACATATTCGGGCCATTGGATCTGGGGTGACTTAGAATATCATGGTAGCCATGACAACCAAGAATAGTTGCAGCTGCATAGTACATTATTAAAAGAGTATACTTGTAGCTCAAGGTTGAACTATAGAGTCCTTGGTGATCTTTGAGCTTGGTTATTTTCTTAGAGACTTTTCATTACTCAATTAGGGAATATCTCCAGTGAAGATGCACTAAAGATGTTACCTAATTGGGTAATGAAATATCTGAAAGAAAACAATCAAGCTCGGAGAATACCAAGGACTCCATATAGTACATCATATTCTAAAATTTATTTAAATAGAGTCTCTTTAGTAGTGACATTTTGCATAATCTTACCTATTATATGAATGGGTTAATGTTGTGTTCATTGGATAGAACAGACATCTAAGCAAATGGTAATGTAAATACAAACTAAATGTTATTCATGTGCTTGTGTTTTGAAGGTGTGTTTGGTGCAGACACTGTGGAGCTACTTCTCCTGGTTTAAGATGTGAATGGCAAAATAATTACACACAGTGTGCTCCTTGTGCAAGTTTATCCACCTGCCCAGTCTGCTGTTGCAATTACAGAGAAGAAGAGATTATTGTGCAGTGCAGGCAGTGTGACAGGTTAAAATTTCTTTTATGTTGGGAACGAATATTTTTTTACTTGCTTGTTCATACTGTGTTCCCTTATATTTGTGGGATGAATTTTGATTTTTTTTTTTTAATCAAAATGATTCTTCAAATTAGTTTCTGGTAACTAATCTATAACATAGTTTCTTTACAGTTTTTATCGAACTGTTTTCTTTCTCAGTCATATTATTAGCATTATATAGCATTGACAGAAGGATATTTTTCAAATTCTTTTGTAACCTGAAGAAATTTTGAACAATATTCTTTTAAGTAACTTTTAATTATTGATTGATTCTTCACAGTCACACAAATAGATTTCTGTCATTAACCTGATCCTTCAGGTCTTCCAATGGTATAGTATAGTATGGACTTAAACAGCAATCTCTTGAACATAAAAATCACACTAATTTAAAATATTTCCGTAACTCAGAAAATAATTGATAAAGTTAGCAAGACCCTCTTGGATTTATCTTTTTTGTATCCAGCATTTATTCCTAACTTAACAACGTAGACAAGAAATGGAACTAAATGACCTCATTCCAATCCCAGGGACCTTGTTATCAAAGCCATCATGGATGTCAGTGTACTGGCTCCTTCAGATTAAGTTTCAAAAAGCTTCCTGATATAAATCATCCACCATTGGATCCTGAACTAAAGAAGTTTGTTTATCAAAACAGATTGTTTCAAATACATTTTGAAACATATTTGAGAATGCTGGAATTATATAGCAATCCCTAGCTCAACCAACTGACCCAAAGGGAAATTTTAATAACTAATTTTATTAAACATCTTCCGGTTTTTTCAGGAACTTATTTCTCTGTGGGGTCAATATTTTATATTACATGATAAAATTGCATGTGTTTCAATCAACTCCTTTGCTATCTATGCTTTAACTTTCAGATGGATGCACACTGTCTGTCAAAATTTAAACACAGAGGAAGAAGTGGAAAACACAGCAGATAATGGTTTTGACTGCACCATGTGTAGACCTTATATGCCATCAGCAAATGGTAAATTCACCTCCTGTTTATCTAATAACAGCACAGTAGGATTTGTTGTAAAGCTTCTCTCTGACAGATGTTGCATTAACAAAAGAGACTGTTGTCTTTTGTCCAGATATTTTCTTAGTGCTGTATGTTCAGTAATAGAAAATGACATTAAAATTATGTTGATCCTTTAAGTTGTCAATTATCTTAAATATATGTTATTAGAAAAGAAATTATGTGAAAATTTTAATAAAAATAAACTAAAAAAATAAATTGTTTGGAGTAACAAACGTGAAAACTACAGATTAATGACTTCAGTATCAAAATATTGATTTTGAGGACTGCATAACATTTAATTAAATGATAATTTTCATTGTTTATTTTTCCTTTTTCTAGTGCCTTCCTTTGAATTTTGTGAACCATCCATTGCAGCCCAAATTCCATTAAAAGCAAAGGAACTTGGTAATCATTAAAATTCTTCATTCTCTCCATCTAACTTCATTTCCACTAATAATTCACTGTTGAAGCCAGAATTATGCCTTAAAATTATATGATCAATATAATTTATTTTAATAGCTGGTTTTTGTTAGCTATTCCCTTATTCATTTTTAAACCCAGCTGATACCTTTCATAAATAAATGTTCAAGTCTTCCTTAATGGAAATTAAATTGCTTAAGTGAGCAAAAGATTTTACTCATAAAGATGAAGGCAGACCTTTCTCTGCTTGCCCTTTTAAATATGGTCTTTGAAAGGCAGATGTATAATTTGACAAAAATTGGGGTAATTTATTCAGTCTTTATCTTTCCCCAATCTATTTATAGTGGAACTTATTATTCTCTGTGTATCTCTTCACTTACATATGTTGAGTTGAATAATGTATGGAGTACACTCTTTGTAAAGTATTATAATTATAATGTTGATTTTCCTTTAAAATAATTATGCTGTGTTCTCTCTTTATCTAATACTAGTTGATAATATAGGGGGGAAATGTCTGGACCAAATGTAATTTCTAATGTTGGATTTTCCCCCTTACCAGAGGGAGCCTCCTTGTGGAGTACTGTGAAGCCGTTACCATGGCAACTCTACTGTGCTACATAGTAGAAGCCATTTTATGACAGTACAGTAGAAGCCATTGTAAGGCACAACAGGCTGTATTGTAATAGAACACACACTCCAAGGGGTTTTACACCCACAATATTTGTTTCCAGAGAGTAAGTCATCTGTGTACCAACTTTGATTGAAATTGCATTCCAGAGTTATGCTGGAACACACACACACAGAGAGAGAGAGAGAGAGAGAGAGAGAGAGAGAGAGAGAGAGAGAGAGAGAGAGAGAGAGAGAGAGAGAGAGAGAGAGAGAGAGAGAGAGAGAGAGAGAGAGAGAAGAACAGATAATCTTCCATGGTATATTAATGGTATATTTTAAAAATCCAGGAGTTGTGCTTATAAACAAAATTATTAAAAGTGTAAATTCCTGTTGTGGTTCATGCCAATTTTATAGATCCACCGAAGACGTACACTCAGGATGGTGTCTGTTTGACTGAAACAGGGATGACTCAGTTACAGAGCCTCAGTGCTATTGCACCAAGGAGGAAAAGGGCAAAGCCAAAGCTGAAGTTGAAGATTATAAACCAGAATAGTGTCGCTGTACTTCAAACACCACCTGATGTCCAATCAGAACATTCAAGAGATGGTGAGATGGATGACAGTAGAGGTGATTATTATATGCTTTCTTCCTATTTTATTGAACTATTGGCTAGATTGAAGGTCCCCTGGTGCACTCTGGAAGAAGAAGGAATTCACGGAACAAATCCAAAACACAAAGCAGATGGAATTTGTTACAGGAATGATAGCTAACTTTAAAATTATATTAGTTGATCTGGGAAAAGTTCAAGATTTGTTGCTGCCTCCAAAAATCAGGGTGAGAAATGAGGAAATGCCCAAGAGAGGAAAAGAAAAGAATGACTATTTACTTAGGCTATATACTTGATCAAAATGGGGCTTACATTGGTAGCAGATCTGAGTGAATGGATGTCACTGTATAGTTTTTATTTGCCTGAATATAGGTAATCTTTGGATTACGACCACTCATTCAACAACCATTCCAAATTACAACAGTCCTAAATTTGGGATACTTAGATGGGTCCTTGGAATTCTGGCTGTCGCAGTGTCCCTAATGGTGATTGTGATCTGGGTGCCCAGTGAGCCATAATCACATGACTGATATTTTTGATATTTTTTGCTGGTTTGCCAGAAGCAGAGTTATTGGAAAGAAAGCAGGAAGTTGGAAGTCCCAGTTTTTCATGATAGCTACTTATGACATTGAATGCATTGAAAAATACAAAGTATTTAAAACTCATAATATCAGTTCATCAATTTTATACATTGGTGTTTGCTATTCTTTGTTGAAATATATGAGTTGACCAATAATACACAGCAAAGAATGTCTTTGATTTATTATCATATATCATTTAATGAACTTTTGTCTACAAGTGTGTAGACAAGTGTTAAGTGTATGCAAATTATTAATGATACCATAAATCTGAATCAGAAAAATGTCTGATTGAATGTCATATCCTAAAATAAGCATGCTGATTATTGGTTTATAACAACTCACTTTCTAACGTTCTCATTTCAGATTAATTTACTTTAAAAAAATACCCCAATGCATTCTGTAGCAAATGCTACAGAATGAAAATGTTAAGGCACAGTGATAGAGGAAGCAAATTATTATATAATGTTTTAAAGAAACATATTGGCCATGGCATGCTTTGTTCTTTGATCTCAAGTTCAATCCCAAGCATTCCCTATCCAACAGAATCTTACTTTGATCCAAGATCAGATGATAAAACAATATAGAAAAACTTAATATTGCAGTATTAGTATGGGGACCATAGCTGAATAGGGAGATAGTAAGAACAATATCTTGTCACTGTTAGGTAGCATTCTCGTCATTGGCTAGTGTTTCCTTCAATCTAGAAATAGAATTTTGGATTTCTACTCTTCTTACTCTTTTTGGATTTCCAATTTTTTTATTGCAGAAACTTATAGTTCAGAATTTTTAAGTGGTGACATCATATAATAAAAGTCTTACAGTAGTTAATGAGGAATAACTCCCCTTGTAATACATAAATACATATTATGATAGTAGACATTGAATGTTAAATATATGTAGTCCTTCCTTAATAATCACTCATTCAGTGACAGTTCAGATGGTGCTGAATCTCTTGTAGTTTACACATAGTTTCTGAAGTTACAGTCAGTGCAACAACTTCATACTTATGTGATCAAAATTCAAGTGCTGGGTGGCCTATCCACACAGCAGCAGAGGCACTTCAACTCCCTCCTGCCTATATCCATCTCTACCCTTTTGGCACCCTGCACAGTGGCACTCCATGGTAACAACAAAGGCCCAAAAGAGACTCCACATCCTTAGGATCTTTCGATAAAATGAAGTGGAACAACTGATGACCTCATTTTACCAGTCCACAATAGAAAGCACCTTCACTTATTGCATTATAGTGTGGTATGTTGGCTTGACAGCCACGGATAGAAAGACATTACAGAGTGTGGTGAACACAGCATGAAACATTGTGTGCTGTCCGCTGATACTAGATGACCTTGCTAGGACTCGCAGCCTTAGGGAAGAGTGAGGAAAATCCTCAGGGACGACTCGCACCCTAGTCAGCCCTTCTTTATTCTCCTACCATCACCCTGCCAACAAATTTGTGTATTGTCAAGGCTATGGCCTTTTCAGTTGCAATGGATGGCTGTGAAGGTTGGACCATAAGAAAGGCTGAGTGCCAAATAATGGAGCCTTTGAACTATGGCGCTGAAGAAGATTCCTGCGGGTCCGATCAGTCCTAGAGGAGATCAACCCTGACTGCTCTTTAGAAAGCCAAATCCTGAAGGTGAAACCCAAATACTTTGGCTACCTAATGAAAAGGAAGGACTCCCTGGAGAAGAGCCTCATGCTGGGAACAATGGAGGGCAAAAGAAGAAGGGGACGACAGAGAATGAGGTGGCTGGATGGAGTCACTGAAGCAGTCGGTGTGAGCTTAAATGGACTCCAGAGGATGGTAGAGGACAGGAAGGCCTGGAGGAACTATCCATGGGGTTGTGATGGGTTGGACATGACTTCGCAACTAACAACAACAACAACAAAAAGACACCTACAGTTGCTGTGAGCGAATAGGCAGCTATATAAATTTTCTAAATCAATAAATCTGCCAAAATTTGGTTGCACCTCCTCAGTGTCAGAGTTGAAGATCAACTTGGTGCAGCAGGGCTATAGAGTCATTAATATAGGAATTGTTCGTTTGTCATTCATTGTTCTCCATACCTTTTAATATATATAAAACCATTGTATTACAATGCCCAGTTGTGTCTTAACAGCCTTTGTTTATCAGCTTCCTCAGCTAAGGTCATGCCGAAGCTTCTTCAGAAAGTTGGCTTCAGTTTTCTTTAATAAGTTTCCATACTTTATTGGAGCACGTTTTATATGGACCTGTCTTTAAATACTGGATGGAAATTTCACTGGGTTTAGATGAAGCAGCAAAATTAAAATCTGGTATATGTATTTGAGAAAAAGCCAAGTGCTGTGTTAGTTATTATCCTGGGCCAATTAACAGTGCTGTTTGGGGACTTTAAAGCCCTAATTAATTTGAACATGAGTTTGGCCTTGAATTGCGTTTGCTTTAATTTAATCCGTTATGATCTCTGAAGACTTTCTGGGATGTAATGGGGTGGTAATATTTATATATGCCAACTTTTGTACAGGAGCTCAAGGTGACACTGCTCCCTCTCTTATTCCTCCCTATAGTGACAATCCTCTGAGGTAGGTTTAGTTGAGAGAAAGTTACTGGCCTTAAATAACTTAGTAATCTTCTATAACTAAAAGTGGACTCAATCCTGAGTTTCCCAGGTCCCAGCCCAATAGCTTAACCGCTACACCTGATGCCTCGCAAATAGAAAATGGAATATAAAAACTTTTTTTTTTACTTATGTCCATGTGATATGGTTTTACTGTTTGTAGACCTGCTCCATAACAGTATTTAATCTTTTCTATCTTTTAATAATCCTGGTGTCTGGGTAGGGCTTTTTTGTGTTAATATTCAATTTTAATGGGGTTTTGTTATTATTATTTTCAAATGGTTCTTAGGTAACTGAAGAATCTTTTATGTGAGTGGTTAAGTAAAAGTGTATAAATAATTCCAATCTATTTCTCCCCTACTTTTTAACTTGTTTTAATTCAGAAGGAGACCTTATGGATTGTGAAGGAAAATCAGATACAAGTCCTGAACGAGAACCTATAGATGATGATCCTAAGGGAATGGAAGCAATTGAAGGGATCAAAAAAAGAAAGAGAAAGCCATATAGACCTGGTAGAGTACATACTCCAAATGTTTACATATTTATTAGGTTTATATTTATTGATTATATATGCATACATAATATTTTATTTAGAAATGAGATTAATTAAGTGTTATTGAGAATTACCTGATCTGTTGTGTTCTGCAATTTCATACAGTGGTTTTCATTTCCAAATACAGTAGTCCTTGACTTACAACCATTTGTTTAGCAACTGTTCAAAGTTACAACAGCACCGAAAGAAGGATTTATGATCAGCTTTCACACTTAATGATTGTTGCAACATCCCCATGGTCACAGGATCAAACTTCAGGCCCTTGGCAACAGATCATGTGACCATCATTTGTTACTATCCAGAGTCATGTGATCACCATTTGTAACCTACTCAATTGGCTTCTGACAAAATCAATGGGGGAAGTCAGATTCACTTAACAACTGTGACAACAAAAGTCATAAAATGAGGCACTACTAACTTGACCGTTGCCTGGCTTAGTATGGGAAATTTTGGACTCAGTTGTGGTTGTCAGTCAAGAACTACCTGTACTGCCTGATTATCAAGTTGTATATGCCAAAGTTAACAAACAACAGAATAACTTTTCTTTATTATTATTATTAAATAGATCCTTATAGATTCCATGTAAAAGAGATATAAACTTAGCAGTTTTAATGTTCAAGAGATGGTTTTTTCAGCTGATATTTCTATTGATGTATAGGTCATCGTTGGAGTAATATGGGCAACTGTTGGATTTCTTATGCATTATACTGAATTTTTATAGAAGGGAGCTATATCATCAAGAAGAAATTATAGAAACTCAACTTTTTTTGATTCCTTATTATCTTGACCTAGAAAATAATTCTTAGTATGTCTTTGTAGAAGGGCAGGCTTCCTAGAAAAAGTCCAGCACCTGTGCTACTGTGGCCCTGCCTCTTTAAGCTTTTCCCCAGCCAGCACAGCAAGATACGCTATAAAAGCGGTGCTGAGAGACAGCTGGGTGTGGTGGTGCTGGTTAAGAGGAAAGGAGGTGTGTGTTTGTGTGCGGAAATTACAAAAATTAAATATTTTTAATAGTGTAGAATTGACTTTAATAGCTTATTATTATATTTGAATGGCATTATGTATTATATAGAAATGACTACAAAATGTCTGTACTCCAAGATGTTTCTCTTTATTTAAATAACTTAATTATAACGTAATAATCTAAAAATACACAGTCACGTGTGTGAGTTGAGTGGCTATCTAAAGTTGCTTAATAAATACTGTGAACATAATTTTTATAGGCATTGGTGGATTCATGGTACGGCAGCGGAGTCGTACAGGACAAGGAAAAATGAAAAGATCTCTCTCTAGAAAAGATTCTTCTGGTTCTGTATCTGAGCAAATACTCAGCAGAGATGAAAGTAGGCATCTAGCAATTTATTCTCATAATTCTGTGTCACTGCCATGTCCTGTAATATGGGATAATTATATTTTAATTAATGTTACTCTTTTTAACCTTGTGTGTCCCCCCCCAAAAGCTTAATTCATTGTCAGTCATGAAGATATTCCGTGATTGCATCCTTCTATACATTCATGTATTATAATTCGAGACAATTTTCCAGTTTGAATTAAATTCTGTCAGATTTACTCTGAACATAAAAGTGTAGTTCTACAACTTTGTTAACCATTCTTACTAGAAACAACCTTTCTAGAAAAAAGCATCCTTGTGGCAGTTCATTTATGCAAAACTGGTGTATTATGAAGAGATGCATAATTTAGTAAAGCTTATTGTAATGTGAATTGAAACACAAATTGTTTGCATTAATGTAAAAGCAGATAATGAATAGGAGAAAAGCAGAACAAGAGTAATCCACTAGAAACAAATATTAGGGAGGTCTTTGAGTAATTTTGAATCTTGGTGACTGCCTGAATAGGTTCCTGCAGTTTTCTTGGCAAGATTGTTCAGAAATGGTTTGCCATTGCCTCCTTCCTAGGACTGAGGGAAAGTGACTGGCCAATGGCCATCCAGCTGGCTTTGTAACTAAGGCAAGACTAGAATTTGTGGTCTCCCAGGTCTAGCTTGATCCCTTAGCCATTACACCAATAGCTGAAATTCTAAAGACAGCTAATGGCAAAGGAAGACCATCCTATATAATAATTGTATACGTAAAATATCTATATTATAATATCTAAAATGTCTCAGTATTGTATGTTAGGTATCTTTCTAAAAATCTCTGCATCTTTTGAACTGACAGTATGAAAGCCATGGCGTAGGGCGGTGTTGGCAAACTTTTTTGGCATTGAATGACGAAACGGGAGAGCGCGCTCTCATGGAGGAGCACCAGAAACAGGAAAACCAGCTTCCTGGCGTGCATGCACAGGAGCACCAAAAAACAGAAGAACAGTTCCAGGAAGCTGAGCTTCTGGTTTCCGGTGCTCCCGTGCATGCGATGACCAGCTGCGCGCTGCAACCCCAAAGAGCATCGGGCAACAACTGGCGTGCCACTTCCGGCATATTTATTTTATTTGTTGGATTTATATAACCGCACCCTCTCCCCAAAGGGACCCGGGGTGGTAATATATGTGCCATAGGTTCGCCATCACTGGCATAGAAAATAGGTTCTTCCATGGAGATTGCAGATGACATTAAAGACACTTCCTTTAGATTGTGGTGCCAATTTTAAAAGTCTTGCAGAGCAATGCCACATGTTATCTTTATATCACTTTTATCAGATTTTCAGTTTCAACTTTTGCTATTTTTAAATTGGGAAAAGAACTAAACAATACCCTCTTTCTGTACTTCAGCTGTAATCTAGCGTGAAATAGGATTGTAACATTGTACATGTTTGATATTTCTAGGTTGGAGTGAACAACTGCCTGATACACTTGTTGATGAAACTATGTCTGTTTCTGAAAATATGGAAAAAATGAAAAAACGTTATAGGAAAAAGAAGAATAAGCTTGAGGAAATTTTCCCAGCATATTTGCAGGTACTCTCACATGCAAAATATTTTCCCTAACATCATTATTTGCATGTAGTAAATAATCTTTTTGTAATTTAAGAAATTGCTTCATAATTTGTAATCCATTAACATTAGTGTTAAATTTCCTAGTTCTATGAATAATATTTTATTGTATTTCTGGAAAGTAAAGTATTCATTTTAATATATTAATATTAATACATTATTTTGAATGCATTAATATAGGCATATTATAATAATATAGCAATAGTTAATTTTAGTCAAATTAGCTGAAAGAATGTTCTGTTTTTAGAACGAACACACTTTTGTTCATGTTGCTGAATTAGCCAAGAGGCAATAAAGTTATTTAAATTTTACTTATATAGTATTTAAAGATAGTAAATTAATTGCTTAGATTTTATGATAAATGAATAGAGGGAATTTCATAGAGGAACCGGTCTGATAAATACTTTTCTGGAGAGTTGGTGTTACCCCACTAAACAGAACAGAAAAAGATAAATGAACATATCACATAAAATTGAATATTTTGAATGCTTTTACATCAAATGAACAACATCAGCAATTTTACACAAAGAATCATAATTGGGTTAAATATGAGTGTATTTTATAACAAGAGTAAGAGTTACATTTATTAACTAATATTAACCAATAAATATTTAAACCTATTTCAGTTTAGATTCAGATTCAAATATAGGAAACCTGTGGCTTATAAAGACATTTTAATTAAATGCCTTGTTGTTTTTTTGTTCTTTGTTTTAATTCTAGGAAGCCTTCTTTGGAAAAGAACTTTTGGATACTAGTAGGCAAAGCAAGCCACGTTTGGATAATTTTTGTGATAAAAGCTTCAGCATTTCCTGCAAAGCAAGACCGAATACCAACTTCTTAGACCCATCTTCAGATCCACTTCTGAGTTCAACTTCCACTTCCACTCCCTCAAAATCTGGTGCACAAGGTACATAAATCTAAATATATTTTCGTATGGGGTGGGCATAGGCACAGATCAGAAGAGGCCTTGTTAGAAGAGCTTTTTAGTAAAAGTTACCTATTTAATGTCGTAGTTAACTTTTTGGAGTTCCTTCGTTCAGAGGTAGAGATGATCTACTACCCTGGGTAGCTGAAATGTTTGCTTACTGAGATTTGAATGTTTCCATTCCTGATGGCATCTTTATTATGAGCTGTCTGCTTTCTAAAGGTACTCTGGATGACCCATTAGCTGCCCTTGTGCTGAACACTGAGGATGACATCCTTGGAATTCTCTCAGATGATTTAGTGAAACCTGGGGATCATTCAGGTACGATTGAAAAAAATGTCCTTTATGGTGTTCATGATAATTTCCATTGCTATGTAAGGTGATTGTTGTGCCCGATTTTATATCCATTTATGCTAGAGTTGTTAAGTAAATCACATTGTCGTTGAGCAAATTCAGCTTCCCCCAATGACTTTGCTTGTTAGAAGCTGGCTGAGAAGTTGCAGATGGGGATCCTCTGATCCCAGGATGCTGCAGCTGATCTAAATACATGTTGATTGCCAAGCCTCCAGATTTTAATCACGTGATCATGGAGCTGCTGCAACTGCTTTAAGAGTGAGGATCAGTCACAATTCCCTTTTTTTCAGTGACATTGCAACTTCAAACAGTCACTAAACAAAGAGGTGTGAGTTCAGGGCTGTACATGTACATGTACCTACGCATGATTTTTAAATATGCTTCTGCTAGTCAAAGCTCTTATCTCTTGCTTTGCTTAATACATCTGTCTTTTGTTTTGTTTTTTAAATTGTCCTTTATTGCTCTGGGGATAACTTTCAGTGTTTTTCATATCCATGAACTATTTCAGCATGCAGCTATATATACTTTTGATTTGTTCTTTCTTGCTTGCTTCACTTTTTTTTTGTTATAATCATCCATTTTATCTGATTTGGATCCTATAGGTCTTGATTTATGCACTTTCCAGGTTGAGAACTCCTCTTCCCCTTTTGGTAAGGAACTATTCAGTGGATGATTGGTGTTTAGAAGTAGTTCTGTTTCCTAATGATTTCAGCTGATTTTTTTTTTTATGCATGCAATAACTTTTCTGTTGCCTCACTTTCTGTCATTTTTCACTACCTTTGTGCAGTCTTGCGCAGTGTAACACGCCTGTATTTATTGTGCACTTAGAAGAACTTGTTTTTTTTTAATTTAAAGAATATTGTGAATAACTACAGAATTGTCTGTGTGTGCATTTCACAATACCAAGTAATACATTTCTCTTGACCTGACTTAAAGCTTTTCATGTTTCTGTTCAGATTAGTGGAGTTTTTATTTATGTCAATGAATCTAAAAGCATGGGGGTGGGGGAACCTTCTGGTTTTTAATTTAGCTGTGGAATGTTATTGCAGATATAAGTAAGAATGCCACACATAACGCTTAAGGTTCATATTTTTAGAAAAGAGTTATTTTTGGGGGGAAATTAAATATATTGTGAGAGCTCTAAAATTCTGCCGTATTTTTGTTTCTGGTGAGTGTTCTGCTTTTAGACATAAAAAGCCAGTCCTTTGAGATAGGCCAGGTCAGGAAACACAAACTACAAAAACACTTCATTGTTACAGGTTACATTAGAATTTTGAAAAACTCTTTCCCTCTGCTCCCAATTATATAAGGACAACCATGTTAGGGTAATCTTGAGTTTCTTTCTCACCTCCTTTTCTTTCCCAGAGTTAAGTAGATATAAATAATCCTTGACTTGCAACCATACTGGAACCTACCCATTAGGCTTGCAAGTTGTTATGGTTGTACATGATGTGTCTGACCCAATTTCACATTATTTTTTCTTCATGGTGGTGGTGAAGTAAATCAGAATGATGGTGAAGTAAATCCATGGTTGCTAAGTGAACGTCTCAATCATTAAGTAAACTCTTTGTTTGCTATGTGTCATTTTTGCTATGTGTCAATAACTGCTGGAATTCATCAGAAAACTTGTAAATCACAGTCACATGATTGCAGAGCATCGCAAACAGCCATAAATGCAGGCTGGCTGCCGAACAACTAAAATATGATCACGTGACCATAGGTGGTGGGCAATTGTCAAAACTTTGAGTTGCAAATATCTGAAGGTTGTCTGAAATTATCTACAGGTTGAATCATTGCAACTGGACTAAGAGACGTTTCATTGCCTGTCCAGGCAGCTTCCTCAGTCAGGGCAAGGCAGTTAGTCATTGGAATGTACCATTACAACCTCAGGGGTTTCTTCCCCAAAGTGCATTGCAAAATGCCAATGAAGATTCTCAATCATCCAGGTAGAGTTGTTGAAGGTTGCCTGAATTTGTCTGGTGGGTGAAGCATTGCAACTGGACTGATTTTTTTGATGTTTGTTTGAGAGACATTTCAACAAATGGTGTAGCAGGAATTGGTACATTCCAGTGACTCTGCCTAACTGCCTTGTTCTTACTGAGGAAGCTTCCTGGATGGGCAGTGAAATGTCTCGCAAGCTAACAACAAAATTCAGTGCAGTTGCATTGATTCAACTTTTAGACAACCTTCAGACAACTCTACTTGGATGTGGTCATAAGTACCTTTTAGATGGGGTCTGTCATAACTTTGGATAGATGCTAAGCCACTGATTGTAAATTGAGGATTAGCTGTATTTATCTAATTAATGTTGCACTTGTGGGATTCATTGTCTAGTTTTGAAATAAACCAGGCAAAACTTCTAAGAGAAAACAATACTAATTTTATTTACTGCTTTGCAAAGAGGGAGCCCCAATGCAAATGCAGGTACAGTGGACCCATCCTAAATCATCAATATGTTTGCCTTATGTTCTCTATTGCTGTTACAAATTTACCTCCCACCTTTTCCTCATTGGCTTAGTACTCATGCCGTCACACCTATGTGAAGCGTCTAAAATGAACACATTAACTCCACCCCTGATTACATTGCCCACTACTATAATTCTGTCACCCCCCCTTCCCTTATTTACGAATCACCTTTTTATGGTCTTAGTTCCTAGGGGTTGTCTCTAGAGTAAGGTGACCAGACATCCCAGTTTTGGCTTTTCAAGAATTAGTCCTGCGCCCCGCCGCCTCTTAAAAATGTCCCGCTTTTTTCCTGGAGAGGCGGCGGGGAGGGGCAGGTGGGCGGCGGCCGTCCGCACGCATTCAGAGGCAGCCTGTGGCCAGGGCAGCAGCGCAGGCAGGAAGCGGCAGGCAGGTGAGGGCCGGCGAGGGAAGAGCGAGCGAGAAGCCAACAGGAGGCGGAGGAGGAAGAGGATAGCTGCGCACGGTGGGGGCGCAACCCTGAACTTTGCGGCAAACCCACGATGTGCTGACAGCACCCATGCGTGAGCCCCACCGCCGCTGCGTCCCCTCTCTGCTCCCGGCTGGCTGTTTTGAGTACCACCACCGCCGGCTCCCCGCCCGAGCCGCCCGCTCTCTGCGCATCGCAGCGCCGGCGGCAGAAACTTCAGTGACGTGCGGGCTTTGGCTGCAGCCCTGAACTTTGAGCCGCTCGTCCTGGACGAGACAGGCAGGGAGGTGACACAGCGGCGGTGGGGCTCACGCGTAGCCGCTTTCAGCGCATCGCGGGCACGCTGCAAAGTTCATCCTCTTCCTTCTCCTCCGCCTGCTGGCTTCTCGCTCACTCCTCCCTTGCTGGCCCTCACCTGCCCGCCAGCCCGCTTCCTCGCCGCACCACTAAGTGCGTGCAGAGCGGCAAGCGGCCGGTCACCCCCCCCCACCAGCGGCTGCAGGGCGGGGAAAGACCACTGAGCCCCCCCTCCCCTCGGTCAATGGTGTCCCACTTGACAAATTTTCAAATCTGGTCACTTTACTCTAGAGTAAGCCTAGCTCATGAGATTAGAAATGTATACAATGTGTTTTCTTCCCATGCTAGAATGGTTCTTCCAATTCTGCCAAACCGTACAGAACAATAGGCTGTGTTTCCCACATACTTCTTTTTCAACACTGGCAAACATGTTTTCTCTCTTTCTACACACACACACACACACACCTCTACCTCTATATACACACCCCAGAATTCTATTAACGTAACTAGTAAAAATGTTCTGCAGGGAGGAATAATTTTCCACCATCACTATTTGCAATACTTGTCTGTCAAGAAAGTGCTACAAAACAGATCTAACAAGCACAAGCTAATAATATATTGTCAATTTATACATTTAATAAAAGAGTGAAAATTAAGCAATTGGTTAAATAGTTAATCAACTAATTTAGTCATATATCACCTTGAACAGTGAAATGGACAGCACATAAATTTAATATATTCAATAAGTAAAATAAAATATCTGCCAGAGCAACTGAATAAAATTCAGCCAAATGATTTCAAACAGTGAACCACACGGAATTTCAATTTGCCAGTATTGACTCGGCAGTTTAACAAAAAAGAGAGTTCCACTTGGTGCCAATGCTGACGGAAAGAAGCCTGCTTTGGTTGTCAATTAAATGGGAAAAAGTAAACACATAGTTGCCACATAGGCTTGAAGAGACCAGGATTAGGTCAGTTACAGAATAAACGATGCCAGAAAGATTCTAATATAAAGCAGCAGTGTGCAAAGGGAAGGAAGGACAAGTTAGCAATAGGAGAAAAATCCAAATGAGATACACAATAAGCTAGAATCAGGAGCAGTCTAAGCCAGCCTGTGGCTTGGTATTTGAAATAATTAGCAATTTTATTAGGTAAAAGGCCAAGCTGAACAAAAGTTTTCCCTGAACAGTAAATTAATGTAGTAAGCCAAACTTGGGATCAGGGTAAAAAGTTTTCTTTCACCAAAATATAGTTTCTAAGCTGGTAATCATGACAGTTCCCACTGCTTCTTGTCTGACTTTTGAAACACCTGTAAATTGGAAAAGAGGAAAACCATTTATAATCTTCCTAGTGGAAACATTCATTCCTCAGCCTAGTAAATAATTTGAACTAATGCTATACGTACCTATTCAAAAACGTAAACTTTTGTTTTATTAGAAACAATAATCCATAGTTGCAGTCTAACACCCTACATCAAACTGCATGCACTATTTGTGTCTAAATCATATTTAAAGATACTGAGTTTTAAAAAAAATATTTTAATTACTTCAGATATAATTTCACAGAATCCATAACATAGTTTCCATTGGTTGATTGATTTATTTGAAAAAAATAATTCCCTTAAATGTAAAACACCCTTATCTATTTTTGATTTATATCAAATATTACAGTAGTTTTATTGTTGTTCAGATTTTTGATTTGCGCTTTGTGATTCAAATCCATATGGAGATGATGCTTTTATTGGGTTAACTGAGCATTTACAAAGATACGTTTCAGGTGTTATTCATTAGACAAAATGGTTATGAAACAGGTGAGGGGACAGAAGTTAGTAATATGTCATTATTTGAAAACCTGAAAGTTTGCAATTGCAGTCTAAGTATTTCACTAATAAAAAAAAATTCCCACAATATATAATTGAGTTTGTTTTTCTGGTATCAGTATGGATGCTTTTCTCTTCATTATATTCAAAATATTTTCTAACCTGAAAATGTTTATTTTTTTAAACTCCTCAAATGAAAATGAATACTGTTTGTTATATTTAGTTGTAGGCACTATTGGATGTTTTTCCTACCATTTAAGCCAATTAATGTTATTTAAAATTATACTTTTCTTTCCTTCAGCTGGACTAGACATTGGGCCTATCTCTGATGATCCCTCCACCTCGCTGCCTCTGCAGAACGTCAGCCAGAGTACCCGGCCACTGAGTGAAGAACAGTTAGATGGGATCTTGAGCCCAGAATTGGACAAAATGGTCACAGATGGTAAATGGTTATATTGCATCCTTGTCTTCCAAGCCAGCTTGTTTTTTTGACGTATTACCACATATGTTCGACTTTATGCTAGGAGTTCTTGAAATTAATGTGTTGCAATTATCTAAATGCAGTGAATGGTGATTGGTAATATTCATTGCTTTTACTTTTTGTGCAGGTGCAATTCTTGGTAAATTATATAAGATTCCAGGTATGTGACCCATTTTTAATATCTTTCTGTGAAGTTTATTTCACACACATTCATATTATGCACATATGTGCACCACACCTATATCTGTCTGCTACTCCTCTAACACTCCCTTGTATTTTATAGAACTGGGAGGAAAAGATGTGGAAGATTTATTTACTGCTGTACTGAGTCCTGCAGCCACTCAGTCAGCTCCTTTGCCACAGCCTCCACCACCACCACCTCCACCACAGTTAATGCACTTGCACAACCAAGGTTTGCTTTTTATCAATTTAAAGTCCCCCCCCCCCCCCCCTAAATAAGCAATATGGCAATTGAGAGCAGTTCGTGAGTAACCAGTGCCTTGTACATGGTCATAGATGTAGTCCTCCACTTAAAAAAATATTCATTTAGTGACCATTTTAAGTTACAATGGTGCTGAAAAAAATGTCAGGTGCCAGTAACCAGAACAACTCTGTGAACAGGCCCAAGCAGATACTTTATTGCTAGCCACCTGTATTACCAAAAATATTGCCAGCAGCAAAATTCTTGTTGTTTCTTTGGAAACAGCAGGTGTAGATGGGCTTGACCTCAGATTTTATTTATTTATTTATTAAATTTTTATACCGCCCTTCTCCCTTCCGGGACTCAGGGCGGTTTACAGGCACTAATAAAAGTCAATGATATAAAACATAAAATACAGTTAAAAGTCTATTAAATAGCTAGCCTGACTAAAATCCTGTTAAAAACCCTTACTAAAACAATTTAAAAACTACCCGTAGTTTCCAGATGTTTCCTTCCCTGAGGAATGAGACAATTGTAAGATGGAAGTTGTTTTTTTTTATTCCTCTAAAAGGTCCCCCTCTCCTTCAGCCTGTAGTTTCACCAGAAAAAGTGACCAAGGGCCAGTCCTCACACTTGCAACAGTGTCCTTATAGTTATGTGATCAAAATTTGGGCATTTGGCACAGATTTCTGGCAGTGGCACTGTCTTGGGGTTATGTGATCACTATTTGCAGCCTTGCCAACTGGCTTCCTAGAAGCAAAGTCAATGGAGGAAGCCAAATTCATTTAACCACCACTTAATGACTTAGTGGTGTCTAATCACTTAGTGATTTAATCACTAATCACTTAGTGATTTGCTTAATGATCATGGCAAAAAAAGATTGTAAAATTGACCATAATTCAATGACTTCCTTGCTTGGCACCAGAGGTTCCCATCCCTATTGTGGTCTTAAATAAAGGGTAACCTATATGGGGAAAGAGGTTTTTTTAAAGGGTTTTTGATGTACCTTAACTGTTCACTATAATTTGTGAAAAGGGATTCTGACCTCTTTTGAGGGATGATGTAAGGACTTTTAATTCATTTTTGCATTTGTTTTTTCATTACATTATTGAAAATACTTGAAACATGCATGTAAATCAATCTCAGAACTGTTCTTTTACACATTCCTTTCATATTCTATAGATATTCCTTACCTATACAAATAGTGTTTATTAAAGATAATATTAGTTAACACAGGCCCTGAATATATCTATGTAAACTGTTTGCAATAGAATTGAAACTGTATTTGATACTCTGGCTTTAGATAGTAGTTCCTTCAGAAGCTTTATCCTAATTCTATGAAACCATGAAACAGAGATTTATTAGCCTAATGGATGTGAAACATTCTAAAACATGAAAATAGCTAAATGCTGTCTTTTTATCTTAAGTTGTGTTCTCCTGCTAGCAACAAATTGGTCTTGAACTGGATGTTATTAATTTTATCTTTCCACCTTATTCTTCTAAGGGGAGAATGCATTTTCAAGAATTCCACTTATGAATGGCCTAATTGGACAAACTCCTCATCTCCCTCATACACCCTTAGTGCCTGGAGGTGGATTAGGAACTTTCACTACTATAACACAGCCATCCTACACTGATACCAGGTTAGTAAATTTAAAAGATCAAGTATTAAAAAAAAATCTGGAAGAGCCTTAGGCATGAAAGCCACCTGGGTGATTTTAGACTAGTTCCTCTCTCTCAACCCAATCTACTTCACATGGTGGGTATTATAAAGAAAATATTGTAGGAGGATAAAGGGGCAATATGTATGTTCACTGTCCTGAACTATTTATAAAAATACTAATGACAGGGTAAAAGGATGATTTAAAAAAAAAAAACATAGCTAGCAAGAAATGAAAATAACCCGAAATTAAGTCAAAAGATTCGCCTCCCTAATTTCTCGCTGAAACCAGAAGACAGGGGTGCCAGTATTGTTAGCAATTTTAAAATATAAGGTTTTGGACATTGTAGCTCTGGATGCAAAAATTGATACATATGCTTTATTTTTGTGTTGTGTCTTTAGAGATAAAAACACAGTATTTAATGCAGTGATTAATGATCCTACCAATCCTTGGGTTGCAACTGCAACACCTTTGGAAGGAGAAAATGATACCATGTCTAATGCACAGAGGAGCACTCTGAAATGGGAAAAAGAGGAAGCACTTGGTGAGATGGCAACAGTAGCACCTGTTTTATATACAAATATCAATTTTCCAAACCTCAAAGAAGAGTTTCCAGGTATGTTATCAAGTTAAACTTAAATTTTGCAGGGCTTTGGGGTGTCCACTTTGTTTCAGGGTATTCTAATTTTTTTTAACAGATTCTATGAATTGGATAATATTCCATAATGTATTAGTAACACTTCTAGTACCAATTAATGCATCTGTTTCCTTTCTCATCTCCATGTTCTCAGACTGGACTACCAGAGTCAAGCAGATTGCCAAGCTATGGAGAAAGGCAAGCTCTCAAGAAAGAGCTCCATACGTGGTAATGAACCTTTTCATTTTGGTGAAAACAAATGTTCTCTTTACCTACAACTTCTGTTAATTAGTCTAGAAATTATTTTAAACTGTGAATTGCTAATAAGCATATTGTTTCGGCAGAGTATGTTTTAAAAACATAAAATCTAGCAAAATCAACCTGTTCAATAGGTATTTCTCCAGACTTCACTGTGGATTACACAAGGAGCCATGATAAAGCACTGAATTTAAGTTTATTTTATGGATTTTTTTTCTTTTTATTTAGGCTTTTCCTTCTTTCTTGTCCACTCCTATTCAAGGTCTAACTGAATAAGAGAAAAGTTTTCTTTATGAGTCTGTTTAGATTTCTTTAAAAGGGTGTATGACTAACAACAATAAGATTTGACACAAATAACCCATACTTCCTGGGCCCCTTGAGACCGAAGCACATAACTGCCTGAACTCTTAAAGACCCTTTTTATTTAGATCTCACTCTCCATAACACGTTCCAAAATTTGGAACTGCCAAGTTGATAGGTTAATTTGAAGAAACATTCTATGAATAAGCATTGTCTTCTTTCATTCTTCAAGGGCATAAATCAGTGGTAGCTAAGGTTTCTTGCTTTCCTCAGTACTCACTGTTTTTTTATTTCCCAAATCTACTTTTTAGGGCATTCAAGTTGTTATTGTTGTTCACATTTTGTGAATGCTTTGTTCAGCATTTTATAAAATACTTTAATATGGAATTGATATACAGATTAGTTTTTTGGTAACAGCCTAATTGATTTGATCATTTGGAGATATAATTGGAAAAATCTTAATTAGTAATAAGTACTTAAGACTTTTGGAAATTATTAAAAACTATGTTTGTGGCTTAGATTGAAGCAGGGCCACATTTCCTGGGGATGATTAAATGTGGGTTGATTACAAATGCTCACTTTCTTTAATATTTCAATATTTATTTCTTCTTGTTGACAGCAACTTTGTCCTCCATCTGTATCTGCATAAATACATCTACTCTGTATTTGTCTAATGATATAAACAGTTGCCTTGTTGATTAGTAAATCATTCATATATTTTTTACATCAAATAAATAAACTTAAGCATTTCTGGGTAATGAACCTTTCTGGGATAAAGGTTGCTTTTATTTATCAATAAGTAAATTCTGGTTTTGTTTTTCAAATAGCAAAAAGCCAGAGATAATAGGGCTGCTTTACGGATTAACAAAGTACAAATGTCCAATGATTCTATGAAGAGGCAGCAACAGCAGGATAACATTGATCCTGGATCTCGTATTGAAACTGATCTCTTTAAGGATCCATTAAAACAGAGAGAATCTGAACATGAGCAAGAATGGAAATTTAGGCAGGTATGTTGCGTTTGCTGCTTGCTCTTTACTGTTTGTCTAGCACAGCTGCATATTTTTATGCTTCCATTCAGTGGATATGGGCTTCCTAAATGTGATGTAACTTTTGTATCATAAGTAGAACTTTAAATAAATTAGAACAAATTCATGTTTTCAGCAGAAATCCCATATCATACAAGGTTGAGTAATTCAGAATTTATATTTCTGTCTTGAAGGGAAGGGAAGCATTCATTATAGGTGCAGAAGGAAATACTGAAATATGTAATGTGTTTAGAAGTGATAAGTATTACAGGAATATGGCAGATTCTGACTACGCAGGCTAATTTAGAGGTTAATAGAAGCTGTCTAAATTGTTTATTTCCATATTGTTATGATTGCAGATAGCAGAATTTCTAGTTTCTTCCATGCTTGATGGGAACTTGGGGAGTCTACTGGATGCATCTCTTCAGGGGAGGGTTTTATTTTATTTTGGTTTACAGTATTTAGTTCAAACTTCACAATAATCAGATGAAGCTGAACTTATGTTTTTTGGGGGTGGAGGGGAGTGTTGCATGTTCTGCAGTCACGTTTGCATCCACTATTTTAAAAAAAAAACTTGCATATAAAACAAGATTTGAGTGGGAGATCTCCAAAAAGTATTGGGTGGCTTGGATGAAACTTTAGATATGGCTTGAAAGCATTTTTAGAGCATTTGACTGTCTTGTTCACTTTTAATATGAACTTCTGATTTTCAAAGATACATACTTTTAGTAACTTCAGGTAGGATTTTATAAAATAATAATTAAAACTTCGCCATTGGTTTCTGTCCTCTTAGTGTGTCAGTATGTGTATATAAATAATATTTAAATGTGCTCTTGGGTTTACTACTTGGTCTTTATTTAATTTTAACTTTTTTTCTTCCTTTTCTGAAACAGCAAATGCGTCAAAAAAGTAAACAGCAAGCTAAAATTGAAGCAACTCAGAAACTTGAGCAAGTGAAAAACGAGCAACAACAGCAGCAACTGCAGCAGCAACAACTTGGATCACAACAGCTTGTAAACCAGTCAGGCTCAGATACCCCTAGCAGTGGGATGCAAAGCCCTTTAACCCCTCAGACCAGCAATGGAAATATGTCTCCAGCACAGCAAGCATTATATGCAAAACAGTTGCCTGGTCCTTCTACGGCTACTCCTTCTGATGTTTTCCTAAAACCCCCAGCCCCACCTCCACCTGTGACTGCTAATCGAATGTCTGCTCAAGATGGTCATTGTCAGACTCCACAACAAACATTCTCTTCTTCCCCCTCTGCTCAGCCACCTTCTCCAGTTGACCCATATGCAAAAATGGTGGGAACTCCCAGACCACCACCTGTTAACCAAAATCAAAAATTTGTCAGGAGAAATTCTGCTACATCAGCAGAGGTCTGTCCACTGCCTTCGATATCCAGACCAACTCAAGTTTCTGAATCCATGGGAAGGAGACCATCACCAGCCAGAGATCCATGCTCTTTGTCCCCAGGCACCAGTGATCCTTACGCAAAACCTCCAGATACACCGAGACCTCTAATTGGAACGGAACAGTTCTCTAAACCTTTGGGGATGTCAAGATCACCTTTAATTCCAGAACAGCCAGCAAGCAGTGACCAATTTGCTAAGCCGCCTCCAAGAACAGGAAGCGATACTTTTCAGAGACCACGGATCTCTTCTATCGATTCATGTTTACGGCCTTCATTGACTTCAACATCTGTTATTGAAGGGCATTCCAGCCCGTTTAAAACACCAGCGTGCCCAAATCCATCTTCTCAAGATTCTTACACAAAAATGCCACCTACTTTAAGGAGAGTAGCTGTGGATCCTTATGAAAGGCCTCTTTTGACACCAAGGCCCGTAGATAGTTTTGCACACAATCCATCTAATGAATCTTACAGCCAGTCTCAGTTGGCTTCTCACTCAGCAATAAAGGATACTTTTGCCCATCCGCAAAGAGTGTTGCGAAATCAGGGTGATTATTCTGGAGCGCTTTCAAGGACAGTTGCTCAGGATCCATATGCCCAGCCCCCAAATACTCCTCGCCCAGTCACAGACCCTTATGCCCAGCCTCCTGGCACCCCTCGACCTGCTTCGGATCTTTATCCCCAGCCTCCTGGCACCCCTCGCCCAGTCACAGACCCTTATGTCCAGCCTCCTGGCACCCCTCGCCCAGTCACAGACCCTTATGCCCAGCCTCCTGGCACCCCTCGCCCAGTCACAGACCCTTATGCCCAGCCTCCTGGCACCCCTCGCCCAGTCACAGACCCTTATGCCCAGCCTCCTGGCACCCCTCGACCTCCTTCGGATCTTTATGCCCAGCCTCCTGGCACCCCTCGCCCAGTCACAGACCCTTATGCCCAGCCTCCTGGCACCCCTCGCCCAGTCACAGACCCTTATGCCCAGCCTCCTGGCACCCCTCGCCCAGTCACGGACCCTTATGCCCAGCCTCCAGGCACCCCTCGACCTGCTTCAGATCTTTATGCCCAGCCCCCTGGCACCCCTCGACCTGTTTCAGTTGACCCATATATGCATCAGTCACTTGCATCAAGACCTGCACAGGCTGCAGACTTATTTGCTCAGGTTTCAGCTAATCAGAGGCATTCTGATCTGTATGCCCAGCCTCCAGGTACACCAATGCCAGTTACTAATGACTCGTATTCTCAGTCACCAGCAATTCAAAGAACTGGAATTTCAGAAACTTTCAGCAGACCTATTCCCATGTCAAATCGCGATCCTTATCTGCAGGCATCTCAGAGCAGGACTTTATCTGGGACTTTTGTCAAACCATCAGATCCTTCTCAACCTTCAAAGCTATCAGGGTCTACAGTGACAGATTCTTTTAGCCATGATCCCTCACCTTGTGATCCTTTTGATCAGCCTCCAATGACTCCAAGATCTCAACCCGAAACCTTTGGAACAGCTCAACACCCTCAAGGTGACCAATCCAGAAGTGGGCCAGAGGGAAATTTCAGTTCTTCAGTAAATTCATCCATGAATTTGCAGGGAAAACTATTTTCACAGACCACGCAAGTTTCTGTCCCAGGCCCAACTGCAGGACTAACCCAGAACAGCGCAATGTCTCATACAGATGCAGAGAAATTAAGACAGGTGAATTTATCTTGTTTGATGTTATGCTGATTCATATTGAGGTTACATAGTTGAAAGAATGTAAGACTAGCTTTTAGAAACATAAAAAACAGCCTGTTTCAATAAATCACTGATTTACAGAGCTAAATGATACAAATATACAGCTGACTAACTTCTGGGTAACATTGCCCTACCTTTATTAAATACTTATTGTGTGAATATTATCCAATATCTCTTCTTAGAGAGTTGAGGGTAGAAATGAGCTATAAAACTTATATAGTTAGAATCAGGAAGCACTTATTTATGTTAACTACTGTTCTTTTAAAGAAATGTTTCTTGAATCTAACATTAAAAATTATTATTCAGTGCTTAAGACTCTTGCATTGGGCAGTATGATTGTGGGTAATCATGTAATTCAGAGCTAAATTGAATTAGACCAATTGAATGGAACCATTTCAACCAGTGGAGGGATTCAAATAATTTAACAACCAGTTCTCTGTCCTAATGATTTCTTCCATCAACCAGTTTACCAAACTGCTCAGAAAGCTAACAATCGATTCTCCCAAAGTGGTGCAAACTGGCTGAATCCCACCACTGGTTTCGACCTAATTTCAAGCCTGTCTTAGTCTAGTGAATAATTGATTCTGTAAAGACATAAGGGTTGTGAAAACACTCATTCATTTTATCATAATAATATTTTGGATTGGCTGTCTAGACTTAGAAATTGAGGGCATTGTATTTCAGCACATCCTTTCATAACTACAGGATTTTATTGCAAACTGCCCAAAGTCATTGAGATGAGATGATCAGTGTAGAAATGTGACGGAAAGAGAGAAATATTCAAAACCAAAACCAACAGACTTGATGTTTTGAGTTTTTGTAAGGTTTTTTTTTTTAAGTCTATCTTAAGTCTATCTTTTTTAAAGTTAGATAGATGAATACAGTTTTAAAATGAGCAAATGCTGGTAAAAAAGATATGTGGTTTACAGGTACATATATATGTGGTTTACAGGTATATGGTTTACAGAGTTTCAATTTATTTTACTACTGGTTTGCTCACGTGCCGCTTCTGCACATGCGCAAAAGGGTCTGGACGGGTGGGTGGAGCCTCCCGCCGCCACCACTACCGGTTCACCCAATCTGGGGCGAAGCGGCAGAAACCCACCTCTTATTGCAAGGAATATCAAAAGAAGCAAAATGTTTCTATGTGAACATTAGATTATATATATTTTTTGTTTCTTGTCAGCGCCAGAAGTTACGTGAAATTATTCTTCAGCAGCAGCAACAAAAGAAAAACGCAATCCGTCAAGAAAAAGCCCCACCAGAGCCTATTGTAGCAACTCCAACGGCACCTATTCAGCCATGGCAGCAAGAAAATCTGAATCAAATTTTCACCCGACCACCACCTCCATATCCTGGCAACATTAGATCATCTACCATTCCTCCAGTTGGACTAAGGCTGGCAGGTTTTCCTGTGGATGGGCAACTGAATAGACCTCAATTTCCAGGAGATGCTGTTGGTATGGGGATGAGGCCTCATGGAATTAGGTACAGAAATGCTTTATCACTCTTTACTAAATTGGACTATTTATGAAGAAACTCAAGCATGTTTGTCATTCAGAATGACCAAGACAAATTTGCATTGCATTCATTTTAATGCAGAAATTGTGCTATAAATATGGTATGATATATGATACAATATGATAGGATATATATCTTTCTCTGAAGGGGAGGAAATGGTAATTTTTAGCAATAAGTACTTTTAAAAAATCTTCATGACTTTTAACAATCTCCTTAAATAGCATGTGGTTTAAAATAGTACTTGAATATAATGTATGCCAACATATTATAAAGTTAGATGCAGTTACTAAAATTGAATTCATATTTTATTAAATATTCTTTTTATTTTGTAAAATAATGAACCAAGCACAGAAACATTAACTTCTGAGGCCACAACATTCTGACACTAGAATATATTATTTTTGTTTAAATTATAATTTTATAGTCTGTAAATTAAGATACATAAATGTTTCCTTTCCATGTCATGTATAAATGTGATTATGTCTGGAAAATACTATTTTTGCTGCTAGAAATGTTTACATATTTTGGAATGTAGGAATCTTCTTTCTGCCCTTATATCAATTATATTAATTAACCTGAAAATTCATTATAGTTTTATTTATTGACTTTAATTAACATCTTTTTTTCTAGCAATTTAATCAAAGTTTAAAGCAATATATATTGCCTTTTTAACTTAGTGTATTCTTTTTTTTACACTAATTGTGTAGTTCTGCAAAATATGCATATTTTTTTTACTTGATTACATATAGAGAGGGATCATCAGCAAATGGATAATGTGAAAATAAACTCAGAGATGTCGTTAATTTTATTTATGGAAAAGTAGCTACACAGTTTTTGTATGTGTTCATTATGGAGGAAATATTCTCCTGTGGGTCATCCAATTAAATAAAAGCTTGTTTTTCTCTTTCCAGATTTGGCTTTCCCAGTGGTGGCCATGGACCTCCCCCTTGCCAAGATCATTTTCTTGGTCCACCACCACAAATGCAACATGCTGGTGTCCCACCACAGTTTAGAAGATCCATGCCTATAGATCTGCCTAGACTACCTAACAAACCACCAATGAATAATCCCATTGGTTTGCCACAGCATTTCCCACCGCAAGGTATCCAGGTTCAACAGCACAATATAATGGGGCAGGCGTTCATTGAGCTTTGTCATAGAGCACCTGAAGTCAGATCAAGACTGCCTTTTATTTCTTCATCAACTACTATTATGAACACTGTTCCTGAGCACCACCAACAAACTGAACTTCTATCTAGACAGGATCGTCAGGGCCCAAGACACCTAGAACCCACAAGATGTAATTCTCAAAATTCAGATAATGCGTTGCAGAGTTCAACAGGTTTGGAGCATTTAGCACCAGCCCAGCAGGATAAAATGAACCCAACTCATCTACCTGCACTAGTCATGTGTTCCTTAAATCATCCATCAATAAATAATGCATTTTCAGGAGACTCTTTGCCAACCACAAGACCTACTGATGCAACAAATGACTTACAAGTGCCCAGTCAGCCCACTGATACCTTAGAAGAGAAACTCGATCCTGATGATCCCTCTGTGAAAGATTTAGATGTTAAAGACCTTGATGGTGTTGAGGTTAAGGACTTGGTTGATGAAGATCTTGAAAATTTAAATTTAGATGCGGAAGATAAAGGTGATGAATTAGACACATTAGATAATCTTGAAACTAACGACCGTCATCTTGATGATCTTCTGAGATCAGGAGAATTTGACATAATTGCATATACTGATCCAGACCATGATTTGGGTGACAAAAAGGGTATGTTTAATGAAGAACTGGATCTTAATGTCCCCATAGATGATATACAGGCCAAGGCAGAAGACAGTCTGCAAAAACATTCAGATGATAAGACTTCCCTTCCTGAAGTGTCTGTTCCTACTCAGAAAAAAGCTGCTGAGAACATTGAGACTAAAACAGAAATGCTCTCTCCAATTGAAGAAGCTACATGTAATCATGAAGGAAATGACAAAAATGTGGCAGCTTCTAGTATTCAGCATGATGGAGAAACTAAACCTGTTTTGCCTTGTAATGCGGAAGCAACTGATAAAGCAAATATGAATGAGGAAATCACAGCGTCCACTTCAGATGCAGTTCAGTTACCTAGTCAAAATAAAACAAATTCTTATAATACCCCTGGATCTACTCCAGTTCTTACAAGCTTACTCGCTCATGGCAATTCTGAAAACCCTGACACGAGGTTATTAGAATCTCCTTCTCACTCCTTCCGGACAACCCAAACAAATCCCATTTCCAGTATCCCACAAACTTTGATTACATCCACAAGTCAAAACATGGAAAATGTGTTATCTGATGTGAACATGGTTCCACCAGTAGGCCATAGTTTTTCACAAGGAACTGCAGTGAATTCAGGCTTTATCTCTAGCCAGTCCCTCAATCCCAGTTTAGGGGTAGGGCAGCCCGAAAGTCAAACAGGGCCTGTTGTAAATAGGCCTGCTCCTGGTGGCATTCCTGGTCCTCAGCAGCTGGTGCTTTCTCAGACGTTGGTCCAACAGCAGAATCGGGAAAGACCTCTGCTTTTGGAAGAGCAGCCTCTGTTGCTGCAAGATCTTTTGGATCAAGAAAGGCAAGAGCAGCAGCAACAACGACAGATGCAAGCCATGATTCGCCAGCGATCTGAGCCATTTTTCCCTAACATTGGTATGCTTTTGTTACTTTTCCAACCATGGTAATGTTGGCTGTGTATAGGGAAATGAAGAAAAATGGCCCATTTTTTTCATGAAAACGGGCTGTTTTTTGGTAAAAAATTAGCATGTATAGCCTTGTGGAGGCTTATAGAGTGCTACTGGGGGCTGAGGGGGGGGGGCAAAAACGTCCTGTTTTTTGCTCATTTCTGCCCTCCCCAGCTCCCACTAGCTTTCTGGAAGCCTCCATAAGGGTATGCGCGTGGCCATTTTGGTGAAGGGGTGGGGTTTCAGGAGGCAAAAGTTGTATTCGATGTATAAGATGCACCCAAGATTTTCAGCCTCTTTTTAGAGGAAAAAAGGTGCGTCTTATACTCCAAAAAATATGGTAGATATTCATATAGTTGATTGATGGCATTGAATTTATTTCCTTCAGCTCATTAGGTTCTAGGTATAATAAAAAGCAAAAGTTTCTAGGTTGAAAAACAATAAAATAATTAAAGCAAACATTAAAACCATTACCACGAAAACTAAAAACTAGAGTAAGCCAGCAATTTCAGTCCCCAGAAATAGAACAAACCGTTTTTGTTGCCTTTCTAAAAGATGAAATATATAGGCAAAATTTGATAGGTAGTCCTTGCCTCATGACCATAGTTGAGCCCAAAATTTTTATTACTAAGCAAGGCAGTGGTTAAGTGAATTTGGCCCCATTTTACAATCTTTCTTGCCACAGTTGTTAATCATTGTAAATTGACTAACATGGTCATTAAATGAATTTGGCTCCCCCTTATCAGAAGGCTTCAAAAGGGGATCAGAGGACCCCAGGACACTGCAGCAGTCTTAAATGCCAATCATCCAAATTTTGATCATGTGACTATGGAGATGCTGAACTGTCTAAGTGAAAAGCAGTCATAAGTCACATTTTTCAATGCTGTTGTAACTGAATGGTTAAGAAATGAATTGTTGAGGATTTCCTGTATTTTTCAGTCTTTTTTTTTAATTGTAAGGCTCATGCAAAGAGTTAATTGTTTTTGTTCTTCCTTTGATTTATACAACATAGTACGGTATGTACTTGTTGGAACTCTTGAGAATTGACCTAATGCAAATGAAAACATATATTTGACAAAATAAGAACAGGGAACATACTTGAAAACAAATTTTCATTTAATTCCTGGCACTAAATCAGTGGAGGCATTAAGAGAAAAACTGACAGTTTAGCATTTTTGCTTCTGCCAAAATATTTATCTTAATCACTAGTTGGCTATCCAATTTTAGTCTAAGGTCATGTAAACTTTGAATGTAAAATGATTCTAAAATGATTGCTGGTAGCTTCAGTTTGTAATCTGAAACAAATTCAACATATCCATGGAAACAGTTTTTCAGATACACAACTTTTTTTCTTAAAACAACAACAACACTGAATTGATTAGCAGATATAAATATGAAAAGGCTGCAGTTCACAGAATTGTAACTAATTTGATTTGAATACTTTGTAAACATAATATATTCTAACATTCTGTTTTTTTAGATTTTGATGCAATTACTGATCCTATAATGAAGGCGAAAATGGTAGCTCTGAAAGGGATCAATAAAGTTATGGCACAGAACAATATGGGGATGCCACCACTGGTTATGAACAGGTTGGTAAAAATGATGCTTTTGCCTAAAATGATGCACTATTGCTTTCTTAGATACTAATATGAAAGTGCAGCTCTTCTCCTTAATTATGAGTTCAAATATTACTTGCTTGCAGAGATATTAATGAATTTATACAATTATATCATTGAATACGTTTATTTCCTTTGTATTTCTGTTCTGCATGAAGGATGGGTGGGTGGGTAGGTAGGTGGGCGGGTGGATGGATCTTAAAATAATTATAGGTACAGATGAGGAAATATCAGCTGATTTATATTATGATAGAATTATTTGAAGTTATGATATCTTCATTAATACAAGTTGCATAAAAATGAAATTGTTATTTTCCTTTACCTATTACTAGATTTGCCTTTATGGGTCAGACAGGATCTGGAGCCCAGAGCAATGAAGGCCAGCATTTAATACCACAAGCAGTTACACAGGTAATATTTCCCCCCCCCTGAGATTTGCAGTAAATCAGCTCAAAATAATAATTTTTAAGGGCAATATGTTTAGTGGTTAAAGTAGGAACCAAATCCCCAATTGTTCTTGTACAGTACTTTATAGATGAATTTGGCTGAATCTGAAATCTGCATTTCCCTGTCTTACAGATGATTGTTAGTGTTGCTTCTGGTTGCAGTAATAATGGTTTTTTTTATTGGGGAAAGGGTTAGAAGTGGGAAGATATAGCTGATCCATATGTGAGGCATTGCACTTTTAGTACTGGGACAAAATAATTCACACAACCTATGTGCATAATGCAGTGTTTCTCAACCTTGAGGACTTTAAATTATGTGTATTTTAATTCTCAGAATTCTCCAGCCATCATGGGGCATTCTGGGAGTTGAAGTCAACACTAAGGTTGAAAAACACTGACATAATCTGACTTTTGAGCTGGAAAAATCCCCATGCCTTTCTCAGATCATCTCAAGAAATTTTGCTTTTGTTTTTTTCACTTTTCTCTTTTAAGGATGGTAATCTAACACCTCAGATGTCTAGACCAAATCCTCCAAATTTTGGTCCTGGATTTGTAAGTAAGTATAACTCTGTTCATGTGTTATATGTTCTTGGGTCGTGATGTCTAACTCCATAAGCATAATTTACAAAAATAATGCAATATCTAAAATACAGTAAATTACTGAAATTTCTCTGAGTAACTTTCATTATTAATGAGTAATTAGATATCCATCCATGTGTTTAATTTTTATAGGCTTAATATGTTTTTTGTAAAAGTGTATTCAGCCTCATCGATATTTTTTTTAAAAAAGTAATGGACCATTAGCTACGTTAAAGTAAACATGGCCCCTTTTGCCTTTTAAAAGCTATTTTGGCATTTCTTTTAAATATTTTATATTTTTTCCATTGTTTAAAACATACTTTGAAAGGAAAGTATGTTTGAGACGAAGTATTAATGCAGGTAGTTCTTATTGGCCAGTCACTTAGTAACTGTGTGAAATTCTGATGGCTACTCCCATCCTCTGGCTACCCCAGAGGATGCATTTTGGGCACATGGCAGTTAGCTAGCATTTAAGCTATTTGCAGGATCCCATGGTCATATGACCACAATCTAGAATGTTTTTGCCTGGAAATTGGTTCCCTTCTGGTTTCCATTAAAAGCTGCCAATTGAAACCAATGGGCTCGCTTACTGACCGTAGCATTCATTTTACAACTTCCACATTCATTTTATGACTAAAAAAATAACATAAAATCAGATCAGTCACACAATCGCCTGTTAATGACCTGCTCAGTTTATGACCATGGTTCCAGCCTCAATTATGGCCAATGACTACCTGCATTATGTTGCACATAAAACAGCTTGGGAGAGGACAGCTATAGATCTCTTTTCTGAAGCCTGTTTTATGGATGCTAGTAATAGTCTGAGGGCCAGTGGAGAAATTCTTCATAATAACAACATGGCCCAAAGCAAAAATAAAGATCTCCCTTTGACACTTGAATCGTTAGAAGGAAATGGCATTTGTTATCTTTTAACCCCAGATGATTCATATAGAAAGCAATACGAAGAATGGCTACAGGAAACCCAGCAGCTTCTCCAAATGCAGCAGAAGTATCTCGAAGAGCAAATTGGAGCACATCGAAAATCAAAGAAAGCCCTCTCTGCAAAACAGCGCACAGCAAAGAAAGCTGGACGTGAGTTCCCAGAGGAGGATGCAGAGCAACTGAAACACGTCACTGAGCAGCAGAGCATGGTGCAAAAACAGCTTGAACAGGTAAGAGCTCTTGGGTTCCATGCAATTCATAATAAAATCTCGCAATAGGGAGCCTTTCCATGGGGAAAGTAGAAGGAAGGAGTATGTGTATATTCATTTCCTTGAGTTATTTATAAAAATAATAAAGGCGGGGTAAAGATAATTTAAAATTATATTAGAATTAAATAAGAAATGAATTTTGCAGATACGAAAGCAGCAGAAAGAGCATGCAGAGCTGATTGAAGAATACCGGATAAAACAGCAGCAGTCTGGAATGGGATCCCATTCAGGGATGCCAGGCCTTGCTTCGCAGCCCCCCATGGTCCCTGGAGGGTCATCACCAGCTATGGGCCAGCAGAATTTCCCAATGATCTCCCAGCAGCTTCAGCATCCACAGCACAAAGTTGGCCAACCCAACCCACCCAGAATCCCATGCTTGCCCAGCTGGCAACCTCCAAATACTCCAGTACTTTTCTCCCACAATGCCCCACGAATGCCACCTCCCATCCCCCAGCTGCCAGTTAATCCTGGGACACCTGCTCCTGTGTTAGCCCCCAGCCCCAGTGTGCAGTCGGGTCCCCCACCTCGTGTGGAATTTGAGGACAATAACCCATTTAGCGAAAGCTTCCAGGAACGAGAGAGAAAAGAGCGTTTGCGGGAGCAGCAGGAAAGGCAACGAATCCAGCTGATGCAGGAAGTGGACCGACAGAGAGCGCTGCAACAGAGGATAGAAATGGAGCAGCATGGCACAGTGAGCTCTGAATTAAATGCTAGAACACCCTTCCCTCAAATACCTTACCTCGGTTCTGATCGAACTTGTGATTTTATGAGACCACCACAGCCCCTCCAGCAGTCTCCGCAGCAACCACCACCACCACCACAGCAGCAGATAGGATCTGTTTTGCAACCAGGGCCCTTAAACTCTCCTCCCACTCCCAGTTTTCCACCATGCAGTGAGCAGCCGCAGGCAGGATCTTCCCCCTTTGCACCTGATTCAGTGCCAGTTCAAGGTGGAAGCGCTGCTTACCATTCTGCTAAGCAGTCTCACGGAAGTATTTCTGGAGTCAGCTTTACCCAGTCCTTGCCTAGGCCCCAGTTTGCCAGTGGTGTGCCTGCAGTTTCTCCAGGAACTAGCAGTGGCCTGGCCTGCGGTCAGGACTCCAGCCTGCCACCTGGAACAAACTTTGCTGGGTCAAATCCAGCAAATCAGTCTCTGATTCAACTGTATTCTGATATCATTCCCGAGGAGAAGGGCAAAAAGAAAAGAACAAGAAAGAAGAAGAAAGAGGATGACACCGACTCTGTGAATACACCATCAACGCCTCATTCGGACATAACTGCTCCTCCAACTCCAGTTGTTGTGGATGCTGTGTCCACCCCAACTCTTAGCACTCCTGCGGAGCTTGGACACAACTCGGGAGAAACGGAGAAAGAAGAGCTGCCAGATGCAGCAGCAGCAACACCAAGTGCTGCAGAGGGTCAGCCTTCCTTGGAACTGAGAGCTCAACTTGCTGAAAGCAATTTGCCACAAAACCAACCCCCTGAACCGTCGAGCCTAAACCCAGCAACGGACACAGTCAAGACCGATAGCTCTGCAAGCCTTCAAGAAATTAGACCAGAAAAGGCAGAAGTTGATCAGTGCTCCAGTCAAGCTGAGTCTAAGATGAAGACTGAAAGGGATGTTGACGGTGAAGATGATAAAGCCGCCATTCAGCTTTCCCCTCCTGCGCAGAATCTGGCACCACCTGCCAACACACCGCCTGCAAAAGTGGAGTCAGGGAATGAACTCCTCAAACACCTGCTTAAGAACAAAGCAGCCGCCAGTCACGTCAGTCAGAAATCAGAAAGCATCTTCCACCTTCCAGAGAATGCTGAGGAGAACAAATTAACCGAAAAACAGGAATTGGCTGAAAGCAGCATGGTAAACATTTTTTTTATAATAACAGCTTGACTTTCAGGACATTGGAAAATATATGTTAGGAAGTACTTTGTCCATGTTCACAACCATTTGTTGCTGGGTAACAGATATATCTTTCTCAGCAATTTAGATAGATTTTTATCACAGCTTTGCCACTTTTTGCCAGACCTTGCTTAATGTCTGCCCTGTTTAATGGCCATTTGAAGTTACAACAGCACTGAAAAATAATCTTATGAACAGTCCTCACATTTATGACCATTACAGCATCCCATGGTAATATAACATTTCCACACTTCACAATTGGCTTCCAGCAAGCAGAGTCAATGGAGAAGCCAGCAGTAAAATCAGTAGTAATGGTCACAGGATGAATTAACAATCAAATGGAAAGTAATATAAATCCATCATGGTTGCGTGACATCTCAATTAGTGACCATGTTGCTCAACATCTGAATTTTCAGCTTCAATTGGGGTTGCTTAGTGAGGACTATCTGCATTTGCTAAAACAGGTGCTTTCCTCTCCAACATTGCAATGTCTCCGGCCAATGGCCATCTTCCAATCTTGACAGTAATGGGGAAAGACTTGTGTTATTTGCTGTGACTTCTGAGGCTCAGCCTCAATCCAACTCTGATTCTTTCATGAAATTGGGGGTAGTTGGTTCTCCTTTCAATTTTTACAGCTGGTTTTGAATTTGGTTAAGGGAAATGAGGATGCAGTTAAACAATGTGTCCATTGATATCTATCTTTGTGATCATATCGTTAGATGACCTGGTTGGGAGGTAGGAATCTAGGTAGATAGTTTCACTATGAAATTCAGTGTTCAGTGTGTATAGGGTCTGAGTTTTGAACATTTAGGACTTTTATTAAAGTGATATGATATGCTATATTTGCTTTTTCCTTAACCAGCCATTAGGGAACCTGTTGCAAGGCTCATTAAGTTGTGGTAATAGCCAAGTTCAAAGAGCAGATTTAGGACAAGAAATGAAGAAACAGAGAAACAAACGAACTCAGAGGACAGGTGAAAAAGCAACATCTCGGCCTAAAAGGAAAAAAAAAGAGGAGGAAGAAAAACAGACTGTTTTTCCTAACACAGAAACCTTCATGCAGTTGAAACAGGTGAGCACTGAAAAGTATAATCCATAATGAAGAGTTTTGGAAGAGGTGGAAAAGAGGCTTTGAAATTTTCATCTTATATTTGGTTTTTTAGATATCTGTGTTCTATTTTTACCATGTTTCCTTATTCAAAGCTATTATACATGTAGTAATGCAGTAGGTTTGAGCATTTCTAAGTTTCATTTTATACTTACCCACTGCTTGCAATTAATATATAATAAAAGATAGTACTTTGTGAGCCTTCTAATAGACCAGTTTTTATTGGATGGATTGATTGTAAGTTGATGTTGACTCTTAATAACCACAGAGATGGAAGTCCAAAGGTGTTTTTTAAAAGAGACAACTGGACTTTCTTTGTTTTTCCTTGAAGACATTTCACTTCTCATTCAAAAAACGTCTTTAGTTTTGAAACAATTATGTTTCTTGGATGAGAAGCGAAACATCTTTAAGGAAAAATGAAGAAAGTTCAGTTGCCTCTTGGAAAAACACCTTTGGGCCAACAATGACCTGGATGCCTGAGAATCTTCATAGACACAGAGATAGAACTTTTTCAGGATGATCTTCTCCTATCCTGACCATTTTTTCCAGTGATACACTCAATCACTGCTGTAATAAAAGTCCTTGCTGCTGAGAGATATGACAGAAAGGAGAAATGGAATAAAGAATATATAGGTGAAGAAAAAAGTTTGTTTGGAGAAAAGATTAAAGCAACTTTTTGTTATTGTTAAGTTTTTACATTAGCAGTCATAAAATTCTTGACAGTTTAGAACAAAACTGCAATCTGGAGATGAGTCTTGATAGAATGATGATGACAATGAGAGGATCTTCATTAGATACGTTTTCATTGAGAACATTCTGTATCCTGAAAATATGGTATTAAGACCAAGGCTTCCACAACAGTTGCTGCATTTGGGAGTCATCATTTTGGCAAAAGTATTTATTTTTTTAAGGACAATGTATAAAAGTTAGGATTTTACTTAGTATAAGGAAACTTTGAAATGCTGGTATTAAGCTTATAAAAGTAGCAATCTTCTTATTGTAATTCATCAATTGTGATCAATTATGCATCTTTCCCCAGCAACTCTCCTTGCTGCCTTTAATGGAGCCAATGATTGGAATGAGCTTCGCCCACTTCCTCCCATATGGTAGCAGCCATCAGAGTAGTGGAAGTCGACTTGTGGGAACTTTCGGTAGTGCTACGCTTGATGGGGTATCTGATTACTATTCTCAGCTAATCTACAAGGTGTATTATTTTTCTATGTAATTCTCTCAAAATTTTATAAGAAAAGTGGGATTCATTATTTTACATACCTCAGGATTTCTTGAGACTGTTCCTCAGATTTTTCATTCGTCCTTCCATTCGCTGAAAAATTGTGGCATACTAAAGCCTCTACTTAGAGAGGCAGTTTGCTCTAATAGTTAAAGCACCAGGCTGGAAATTGGGAGATTATGAATGCTAGCCCCGCTTTAGGCATGAAAGCTGGCTAGGTAACTTTGGGCCAGTGGCCAGGAGACATGAGTTCTAGTCCCATCTTTAGATATAAAAGCCACCTGTGTCTTTGAGCCATTTATTTTCTCTGGCCTACAATGTCAGGCTCTGACAAGAAGCCGTTTGGTCAATTTTGGATCAATACTTGATTGAACCAAAAAAAGGGGGCCCTGCACTTACAGGAAGACATTAGGAAAAAAAGAGAGAGAGAAAAAAGAAAACTTATATTTAACAGTAATCTTGTCGTGTGTTTCAAACACATGTACATGTGGAAGTTCTACTCTCTGTTTATTAACAAATTCACCCTGGATTACTATTTCAAAGACAAAATATTATTAAATAAAAGATTTAGGTCCATTTTGCATAGATTTAAGAAACCATTCCATAAGGCCCTTCCATAATTGTTTCTCCTTTTGGAGGTCAGCAAGTGGTAATTGGTGACCGGGAGATTTTCCCAGAGTCTATTGTTATGCCCCTTCCAAAAAGCAGCAAAGCCTCTCTAGTCTTCAAGGATTTTTTGAAATGTCCTCATGACGGCTATTGTTTTTATTCTTCTGTTTGTTACTGGTTAATTTACACGTTGCTTGTAGAGATGTCAGAGCCAGTTAACTCAATGATAGGATATGAAATCCCTAACAAAAAAGTAAAGATAAAGATGGCAGCATTGCCTGAATGTCTCCTGCTGACAACATAATTGACTACTGCAGATGGACTCAATATGTGCTGAATGTGCTATAAAGACTATAGGAAATGAGATGAAAATTGTACTTCTTTCCCAACTGTGAATTGCATTCATTTCACATTGTGTTTTCTGTACTCCGTCACAACTATGCGGATGAAATCTGTTGGTAAATCGTTGTCTTTCATGTGTTCTTCCACTGGCTTACAATTCATGCATTATAGCTACAATTCCTCCGTTCTTTCTAGTGCATTTTACAGCCTGGGGGCCATGTCAGACAGCCCGGGGGGGGGGGGGCAGCAGCCCTCCACAATGCCCAGTTTCTCATATCGCCCTTAAGGAAAATTAATTGCCCACCCCTGTTCTACAGCGTGCATCATGGCCCTTGTTCTAAGGAGGCTTTTGCTTTTCTCTTGCATTTCTAAGGGGTCTGAGTCATTGATAAAAGAATCAACCAATGTGAGAGAGTGTTATTTAACCCCACAGTTGAGAACGTTTTTTCTTCTTTCCATTCATTAGATACAATTTATCTGGAGAAACTTAACAAAGCCAGATAAAAAAGGGGCTTTGAATTGTCCCAAAAGGCAAATGAGAAAACTTTAAACAAATAACTCCCATTCTAGTTCTAGGTTAGTTGTTAAAAGAGTGGTTTTTGATGTATGCCCATTAACTCACGGGCACAAAGCTCCACTTTCATCAGTGCCCTACTGTTTGCTGAAGATTACTTTAAAATCTGCTCTTGAATAAGATGCTTTCTTAACTTATTCCCAGTAAGACCTGGAGAGCCAATTCTCAAACAAAAACAGTATGATTGATTTCTTTCCTTACTTGATATATGCTCTTGATTACCTGATGCAGAGTGGCAAATAGAACATGGAAATTATGATTTGTATTTGTTCTACAAGTAGTGCCAGTCATAATTTGTGTGTTTGGTGAGTAATTGTAAGAAAACTAAAAAAAAATTTTTACTTTACTATGCTAGTAAGAGTGGAAATAAGCAAATGAAAGCCCTGTTACTTGGTTAGCATAGCACTGAAACTATGGCTCAGTGTTTAGTCTGAACTAAGTTAATATGTATGCATTTGGATTGCTACTAGTTAGTTTTGTTATTAAATATGCAGGTTTACCCAACAGTCCTTTGGAAAACTAATTGAAAATATTTTCTTTCGTTCAGCAAAATAATCTCAGTAATCCACCTACACCTCCAGCATCCCTTCCTCCTACACCTCCACCTGTGACTTGCCAAAAAATTGTGAATGGATTTGCAACAACTGAAGAACTTGCTACCAAAGCTGGAATGTTGGGAGGATCTGATGGTAAGATGTTTGCTATCCACATCACTTTGTAGAAAGTCTGCCTATGTGGTTGCTAAAAGTCAACAATGACTTGATGGTAATAATCAATAAAACCAGAGTTGTATAATATACCTGTTATATTCACTCAACTAATTAAATAAACCGGAAGATCTCCACCTTGGAAGCCACAAAAACCAGGACTAATCTATCTTCCAAGGGAAAACTGTTTCATAAATATGGACTCCATCATGAAATATCTCCCAACTTTAGTTTCCTGATTTTCTGGGGAAACTATGATTAAGAGAAAATGAGGAACAACATGCTATTTCCCCCCCAAGATGTTCTTGTTTGATTCTTGTAGGTTTCGACCAAGCAAGATTCTTAATGTGTCTTGCAAGACAAATAGGACAAGGCTAATGTATCTCATTCTTCGCTGCCCTTTTCCTTTGCTTCAGCCACCCACTGATCAACCCATCCCTTCACTTCCCTTTCCTTCAGTGCAACATCCATAGTTAAATTCGGGTACAGCACAGTCCAGGCTAGAAATCAGAAGACTGTAACTTCTAGTCCCCCCTTAGGCATGAAAGCCGACTGGATGATTTTGAGCTAGTCACTCACTCTTAGCCAATCTACCTCACAAGGTTGTTGTTGTGGGGAAAATAGGAGGAGGAAGGAGTACTAGGTATGTGCACTGCCTTGTATTGCTTATAAAAATGATAAAGATAGGGTATTAAAATAAATAAATGAATATAAATAATCCAACTGGTCCGTATTTACTTGCCCTTCCTCTTAGTTGCCCCAGGCATCTTCCTTGCTTCACCTTTCCCCATCTTTGCTCTCTTTACCTTTTCCTTCCTGTAAACCTACCCTGGAACTCTATGCCTCTTCCAAACACATATCCGTATTCAGGCAAAAGAAACATATTTTGGTCCAAGTGTGACCTACTCCAAATTGAATCTGGAATAGCCTACACATAGAATATGTTGGATGTTACTAAATGTTAGCAAAACATTCTCTGGCTCCTCAGAGATGCATGTAAGCTTTCATTAATCCAGTCCGGTCAGGTAGCTGTTTAAAATCATTTGTTTAATCTGTGCATCCTATCTGTTGCCAAAGCTTTAGGTTCAAAGCAGTTTCAGCTGCCTTTCAGGCCACAGGATGATTTGTTAGCCAGGGCCATAATTCAGGGTCCTAAGAGTGTGGATGTCCCTGCTTCTCTTCCAACCCCGCCTCATAACAATCATGAAGAGCTCAGGTAGGTGTCTTTTTTTAAAGGCATTAACATTGTATTGTGCTTAATGTTGCTCATGTGTTTTGATACTGAGCAGAATCTGCTGTCCCATAATGATATTTTTGCTATTAGGTTTTTTGATCTATAAATTAAAGGGATATCTGTAATTTATGTCTCAACAAGCCACCCCAAAGACAGCACAATTTGTGAACCTCCAAGAATTTCAGGCCAGTTCAGCCCATTATTTTTATAGCTCATCCAGGTAATGTAGTTTTCAGCATTCAGAACAGTTTTCAGTTTTGATCTGTTTCTCCCATTTTTAAAAATCAGAGTTAGACTCTGTTCTGTCACTGAATGATCTTTATCTGCTGAAAAAGGAAAATGCAAGTTTCTGGGACCAGACTACAAAGCTAGTGTTGTCTAGTCTAGCAGTCCCCAATCTTTCTGGCTTGGCAGCCCAGTCTGGGAGGAAAGGGCGTTTGAGTGGCAGGCGCACAAACCTTCCACTCATGCAAATGCAGTTTCATTTACAAATGGCAGGCACTTGCGCTCAGGCGCAAAGCTTCACTGGCTTGAGCAGAAGGTGCTTCTGCTTGCATGCAAAGCTCCACTCTTACAAGCAGCAGGCACTTGCGCCCATGTACAAGCAGAGAACACTTGAGTGGAGGGCGCTTGTGAACCTCCACTCACGAAGGCACATCGCACAAGAGCAGAAGCGCCATCCACTGACGCAAATGGAGCTTTCCACGCAAGCATGAGTGTCATCCTCTCACGTGCGAAGTGGAGCTTCGCGCACACTCGCTTCCCCTTGTCTCCTGTGACCTAGTTTTGAACAGGCTGTGGCCCAGTAGTGGGCTCTGGCCAGAGGGTTGGGGACCCCTGGTCTAGTCAGGTAACTGAGTCTGTGAGTTAAAAATAATAAATATCAGGGAGATAATAGCTTGTGTGGAAAGAGATTGAGATCTTATTCTTGAAATGCTCTTTATTTTGTTTTCCACATAAATTACTTGTAAGGCAGGATTGTACAATCATTGAAGAATTAAAAAATGGAATTAACAGCTAAAGTAAGTGAGTGTGCTTAAATAGATAATGTCTACTGTAGTTTGTTTGTTTTTTACATCACACTTCTTTGCACTGTTAGCATATTTTGGCTGTAAAAAGAAAAAGACCTAATAAATTTGGTTTTGGGAAAATTTGAAAGTGCCTCCACTTTGCTGTCAACTTCATGAATCACCTGTTTGCTCTTTGTATATGTGAACCGTACTTATAAATGTCCTGGTTTTGCTGTGTGTCTTAGGATTCAGGATCCTTGTGATGATAGAGAAAGTCCAGATAGCTTTGTTCCTTCTTCTTCCCCTGAGAGCGTCATGGGCATGGAAATAAGTAGGTACCCGGATCTGTCAGCAGTAAAAGAAGAGATGCCACAGTCCGTTCCATCTCCTGTCATTCCAATTCTGCCAACCAGTACTGGAAAGGGTAAAGCCAACATTTATTCTGAACAAATATATATATTGATTTGTCTAACCCAGTGGTGAAATGAGTAGATTTCAGTTTTCAGAATTCCCTAGCTAGCATGGCTGCCTGAGGAATTTTAGGAGTTAAAACCCACACACCTTAAAGTTGCTGAGGTTGGGGAGCACTGCAGTCTAACCACATTCCAATGTGACTTAAAATTCAATTTCTTCTCTTTAAGGTTCAGAGACAAAGCAAAATTTCATCAAAATGGAGCCTTGTTCAACTTTCTTCAGTTCTCAGCTTGGACTTGCCCCAAATAACACAGAATCTGGGCTTGTATCCATTGCCATTACTTTGCATCCGACAGCTGCAGAGGTAAAGGTACCACACCTCTAGATGGACAAGGCTGGGTGCCGTCCTCAGTGTGCTACTGATGTCTTGGTTGCTAATTTTTATTTCTCCTGTCAGTTGTATTAAACGCTGCTATGCAATTTCGGTATCGTTTCATTGAATTGTATATAATAAGGGTCATAAAAGCTCAGCTCAATAGCTTTGCTGTATGCTGGATAAGAACATTGGCCATTCGATTACCAGTACCATTCCTAATCATTCCAATTTTGTAATTAACTGGGTTTTAATTCAAGCTGTCCACTGGCATTCCAACATTCCTTTCTTCATTAGCCGCCTGATCATTTCATATCCCATTAATTTAAAGTTAGGATTTTGTGGACTAAAATGCATTATTTTATACATTATTGTCATGAATTGCATTTGCCAATTTGCTACATCTGTGACCAGTTTGATTTTACCATTCTAAACAATTTGGTATGATCAGCAAAGGTGGCTGCTTACCCTAATCATGGATTAGCGTATTTTTCTGAGTGTAAGATGCACCGGAGTATAAGACACACCAAGATTTTGAAGAGGCAAATTTTTAAAATAAGTTTTTGTACCCTGCAGACCTCCCAAAAACGGTCCGTTTTTCGCAGAAAATTGGCCTGTTTTTCATTTTTAAAAAAAGCATGCATAGCCTTTAGGAGGGTTGTAGAGTGCTCCCAGGGGCTGAGGGGAGGGCAAAAATAAACAAAAAATGTCCCGTTTGTTTGCTCATTTCTGCCCTCCCAACCTCCAGGAGCACTCTGGAAGCTTCATAAAGGCTATGTACTGCCATTTTGGTGAAGGGGGCAGGATTTCAGGAGGCCAAAAATGCTGTATTCAGTGTATAAGGCACACCCAGATTTTCAGCCTCTTTTTTAAGGGAAAAAGGTGCATCTTATACTCTGAAAAATACGGTATTTATATCCAAAATGAAAAGCTCCAGTCTTAACTCTGATGTCTTGAAAAACTTTATGTATGTATTGTGTTAAAACTGCCCATATATTCCTAAAATCTTTTCTGCTTCTTAATCACTTGTTAGTATATGGGAGTGCTGATTCTCCTGTTCCCTTTTAGCTGAGTTTGCTCACAATCCATTAATTTTTATTTATGGGAGGATTTTTTTTTAAATTCCAAGCCTATAATATCTATCTGACTTATGACAAATTAATGTTGTAGAAGCTGTAGAGTCCTCATATTCACATGATTATTTATAACCTTCACTGAGACCTTCTGATGAAGGCAAGAGGGAAGCCAGCAGGAAGTTGCAAATGGTAATCATGTGACTGTGGGATGCTGCGACATAACAGGGGTAACTAGGACTGCCAGAATGTCCATTGTGATGTGACACTGCTAAGTGAGGGGAGTTCCTAGTCCCAATTACAGTTGTTAAGTGAGGACAATGTGTATCTTATTAACAGCAAAGCAACTATACACTTATTTTTCTCCACTGCAGAATATTGGTAGTGTGGTGGCTGCATTCTCCAATCTTCTGCATGTCAGAATTCCAAACAGCTATGAAATTAGCACTGCATCTGATGTTCCATCATCCATCGGAATAATGAATCCACACAGAACTAACCCAGCCTTTGAGTACAGGCAACACGTACTACTTCATGGTCCTCAGTCAGGGACCTTCGGCCCTCCTGGACTGACAGGGCCTTACGGACTCAAGCCACACAATGCCCCATTTTTATCAAGCAGAAATGGTGAGTCAGTGTGCGACCTAATATTTTGCTAATAAATAAGAAGTTAAACTCATCATTGAAGGTTTAAAAAATGGGATTACAAGATAAAAAGTAAATATTTATTTATTACATTTTTATTTTTGTCAGTTATATCGATTGAATTCTGATAAAAGATTTGTAGGGTTGGGTGTTTTTCTGCTTCCAAGGGAACTAATCTGATATCAGTCATTAATCGTGATTAGTTCCAAATTGCTACAGAAGGTACTGGGGGGGGGGGGGGGGGGGAATAAACATCAAGAAGGACAATGCATAGTTCTCAACTTACAACCTTTTGCGTAGTGACCATCTGAAGTTACGACACTGAAAAAAGTGACATTTTAAATATGATTGTTGCAAAATCCTCATGGTCATATGATCAAAATTTGGATACTTGGCAACTGGCTTGGATTTAGGATGGATGGTTGCAGTATCCTGGGGTTGTGTGGTCACCTTTTGCAACCTTCTGGCAAGCAAAATTTATGGGGAAGCCCGATTCACTTCACAAATATGTTACTAAACAGCTGCAATGATTCACTTAATGGTGAAATTAGTGGCAAGAAAGGTCGTAAAATGGAGCAAATCTCTTTTAACGACTGTCTCATTTAGCAAAAGTAATTTGGGGCTCAATTGCGATTGTAAGTTGAAAACTAACTGTAGATTAGATAGGATGGGATGTTGCATTAAGGATTGGTTATTAACTGATATGGAGACTGTACAGCAGGGATGTCCAAACTTGGGAACTTTAAGACTTGTGGACTTCAACTCCCAGAATTCCCCAGCCAGCTATGCTGGCTGGGGAATTCTGGGAGTTGAAGTCCACAAGTCTTAAAGTTCCCAAGTTTGGACATCCCTGCTATACACAGACAAGTGGCTATCCAGTCTCTTCTGAAAACCCCCCAGTGATGAAGCACCTGCAACTTCTGGTGGCAAGTTGTTTCATTGGTTAATTGTCCTTACTGTTAAGAATTTCTCCTTTTCTTTTCCCCTTGATAGATCCCCATTGTTTCTTGCCCTGCTTTCAGGGGCTTTGGAGAACAGGTGTGCTCCATCTTCTTTGTGAATGCTCCCACACTGAAAGTTTTCAAAAAGAGATTGGATAACCCTTTGTCTGAAGTGGTGTAGGGTTCCCTGCCTAAGCAAGAGGTTGGACTAGAAGACCTCCAAGGTCCCTTCCAACTATTCTAATTTCTGCGAAGCCATCTTAGTCCCTCCACTGAGTCTGATAGAGGGGCCATACTCCAAATCTCATCAGCTAAGGAACTGTGGTTGGTTGGATATAGGACAAGAGCCTTTTCAGCCATTGTACCTAATCTTTGAAGTATTATTCCCCTTGAGGTTAAATCTCCTTACCCCACGTGCCCCTTGGCCTTCTGAAAGGGTCTGAAGACCTACTTCTTCAGCACTCTGATAAGGCATCTCATTTAGGGCATAGCCATTAGACCAGTTGAAGAACCCATCTCCACCTTGTGTGTGCATTGGTTGTTTTATTCACTTTGTTGTTAACTTAGTGTTTTAACTTTGCTGTCCAATGTTTTAATCTTTTGAAGTTTTAACTGTTTTATTACCATTATTTATAACATTGTGAACTGCCTAGTGTCTCTTGATAGTGAGATGGGTGGCATATAAATTTAATTGATTTAGTGATAATGGAGCAGGCATTTGTAGGGATAAGAATATTTACAGTAGAATGATGCATTCATTAAAAGAATTTGTATTTGTCTCATCTTCAGTTTTGTCAGGATATAAAGCACAAAGTCCAAATGTTGTGGATGGTTCGGCGTTAAGGTCACAGTGGTGTTCTCATTGTAAAGTGGTAGTACTGGGGAATGGAGTACGAAAATCTTTCAAAGAACTGCATTTCCTGAAACAGGTATATCTGTAATGACCTCCATTTTTAATTGTGTTTTCCCTTATAGCAGGGCTGTCAAACTCGTGTCATCATGATGTCGTCACGTGATGTTTCACAGTTTTTTTTCTCCCGTCGCTAAATCAGGTGTGGGCGTGGCCAGCACATGATGCATCTGGCCCATGGGCTGGGAGTTTGATAACCCTGACTTAAGGGTACATGAGGGTTGGGAACATTGGATGGAACAGTTCAGTCATAATTCACAAAACAAAAGTGCATTTCAGGGCTCAAAATATTTCAGACTGTTCAAGGCAGTGCTGTCCTTTTGATCAAATACAGAATGATGAAAATATCCATTTTGATATTTTTCCAGTCCAACATAAAAAGAATTTTTTTCAAACAAAATCATGTTTTAATATAAGCTTCCTACAGATAATGAAGAGCTTGATTTTTCTGTCATTATTTTATTGCTTTTGTTTCGGTTTTTTTATTTTTAGGATTCCAAGGAAAAGTCTGAGAGAATAGAGAAAGATATTGTCTTCTGTAGTAACAATTGCTTAGTTCTTTATTCAGCCTCCATGCAAGCAAAAAGTTCAGAAAGCAAGGTAAATACTTAACCACATACTTGCAATGACACTGCTTTACTATAACATTTTAATAAAAAATTATATATAAGACCAAGAGCAATGCAGTTTGTTTAACATCAGATATATTTATTTGTTTTCCATTTGTTGCATCCATCTGCAGTGAAGATTTTTCACACAGGATCTGTATATATGTTTTTAAAGTATTTTAAAATGTGAAAACCAAATTATATATGAATCTGTTTTGAAGGGAAATTTGGACTCTTTAGGATATAATTATTTTAATTATATTCTAGAGTTTATGTAAAGTGGATATCTTCAAACATTTACTGTACATCTCATAGCTCTTCAGTCATACCTTACAAAATTTTGCAATTAATGTTGGGATCTATCACACTAATGGGAAAAATATAACTGGTTCACTAGAATTTCATTAAATAAAAGTGGGTTAAAAGTGATAAATAAATTAAATTACTTCAAATTATCATTCCCATTCACACTCAGATTTGCCCCTGTCAACAAAATAGATGCTGCTGACATTAATAGTAGTTCATATCTTCAGCAGATCAGACTGTACATGACAAAGAAAGAATATAATATGTATATATAACCGTCTATTCAGATATCTTTTGCATTTTCTGAATCTGATACAAGATAAGTTGAAATCCCAATTTACAATGATAGAATGATAGTACAGGCTTATGCGTTGTATCAAGATTTTATACATATATTTAAAAACTGGAGATCCTTTCGTTTAATCTATTTGCAATTCTATTTCCTTAAACATTATTCTAATATTCTCAGCTCTGAATTGTGAAACCTCCCAGTCTTGCAAAGTGATTATTAAACCATGCAAACTTCTATTATTTAGTACAAAACTGTGATCTAGTTCCAATAATGCATGCACATAACTTTTGCTGTGAATCTCTCTTCAACTTCTGTTCTGATTATTTCTTAGGAATCCGTCTCTCCTGAAATCCAATTTCCAATGAAAGAACCTCCAAAAAGTTTCCACCAATATAGTACCAACATCTCCACATTTGACGTTCACTGCCTCCCTCAACTGCAGGAAAAAAATTCTCCCCCCTCATCACCCCTTATTATTTTTCCTCCTGCCTTTGAAGCAGCCAAAGTGGAGCCCAAACCAGAAGAACTTAAGGTAACCGTGAAATTGAAACCCCGCTTAAGAACTGTTCCCAATGGTCTTGAAGACTGTCGACCGGCGAACAAGAAATGGAAAGGAATGAAATGGAAAAAATGGAATGTACAGATTGTGATTCCTAAAGGAACGTTCAAACCCACTTGTGAAGAGGAGATAGATGAACTTCTCAAGAAACTGGGCACAACCCTTAAACCTGATCCTGTCCTGAAAGACTACCGAAAATGCTGCTTCTGCCATGAAGAGGGTGATGGGCTAACTGATGGACCAGCCAGGCTTCTGAATCTGGATTTAGACCTCTGGGTTCATTTGAACTGCGCTCTTTGGTCTACTGAGGTCTATGAGACACAAGCTGGTGCCTTAATCAATGTTGAACTAGCTCTGCGAAGGGGCTTGCAAATGAAATGCGTGTTCTGCCACAAGATGGGTGCTACCAGCGGCTGCCACAGGTTAAGGTGCACCAATGTTTATCACTTCACCTGTGCCATTAAAGCACAATGCATGTTTTTCAAAGACAAAACTATGCTTTGCCCAATGCACAAACCGAAGAGCACTCATGAGCAAGAACTCAGTTATTTTGCGGTCTTCAGGAGAGTCTACGTCCAGCGGGACGAAGTCCGACAGATCGCTAGCATCGTACAGAGGGGGGACCGTGAGCACACCTTCCGGGTGGGGAGCCTGATCTTCCACAGTATCGGTCAGCTGCTGCCCCACCAGATGGTTGCCTTCCATTCTTCAAAGGTGCTCTACCCAGTGGGGTTTGAGGCCAGCCGGTTGTATTGGAGCATACGATACACTAACCGCCGTTCTCGCTATCTGTGTTCCATTGAAGAGAAGGATGGCTTCCCCTTGTTTGTGATCAGGGTGATTGAGCAAGGACATGAAGATATGATTCTGACCGGCCTGACTCCAGAAGGTAAATGAAAACCTGGGAACCTTAGTAGTTGAGCTGGGCCAGGGAGATCTGATTGAATTGAGAGGTGTTGATGTCTGAAATGCCCAGAGGAAAGCAGCTTGGCTGTTTCTAAGATAGTCTTTCTAAGCACTGCATTTATTTAATTTCACTTCATGTGAAAAAAAAAGCAAATACTTTTTATTTTACAAAAAGAAAACCAAAATGGAGAAACCATAAACGGTGACAAGGTGTAATATGCCATGAATCTGAGGGTGTACTTTTAAGAACAGTTAAGGACGAGATTGTTTTTACTATGTCTTGATATATAAAATTCAAAATGAGTGTGTTTTCTTTTTCATATTATTATACCTTCTTTATAATCATGTTTCATTTTCTGGAAGCTGATAGCAGAGCCAGCCTAAAATCATATCACCAGGGTTTGATTATCTTGCTTTGGAAGGTCCCAATTCCAGCATTTAAACTTCGCTACACCCCTCAGGCTTTTAAGAAAACTCCTAGCCAGGAGAAGATTGCTTGAGAAATTCTGATTATAAATAATATCCTAATACTAAATAGAGCAAAGCATTCAGTCCTCTTTCTGTATTGTTTCTTGTATTTTTCCCTGTACAGATGTTTGGGATAAAATCCTTGAGCCTGTTGCATCTATACGGAAAACCTCCGAAATGCTCCAGCTATTCCCTGTGTATCTTAAGGGCGAAGATCTTTTTGGCCTGACTGTCTCTGCAGTGGCTAGAATAGCTGAATCAGTGAGTGTTTGGGCAATGGTGCCATCAATTCTTGCTTAGTAATGATCTGAAATTGGTATTAGTGGCAGTTATTGATAGAATACATTAGAGAAGAATGCTGTAGTTGGAACAGCAGAACTTAAACAAAAGCTGCAATTCATCCTTACAACAAATAAACATAGCGAGACAGATACACAGACATACACAGACATATATATAATAAACTCTTTCTTTCTGTTCTGTGGAAATAAATCAGAGCCCTTTCCTTGGTTGTTGGTATAGTGGCAGTGGGAAGGTAAAGAAGGAAAATAAATCCAGGTGTGTAGTTTCCAACTGCCAGAGTTGCTTGGCAGTAATGGCATATTCATTTAATAAATAAATAATACTTCCCACAATCTCCAGCAGCACAGAATGTACCAGCCCTAAAATATTTCTCATCGTGGGACCATTTTACCTTGAAGTAAACTTCTTTCTGTATTATAGTCAAAACCTGTAGACTGCTGAAGAAAAATTAGGATAGATCTTTGCACTACTAGTTTGTGGCTCTATGCTCTTAAAGAAAATAGAAGAAGAAAAACAGGAAACAGTTTTAACGCACTCTTTGTACTTCTTTCATCACCCTGAAGAATATTGTTTAGTGTCAAGTATGAGGAGCTGTTCTTTTGGCTCTTCTGCAGTTTTACTGACCCCTGGATTTCTCTGTGTTACAGCTTCCTGGGGTTGAGGCCTGTGAGCGTTACACCTTCCGTTATGGCCGAAACCCCCTCATGGAGCTGCCTCTCGCCATCAACCCCACTGGCTGCGCTCGTTCTGAGCCCAAAATGAGCAGCCATGTCAAGAGGTTTGTGTTAAGGTATTTTCTTTTAAATTCACATAGTACAGCCCAGGGTTTATAGGCTTCCGTAGGATACCTGTGCTTCTGTGTGCTGCTTACAAACCCTGCTGTCTTTGGCTGTGTATGTGGCCCGTCCAAGTTGGGGGCAGCTGCTTTAATGTCTCTGCTAGGTGGCTTTGAATGTCTGTTTGCCTAGGAGCTATTTTATGATTCAGAACATTACAACATTCAGAGAGATCTTCAGTTTTCCTTCTCTGTTTCTTCTGTTCTGTGACCCTTTGGTACAGGCCTCATACCTTGAATAGCACCAGCACTTCAAAGTCATTTCAGAGCACAGTGACAGGAGAACTAAATGCACCTTACAGTAAACAGTTTGTTCATTCAAAGTCTTCTCAGTATCGGAAAATGAAGACTGAGTGGAAGTCCAATGTCTACTTGGCACGGTCGCGTATTCAGGTCAGTTTGGACCATGAAATGAATAACTAAATTTTTCTATTGAAAATACCAGATGTATTTAAAAATAACATTTATTTTAAAAGCATATTTTATATTTATTATTTGTTTCATTTACATATTCATGCTAATTTATCCTTCATTGAAACTCACTATTTGTTTATTGATTTATTACTAGCATCTGTATACTGCCTACTTGAACAACTCCATTAAATTGCAAGTGATTAATCTCCATTGAACATAGTGGGACTTTTCTCTCAGTACAGGTAGTCCTCCACTTAGAGGACCGGTCACTTAGCTACCATTTGAAGTTATGGAGGACCTTCCCATAGCTACTGGTTTCAAAGTTCTGATGACCTGCGTTCCCCCTCCCCCATGATCACATGACCATATTTCATGCACTTGGCATTTACAGCCATTTGCATCATCCCATGGTCACATGACCATGATTTAAGTCATTCCCCCATAAACCACCATTTACCCCTTGTTTTTGGCAAAAAAAAAACACCATTCATTGGATGCAATGGGTTTGCTGTGGCATTCCTTTCATGACTTTGGCTTTCTTTAAAGTCTAAAATTGGCACAATTATATGGTGACCTGCTTAGTGATCACAACTTATCCCCATAATTCCAGGTTCAATTACTGTCGTAAGTCAAGGACTACTTGTAATCATTGTAGCATTAGTTGAAAAGAATTGTAGGATTGTTAAAATATCTTAAGTGGACATGCTGAGATTTAAATCAGCAGAAGAGGCCAGTGATGTGCTCTATTACCAAATCATTCCTGCCTTTTCAGGGCCTGGGTTTATATGCTGCTAGAGACATTGAAAAGCACACTATGGTCATTGAATATATTGGAACCATCATTCGCAATGAAGTAGCCAACAGGAAGGAGAAGCTTTATGAATCTCAGGTATTCCTTAAGACAAGAAGCATTTGTATTTCAAGCTTTGTGGGACATGGAGGAGCTAATAAGGACCAGAGTTCCATGGGTTTCATTAAGGCCTTTGGTGCTAATTACAACTTCAGGAGTTTTTTTCATATAGATTTTAATATTTGTATTTTCATTGATAACATCATCCTAAGTACTCTAAATAAGGGAAAGGCTAGCTGTCTGACTGACTGGTTACCTCTTTTTCTCTCCATCCATCCATCAATCCATCCATCATCTATCAGTCTACATCTTCATCTATCTCACTATCTGTCTTATCTATCTTGAAGCACCAGGTGTATGTGTGTGCGCGTGCATGTCTTTAAGTGCTCAGATAAAGGAAGTTTGTTGTGACCAGCCACAGCAACATTTGATTATTTCATTTATAGAGGCTAAATGTGACTGTGATTAAGTTATGTTTGAGCCTTCCTTGGAGTTCCATTTTTGGTTTTTCTATTCTCAAAATCCTAACAAGAATGTTAATGTTTTAGAAAAAGACATTAAGGTTTCCAATGTTTTAATAAGCCTTTGGATTGTAATTGCAATTCAGACAGCTACATATCATATCTTGGAATATTGATACTTGTTATACTGGCTTAGTTGTCTTTTTTTCTCCTTTCTGATTTCCTCCCCACAGAATCGTGGAGTATACATGTTCCGCATTGATAATGATCATGTCATTGATGCCACATTGACTGGAGGTCCTGCAAGGTGGGTAGTTCTAGAAGGAAACTAGTGCTGGATTAACGGTAAAGGTTTCCCTTGTCCAGTCATGTCCAACTCTAGGGGGGGGTGCTCATCCCCATTTCTTGGCTTGAGGGAACCAGCCTTGTCTGAAGAGCTTCCATATTCAGGTGTCCAGCATGGCTATAGGCCAAAGGCGCATGGAACACTGTTCCCTTCCCACCAAAGTGGTACCTATTAATCTGTTCACATTTGAATGCCTTTGAATTGCTAGGTGAGCAGGAGCTGGGACAGGAAGGGGAGCTCACCCTGTTGTGTGGAACTCGGGTCTTGAACTCGGGCTGTCAGTTCTCCCACAGACACGCTTAGTGTCTTTAATGGCTGAGCCATCGTACCCCAGTGTTGGATTAGAATGGGTCACATTCAGCCTTGGAAGCTCACTAGGTGCCTTTATGCCAGGCACTCTCTCAGCCAATTATCTGCACAATTGTGGGAAAGATTGGAGGAAGGTGTGCTGTACATGCCGCCCTAGGTTCCTGACAAAAAGGGCATGACCTGTTTATTTTTGAACAAAACTTTCTCTTGAAACCTTCTTTTCCACAGCAGCTTAAGTTGGTATTGTATTTATCACCAGTAGTACCTTCCTATTATATTGCAACCTTGTTGCCACATTTCCTAACTTTAAATACATAAATGTATCTTTTGTTGCTCAAAGTATCATATAGTAAAATCATGGTACAATATATAAAAATATCTACCCTTCTCTTCTCTCTCCTACCTTATAGGTACATTAACCATTCCTGTGCACCCAACTGTGTGGCTGAGGTGGTAACCTTTGAACGGGGACATAAAATCATAATTAGCTCTAACCGGAGAATCCAGAAAGGGGAAGAGGTATGGTTTATATGGCTTTTAGTACCATGCATTTATTCTTATACTGAATATTCTGCTGCTTCTTTTTTGCAAAGACCAAAATACTTGGTATTGATGGCTGGTAGACAGAGTCTTGCTCTCTAGACTGAAGGCAAAGTCTATAGGAACTTTAGTTTTTCTACAGGAAGCAGTTTCCCCTCTGAAATGCATTTTTGTTTATTTATTGAAGGCTGACATGTTTAAGATCTGAAGGGAATTTTTTGGGGGGCAGAAGACACTGTAGCAGCTGGAACAATTTGCCCTTTGTTAAAATGCAGGCCAAAGGCATTGGTTATTTTGCGGGAGGGGGGGGGGGAGTTTGTATCTCCTTTAGGACAGTGAACCGAGATTCAATTAACACATTAATGAAATAATACGTTAAGAAAAAAACAATTCAGAAGCAAATCTTGTCCAGGAAATAATAAGGAAGGACCTGATTATATCCAATAGTTCCAGAATTAAAAGCAATGTTTTAGGTTGTTTTGAGATCATTTCTCTTAAAAGAGACAGTTGTTGCAATGCTCCTTATTATAGGGTTGGGTTGTCTATAGGCCAGCTTGATCTAGCGATTAAGGCTCCAGGCTAGATAGTGAGGTGGTGAGTTCTAATCCTGCTTTAGGCATGAAAGCCAGCCAGGGGACTTTCCCTCTTTCTCAGCCCACCTCACAGGATTGTTATTGTGGGAAAAATAAGAGGAAGGATTATTAAACATGCTCACCACCTTGAGTTATTGATTAAAAGGTAGGATAAACATAAAGAGATTGTTTATACATCTCATTTTTATAGAAATGTTTATTTTGAAAATGCATGTATCTTTTAATTCTGGAATAATAATTAAAGCTATTTTCATTTCAGCTGTGTTATGACTATAAATTTGATTTTGAAGATGACCAGCACAAGATTGCATGTCACTGTGGGGCTGTGAACTGCCGAAAATGGATGAACTAGATGCATTCCTTACTCCCTCTGAGGGCTGCGTGTCCCAAGGAAGAAGTGATTTTTGATGCTGTTCATTTGCAGGGTGGGGATGTGTCATGTGTATGAAAACAATCACTTCTCTCAAGTTATCTCTTCTACTCCAGTGTAAAGTGAGCACCAGAAGCCAGCTGGCAGAATATGGAGTTAGGCCTGGCTTCCAGGCACCCAGAAAGGAAACTGATCTCCAGACCAGTCCAGCACTTTTGATTTCATTAAAAGATAAATTTCTTTTCGCTAAAGAGGAATCAGACTCGGGCAGAGAAGCTGTGGCTGACCTGCTGAAGGGCAGTGGGGCACTAATGAATGTAGACTGAAATCACCAGCGTAAGGGAGATATCCAAAGTGCTGGCCACAGCCTTACTTACTAAAGGGGCAGGCCCTCTAAAAAACAGGAAAAAAATTAAAAAACGTAGACACCACTGAACAAGGAATGTACTGAAATGACTTCCTTAGGGATAGAGCTAAGGGAAAAATAACTTGCACTAAAATACATTTAAAATACTTGATTCCATGAGTCAGTTTATTGTAGTTTTGATTTCTGTAAAATAAGAGAAACTTTTTGTATTTATTATTGAATAAGTGAATGAAGCTATTTTTAAAAGGAAAAGTTAGAAGCCAAGCTGCTGCTGTTACCTGCAGAACTAACAAACCCTGTTACTTTGTACAAAAATGTAAATATTTTGAGGATAAAAGTTCAGTATAAAAAATAGGAATTGACCAAATGCTACCAGATCTTGCAGCAGTTCGGGTGCTTATTAAACTTAATAGGGATGTTACAATATGATTTTGTGTATTAAACATGTCATTACAATTGTCATGGGTAACCAAAATCTCAATTTAAGAGAGATTTTATTTTATTTTTTTAATCTTTAAAGCAGGCTCAGTTATGCTGTATTGACTTTTTTTTAAAGCAGCCCTTCAGATTGATTAGAGAGCATGTAAATTACAGCAGTGGTTTTTGTAGATGTTTGAGGAAATTTAGACTGATCTATTTTATTTGTATTATATTGTTACATCCCTATTTCTTAAATCAGGTTTTTTGTGTGTGTAGAATTTGTGATAACTGTGAATAACTGCTAAAACCACCCAAACTAGATGCTGAACATTGATTTTCTTTTCCAACAGAAATAGTGGAGATTATATGAACTGTTCAGTTTACACTAAAATTATGTAATGAAACTAGGAATGTGTAGTGAGAGCGTAAGTCAATAGCTGCCTTCTTGAAAAGTAAAATCAAGGAAAAAATTATAGGAATTGTGCTTTCAGCTGCAGGACTCTGCCAATAGGATTTTGAGAAAAAAAAGTAATTTAAAATGTGTTTGTATGAATTGTTTTTGTTTACATTTCTTTAAAAAAAAATAAACACTGTTTGTGTTTGCTTGTAGAACCCTAATCAACATTTTGAACCAGGTTAGCTTTTTTATTTTGTACTTTCAATTCTGGTACTGACACTTCACAGTCTAAATATTAAAAAAATGAAGTTTTTTTGTGTGCACAGCTAAAGTGGACTGTAAAACTGGTAGTATATTCAGTGATACAGTTCTGAACTTGTAATGTATATGGCATGATGTATTTTTATCTTACAGAATAAATCATTGTATATATTTTTCTCTTGATAATAGCTGTATGAAATTTGTTTCTTGAATATTTTTCTTCTCTTGTACAATATTCCAACATCCTACCAGTATTTGTCTTACAGGTTTTTATTCTGTTCTGTATAATAGTTATCTAATGTTGGCAAAAATGAATTTTTGAAGTATACAGAGTGTTATGGGCTTTGAAATTTGTGGAAACAAATTTAGAAAATTGGCATTTACAAATAAAATATTTTACATCTATAAATATTTTAATATTTTCCTTTATGTCAGGATGCAGCACATCCTGAATATATTATCTCCAGGAATACACCAAAGAGGCTGTTTTTGCCATCAAGAAGATAGATAGGTCAATGCTGTACCCAAAACCCAATTCTACAAAAACAGATGCATATGTAATATAAAAAGTATAGAAAACATAATTGTGCAGATTATGTTTTATGCATAGCACAACTTCCATTATTTAATAAATGACCATGCTAGTAATTCTAGTTAAGTTTTTTTTCCATTTTGGATATCCTTATCAGCTATAGGACCTGCTTTATTCTTTGGATTTTTAAAAAAAGCCTATTTAAGAGGATTGTAGCCCTCTCCTTCTCCCCTACAAAGCTTTTGATTATATCTTATGAACAGAGCACAGTTGATTCTGCACACTTAATTAGGTAACCTCTTGGACTAGGAAGAGCTTTCTACCACCAACAGACTGGCTGGTTTCACTGAATTAAAATAAAAGGTACTGTTACAAAAGTTAAAAATCATAAATGGCATAAGGTAAACCAAGCATTTAATGTACACTAGAGACCAAAGGGACAGTTGCTAATATGAGTGTCAATAACACCTAGTGTTAATAATAAAAAATGTAATACAAAATACATAAAAATGGATATTTGTTTTCTCTCCACGATATTGCAAAGATAAATCATAAAACATTTTTCTAGACATACTTTTTATGTGCTGCCTGACTTTAAAAAGGAATATAAACCTTAACTAGAATCTAGTCTCATTCGCAATCCTTAATGTGGACCTTAAAGCTGCACTGCATAAATTAAGGACCAGGTTTCCCAATGGAAGTTTTCGATCCAGTATCAAATTGAAGCTTCTCACAAATATTTGTATGTATTATTTACTTGTAAAATGATCTGGTTTTTTTAACCTCTTCATGAACAAATGGGGCAGAACTGAATATGGTAAAAATCAAGTAAGTCCACAACTTACGGTCATCACTTAGCTACCATCTGAAGTTACAACTGATCCAAAAGGGGATTTTTTTATGACCTGGATTCAAAATTCTGACAATGGAGCCTTGTCCCAGTCACCTCACCCAAATTTGGGCACTTTTCAAAATAGCTCCATTTGTGGCCAGCTGCAACATCCCACAATCATTGACTGCTTTTTATGATGCTTTTGCCAAAAACTGACATTTACATCCAATTTTAGGCAAAAAAACGTGTCCAGAGAGTACTATTGGTTTGCTTAACAATTGCTACAAAAGGTTGTATACGACATGCAACCGTAATGGGCGGCCTCTATTATAGTCGCATATTACCTGTAAACTTTTTAAAAATGCTGTTTTGTACTGTGGCATTCCAAATTGCCTTGGAAGAACAGAAAAGTTATGCCACCTGCCCTTTGCCCCTCGTTTGTCAATCATCCTCTCATGCAGAATTTCTCAACCTTAAGATATCTGCATTTCAACTCCCAGAATTTCCCAGGCAACATGTCAGGTGAGGAATTCTGGGAATCAAAAGTCCAGACTGTTTCACTGCTGCAAATCCCACAGCCGCCCCATATGGGCTCCCTGGCACATAAGGGGGGTTGGGGGGTACACACACTGGGGGCTGCATTGAAGCAGGCAAGTGCTACTTGACCTTCGGAATCATCAAAATGGCACCCTGAACTGGTTTGAATATTATAGCACATGACAGATGGACATTTAATTAGGTTAAAATTATTAAAATTATTTACAAAAAAGAGTTAAAACATAATTTTCTCCAGAATTCCACCCATAAATTCAAATGGAAAAAATTCCATAATACTTCTGCAAGAAATACTGGCAAAACGGTAGTTTTCTGACAGACCATTTAGGCCGGCTTCATTAGATGCATCCACTAATTAAATTACATTGTCCGAATTATGACTTAAAATATTTCCGTATACTTTTGGACTCCCAAGGAATGTCATCGCACTTCTACTCCTGCAGAAAGAAGGGGCACGAAATGCAACCACTTCTGCTCCAACTTGGAGATTGCCGTACACGGTAATTTCTGACCTTCATTAAAATAGTTTCCTTTAAGTGTTCAGGGATAGAAATAGCAGCAAGGATTGCCAGCCTCAGAAAATAATGCACGAAGCTAAGAGTCCCTGCACAAGTGGGCATTCCTTGAGGCGGTACTCAATTCTCCAAGCGCCACTGCTGAAGGGAGGAGCCATCGCATATGGCCATGGTGACGTAGCCTTTGAGATTAAGTGGATCAACCATCTTCATGCACTGCCCAACGGATACTTGATACAGCCGATTGTTTTTCTGCAGAGAGAAACATAGCAGGTGAGATAGAACGGTTCCAAACCTATTTTTGCAACCAAGTTATTCCTTTTGGCAGGCTGATGGGGCTACTTAGGTGCTCCCGTGCCAGCTCTGCCTTTACTAGCACTAGTAACAGCAATAACATTCAGACTTATATACTGCACCACAGTGCTTTTACAGCACTTTCTGGGCAGTTTACAATAGACACATTATTTGAATATTGCCCTCAACAATCTGGGTCCTCATTTTACCGACCTCGGAAGGATGGAAGTTGAATCAAACTTGTGCCCTCCAGGATACAACACCAGACAGTAGGCTGCAATACTACATTCTAACCACTGTGCTATTAGGGCTCTATAGATTTACATTTTACTCTTCATAAACTATGACTTACCAAAATGTTACTTCTGAATAATCCTGTCAGCATTAAAAAAACCAAACCATTTGAGACATATTCCATGCTTTTCCCTATGGAAACTTCCTCATCTGGTCTTGAAAGGCCCAGTTTTGATTAACAGTACTTTCATTCTTCCACAACTAGTTTTTTGCCTCCATAAATTTATCAGTCACCCATAAAATTAAAATACCTTGTGATAATTGCCACTTTAGCGTTCCAGATTTAGACCATGGCTACTTCTACCAGTGAATTAAGACAAGTATTTTGGCACTGTCCTATTTCTAACAGGTATTATGTGGGCTCTGGGCTAGAAGGCAGGGAGTTCTAGTCCCACCTTAGGCATGAAAGCCAGCTGGGTGATTTAGCCCAAATCACCTCACACCTCACCACACAGGGCTTTTGTGTGGGAAAAAGAGAAGGAGAAATAAATATTAGGGATGTTCACCACCATGAATTACTTCTAAAGTAGTAAAGCTGGAATAAAAACCAAATAAATAAAATCATGTTGAAAGACAAGGATTTAAGCTTTCAAAAACATCAAACTGGTCAAAACCTTTTTTTTTTTATCCCTGTGGCATTTTCCTAATTGGAGGCCTTGCCTTGTGAAGGATCCATAGTCAATAAGGTTAAGGTAGCCATTCTCATGAATATCTAGCTTTCACAATAATCTGTATAAACAGGAAATGATCCATGCACAAAGAGAGCCAATTCTCAAGCTTATATAAACTTATAACAATCGTTAGCCAGAACTACACTTGACTGAAATTCATCCTGGCCAAATTCACTTACCCCAGTGCTTCTCAAATAGTGGGGCGCGCCCCCCAGGGGGGGGGCGCGAGGCTCCGTAAAGGGGGGCGCGTGCTCCTCCCTTTCGAGGAGAACAGACCCGATTGGATAGACATGATGCTCTATCCTGATTAGCCAAACCCGCCCGTGTGACTTTTAGACCCGGATGATACTATTTACAGTCGCGCGGGGGGGCGCGAAATGTTTTCTTCTTCCTAGGGGGGCATGACAGAAAATAATTGAGAAGCACTGACTTACCCCAAGTAGCCATTGTTGGGAGCCTCCGGAGCCATGGCATTTCATAAGGCGTGGTGGATCGGACGTGCGCGTTTCAGATACATCCAAACACAAGAGGTTATTTAAGATTAATTCATGATCCTCGTTATATATCCATACCTACGAAAATGATTACGAATACTTTAGGATCTCTAGGAACCAATGAACTGAGGCTGGTTTAACCACGAAGGGGAGAAAACTACATAGGCTTCCTTCATTGTGTCAAGTGTCTCCACTACATTTTCATCTCCTGCTTTGGTTTCCCACCCTGGAGCAAAACTATTTCTTACTGCAGGGAATATGACTTAAGAGGACATGATTACCCAAGGAAATTATGAAATTAACAAACCAACCAAATCACTCCTGCTCATATTTTGCATTTATAAATAATAACATTAGCTGAATTTCCAGAGGCTCACACTGAATGAAAAGGCCCTTGCAGCTGAATCAGGGTTCCGGATCCCGTTCCAACTGGTAGGATTGGAACGGGCCCGGCAGCGTCCACATATTTCAACTAGTTTGCAAGTTTGGTTGTAGCAATAAACCAACAGTCCACGGGCGAAGAGTGAATTAGGACCTAAAACATAATTTCAACACTTGAGAAAAAAAATAATCAATGGATCTTCTTTAGTATATGACTCACCTCTTTTTCCCCACCGGATCATTTTAATCAGCATAAAAAGTACAGAAAAAATTCCCCACCAGTCTCAGCTTCTCATTACATGGTGAAATAAGGAGAAGCCACTAGGTCAGAAGCACTCCTGCCCACTTTTTAAAAATAATCTATAAACTTTTAACCATGGTTTGCTACAGTTTACTAAGCTGGCACGTTTCCGTAATGCACCTAAATTCATGTTTTTAACATACAGAACGGTACTCTAGATTAACAGATTTATTTAGAGTGGGGTGTGTAATCTAGATGGTCACTTTCATCCATGTGTGTCTGTGAAGGATGGGGGTGGCAGGGAGAGAGAGAGAGGTCCTGCATTCAATGGACAAAGGGATGAAAACTGCTTTAGCGGCAGATACTTTTCTGAAATCTGCTGAGCCGTGGTGTCAGTTAATGCACATCCCCTGGGAAGAGATGCTGATCATTTTAAGGTACAATTTTCATGTACCTATATATTGCTGATCCAAATAGCAGCTGGATCTGTACTGTGCTGAGAAGAACGTGACCTAAGAAAGCCCTAAAGCCATGATGGCGAACCTATGGCACGCATGCCCGAAGTGGCACACAAAGCCATGTCACCTGGCACACGCTGCATCACCGGTTCCTTTTCCAGGTTTAGTTTTAGTTTAGTTTTATTTGATTTATATCCCGTCCTTCTCCAAAAGGACCCAGGGCGGCGCACAGGAATTTAAAATACATACAAAACAATACAAAAATAAAAAAATTTAAAAACCTATTAAACGTCAGTCCTGTGTTAAACCAATTAATATCCCCAATTAAAACTATCTATACTAGTCACAGCGGAGGTTATGTTAGGCCGGCTTGATGAAAAAGGTGTGTTTTTAAACACTGGCGGAAGAGGCGGAGGTCAGTGATGGTACGGAATTCTGGGGGTAGGTCATTCCACAGGGTAGGGCCCGCCACAGAGAAGGCCCTTCCCCTGGGTGTCACCAGTCGGCATTGTCCGGCCGACGGCACCCTGAGAAGGCCCTCTCTGTGGGAGCGTATCGGTCTAAGGGATGTATGGGGCAGAAGACGGTCTCGCATATAACTAGGTCCCGAGCCATGGAGCGCTTTCAAGATGGTCGTCAAAACCTTGAAGCGCACCCGAAAGACCACAGGAAGCCAGTGCAGCTCGCGCAGGATCGGTGTTATATGGGAGCATCTAGAGGCTCCCGTAATCACCCGCGCGGCTGCATTCTGCACTAACTGTAGCTTTCGAGTGCACCTCAAGGGAAGCCCCATGTAGACAGCATTACAGTAGTCGAGTCGGGATGTCACGAGGGCCTGAGTGACTGTGCGAAGGGCAGCCCGGTCCAGTAAGGGGCGCAATTGGCGCATCAGGCGTACCTGATAAAACGCCCCCCTGGCCACGGCCGCCACATGGTCCTCCATGGACAGCCGGGAATCCAGGAGGACACCCAAATTGCGTGCCCTCTCCACGGGGGCCGGTGTTTCGCCCCCAATGGCCAGAGTTGGAGTAATCTGGCTGAACCGGGGTGCCGGAAACCACAGCCACTCGGTCTTGGACGGGTTGAGCTTGAGTTTGTTACTACCCATCCAGATCCGTACGGCCTCCAAACACCGGGACATCACCTCGACGGCATCGTTGGGGTGCTCTGGGGTGGATATGTACAGCTGAGTATCATCAGCATACAGATGATATCCCACCCCAAAACCACGGATGATCTCACCCAGCGGCTTCATATATGTGTTGAATAGGAGGGGCGAGAGGACCGACCCCTGAGGAACCCCGCATAAGAGGGGCCTCGAGGCCGACCTCTGCCCCCCTGCCATCACATATTGCAACCGACCAGAGAGGTAGGACGAGAACCACCGTAAAATGGTGCCTCCCAGCCCCAACCCCCCCAGTCGGTGCAATAGGATATCATGGTCGATGGTATCAAAAGCCGCTGAGAGGTCTAACAGGACTAGGATAGAGGAATGTCCTCTATCCCGCGCCCTCCAGAGATCATCAACCAACGTGACCAATGCCGTCTAGGTGCTGTGACCGGGTCGGAAGCCGGACTGGTGCGGGTCTAGATAATCAATTTCCTCCAGGTGTCGTGGAAACTGTTGGGCCACCACACTCTCAACAACCTTCGCTAAAAAGTGAAGGTTGGAGACTGGACGGAAGTTCTCTAATAATGCTGGGTCCAGGGACGGCTTCTTGAGGAGGAGCCTCACTACCGCCTCTTTCAAGACGGCAGGCAAGGACCCCTCACTCAAACATGCATTGACAATGCCCTGGAGCCAGCCTCGTGTCGTCTCCCAGGATGCCAGTACAAGTCAGGAGGGACACGGGTCCAATAAACATGTGGTAGCCTTAAGTCTCTTTGACAACCTGTCCATATCCTCGGTAGTAACAAAGTCAAACTCCTAAAAAAACCCTGAGACTGCGCCTCGCCCACCTCTCTGGATCAATTAATCCCTCCTCAAGGTGGGCCCTCGTAAGAGCGGAGGGCCAAACTTGCGAGAGGGGGGACTCCCGCAGTAGGAGAAGGTCTGCCTTTGAGTACATAGCAGGACAAAATTAATTACAGGGTATCAGTTGGTTTCGAGGGATGATTAAAAGGTACAATAAGAAGGGGCCGGGGACCATCCCCCTCTGCCAATGAGCCCCGCGGCCCGCATGGAGCTCAGCGGCAGACCGCCATCTCCCGCGCATGCGCAGTTCTATGTTTCTGGCATACATGCACGTACGACGATCAGCTGGCCTTTGTGCATATGGCAGTGCAGGAAACTGGAACAGCTGGTCTTTTGTTTTCTGGCGTGAGCATGTGCGCCAGCCAACTGTGTGCCATTAAGCAGAAGACTAGTTGGCCTGTGCGCTTGTGCGTGTCGGAAACCAGAAGTTCATTTTCCAGAGCGTGCATGCCCACTGGGCAGCTCCTCTTCCAGGCTGCATCCCAGATGAGTGCACACATGCACATATACTCCCTTTTCGGCACTCAGTGCGGAAAAGATTCGCCATCACTGCCCTGAAGTGTCCAGAATGATTTTTCTCCATCTGATGCCTCTGGAAAATCTACAAAACTCAGATTGCACCACCACTAGCTCCTAGATCAACAGGCTTCTGTTATCTGAGGATGGTGGAATTTACAGCCCAACAGGTCAAAAGGCGCCCAAGTTTGATAAAGCTTATCCTACAACATTGATGTTCAGGATCTAAATTGGCTAACCCTCAGCCAGAGAACCTGCTCTTGGATAGGGGCTCTGCTACTAAATATTAAGTGGAGCCTTCGATTGATGGGTATTGTTTCTTTTAAAGGTGAGATAAAATCAGCTAATCATAAGCATTTTGAGGCGAATATGGTTCAAATGCAAATTTAATCTTGAGCCGCCTTTCAACTGTCTGATAAGGCCAGGCTCTGGGCTGCATTTGCAGAGAGCACGAAGGGGAGGAAGGACTCACTGACAGGTTTCCACATTCGAGGAAAATTAGGACTGTTCTTATCAGAAGTTAAGAGAACAGAGGGTAACATACAGTTTCACAGTGCCTTTACAGCCCTCTCTAAGCGGTTTTACAGAGTCAGCCTATTGCCCCCAAACAATCTGGGTCCACATTTTACCCACCTCGGAAGGATGGAAGGATGAGGGAGGGAGGGAGGGAGGGAGGGAGGGAGGGAGGGAGGAAGGAAGGAAGGAAGGAAGGAAGGAAGGAAGGAATAGCAACAGCCCTTAGACTTATACACTGTTTCCTAGTGCTTTCCAGCCCTCTCTAAGCGGTTTACAGAGTCAGCCTATTTCCCCCCAACAATCTGGGTCCTCATTTTACCCACCTCGGAAGGAGGGAAGGCTGAAATCCTGAAAGGCTTAGACAACTTAACTCCCGTTTTCTGAGTGGGGGCTGCAATAAACTTTAACCTTCTCTTCAGTAAGAAAAGAAGATCTGTCGGGCAGTTCTAATAGAAATCCCATGGCTTTCCTTCACAAACTATTCTTTATCAATTGTTGACAATTCTGAAAGCCAATTATACCAACCCTTCTTGCGGCGAGAGAGGCAAACCGCCAGACTTTTTATCTTCCCTTTTTTATCTTGTTGTTGGGAGATTAAAGTTAATTTAGATGGAAACAAAATGCCAATCCTCAAGACTTGGGAGTAACTTGTGCCTGGTACATACCAAGCCTCTTCCAATCGCTCATCCTGAAGCAAAAGCCAAAGGGATAGCAAAGGTTTGTAAAAGCTAAAGAAAGAATAACTGCCAAAATAATGAAACAAAATCTCTAAGTACAGGTAGCCCTTGACTCATGATGGGTCATTTAGTACAGGGGTCTCCAACCTTTGCAACTTTAAGTCTGAAGGACTTCAGCTCCCAGACTTCTCTTCTTCTGGCTGGAGAAGTCTGGGAGCTGCAGTCCTTCAGACTTAAAGTTGCAAAGGTTGGAGACCCCTGATTTAGCAGTCTTACCTGAAGTTAAGACAGAATCCTAAAAAGGTACTCATAACCTGTATAAGGGTGCCAGAGTTATGCAACTGCATTTCAGGAACTCAGCAACTAGCCCACATTTATGGCCAATTGCAGCACCCCCAAAACACCACAATTTATTTATTGTATTTTATGTTTGCCAGTAAGCAGCATTTACTTCCGCTTCCCAGTGAAAATGTCCACTGCAAATAACAGGCTTCCTTAATGACTGTGGCATTCATTTTAGGACCCCCATGTTCACTTAACAACCACTGGAAAAAAAAAAGATCAGCCACAGTCATGTGATGACCCACTTAATAAACGGCACAAGTTATGACTTCGATTCTGGCTGTAAGTCAAGGACTACCTATGGAAGCAGAAATTGTCTCAGGAGTTCAAGGTCTCCAGAGCAATTATTGTCCTCTCCTTCAATGAGCTCAGCCACTGGACCTTGGAGGAGGTGGCATCCTACCCAAACATGGAGGAGAATGACTCCTGTCCCTTTGGCCATGGTCAGACCACTCGGTTAAGAGTCTCAGCAAGGGTAGAAGACCCGTCAGAATGGTTCAACCCAAGGGTTGAGTGGATCCAGACGGGTTTCAGGATATGCTTGAGGAATTTCCAGCAATCTGGTAAGCAGTTCTGAGAAGCACCTCATCATAGCCTGAAACGGTGACGACCACAGTTCCCAGTGGCCTCTCTGGACTCCTGAGTGTCTCCAGAATACACAGCAACAGAAAAGACAAAGGAGCAGCAATGATGACAAAAATAAACACCTTTTCCCGAAAATACGACATGTCCCGAAAATAAGGTCAAGGCCTGGTTTTTGGGGTGGGCCTAAATATACTCCCTCCCCCGAAAATAAGCCCTAGTAAAGGGGTGGGTGTGGGCAGTATTGAGGTCTCGACGTACGATTGGCTGCAGGTCTTTTCCATTCTCTTTCCTTGGGGGGCTTGGCCACAGCCGGTCGCGCCTGATTGGTCCGGGCGTGGCTGGCTGGGGTTGTTACCAGGTTGCCTGATTGGCTCCCCGTTTGGTGGCATTGTATAAGGGGTTGTCAAGTGGGGAGGTTTCTGTCCACCTTTTAAACTAGCTTTGGTTACGGTTGTTTTTAACTGCCAATACATGGCTTATTAAAGAACCAACCTGGATTGGACTCTCTTTCTCTTCTTGCAAACCACAACAGGCATCACAGGAGGCAGCCCTTCCCTTCCCCGGTCATCTAGTGGCAGCTGGGCCCCTTAATTGCGGCCCGCGGATCAGCTTATTTCGGGGTTCAAAAAAATATAAGACAGGGTCTTATTTTCGGGAAAACACAGTAATCAAGGGAAGGTGTCCCCCACTCGGGATGACGCTGCGACAATAAAAGTGAAAAAGGGGCAGATCGGGGGAACTGCCTGGATCCACAGCTACTACTGATCAGCACATGGGGGGCGAGAAACAGACGGTTGCAACATGCTACACAGGTAATCCTTAATTTACAGCCATTCATTGTGCAACTGTTCCGAGCTACAGCAGCACTGAAAAAACTGACTGAAACTGACTTTCCCACTTGCAATAGTTGCAGCATATGATAAAAAAGTGAGAGGCTTAGCAACTGGCATGTCCTCAACTTAAAAAGCTAATTGGGACAAGAATTTCCATTGCTAAGCAAGACAGTTGTTAAGTGAATCACACCCGATTACATTTTTTTTTTGCCCTGGCTGTTAAGCAAATCACTGCTCTTAAGTGAACCCTGTAGTCAATTAAAGCAGGGGTCTCCAACCTTTGCAACTTTCAGTCTGAAGGACTTCAGCTCCCAGACTTCTCCAGCCAGCAAAGCTGGCTGGAGAAGTCTGGGAGCTGAAGTCCTTCAGACTGAAAGTTGCAAAGGTTGGAGACCCCTGAATTAAAGGGATCTGATTCACTTCATGGACTTTGCTTGTCAGAAGCTGATTGGGAAGGTTACACACTGTGGTCACATGCCTGCCTCGAACAGTAAAACTGTCATAAGTACATGTCAGTTGCCAAGCATTTGCATTATGATCATGTGGCCATGAGGATGCTGCAATGGTAAGCATGAAAACCAGCCGTAAGTCGCTTTTTTTCAGTGCCAGTGTAAATCTGAAGAATCACTAAATCACGTAATCCCAATTTGCGATCTTCCCAGCCAAATTCCTACAAGCAAAGCCAATTTTGGGGTGGGGGTGGGGGGGTGTCAGATTCGTTTAACGGCTGCATGGTTCACTTAAATCATTGTAGTGATTTGTTTAACAACCACAGCAACAAAACAAAGGTCTCAAAATTGAGTGCAACCCACCTAGTAACTGCTCTGCTCAGCAACGGAAATTCTTTCCCCATTAGGGCTGTAAGTGGAGGACTACTTTCACTTGGGACCATCTTTAAAAATTACATAGATGGATCAATGCATCAAATATAAAAATTCACAGACCCAATAAAGACATGGTATCCTAGACATATCTTTCGTTCTGCTGTGAACAATTGAAGCAAGCAAGCCCAACCGATGGCCACATGCAGCTAGTAACCACAAGATAATGAAAATATTAAAGATAATAAATATACAAAATAAAAGTATTAAAAAACAAAATGAGTTCATTATTTATATTATATACATTATATATATTATATACATTAACTATACAGTATATTTTATAATGCGGCCCAATTCCTTTTCATTCAATGCGGCCCAGGCAAGCAAAAGGTTTGGGCCAAGATGGATTAAAGTAAGGCAGCCCTCTGGGAAAGCAGGAACATGACATGTCGAGAGAGATCAAAATTAGCAAAACAATAAAGGAAACTTGCCTGATTTTTATTACTGTAGTCACATTCCCTGACCACCACAAGGCCTCCTTTTTGACTCGGGTGGCTTTGCGCTGCCAGGCATTTATTAGTGTGAAGGTGATGCAACTATAAGGAAAAGAAACACAGACACACTGAGAAGAGAACATCCGATGTGAACAGAGGTCAAATTCTCAACCACCCTTCCGTCCAACATTCCTATTATATTCTCTAAGAGCAAAAGAGTGAGGAACAAAAACAAACCAAAAAACAAATATAAATTATCAACCAATGTTTTCCGCTTTATTCCGCTGAGATATTTCACAAATGAAATATCTGTCTCATTCTATATTTGCCACCATCCTGCTGGGCCAAGAATCAACTTGGCAAAAAAAAAGATACACGATATGCCAGGGACATAAGATCTCTCCTTACAAGCCACCCGATCACTTTGTGTGGCTACAACTGCAATACTTATCCCGTGTAAAACTTTACTTCTAGAAGTGGAGACAGTGTGATTTTTGAGAAATATTAGTACTTGGCGGCTTTAAAATACAAGGCATATAAATAGAAAACTAACTGGAACAATGACTACACTTTAAAAAAAAATTCAGTGCCAGAAACCAATTTCTATAGAAGGACTTTATATTGAAAGTAGAACGGTCACAGTACAGCACAGACATTTTAATAATAATAATAATCTTTATTGTCATTGTAATAATAAAATTACAATGAAATTGGTTTGAGCGCCAGGTGGAATACAGAAAGCAGTGACAGCCACAATAGGAATCTCTCTCCAGGCAAATGAAAAGGCCGCCAAATGACAGTTGAAATAAAATGGCCGACAAATGACAGTTGAAAAGGATCAATTGTACTTTGTCTTTTATTATCCATTTCTTCAAATCTGTTTGGCATTTTAGGAGTTGGTGGAAGAGGAGCACGTCTCTTTTTCTTTTTGTTTCTTGTTGCAATGAACTTTGAGGAATCGCACTTGGCATTTTTTCTTCTCTCTCAGCTTTCCCAATAGAAAAGGATGGAATAACTGGTAGGGGTGGTGCTCTCCGCTTCTTCATTTCAATTCTTGCAGTTGCCCTTGTATATTCCCAAGAGATAATGATGGTGCCACCGTTACAGAACATAAACTTCGTGAAGAATTTGCGATCATTGTTTCATCAAGGCTTTGTTTATGATACAACCTAGGTTTAAAAAATTCTCCACTACCCAGATCTAGGCGTCATCTTGAGGATTTCTCTGCCTGAAACTTGTTTTTCTTACTTGTCCTAAAAAAAAAATCCGAGTAATCCTTTCTTTCTTTAACTGATGTGTCACAACCAGTTGATATACACAACCAGCTAACAAATCATCAGCAGTATTAAGAAGGGAGATGGGAATGAAACGGTTAATTATAGACAAGTTACACAATCCTGGAAGACTGCTTTGTTTCTGAGAGGATATACCGCATTTTTCGGAATATAAGATGCACCTTTTTCCCTCAAAAAAGAGGCTAAAAATCTGGGTGCGTCTTATACACTGAATACATCATTTTTGGCCTCCCAAAACCCTGCCCCCTTTGCAAAAATGGCCGTGCAAAGCCTTTAGGAGGCTTCCAGAGTGCTCCTGGGGGCTGGGGAGGGCAGAAATGTGCGAAAAACAGGCAGTTTTTTTTGTCCCCCCCAGTCCCCAGGAGCATTCTATAAGTCTCCTAAAGGCTATGCATGCCCTTTTTTTGGACATCAAATGGGCCCATTTTAGCGAAACACAGGCTGCTTTTAGAAGGTCTGCAGAGTGCAATTTTTGTTTTCATTTGCCTCTTCAAAATCTTGGTGCGTCTTATAGTCTGGTCTGTCTTATACTCCGAAAAATACGGTAAGCATCCCAAAGAGATTGATAATATTTTACAAAAATCAGGATATCTATCTAGACAATTGGATAATTATCTACATACAGACACTATTTGTTCACAAAAGATGTACAAACATATTTGGGGACTTGATATAAATATCATTTATTTACAGGATAAGTACTCAAAACTGGTTCTGATACAGTACAACCTGTTTAGAAAAAAAGTAAAACTGAAACTCCATTTTTATTATTTATCCAACTCTCACATTCAGCATTTTGTTCCACCATTTCAAAGACTGAAGTTAATCAACAGGTGGATTCCTTTTCTGAAGAACCACCTTACCTGATCTCAATCAAATTACACTACAGGTCGTCCTCCACTTATAACCATTTGTTTAGTGACCGTTCAAAATTATGATGGCACTGAAAAAAAGTGACTTATGATCCTAGCAACCATTGCAGTAGCCCCATGGTCATGACTGCCAAGTGACTTGTACTTATGATGGTTGCAGGGGTCATGTGATCCCGCTTTTTGACCTTATGGCAAGCAAAGTCAATGGGGAAGCCAGATTGACTTAACAACCTAGTTACTCACCTAACAAAGGCAATGATTCACTTAACAAATATGGCAAGAAAGATGGCACGATGGGACAAAACCGTATTGATTCACTTCACAACTGTCCCACGTAACAACAGAAATTTAGGGCTCAATTGTAGCCGTAGGTCAAGGACTATTTGTATATGCTTAGAGATTCCTTCCTTGACAGCATCTTTTCCACCTCCATGTAAACAAGAAGACAAAATGATTTAATGATGTCTTCTTAGCTTATAAGTACTTTAAAGACTTTGCTCTGAGGCCTAAATATTGCCTTACACAGCCTATGAAACAGGAATTGTTATACATAAAAATCTGATTTTTATGCTAAGCATGAATTAGCCACGCAAATTAATGTATGAAGAGTAGATTCAAAACTAAGAAAAAACAAAACTTCTTTCCCCAAAAACACAAGGAGCTCAACTAGAGGTAACCATGAGCCATCCACTAGAGGTAACGATGAGCCATCCACAGGGAGTTACCTTTCCTTCCCTTTTTTTCCTTGTCCAAAAATCAAGGTCCACTTTGATTCGAATTCAGCCTAAATAGGGAAATAAACCCTTTGTGTTCTGACTCATCCAGCAGCAGGAGGACTCAAGTGGTCCAACACCGCATGCAGGATAAGAAGGCAGCCTTCTCGGCTCATGGTGGCCAAAAACTGAAGTCTGGTAGCGCTAACGGATTTTATCTATAATCAAGCGCTCGGTGATTAAAATATTCTCCTATAATTTTGTCTTTCTTCAGTCAGATGTCAAAACTTGTACCCAGGATTCTCAATTACAGGTACGGTTACAATTATACTGTGAAGGTTGAGAACTGCAGAATTCACGTGCACAAAAGATTCTGGGCTACCTGGAAAGGTCTTAACCCATGATGGCGAACCTAGGGCACATGCGTGCCCGAAGTGGCACACAGAGCCATGTTGCCTGGCACACACAGCATTGCCTGTTCCTCTTCCAAGTTTCTGGCATGCAGGTGGCTCTTGTGCGTGCAGCAGTGCCGGAAACTGGAAGAGCTGGTCTTCCATTTTCTGGCATGAACATGCACGCTGGCCAGCTAATCATTACGTGCACCTGCATGGCAGTAAACAGAGGACTAGCTGGCCACTAAACATGCACACGCTGGAAACCGGAAGTTCATTTCCTGGTGCGCGCATGTCCTCTGAGCAGCTCTTCTTCTGGGTGGCATCGCAGACGAAAGTGCGGCAACAGCTCAGTGCCAAAAAGGTTCGCTATCTCTGGTCTTAACTAACACCGTGGAGACTGTAGCATGTTAGCTCACTAACTGATGGGATACTTGTAATCTCACACACATATAACCTCTTTCTGCAAAACTATCCCACCTCCCCATCGGCCATAGCTTCATCCCAATCTAAATCCTACTTCAGCTTAACCATTTTGTGCCTCTGATGAACTGAAACAAGAGCTTACGCCTCATAATAACATTTATTAGTCTGAAAAAGCGCTACTGGACCCCTCCTGATTCTGGGATGGATGCATGGTTTTTGATTGCTTGAATTCTATTAGCAATAGCACTTAGATGCTTCACAGTGTTCTTACAGCCCTCTCTAAGCGGTTTACAGAGTCAGCCTCTTGCCCCCAACAATCTGGGTCCTCATTTTACCCACCTCGGAAGGATGGAAGGCTGAGTCAACCTTGAGCCTGGTGAGATTTGAACTGCCGTACTACACTCTAACCACTGCGCCACCCTGGCTCTTAGCTGATATTTAGAAAACGCCTTTAGATTCTTTTACCTGAAAGATTTGGCTCATTAATCACATAGAATTCCCTACAAGATTATGACAGTCATTGGATTGATCAACTTAAAATGGATACTTAGCAAGCTTATGGAGGGCTGGCATAGGACTGCTATAATAGCTACATAAATAAATATACTCTATTTTGAAACTCTGCTTTTAAATATGAATGGATAGAAGACAAGCAAAGAGGGAGGGCTGTAATTTTTGGAAATTTACCACTATAACTAAGAATGGGCATTTTTTTAAAAGATGGCAGCTCCATGGCTTTATAATATACTCTGCCGAGAATTTAGATTAAAAAGCCATCCCTTTTAGAGCACAGGTGCGGCCACCAAAATAAATCACTTTGATTTATGCTGATTTCTACATAGCTCCTTTGTACTGTATATATAGCTAAGAGGCTCAAGGAGTGGAAGCTATAAGAACAAAAGGTGAATGTGTACTTTTACCCTGGTAAGTAGGGCAGTGCTCCAGTTACATCATCTACAGATTGAACCAAAGAGGCAGAAAAAGTTAGGCTAGCCATGTGCCTCCACAGGCTGTGCAGCCCTTGCTGATAAAGGAAATCACATTGCAAGTGTGTTTAACAAAAAACTGATCACCACTGACTCAGTTATGATGTGGGGCCCCTGCACAGGCTGCAGAAAACATTCAGAAAGATTAAATATTGTTCGCCCAAAAGGAAACCAAATGACACAACAGTTAGACAGTGTATTACTTATTTTAAAGTTAAATTTCTCTATTGTACTAACACACATCCCTTCCCTTCAAATAGCACTTTAAAATTCCGGCGCCTAGATTTTTAAGATCCTGGATTGAAGCAAATCTGAAGAATAGCCTCTTACCCTTCCTTGCTGCAGTATCTTTGGCCTTTTCTGTCCTTTATTGAAAAAGACCGGAGGTTGAACCTTGGCATTGGGCCCAGAGATTTGCATCTCTGGATAAACTTTGTCTAAATACCATTTGAATGATTTGCAGTTCAATTTTTTTCTTAATTCCACCCGGTCGGTAATATTCCCATAGTTCCTTGTTCGCAGCTCTGGACGTAAGGCAAAATACTGTTCCTGTTTGAAAAGATTAAAGGTAGCAGAGACAGTCACTGTTATTCCTGTTATGCGAAACTAAGTCTAAGAACGGCTAGTCCTCAATGAACGTTATGTCATCCCCCCTTTGCAATTTTCTCTGGCTTTCTGTTGACCAGCGCTGAGGGTCACAAATGCTGATTGTGTGTGACTGCAGGACACTACAAATACTGTAATTGTAAATCGATGGCTGATTACCATATTTTATGGAGTATAAGACACACTGGCGTATAAGACGCACCAAGATTTTGAAGAGGAAATTTTTTTAAAGAGTTTTTGCACTCTGCAGACCTCCCAAAAATGGTCCGTTTTTCACAAAAACGGGCCATTTTGTTTCCAAAAAAGGGCACGAATAGACTACTTATAGAGTGTTCACGAAGGGTTGAGGGTGGAGCCAAAAACGTGCAGAAAATGGCCCATTTTTTGTCAAAAAAAGTGCATGCATAGCATTTATGGAACTTATAGAATGCTCCTGGGGCTGGGGGACGGGGCAAAATTGAGCAAAAATGGCACATTTTTTGCTCTTTTCTGTGCTCCCAGCCCCCAGGACCACTCTGGAAGCCTCCTAAAGGCTATGCACGGCCATTTTGGTGAAGGGCTTCAAGAGGCAAAAAATGCTGTATTCAATGTATAAGCACACAGATTTTCAACCTCTTTTTTGAGGGAAAAAGGTGCGACTTATACTCTGAAAAATATGGTGTGTGAGAGTGCAGTGGCCGCAAATAAGAGGATCAGTTGTAAGTCTCCTCATTCAGCCTTGTTGTAACTTTAAACGGTTGCTGAATGAGTGATCGTTAAACAGGGACTACCTGTAACAATGGCATTAGTGAGCAGGAAACTTGATTTCTCTGACCTGTACAATCAAACTCTTTCCCCAGCTAAAAATTACAAAATATCACTGAAAAAAATTAAGGTTTTATATTGTGTTTCCAACATTTATGCCTCTGATCCCTTCCCATATGACAGGCATCCAAATTTCCAGAATCTAATAATCAAAAGCACTAATGCCCTGGAAACGGAAGATATAACGATGCTTATTTCTTCCAACAGCCGTAGCATCAATAGATTTTTTTCCAGCAAGGTGGGAAAAAACCCTTCTTTTGCTCCCTTCACAGGTTCACTGAGGTATATCTCTTCTCCCACTCACCCACCCACCCCGCCTCACCCAGTAATATATAGCTGTGACAGCCTTGCCTTGTATTCATCCATCCACACATGCGCGAGGCGTAGAGAATTATGCGCCATTGTGTCCTGCCCTCCTGGAGACCCATAGGGACGCCTTTTGCGAAAGATGTGCCCTACTCTGGAGCAAGGGATGATGAGAAGTTTGCCTCCACACATCCAAATCTGTTCGGAAATAGAAGGACTTAGTGAAACATCTGTACTGGAGGCAGGTGACCTTAGACGCAAAATCTAGTTTCTGAAAAGGTTTGCCTATTTGCGGAACTGTGGCGTCTGGATCTTATTTATAGCCGAATGATCTCATTCAGGATGACAACTGTCTTCAAAGATTAATGTCCAGCCCCGTACTGCTCTCTCAAAAACACAGAATGAAAGCAAGGGGTTTTTGACCAAAGTGAAAAAAAGTGACTTTACGGCCATTTATCACCGTTACAACCGTTGCTGCATCCCCATGGTGACATGATCATAAATTGGACGCTCGGCAACTGGTTCATATTTACAACCGTTGCTGTGTCCCGGGGTGATGTGATCCACCTTTTGCGACCTTCCGACAAAGTCAATGGGGAAACCAGATTCACAACAACCGGGTTACTTACTTATCAACTGCAGCGGTTCATTAGAGACAAAAAAAAGGTTGTAAAACGGAGCAAAAGTCACTTAATAAATGTTTCATTTAACAATAGAAATCTTGGGCTCAATTGTGGTCGTAAGTTGAGGACTACCTTTATTGTTAAAACAAGTTATCTGAGGTCCAAGATATCTGAGGAGCTGTCTTTCCCTATAGCAGGGGGTGTCAAACTCTGCAAACAATCAAAGTTTTCTAAATTCATCATCAAATTGTTTTCACTCCAGAAATATGTTCTATTGCCTAAATTCAAGCTGTCTTTTCCTAACAAATATAACCGTTAGATATAACATATTTATATTTTATCTTATATACAGCATATATAGAAAACAGATGGTAGCTAACTAGATAACTAGATAGCAAGAGAGAGAGGTATCCCTTATACAGTTCTTCCTGCTTTGAGATAAATAATATTTCAATTATTCTCACAATAATTTCATGTGTCTCTCTATATAAAAATGTATGTGTGTGTGTGTTTTCCAGCATAAATCTTGAACGCCTCGAGCAATTTCAACCAAACTTGGTACACAGATGACTTATTCTCTGGAAACAAATACTGTGGTGGCAAGATACCCCTAACACCCCTTGGGGAATGTATTATGTTAATATATAGTCTGTTGTGCCTTACAACGGCTTCTACTGTATAGCACAGTGGAGTTGCCATGGTAACAGCTTCACAATACTCCACAAGGGAGCTCCCTCTGGTAAGAGGAAAAATCCGACATTAGAAATTACATTTGGTCCTGACATTTCCCCCTATGAAAAAACACCCAGGCAACGCTGGGTTATCAACTTGTACTAGATAATTCTTTTGGTATGTTGCAATGGATGCTTAACCTAAAATAATCTCAGAGAAACTATTAGTCTAGAATTAATGTTTACCTTTTTGGAGGGTTTTTTGTTTTGTTTTTTGAAGCTAACTTCATCTTTCTAGCTATTTAAAATAAGAAAGATTCATACTACTCTTGTCTTCAGTGCTGCAGAGAAAGATCAATAATGTGCAAACACCTCCCAATTCTGAAAGTATCCTCCATCAATCATCCAAGAATGAAAAAGAATGCCTACTAATACATCCCAAAACAAACATAAGAATAAATAAAAAATTATTTAAATAACAAACATACCCGAAATGATATTTCCAGATTTTCCCCTCCCCAGATGTCCATGCCACTGTCATACTGTCCAAGCGCATTGAAATATTCTCGGTCCATTGCAAATAAGCCACCTGCCATTGTGGGAGATCTGAGATAAAAATGAAATATTTAACAAAGTCAGGCCCTGGCAGAAGTGGAAGTAAGAAAGGAGAAACATAGATATCTACGAAGAACCTCCTAGATCAAGAGAATATTTAAATCTAACCCCTTGCCTGGAGCAGCCTCAGGAGGAAGCAGTGATCATCACATGAAGGGATCAGGGCTTGGCCACCCAGTGTGACCTGGTTCTAGAGGTGAGTGGCCAGAGTGAAGCCAGGAGCTATTGATATCTAAGACAGTCCCAGTTTCTAATGTGGCCCTTGGGAATACTGGTCTACATACTTCTACTACTTCTATGGTTTCACAGCATGGCAACAGACAGCAAGGTCTAGCTACCTTGTAAATTAATAGGTAAAATAAAAGAAGCAGTGGATCATAAGCGTAATAAAAATGAGAGAGAACAAATTTTATTATTTACTGAACAAGACTCAATTCTTAACGTCTTTTTTTTTTAATTGGATTATTCCGGTTTAGTTAAACCGAAGCATTTTCCCTGGGAACGTACTACAAGTGAATATCAATGAATATATATTAATGAATAAATATTGAAGGTACTGACAATTGTCTTCCCTCCGGCCTTCATTTTAAAATTCCATATAAAATTAAATGTCTGTAGTTTGGCATGATATGTTTATTGCATTTTTATCCCACACCTTTGGTGGAAGGAACTCGTAAAACCTCTTTTCTGGTTTTAAGTGAAACTGTTCACCCCATTAGAGAAGAGTTCCCCAGTTCCTTTCTGGGTTGGCAGCCAGGAGGGAGCAAGATACAGGCCCCTTTACGCGTGTATGTGCACAAGCAAAAGGAGCCACTACTGCAAGTGGGGTGTGTGTGTGGCCAACCACTCACGCAGGCTGGTGGCCAACAGGCCATGGTCTGCAGGCCCACAGGTTGGTGGCCTGCATCGGAGGATGGTATATGAAACTGGGAAGTCTCACCTGATGGGGGCAATGGCTTGTTCAGGTCCTTCCAACTCTGACAAAGGAACGAGATCCCATTTAAAGTGAAGGCCCCAGTTGAACCCTCCGCGGACAACAGGAGAAGAGCTGTAGGTCAGCGTGTCCGCACTGATGATATCAATCACAGGACAAACTACTGTCCTGCGGGATTCCTGGATGGGTGTCAGCAACGGCTGCAACCACATCTCGTTCACTTCACAATGGCTGTCCAGAAACACAAGCACCTTTCCTGAGAAAGCAAAAGCAGAAGAGGCACATGAGATACAGAATAACGGAGTTGGAAGTGGCCTTGGAGGCCTTCTAGTCCAACCCCCTGTTCAGGCAGGAAACCCGATGCCATTTCAGACAAATGGTTGTCCAATCTCTTCTTGAAAACTTCCAGTGTTGGAGCAGCCACAACCTCTGGGGGCAACTTCCGTCCCACTGATTCATTTTCCTGTTAGGAAGTCCCTCCTTAGTTCCAGGTTAGATCTCTCCTTGATGCATTTCCATCCTTTGCTTCTTGTTCGAGGCAAGAAGACAAGAGACTACTCAGAAGCCCTCCCGAGAACACCATTATCTCAAGAATCTAATTTACACGAGAATATTATGACATTTATAACTTGCACTTTTCAGCATGAGTAAGAGAAACTGGGAATTAATACTGAGATTAACTGATAGGAATAGAAACAGCCGGTGGGGGGGTGGGGAATCCCTCAAAATTAATGGGAAGTTATGTTTAACTGGAATGTCCTTAGTGAACTTGTTTTGTACCCAGAGATATTGTGGGCTTGGTTTCAAAAATATTGCAATAATGCGAGTGTTGGGGTTCTCAGTGAGTGTCAATGTTATATTTACTATATATTATACTATGTTCTATTAAGCGTGCACTATCATTATGTCTAAAATAAGGTACATAGCTTAATTAAAAATACTTCATTGCTAAAAGCTAGATTTGAGCTTCAGTAGTTATAATCTTTTTGCTTAGAGCTGAGGTGGTGCAGTGGTTAGAATGCAGCACTGCAGGCTACTTCAGCTGACTGCTAGCTGAAGTTCCGCAGCTCAAATCTCACTGGCTCAAGGCTGAGTCAGCCTTCCATCCTTCCGAGGTGGGTAAAATGAGGATCCAAATTGTTGGGGGCAAGACACTGACTCTGTACATTGCCTAGACTTGCAGTGATGGCAAACCTTTTGTGGCTCGCATGCCAAAACGAGGGGGGGGGGTTCGTCATGTGAAGGTGTGCCACACCCATAATGCTATGCGTATGACCACAGCGCGTAGGCGACCATGACCAGTGCTCCCTCCCTTTTTTGGAGTGCTTTTTCCCGCTCCCCAGGCTCCAGAGGCTTTATAGGAGGGTGGGGAGGGCGAAAACAGCCTCTCCCGCCCCCTACCTCACCCCGGAGGGCCTCCGGAGCCTGAAAATCCGGCCCTATGGGCAAACCAGAAGTTCGGAACGGACTTCCAGTTTGCTCATAGGGCTGGTTTTAGCCCTTTGGAGCCTTCAGGAAAGCCTCCTGGAGGCCCCTGAAGGCTCCGTAGGACTAAAACTGTCCATTCCTGAACTTTCAGTTTGCCCATAGGGCCAGTTTTTTGCACTCCAGAAGCTTCAGGAAGCTCCTGAAGCCTCCAGAGGGCGAAAAATGGCCTCAAAAGAAGGCCGAAGTCAGCTGACGACAAATGAGTCTGCGTGCCACCTATGGTACGTGTGCCATAGGTTCGCCATCACAGGCTTAGAGGGCTGTAAAAGCACTACGAAGTGATATATGTCTAATGCTATTGCTGATGGAGGATCTTATAAAAAATGCATCATCAGTGAGTCCAATAAAATGAAGTGCACTAAAACAAGATATGCCTGTATTTCTATATATTTTACTTTTAATGGAAATTGTTAGCTACCAAGGGAACTGATATCACTACTGTAACTTCAACATACTTGAATGATGGTTGCAGCGTCCCGGGGAACAAAGGATCACCTTTTGTGACCTTCTGATAAGCAAAGTCAATGGGGAAGCCAGATTCACTTAATGACAATGTTGCTGACCACTGCAGTGATTCGCTTTAAGAACTGTGGCAAGAAAGATCATCGTAGGCGGCAAAGGTGACTTAACCACAGACATTTTCGGCTCAACTGTGGTTGTGAATCAAGGACTACCTTGATATATTCTACAGATTTATGGCAAGCAACCATTAGTCAATTTAGTGCATTGATAAACCTCAGTATTCCCAATAATTCCATTTAGGAAGGGCTGGAATGCACACCACAAGGATACTACATTACTACTTAAAGGCACAAAATGTACTGTGTATTGGCTGTCATTAGTGCTGGATGTTACCTGTAGCATGGGAAGCTCCAACCATTCTCCCTCGAATTAGCCCTTCACGCTTTTCATTTCTTACTAGTTTCACTTTATTTGGAAGATTTTTTCTTAAATATATGTCCAAGTCTTCTTTTAAATCAGCTGCAACAGAAGAGGGAAAGATGGGGAAAATGCTTTATAGTCATCCTAAACCTTTCCAGCTACTTCTCACATTTCTTCTATTTTAAAAGGCTGGCAAAACAAACTTGAAATGAAATGTAACAGCTGTGACAATTGTTAAAGTGTTCTTCCTTGTGGAAGGAAATGAGATAGTTGACTAATCCTAGTGACACGTCTCTTCTCTAATAAAGACTGGAATTTAGAAAGGTATGTCAGAATGCAGGGCATCATTAGAAATGCAAGAGAACAGAGAATCAATCAGACTACCACTTAATGAACAGAATTCCATTTCTGGAAGCTACTTGTGTACCCCATTCTGCGTATCCTTAAGGCCTTCTCTGCAAAAGAATTCCCTAATAGAGGGTGGCGTGCAAAATATTTGGGACATTTTGCACTTGAAAAGCTGTGTCAAGTTTGAAATTCTTGGTTCAGTAATGGAGCAGCTGCTCTGAACATTCCATAAGTGTTTTGAACTTGAATTGTCTCTCTTGTGTTCAATACACCTGCCTCAAAGAGATTTACTGGGCTCAAAATACTTCCATAATGGCTGGAACCCTGTCAAAGTATTTCCAATAATGCTGGAACAACCTGTTTCAAATACCAAACAACTGTTCAAAATCTGAAATACTTGTACACTCCGTACTATTGTTCTTATTTATTCCAGAGAACTGAGATTGAGACAATAAAACCTACTGCAGAGTCATGATTTAATCCAATTCTTCCTAGGACTGAATTGGCAATCTTCCTGTGCATACAAGTCAGGGGTGGGTTCCTGCCAGTTCTAACTTCTTCTATAAAAGAGGTTCCACAAATCTACATGGCCGTTTAGAAGCAGTTCCAGCTCCCTCCATCCACTCGTCCGCCCGTCATCCAGAGGGAGAGCGAGAGGAGGAATTCTGGGAGTCGAAGTCCACAAGTCTTAAAGCTGTCAAGTTTGAAGACCCCTGGGGTTTTTTTCCCTAAAGGGTCAGAGGTGGTGCAAGGGTCTTGGAACTTGACAGCTTTAAGACTTGCATGCTTCAAATGCCAGAGTTTCTGAGCCAACATTTTGATTGCTAAGCAAGAGTGTTGTTAAGCGAGTTTCACCACATTTTACAAGTTTGACTACACCCACCGTTATGACTGCCAAGCCACTCCCACCAGTCACATGGCCAGCAAGTCACTCTCACAAAGCAGGCCACACTTACAGAAGAGGTTCTAAAAAATGTTGAAACCCACCCCTGATACAAGTCATGCCACACCAAGCATGGCGAAGGCATAATCAAAATGACTGCCTAAGGAGCTGAATAGCCCTCTGTTTTCTGGGTTGGCAAAATACATTTCTTTTTGGGATCACAGTTATGTGATAGTGAGCATGTGGGCCACAAATTTCCCACCCCTACCCCAGAGCGACACACAAATCTAAGAATCTCTTACCTAATTCACTTCTATCATCCACCAACACAATTTCATGGAGAAAACGAGATGGTGTTCGATCCAGAACGCTATGAACAGTCCGAAGCAAGGCAGAAAATGCTTCATTATAGAAGCAAATTATAACACTGGCAGAAGGAAGATCATGAGGATATATTTTTTCTTTACACCTGGAGAAGGAAAAGGCCTATAATATCATGTCACTTCACTTTCTCTAGCCGCCATAAAGTCACTTTGGTTCTTGAAACAAAATGTTTATTTTATGATGAACGTAGGATAGCTTACTTTCTGTCCCTCGTATCTGGCACATCTCTGTGATATCCCAATCGGTTACTGATGAGCACATTAAAAGCATGCTTCTGGTAGCCCAAATCTCTCACTTCCTGATCCTGTTCATTGAAAATCATACCTGAAACAGAGAATCCACTGATTCTGTTAATATACTAATAATGATTTTCTAAAATATTCCCTTGATCTCAAAAGTTCCACTAAGGATGCTTCCCAAAACAAGCTACTCTTCCTACAATAGTTTTGGTAATCTGTCTTGAAACGTAAGAAAATTAGCAGGTAAACATAAGCTGTCATAAATTCCTAGCATGAGCAACATAACTCTATAATATCTGTTAACAACATTATGATATTGCAGTTCTAATCTCTCCAAAGGTCTCAGCCTTCGCCCAGCTTCATCAGGCTTTCAGACCTGATTCAAAGATCAGTGCACGGCATTCCCCAATATGGAAAAAACTACCTTAGTGTTCTATCCCTTCAACCAGAGGTGGGATTCAGCAGGTTCTGACCAGTTCTGGAGAACCGGTAGTAGAAATTTTGAGTCATTTGGAGAACCAGTAAGGCTCCACCCGCATCTATTCTCTGCCTCCCGACCCCAGCTGATCAGGAGGGAAGGAGGATTTTGTAGTATCCTTCCCTTGCCACGCCCACCAAGCCATGCCACGCCCACCAAGCCATGCCATGCCCACCAAGCCATGCCACGCTCAGCGAACCAGCAGTAAAAAAAATTAAATCCCACCACTGCCTCCAACATACCCATTTCAGGGGAAAACTCTGTATCACTCTTGAGGAGATCCTGCGCAGAATTTCCCAAGGGATTCCTGATCTTGCCATATCTGGGCTTAGATTCCTGCATTCGTCCTGGTCCATTCACAAGCTGGGGATAGAATCTTTTGGAGAAGGGCTTCTGAGGTTCAAGCCCCTTGATGGGCACATTTTTAAAAGACTGGGCGTCTTCACTGAAATTAAAATAAATGAACAGCAGAACTGTCCAGGTTACCGATGTAAAGAGACAGCCATAGCAAAAATAGCGAAGTGTGACACTTCCCATTGTAAACCTAGCATTGTTGTTGGCACATTTTCAATCCCCTAAAAGAAAATCAAAAGGGAAAAAAAAAGTAAGTACAGAGATTCTTTACTGTTGCATATTAACAGTTGGCCTTTCTGAAAAGAGACAATTCCAGATTGATTTTACATTATAGTTACCTGCGTTTTACATAAATGCAACAGCAGCAAACATTCTAAATTATATATCTTTAAAATCCATAATGCTCATATGGCATTAGGGAAGGCAATTAATATGATTTAGAGTTGCATAGAATTCTGTAAAGATTACATTTTAAATTTATTAGATATGTAAATGTTTCCATTTGGTCTCGCATACTCATGATGTTTCCCTGCAAACTGTAGGGTGTAAATTAAAAGATTAGGAATTCTCATATTTTATCGAAATCCCTCATCTAATTTTTCCCCATTTTTCAACTCCAAGACTGAGCTGGACTGTAACTTGCTGTATTTTTAATTAATTGATTACTTGAAGTTTAATCTGTAATGTATTAAAAACCAATATAACTAGGAAGTTTAAAGATTTACTGCTTGGAGTATTTGTCACTTAGGTCAAGTAACAACTAATTTTTAACAGAAAAGAATTTTTAGCAGAAGCATTAAATCAGCAATGTTAGTTCTATCTCAATTCAGCTATCTTTTCCTAAATGAAAACCTGAGACACGGATAGTATGTATTATCAGCTTCTAATATAGGAATAAATCCTCAAAACACAATAGGAGAATACTGGTGGAAAAGTTCTCAAAAATCAGATTAAATTTGAGTGAAATCTATACAATTTATAAATTGGTTAAATCTGCAAGCAAGATTTTTCTAAACTCTTGACATAAATTATATTCAATGTCCTCTTTATTACTGTATTTTTCAGAGTATAAGACACACCATTTTTCCTCTAAAAAGAGGCTGAAAATCTGGGTGCGTCTTATACATCAAATACAGCATTTTTGCCCTCCTGAAACCCTGCCCTTTCACCATAGTGGCCGCGCGCATACCTTTATGGAGGCTTCCAGACAGCTCCTGGGGGCTGGGGAGGGCAGAAATGAGCAAAAATCAGGATGTTTTTGCCCCCCCGCAGCCCCCAGAAATATCTACCTACCTACTTTTTTAAAAAAATTGCCTCTTCAAAACCTGGGTGCGTCTTAAACTCCGGTGCGTCTTACACACGGAAAAATAAGTTACTGGTTTGCAGATCTTTATCACTACCGCTAGCAATAATATACATACATGTGAGTTATTCTTCTGAGGTTTACAATACTTTCAACTCAAAGCACATAATCAGTATTCATTCTAGATCAGGGGTGTCAAACTCTTGTTATCGTGTCATCATGTGACATATTGCGACTTTTCCCCCCTTCACTAAACCGGAGTGGGTATGGGCAGCCCATGACGCATCTGGCCCGCGGGCTGCGAGTCTGACACACCTCTTTTAGATTAAAAGTTTCTATAACTAGTCCTGCATCTAAGTAAGCACAACAAAACCACAGACGGAATATTTAAATGCACAGAAATAGCCTCTTTGAATCGGTCATATAATCCAGTTCTTGATCGATTCCTTTGCCTATATAAAATCCTTGAATATTTCAAAGATTAATGTGTATTTTCCTAATCTTCAATATCTGTGGTTCATGTAAGATGAACTCAGTGATCTTGCAACATAGGAAAAGGAAAAGAGAACTTAAGAAGCATTTCTCTGCAGGACCTGGAACATTCTTAAAATTATTTGAAAAAAGTGCTTTTTCAACTGGTCTAACTCTTCATTCCTACCCATTGGAGCATCAAACTTTTTTTCAGCTTTCCATCTTAGTCTTTAAAAATGTAGCTCTTTAAAGAGTCAAAAATTAATGCAAATCAAAGTCAATAGGGAAATCATAATCCACATGATGTGGATTATAATAACTATGGATGCTTCCCTTAACAAGTGCAGCTGGAAGTAATGTAGTAAGTAATCTGGTGCTGAAATAAAACAGTTCATTTTATGACCATGTCGTTTAGCATCAGAGCAAATAATACAGATAGTCTTAACTGACTGCAGTTGGCCTGCAACTCTTAACATAGGCAGTTTTCAATTTACAGCCCCAGTTGAGATCAGAATATTGCTAAGCAGGGCATCTCTTCAGTCACTACACATTTATGTTCTGGAGCATTTCTTCCAAATGAATTTTAAAATGAGCACAACTATATTTGTGGAGCCCCACTGTTCTAAAACTTTAACTCACTTCCGTGTGAGAAGGCATACATTTTAAGATTGTTTGGAAAGAGCTAGAAAGTCATTTACAATAATAATCGACTAATGCAGGGGTCTGCAAAGTTGGCTCTTTTAAGACTGGGGGACTTCAACTCCCAGAGTTGAAAAAGAATTCTGGGAGTTGAAGTCCACCAGTCTTAAAAGACTTTGCAGACCCCTGGACTAATGGATCATGAAATTTCTCAAAATTATAAGAACCCTCATTTAATCTGATCCATTAAAAGACTTATATTATTCCTTCATGCAAAGGAAACCTGGATTATTTGCATGTTTGGCAAAATAGTTACAGAGGAACGTGGATTATTTGCCTTATTAAATAACTCTGAGCAGAGGGCAAATCCAAATTCCCAAAGAAGTAACATATTTTCAAAATGCTATGTAGCTAGGTTTCTTCTCTTGCATACCTTAATCTTACCCTCTTTTATAAGCAAGATGCCTCGTTGTTCTCTTTTCTAAAATCTATTTAGGAATCACAAATCATAGTTTTTTATTTTTTTAATTCTGCCTAGGTGGGTGGGTGGGTAGGTAGGTAGGTGGATAGATCTGGATCCAACTGCATTTGGTGGCTTTCCGATCGGCTCCAGCCTCTGCTGGAGGAACACATCAGTCACCATGTTGCCTCAATGTCATGTTGAGGGACTGCTGAGGAGGGTTAAAGCACCAGAAGGCAAGACAAGAAACAATGGATGGAAACTAATCAAGGAAAGTAGCAACTTAGAACTAACGCAATATTACTAAAGGTGAGAACAATCAACCAGTGGAACAGGTTGCCTTCAGATGCTCCATCATTGGAAGCTTTCAAGAAGAGACTGGACAGCCACTTGTCTGAAATGGTAAGGTCCAGCCAAGAAGGAGATTGGACCTCCAAGGTCCCTTCCAACTCTGTTATTCTATGTTATTCTAATCCCATGCCACAAAAGGAGACCAAGGTCACCCAATGCAGTCCGCAGCTTTGCCATTCTCTGAGCGAACTTCACATAGGAAAAATGCTGAGACAGAATGTGAAAATTACTAAAGCACAGAAGCTACAGGAGGCATCAAAGTTTTCTGCCCGAAGGAAAATTAACCTGTGGGATATTTAATTAATTCCTGCCGTCCTCTAATCTTTGAGGTGACAATCAGCATAAAGAAACTCACAGAGTTTGGGCACGTGATATTGTTTGCCAATTTTGTTTGACACATTTGAAGGAAACAACACAAAGGGGAAGATAACAGATAAGATGGATGAATGGATAGAATCAGAGAGATCACTAGTATGCCATTAGAAGAGTTAGATTTTGTTTTGAAGTTGGGGCCCAATACTAGACGTCTGCTCCTTACAATCACCAGAAGTCAACCCAACTTAAGCAGCTGACCCTTTAGCACCTTAGATTCTTACTTTAGCTGCCAACATTTCTCATTAAGTCTATAATCAAAATCTCAAATAAATAGCTAAGCTGTTCCTACTCTACTCAAACCATATTCATACATATATTTGTTAACTAATCCCTGCTGAGTCACTGTTTCAGAGGGATTTTCGTACCTAACCAAGAAAAACAGAAAAGGGGCAGGAATAACTTCCAGCAGTGACTTTCCTTGTGGGAAGCTAACAGGGAGCGTTTAAAAGCAGCCGCACTCAAGTGGCCACAACCAGCAAATTTTAATCCCAGGGGAATAATGGATGATGATGATGATAATAATAATGGATCCCAAATTTCAGATGAATTCTGTAAATTAGCCCATTTCAGATACATTGATTGTTTCCCTATAATGAACTGTTTCTCATCCAATTGAAGATTACAAATAGTTTACAGGATTGTTTTAATATATATAGATTATGACTTGTATTATTTAACACAGGGGTCCCCAACCCCCGGGGCGTGGACCGGTGCTGGTCCGTGGCTTGATAGGAACCGGGCCGCAGGAGGGAGGAGGGGGCAGCCCCCTGGGCAGAGCGTGCACTGGATGCGGGAGAGCGCAGGTGCGGCCGTTTGCGCCGTTGGAGGCCCTAGAGCAGGGTTTCCCAAACTTAGCTGGCTGGAGAATTCTGGGAGTTGAAGTCCACAAGTCTTAAAGTTGCCAAGTTTGGGAACCCCTGCCCTAGAGGGCCAAGTGAGCCGACTCCCTCCCCACGTGCACATGCGCAGCTGTTCGCATCGTTGGAGGGCCTAGAGGGCCGAGTGAGCTGACACCCCCCCCGTGTGCGCATGCACTGCCTGTTCTCCCTCCCCCCCCCCCCCGCTCCTCCTCTACGCCAGCCGGTCCGCAGAATTTTCTTTAAAATGAAACCCATCCCTGGTGTAAAAAAGGTTGGGGACCCCTGATTTAATACACATGTCCTTTGTGGAACTAACCATTTCATATTATTTTTCCTGTAATCTCCACAACAGAAATAATTTGTGTTGATTTGCTATTCCTCAAAGGTCATATATGCATTAATTCTCGTGTACTTCATGGGAGACTGCAAAGACATTATTGCATGACAAAATCACCAACAGTGGTTAATTGATAATGCTTTATTTAGTTTATATACCTAAGAACATGGGCCTCAAGTTTATATTATTTCCATGAAGACATGCGACTCTACCAGCTTTTACGTTTCTATTATGTTATTAACTTGACTTCTAATTTTCCTGGAACCAGACCGATATCATTCACTTAAGGAAAAAATTCTGCCAAATATTTGCAAACCAACTATTTCCTAATGGAAACATCTCAAGCTCATTTTCTGAGACTAAAAACTGGCCAGGTTATTTTTTAACTGCCAATTTAAAGTGCTTCTGACAAGCACACCAAGGCTGCATTTTCCATTCTAGAAGTTACTTAATCCCACAGTTTTAAACTTGTTATTACGTTCATGCAATTTAGACCAATTTTAAAAACTTGAAATTTTTATGGCTGTTTTGAGTAAAATGGTTTTTAAATATCAATCCACTATGAATCAAATGGGAAGAAATCAGGTAATAGTCAGAATCAGTAACAGTTTCAATATGTTCAATATAATTACAAAGCAATTTCGGTCCCTGACTGATTGTATTCATTTTATAATACAACCATCATGTTCCATAGCCCACTAAATTATCCACAACAGGTGGCCCATTCACCCCCTCCCCATTTAAAAATCTTCAGCAAACAGAACAGCACTGCTTAAAAAAGACTGTCCTGCTCTTACCAACAGCAACTTCTTCCTAATATTCAGTGGTCAATCTTTTTCTTAATTTCAGCTAGTTCTCCTCCTTTCTTCCGTCTCAATAGAGAAGATATTCACTCAAGCACTCTGTGTGCTTTTAGCCTTTTAGATCTTTGTAGACCCGTCTCCCCTGAGTCTTTTCTTCTGCAAGAGAAACATACTCAGCTCCTTGGTCCATTCCTCCCACAGTCTGGCTTCCAGCCTCCTTAACCCTCGGGAACTCTGAAATGGTTCCTTTCATTTGGGCAATGCACCAAACAATATGCACCGAGCAGAGCATAATGAAACAATTACCTCCACTGATCTGGATACAATTCTTCTGCCAATGCCCTCTAATACTGCACTGGCTTTTTCTGAGTCACACCGCATCACCCCTTTTGTAACGTTCACCCTATGATCCACTAAGACGCTTAGATCCTCTCACAAGCCCTGCCTCCAAAGCAAGTTTTAGTCAACTAATCATTTGCAAGGCTAATCGTTTCAGGTATTTTTTTTCCCCCATTGAAACAAGTGATAGGAATAGTCTAGGGCTAAGGCCTCTTCTCTCCAGTTTGCACAGAAATGCAACTCTGTGTAACATCAAAGCTGGCACAAATGCAAGCAGGACCTTTACTGCCTCTGCCTGCAATCTGTCTCCCTCTTTCAGACACATCACGAGAAGACTGGCAGCTCGCTGGGAAAAGGCTCTGATGCTGGGAAAGGTGGGAGCACACAGAAAAGAATACCGTCAGGAGGGCCTCAGTTGCAGCAGCAATGGATGCACCACTTACTATTTATTTTGATTTATTTATTTATTTATTTAGATTGTCATTCATGTACACGATAACAGGAATAAGAATAAACACAGAACACAGGAAATGGGGACAAATAAATGGGGACAGTAGGACAGGGGCGACAGGTATGCTGGTGGGCTTATGCACGCTCCCTTTACGGACCTCTTAGGAATGGGGTGAGGTCAACAGTCGACTGTTTAAGGTTGAAGCTGTGCGGTTTTGAGGATGCAACAACGGAGTCGGGTAGTGCATTCCAGGCGTTGACCACTCTGTGGCTGAAGTTGTATTTTCTGCCATTGAGTTTGGAGCGTTTTAGCGTTTGTATTAGGAGACCTGAAGGATCCAGCAGGTTAAGGATAAATCTCTTTGGTGAAAATCTATCTATGTCCCAAAGAGGCTGTAGAGATTCTCCAGTAGACTTTTATCTATGTGGTTGCTCAAAGTCAACACACATTAATTGAGATGGCACACCATTCATGGATCAACACCTACTCCTATGCTCCAAGATGATGGGAAAGGACACAAGTATTAAGTTCAGATAGGACACTTCCAGTCGAAGAGGCAAACACAAACATACATGCATGTATGCATACACAACACAAACATGCATGCATGCATGCATATACAACACATGCATGCATGCATGCATACACAACACACACCAAAGGGCTTTTAACAGTGCAGTTCTCCTTTGCTAAGTTTCCCAGCCTCCTCTTGTCGTCGATCTCACTCGGGCCACCAGTTTCCCCGCCCCCCTTTCTTTGGGCTTACCAGACCCGGACCTCCTGCCGACCCCCAGCAGCCATCCGCCTGCGAGACTCCCGGGACCCTCTGCCAGGAGGCGGGGGCGAACGCCGGGCAGGTCAGCTGCTCACCTGGGGGGAGGAGGACGGGAGGCTCGGCGCCTTCCCTCCCTCCCTCCCTCCCTCCCGAGGAGGAGGAGCAGAGGCGGCGTGGCAAGGAAGAGGGGAAGCCGCCTCCCCTTCGCCGCCGGCCCCAGCAGCTCCTCCGAACGCAGTCCGGCTCTGCTGTTGGGCCAAGTGACCCGCGGCGGTTGTTTCGTCCTCCCGCCAGTAAGGGGCGTTGCGGGGATTCTCATTCTCTCTCTGCCTCCCCCTTCCTACCGGCCGCCGCTCAGGCCCAAGCTGGGTTCCGCAGCCCTCGCTGCTGGTCCCCCCCCCCCCGCCGCCCCCACCGTGATTCCTCTTTCTCCGTCTCTTCTCCCTCGGACTCACCCGTGTGGCCGTGGCGGTGCGGGAAGCGGCGGCGCGCCTCGAGCAGCATCCTAACCTCCTTCCTCCTCTCGAGGGCACCGCGGCGGCCGCTCCCTGATACGGCGGGGGGGGGGGAGCGCGAGCCGAATCAACCGGCGATCCGAGGGGGCGTGGCTTGTAAGGAAGGCCTGAGGAATTCTGGGGGTTGAATAGGAATAGAATTAGAATAGAAGTGAATGGAATGGAATAGAATAGAATTATGACAGGAGAGGAGTAGGAATAGAAGAATAGACTAGGAAATATGGAATAGGATTAGAATAGAAATGAATGAAATAGAATTAGGACAGAAATAGAATAGGAATAGAATAGAATGAAGACAGGAGAGAAGAGGAATAGAAGAATAGGAATAGGAAATATGGAATAGGAATAGAATACATGGAAGGAAGTATGCAGTGAAGTACCCCAAGGCTCTGTTTTAGGCCCAGTACTCTTCAACATCTTCATCAATGATTTGGATGAGGGGATAAATGGGGAACTCATCAAATTTGCAGATGACACCAAGATGGCAGGAATAGCCAACACTCCAGAAGATAGGCTTAAGATACATCCTACTGCGGGAGTCCCCCCTCTCGCAGGTATGGCCCGCTGTGTTATCAAGGGCACACTTTGATGAGGGACTAATAAGTCAGGAGAAGTGGCGAAAGCGCAGGTGTAGGGGTTTTTTAGTTTAAAAATTGCTGTTTATTTTAGGGGGTACCAGGGAGGGGGGAGGGTTTAGACAGGTTGAGACTAGCCAGAAGGGAACGGGCCGAGCCAGCAGACGACGGAGGGAGGCGGATGGTTCCGCTAAGAGGGGGGAAACACAAGTCATTCCGGTGGAGGGCCTCCCCATCCAGAGGGTCGTGGGGAGGGGCAGGTCCGAGGGGAGACAAGTTCCATCCTCCCGGTTGGAGGCACGTAGCCGTTGGTTACAAGCGGTCAGTTGCCACAATCCCCGCAGGCTAGGTGGTCAGGGAGTACAGAGCCAGGGCCTGCGGCTGATGTTTTGCAACGCCAGGTCCGTTGTCAACAAAGCCCCCCTCATTAAGGACCCCCTGGTGTCAGAGGGGGAGCCGGACCTGGCTGGAATTGCGGAGACCTGGTTGGGCCACGAGGGAGGACTCCCCCTCGTTGAAATGTGCCCACCAGGCTACCGCGCTTTTCATCAGCCCCGGGCCCTAGGCAGGGGTGGTGGGGTAGCGGTCATTGTTAAGGAATGTCTTGAGCCGAGAGAGACCGTTGTGCCACAGACCACCGGTTGTGAGTCCCTCTGCGTGAAGTGGGGCCTAGGGAGGCAGTTGGGCTTGCTGGTTGTATACCTGGCTCCCCGCTATGTAGCAGCAGCCCTGCCCGAGCTTCTAGAGGTGATCGCTACGGTGGCAGTTGAGACCCCCAGACTTTTAGTCATGGGGGACTTTAACCTGCCATCGGTGGGCGAATCATCCGGGGTAGCTCGGGAGTTCATGGCTTCCATGACGGCCATGGACCTGACCCAAGTAATTCAAGGCCCCACGCACGAGGGTGGACACACACCGGATCTCATCTTTGTCTCTGGCCAATGGAAGAGTGATCTGGGTATAGGGGATATAGTCATCACACCCTTGTCATGGACAGACCACTCACTTCTCCGGCTTGACTTTCCGACCGCTACTCCCCTCCGCGGGGAGGTGGAACCTGAGTTACCAATCTGGTTCCGCCCCAGGCGCCTGATGGACCCAGATGGGTTCCAAGCGGCGCTTGGGCCACTTCCTGTACCCCTGACCCGCGCCCCGATGGAGGACCTCGTGGCCGCATGGAATACTGCGACCACGGGAGCCTTGGATCGGGTCGCGCCCTTGCGGCCTCTCTTGCGGCGGCGAGCCACCCTGGCTCCTTGGTTTACCGAGGAGCTGAGGGTGATGAAAAGCCACAAGAGATGCCTTGAGAGAAGATGGAGGTCTACCCGCTCTGAATCTGACCGGACACAGGTAAGAGCCCATTTACGGACTTACATTGTGGCGCTGAGAGTGGCCAAACGTCATCATTGTGCCACTCTCATAGCATCCGCAGATAACCGCCCTGCCTCCCTGTTTAGGGTGACCCGTACCCTCCTTCAACAGAGGGTGCGGGAAGCCCCCTTACAGGGTAGAGCAGAGGAATTTGTGTCTTATCTGCAGGAGAAAATCGCTCAGATACAGAATGAGTTAGCCCCCATTGCTGGTCCAGTGGATTGCCACGAGGGGGATCTTGTTTGGGAGGAGTTTGACTCCGTTACTTCCGAGGATATGGACAGGTTACGTGGGCGACTGCGAGCCACCACATGTTTATTGGACCCGTGTCCCTCCTGGCTTGTACTGGCATCCTGGGAGGTGACACGAGGCTGGCTCCAAGAGGTTATCAACGCATCCTTGAGTGAGGGTTCCTTGCCTGCCTCCCTAAAAGAGGCCATGGTGAGGCCCCTCCTCAAGAAGCCCTCTTTGGATCCAGCTTTATTAACCAACTATCGTCCAGTCTCCAACCTTCCCTTCCTGGCGAAGGTTGTTGAGAGTGTGGTGGCACAACAGTTTCCCCGTCATCTGGAGGAAATTGATTATCTAGACCCGCGCCAGTCCGGCTTTCGACCCGGGCATAGCACCGAGACGGCATTGGTCGCGTTGGTGGATGATCTCTGGAGGGCCAGAGATGGGGGTTGTTCCTCCATCCTGGTTCTGTTAGACCTCTCGGCGGCTTTCGATACCATCGACCATGGTATCCTATTGCATCGGCTGGGGGGGTTGGGGGTGGGAGGCACCGTTTTGCGGTGGTTCTCCTCCTACCTCTCTGGCCGATCGCAATTTGTGTTGACAGGAGAGCAGAGGTCGACCCCGAGACCCCTCACATGTGGGGTGCCTCAGGGGTCGGTCCTCTCGCCTCTCCTGTTCAACACATACATGAAGCCGCTGGGCGAGATCATCCGTGGTTTTGGGGTAGAGTATCATCTCTACGCTGATGATACTCAGCTGTATATATCTACCCCAAACCACCCCAACGATGCCGTAGCGGTGATGTGCCAGTGCCTGGAAGCCGTGCGGATCTGGATGGGAAGTAACGGACTCAGGCTCAACCCGACCAAGACCGAGTGGCTGTGGTTTCCGGCTGCCCGATTCAACCAGCTGACTCCATCGCTGGCCATAGGGGGCGAACATCTTGCCCCTGTGGATGGGGCGCGCAACTTGGGTGTCCTCCTGGATACCCGGCTGTCCATGGAAGATCAAGTGACAGCCGTGGCCAGGAGGGCGTTTTACCAGGTTCGCCTGGTACGCCAGTTGCGCCCCCTATTGGATCGGGACGCCCTTCGCACAGTCACTCATGCTCTCGTGACATCCCGACTGGATTATTGCAACTCTCTCTACATGGGGCTCCCCTTGAGGTGTACCCGGAGGCTTCAGTTGGTCCAGAACGCAGCCGCGCGAGCAATTATGGGCACCTCTAGGTTTGCCCACGTAACACCGCTCTTGCGCGAGCTGCACTGGCTACCTGTCGTCTTCCGGGTGCGCTTCAAGGTGTTAATTACCATCTTCAAAGCGCTCCATGGCTCGGGACCTAGCTACCTGCGGGATCGGATCCTGCCCCATACATCCTCACGGCCGATTCGCTCCCACAGAGAGGGACTTCTCCGGGTGCCGTCCACTAGACTTTGTCAGCGGGCGACGCCCAGGGGAAGGGCCTTCTCTGTGGCGGGCCCAGCCCTCTGGAACAACCTTCCCCCCGATATCAGGACAACCACGGACCTCCGCTCCTATCGCTTAAAATTAAAGACACACTTTTTTCGCCTGGCCGGCCTTGGGTAGTCTCTTTTTAGGTTAGGGGTTTTAGGGGTAATTTTTTGTTTAGTTTATGGGTTTTAGCGCAGGATCAATTTAATCCATTCTTAATTTTGTATTTTGTCTGTGGCCTTATTTGTATTTTTAATTGCCTGTGCCCCGCCTCGAGTCCCCTTGGGGAGAGAGAGCGGGATATAAAATTAAATTATTATTATTATTATTATTATTATTATTATTATTATTATACAGAAGGATCTTGAACATTGGGCGCTATCTAACAAAATGAAATTCAATGGTGAAAAAAGTAAGGTTCTACATTTAGGCAACAAAAACGAAATGCACAGGTACAGTATAGGTGGTACCTTGCTCAATAGCAGCAACTGTGAGAGAGATCTTGGAGTCTTAATGGACAACCATTTAAATATAAGCCTGCCGTGTGCAGCAGCTGCCAAAAAAGCCAACACAGTTCTAGGCTGCATAAACAGGGATAGAATCAAGATCACGTGAAGTGTTAATGCCACTGTATAGTGCCTTGGTAAGGCCACACTTGGAATACTGCATTCAGTTTTGGTCGCCACGATGTAGAAAAAATGTGGAGACTCTGGAAAGAGTGCAGAGAAGAGCAACAAAGATGATTAGGGGACTGGAGGCTAAAACATGAACGGTTGCAGGAACTGGATATGTCTAGTTTAATGAAAAGAAGGACTAGGGGAGACATGATAGCAGTCTTCCGATATCTCAGAGGCTGCCACAAAGAAGAGGGAGTCAAACTATTCTCCAAAGCACCTGAGGGTGGAACAAGAAGCAATGGGTGGAAACTAATCAAGGAGAGAAGCAACTTAGAACTGAGGAGAAATTTCCTGACAGAGAGAACAATTAATCAGTGGAACAACTTTGCCTCCAGAAGTTGTGAATGCCCCAACACTGGAAGTCTTTAAGAAGATGTTGGATAGCCATTTGTCTGAAATGGTATAGGGTTTCCTGCCTGGGCAGGGTGTTGGACTAGAAGACCTCCAAGGTCCCTTCCAACTCTGCTATTGTATTGTATTGTATTGTATTGTAGAATAGAAATGAACGGAATGTAATAGAATTACAACGAATAGAATTATGACAGGAGAGAAGAGGAATAGGAATAGAAGAATAGAATAGGATTAGGAAATATGGAATAGAATAGGAATAGAATAGAATTAGAATAGAAATGAATGGAATGGAATAGAATTAGTACAGGAATAGAATAGAATAGAATTATGACAGAAGAGAAGAGGAATAGAAGAATAGAATAGGAATAGGAAATATGGAATGGAATAGACTAGAATAGAATTCTTTATTGGCCAAGTATGATTGGGCACACAAATAATGTGTCTTTGGTGCATATGCTCTCAGTGTACATAAAGAAAAATAAAATAGAATACATTCATCAGGAATCATAAGTTATAACACTTAGTGAAAGTCATAGATTACTAATAAGCAATCTAATTATACTAGAAAAACAAATAAGATGCCTAGAGAGCATCTGGAGGTCTACTCATTCCGAATCTGACCGAACACAGGTAAGGTTGCATTTGCGGACCTACCTTGTGGCGATAAGAGCGGCGAAACGCAATTATCTCTCCGCTCTTATCGCATCCGCAGATAACCGCCCTGCCGCCCTGTTTAGAGTGACCCGCTCCCTCCTTCAACAGAGGCCGCGGGAAGCTCTTTTACAGGGCCGGGCAGAGGAATTTGGATGTTATTTACAGGATAAAATCGCTCAAATCCGCGACGAATTGACCTCCGACGAGATTAGCCCAGGTGGGCGGGTGGAGGCAGGTCTTGGGATGAGTTTGACTTTGTTTCTCCCGACGACATGGACAGGTTGCTGGGGCGGCTGAATGCCACCACATGTTTATTGGACCCGTGTCCTTCCTGGCTTGTACTGGCCTCCCGGGAGGTTACATGAGGCTGGCTCCTGGGAATAGTGAATGCTTCCTTGGGTGAGGGGTTCTTGCCAGCTGTCTTGAAAGAGGCGGTGGTGAGACCCCTCCTCAAGAAGCCTTCCCTGGACCCAGCGGTGTTGACTAATTATCGTCCGATCTCCAACCTTCGTTTTCTAGTGAAGGTTGTTGAGAGTGCGGTGGCATGACAGTTCCCCCAACACCTGGAGGAAACTTCCTATCTAGACCCGCACCAGTCCGGCTTCCGGCCTGGGCACAGCACGGAGACGGCATTGGTCGCGTTGGTGGATGATCTCTGGAGGGCTTGGGATAGAGGTCATTCCTCTATCCTGGTCCTATTAGATCTCTCAGCGGCTTTCGATACCATCGACCATGGTATCCTATTACCGGCTGGAGGGGTTGGGGTTGAGAGGCACCGTTCTACGGTGGTTCTCCTCCTTCCTCTCCGACCGGTCACAATTTGTGCTGGCAGGAGGGCAGAGGTCGACGTCGAGGCCCCTCACATGTGGGGTGCCTCAGGGGTCGGTCCTCTTGTCCCTCCTGTTTAACATCTACATGAAGCCGCTGGGCGAGATCATCCGTGGTTTTGGGGTAGAGTTCCATCAGTACGCTGATGACACTCAGCTGTACATCTCTACCCCTAACCACCCCAACGATGCCGTCGAAATGATGTCCCAGTGTCTGGAGGCCGTGCGTGTCTGGATGGGGAGGAACAAACTCCGGCTCAACCCGTCCAAGACCGAGTGGCTGTGGTTTCCGGCGTCACGATATAGTCAGCTGGTTCCATCTCTGACTGTTGGGGGCGAGTCATTGGCCCCCGTGGATAGGGCTCGCAATCTGGGTGTCCTGGATTCCCGGCTGTCATTGGATGACCATGTGGCAGCCGTGACCAGGGGGGCCTTCTATCAGGTGCACTTGATACGCCAGTTGCGCCCCTATCTAGATCGTGACGACTTACGCACAGTCACTCAAGCGCTCGTCACCTCCCGCCTGGACTATTGCAATGCTCTCTACATGGGGCTTCCCTTGAGGTGCACCCGGAGGCTCCAGCTAGTCCAGAATGCGGCCGCGCGTGGGATCTTGGGAGTGTCTCGATACTCCCATGTAACACCTCTCCTGCGCGAGCTGCACTGGCTGCCGGTGGCCTTCCGGGTGCGCTTCAAGGTGTTAGTAACCATCTTTAAAGCGCTCCATGGCACGGGACCTGGTTATTTGCGGGACCGCCTCCTACCACATACCTCCATTAGACCTGTCCGCTCCCACAGAGTGGGCCTCCTCAGGGTGCCATCCGCCGGACAATGCCGACGGGTGGCCCCCAGGGGGAGAGCCTTCTCTGTGGCGAGGCCTGCCCTCTGGAACGACCTTCCCCCCGACCTTCATATCATCACGGACCTACACCTCTTTCGCCGGGCATTAAAGACTCATCTATTTCAAGAGGCCGGCCTGGCTTAGTTTTAATGGATATAGTTTTAATTTGATTTGATTTTAACCCTTTTTAATCTAAATTTTAGCACAGACTTTAATTTAATTTATTTTTAAACGGTTTTGTATTGTATTGTTTTATATTTTTATATTTCTGTGCGCCGCCCTGAGTCCCCTAGGGGAGATAGGGCGGGATATAAATCTGACTAATAAATAATAAATAATAATAAATAAATAAATAAATAAATAAATAAATAAATAAAACAATATAAATTTTAAGTATACCAGCATCATGGTTATAGTCATAAGTGGGAAGAGCTAGGTACTAGGAAGGAAGAGAAGAATGATAGTCATACAGTCTTAATAGGTATTATATACAACACTGAAATCGCAACTGACAGTTCTTCAGCTGACATTGGCTTTCATAGGCATTGAGTTCTGACGTATGATAGAGTGGATTGATTTGTTAATCAAATTTATATTTATCCTTCTTATGGAAGATGATTGAGATAATGTACAACAGCCCAGGATGTCATTATGAGGTCGTTGACCCACTTAGTACCTGTAGATGCAAGTATTGTGGCCTTTTGTAACTAAATGGATGGAAATTTTGTCATTATGCAATATTACTAGATTTTTTTAATCCCACCTTTTTATATGTAACTCAAAGCAATGAACATACCTAATTCTCCTGCTTCTCATTTTCCACACAGCAACTGCCCTCTGAGGTGGGTTGAAGAGGGAGTTCATTCATAGCTGGGCACATCTACTTTTCACATTGGGATCAACACAATAATAAATTATGAGAGGGTTTCTCAACTGGACACCCCACACACCTTTATGAAATGTTGCTCTAAAATCTACCTTATACCAATAGTTTCAATTCGGAACAAGAAAAATGGCCCCTCAAACTTTGGGTTATAATTCACAACCACTTGCTCTATCTTTTGTGTTTTAGCTAGTTTGTTTTCACTATATTTTATTCTTGGCAGTAGTGGATCTTAAAAAATGAAGTTGCGCTAAGATGTATTGCTAGAGCAAATGCCTTCTTTGATGTCAAAATAGAGATAATCCTTGACTTACAACTATTTGTTTAGTGACCGTTCGAAATTACAACAGCACTGAAAAAAGGGATGTATGACTGTTTTTCATACTTATGACTGTTGCAGCATTCCCATGGTCACATGATCAAAATTTGAGCATTGGTAACTGACAGTTGCGTTGTCCAAAGATCATAGAATCATCTTTTGCAACCTTCCTAGCCAGCTTCCAACAACTCATGAATCAATTAGTGCATTTTTGGGAAACATGACACAACTCACTTAATAACCACATGATTCATTTAACCACTGCAGTTATTCAGTTAACAACTCTGGCAGGGAAGCTTGTAGTATGGGACAAAAAGTATTAAAAACTGCCTTGCTTAGCAGTGGAAATGTTAGCCTTAATTGTCATAAGTCAAGGACTACGTATACTTCCGATTGTAACCAGTAAAAAGTGTGCAGGAAACGTGGCAGAGGTGAGGGTGTACAAGCAAAATAACAGCCACACTTTATAATGTTCATAATGTCACTACACTCCCTTTTTACCTGCAGTGCACACAGCTTATATGTTAAAAAAGAGTTGTGTTTTGATTGTGCTGTCACCGACATCATTGCGAGTCTGGAATATTCCCTCCGAATACATGTCTAAAGTTCTTTTGGATTAATATATATCCTTGTCATTAAAAAAAAAAAGTGCCGAAAAGTCAAATAGAGGACATTTTACGATCGTTCCATCTTTGAAAATTGTTTCGGATCCATTTTAATCACTTGGTCACATTTCCTCATGCATTAACTGAGTTTGGCAAGAACTTTAATCTTGTTTAAAGGCCACCATTCCTCAGAAGAAATGTGGTTTTTAATATTCTTGTTCTCAAAGCACGCAAAATTCAAAATATAGTGAGATTTAATATAAATCAAAACAATTTCTCAGCATCCAATGCTGTCCTTCCCTCTATGATCACTCCCACTTAACCTTTAGCAGAGTTTCTACGGAGGAAAACATTTCAAAGTACCAATTGTTCCTTATCAACCTGGCAAATGTAATGAGAGATCTATAGTAGTGAATGTTTATTTGTTGAAGCACAAATGGCATCTGATATTATAATTTGGGGGGGCAAAGCAAGCCATGTTGCAACATATTGCCCTTAATAACAGCAGTATTTTATCTGCTAAAAGTGACAATTCTAATGGTTGAACTTGTCCAAAAAGGGGAGTTTAAGGCCAGATCTTTATGGAGGCCAATGTTGCATATCTAAAAACAGAGCCGAGCCTGAAAAATAGTGTTGTCAATTACAGGTTGTCCTTGACTTACAACAATAATGAAGTTGTCAGAACGGTTGTAAAAAGGATTTGTTGATTTTACGGGGGGGGGGAAATTGCAGTAATGAAATGAATGTCACAGTTGTTAAGTGAACCATTGTTCACCGTGGATGCGGTTTTGTCAAAAATTGGAAATAAATGTCAAGTTTTAGCAAAACTGGCATAAAGTGAGTTTTAGCAAAACTGGCATCATGTGGCTGTTGGGGCACAGCAAACCAGCATAAATGCAACCTCGTTGTTGATCAGCTGAAGTTCAATGACTGAGGGGACCGTTGATGGTCAAAACTTTCAATCCAGGTTGTAAATAGCCCCTTATAGGTCTGTCATAATTTTGAACAGTTGCGAAGTGAACAGTCATAAGTTGATGACTACCTGTACCATCAGCCCAATGATATTGCTGAAAGAGTTTTCTGATCTTATCCCATTAAAATTAGGGCTTCTAGCCCATGTATCTATTTTAATAACTTACTTTCTTTTACTTCTGTGTTTTATTTGATTTAACGCTGAACTTTCTTCCAATGAGATAATGAAGACTTCCTTATAGTTTAGTCTTAGGATACCTTTTTGACGTATGATAGATTGAAATTTGTTGATTGTCCAAGGTAAGTTGTTGAGTTTGGATTGGAACGCAGCGAAATTCCAGCCAGCATCCTGCCCTCCCCCTCCCCCAAAAACCCAAGGACAAAAAATAGATTAATCTTCAGATTTTGCAAACACGTAAGATTTCAGTCTGGGCAATGCACTGGACAATAGAAGGCAGTAGAATATGAGATGGAATTGTCTTTTCTTCTGCTTTTCAGATTATCATAATAACTTCTGCTTATACAATACACACACATACACAGGATGTACCCAGAGTTTTCTTTTGACTCATTGATTGAACATAGTCATGTGACTTGAAGCTCAGAAGATTATTTAAAAACTAATCTCCATTAAACCCTGATACAGAAGACATGTATTTATACATTTGATTTTTATCACACCTTTATAAATATCTCAAGATGACAAACATCTACAATACTCCTTATTCCTCCTCTTTTTCCCTACCACAACAACCCCATGAGTTGGGTTGGGCTGAGAGAGAGAGAATGTAACTGATCCAAACTCACCCAGTCAGCTTTCATGCCTAAGGTGGAACTAGAACTGTGAGTTTCTCCTAGTTTCCAATACTTTCTTTAAACAAAGCCAAGCACACGTCTTTCAAACTTACTGGACTAAAATAGAAGATAGCTAAAATAAAATTAAAAAATAGCAACACGAGAAATGAAGTTTAGAAGGAATGAAGTTCACAAAAAGAGGAACCTGGCTCTCTTTGTTAACACTGATGTTGTTGGATTTTCTCAAACACACAAACATACACAATGTCTCTCATTTTTCTTTGGCCAGATGTAATTCTCTATGCCTTCACTAGATGGATCTCCAAAACCACCTGATAGATGTGCTGTGCTCAACTGACAAAGTAGCAGGATCTTGAAGAATCAAAAATCAGAGAAAAGATTGAAGGAAACAACATCAACAATCTCCAAAATGCTGATAAGTCGCCTTTCAAAAACCAAAGAAGTCTGATCAAAGGGATTAAAGAACGAAGCGAGAAATTTGGCCTCTTCCTGAACATACAAAAGAACAAGCTCATGACCTTTGTAAGGAACAAAAATGTCAAAATAACAATTGTAGCGAAGAGATTGAATCATGCAAGAATTCACTTAACTAGGATCACAGATTGATGAAAGCAGTCAATATAGTCCAGAAATAAAGCATTGAATTGCAGTGGAGCCCCATGGGTATGGATCGGGTATGGAAAAGCGAAATCGTCAACCTGGCAATTAAATGCAGATTAAACTTCTGGACCATGGAAAAAAACTAGAAAGGAAGGAAATCGATTTGTTTAACCTGTGGTGCTGGGGAAGGCTCCTGCGCATTCCTTGGATAGCAAAACTGACAAACAATCAAATCCTGGAGTGTATAAAACCAGGGATATGGAAGGCAAGATTACAACATTCTGCATTCTGCAACTTACTTATTTCATCCATGTCATGACATCAAACTTGTTGGAAAAGAATTTGCTTGGAATAAGTTAAAGATTACCCCCGCACATATGTGCTAGTTGTTCCCAACTTTAGGGATGTGTGCTCATCTCTCTTTCAAAGCCGAAGAGCCTGTGCTGTTCAATGACATCTCCGTGGTCATGTGGCTGGCATGACTAAATGCTGAAGGCGCACAGAATGCTGTTCCCTTCCCACCAAAGGTAGTTCCTATTTTTCTACTTGCATTTTTACATGCTTTCAAACTGCTAGGTTGGCAGATGCTTGGACAAGTCATGGCAGCTCACTCCGCTACATGGTGCTAGTAACAGGAGCTCATTCCATTACGTGGTACTATAGATTTTAACTTCCGAACTACCAACCTTTCTGATTGACAAGCTTGGCATCTTTAGCCACTGAGCCACCACATCGGTGCTCAGTGCTAAGAGTGGTCAATGGTCACTGGTAAAAGGAAATGAGGTCACCAGAAAAAAATAGTGTCTAGACAACATCAAAGCTAGCACTAGCCAGAGCATTAAAACAACAGAAAGAAGCCATATAAAATTGGAATATGTGGAGATAACTGGTACATAGAATTGTTGATAATTGGACATGATTGAATGGATATCCTCCTCCTCAGATAGAAGAAATAAGAATGGCAATTTATGTAACTCCATTAATACCCAGAGTTTCTTCATAGCTCTGTGGGACTTAAAATATATAGTCAATTAATATGTTTATGTTTATTCAATTTCTATACCGCTCCTATCTCCCCAATCGGACTCAGGCTGGTGCACAGGAAGTTAAAAATGACACGAGCAAACAACAATAAATACACTCACAGCGTTAAAATGCAATTAAATTAAATGACCTGTGCTAAAATATTCAAGCTAAAAAATTTTAAATCCACTACCTAATCAATTAAAATTATATCAAAATCTAGGCTCTAAGCTAGGCTGGCTAGGTGAAAAAAGTGCATCTTGAGTGATCGGTGGAAGAGGCGAAGGTCCGTGATGGTACGAAGTTCGGGGGGTAGGTCGTTCCAGAGGGCTGGACCTGCCACAGAGAAGGCCCTTCCCCTGGGCGCCACCATCCGGCATTGACCGGCAGACGGCACCCTGAGAAGGCCCTCCCTGTGGGAGCGGATCAGTCGAAGGGAGGTGTGTGGTAGGAGATGGTCCCGCAAGTAACTAGGCCCCATGCCATGGAGCGATTTAAAGATGGTTACCAACACCTTGAAATGCACCCGGAAGGCCACGGGCAGCCAGTGCAGCTCGCGCAGGAGGGGTGTTACGTGGGAGCACTAACTGGAGCCTCCGGGTGCACCTCAAGGGGAGTCCCATGTAGAGAGCGTTACAATAGTCTAGGCGGGGTGTAACGAGCGCTTGAGTGACAGTGCGAAGGGCGTCCCCGTCGAGGAAGAGGCATAATGCGGTGAGCGATGGCGAGCAGCGAGGAGCGAGGAACGGCCCGGCGTTGGCGCGGTCCCATCGTGGCCCTGGCGCGGCCGCGCAGCCCGGTAGAAGATCTCTGTTGAGTGGCGGGGAGCGGTTGGGCGGCCTGAAATGGCCCCGGCACCGGCGTTTGTCCCGGCACGGGCCGGAGTGGAACCAAGCCGACAGCTGGAGAGGAGCCTGGAGTGGTGTGCCAGAGACAGAGATATGGACTCATGGAGGGCTTTTGGACCATTCTCCCTCCTTATGAACAACTAGGCACAAATCCACTAACTTTTACCATCTATGCGTACTATGATTCATCTTTATGCCCCCCCTCCCTTCCCCCTGGAAAAGATCTCTCCATCCCATGTGTTTTTAAATATCTTTCCTACCCGTCCGTCCTGTATATATTTTCGATCTGCACTGTCGCCACTTTAGTCGGGCTTGCTGTTGTATAATTTTATGCATTTTACCATCTTAAGCATGTTTACCATCTTTAGCGTTCCTCCTTTTATAGCCAGTGTGGCCTGGGAATGCTAGCGTATTCAAGGTTAGACCTTCTTTGCCTGCGGGAGTCTCCCCTCTCGCAGGCCTGGCCCCCGGGTCTAACACGGGCCCACCTCGAGGATGGATTGATTGATCCAGAGAGGTGGGCGCAGCGCAAACTTAGGGGGTTTTTAAACAAATTTTTAATTCGGCTTTTAAGGGGTTCTGGGGCGGGGGGAGGGCTCATTCAGTCAGGGGGGGGTCAAGATATAGGGCCGGCTGGCGGAAGTAGGATAAAGGAGGGGTCCATTAGGGAGGGGGGATTGGGGGTTGTCTCTGTTGAGGGCCGTCCCATTCGATTGGTCTTGGGGAGGGGCAGGGGCGGTGGGAGGCAGGATGTCCATCGTGGGTTGGAGGCTCGTGGTCGCTGGTTACGAGCGGTCGCTTGCCCCAACCCCCTGTACTCCACTCGTGGGCTAGGCGGTCAGGGATTACAGAGCCGGGGGCCCAGGCTGATGTTCTGCAACGCCAGGTCCGTGGTGAACAAAGCCCCCCTCATAAATGACCTTGTGTCAGAGGGGGACCCGGACCTGGTGGGAATTACGGAAACCTGGTTGGGCCCCGAGGGGGGTTTACCCCTCGTGGAAATGTGCCCACCAGGCTACCGTGCATTTCATCGGCCTAGGGCCCTAGGCAGGGGTGGGGGGGTGGCGGTTATTGTTAAGGAAAGTCTGGAGCCGAAGGAGACCACTGTGCCTCAGACGACCGGCTGTGAGTCCCTCTTCGTGAAATGGGGCCTAGGGAGGCAGTTGGGCTTGCTGCTTGTATACCTGGCTCCCCGCTATGTAACAGCAGCCCTGCCCGAGCTACTCGAGGTGATCGCCGCGATGGCGGTGGAGACCCCCAGACTCATAGTCATGGGGGACTTTAACCTGCCATCGGCGGGCGAAACATCCGAGGTAGCTCGGGAGTTCATGGCTTCCATGACGGCCATGGACCTGACCCAAGTAGTTCAGGGCCCCACTCACGAGGGAGGACACACGCTGGATCTGATTTTTGTCTCTGGACACTGGATTAGTGATCTCGGAACAGGGGATTTAGTCATCTTACCCTTGTCATGGACAGATCACTCTCTCCTTCGGATAGACTTTCCAACCGTCACACCTCACCGCGGGGAGGCGGAACCGGAAACACCAAGTTGGTTCCGCCCCAGGCGCCTGATGGACCCGGAAAGGTTCCAGAGGGAGCTTGGGCCAGTACCTGTATCCCTGCCCCGCGGCTCGACTGAGGACCTAGTGGCCGCGTGGTATAGTGCGGCCACGGGGGCCTTGGACCGAGTCGCGCCCTTGCGGCCTCTCATGCGGCGTCGAGTCACCCAGGCTCCTTGGTTTACCGAGGAGCTTCGGGAGATGAAACGCCGCAAGAGACGCCTAGAGAGTAGGTGGAGATCTTCTCGATCCGAAGCTGACCGAACACTAGTGAGAGACCATATTAGGACTTACTTAGTGGCGCTAAGAGTGGCCAAACGTGAGTATTGTGCCACCCTTATCGCGTCCGCGGAAAACCGCCCTGCCGCCCTGTTTGGGGTGACCCGCTCCCTCCTTCATTTGAGGCCGCGGGAAGCCCCTCTGCAGGGTCGAGCAGAGGAATTTGGAGTATTTCTGCAGGACAAAATCACTCAGATTCGGAACGAGTTGCCCTCCACTAGTGGCCCAGTCGGGGCGTCCGGTGCTGGTCTTGAGATAACACCTTGGGAGGAGTTCGACTTTGTTACTACCGAGGATATGGACAGGTTGCGGAGGAACCTTAGAGCCACCACATGTTTATTGGACCCGTGCCCCTCCTGGCTTGTACTGGCATCCTGGGAGGTGACACGAGGCTGGCTCCAGGGCATTGTGAATTCATCTCTGAGTGAGGGGTACTTGCCCACCGTTTTGAAAGAGGCGGTGGTGAGGCCCCTCCTCAAGAAGCCATCCCTGGACCCGGCTTTATTAGAGAACTATCGTCCCGTCTCCAACCTTCACTTTTTAGTGAAGGTTGTTGAGAGTGTGGTGGCTCAACAGTTTCCCCGACATCTGGAGGAAGTTGATTATCTAGACCCGCGCCAGTCCGGCTTCCGGCCCGGTCACAGCACCGAGATGGCATTGGTCGCCTTGGTTGATGATCTCTGGAGGGCACGGGATAGAGGTTGTTCCTCTATCCTTGTCCTATTAGACCTCTCAGCGGCTTTTGATACCATCGACCATGGTATCTTATTGCACCGATTGGGGGGGTTGGGGTTGGGAGGCACCGTTCTACGGTGGTTCTCATCCTACCTCTCTGGTCGGTCGCAATGGGTGTTGGCAGGAGGGCAGAGGTCGTCCCCGAGGCCCCTCATATGTGGGGTCCCTCAGGGGTCGGTCCTCTCTCCCCTTCTGTTCAACACCTATATGAAGCCGCTGGGCGAGATCATCCGTGGTTTTGGGGTGGAATACCATCTGTACGCTGATGACACTCAGTTGTACATATCCACCCCAAACCACCCCAACGATGCCGTCGAAGTGCTGTCCCGGTGTCTAGAGGCTGTACGGATCTGGATGGGTAGTAACAAACTCAAACTCAACCCGTCCAAGACCGAGTGGCTGTGGTTTCCGGCACCCCGGTTCAGCCAGTTAAGTCCAACACTGGCCATTGGGGGCGAACAACTGGCCCCCGTGGAGAGGGCGCGCAACTTGGGTGTCCTCCTGGATTCCCGGCTGTCCATGGAGGACCATGTGGCGGCCGTGGCCAGGGGGGCGTTCTATCAGGTACGCCTGATACGCCAGTTGCGCCCCTTACTGGACCGGGGAGCCCTTCGCACAGTCACTCAAGCGCTTGTGACATCCCGGCTGGATTACTGCAACGCTCTCTACATGGGGCTCCCCTTGAGGTGCACTCGAAAGCTACAGTTAGTGCAGAATGCGGCCGCGCGGGTGATTATGGGTGCCTCAAGGCAAACCCACGTAACACCTCTCCTGCGCGAGCTGCACTGGCTGCCTGTGGCCTTTCGAGTGCGCTTCAAGGTGTTGACAACCATCTTTAAATCGCTCCATGGCTCGGGGCCTAGCTATATACGAGACCGCCTCCTGCCCCATACATCCCTTCGTCCGATCCGCTCCCACAGAGAGGGCCTTCTCCGGGTGCCGTCGACGGGGCAATACCGGTTGGCGACACCCAGGGGAAGGGCCTTCTCTGTGGCGGGCCCGGCCCTCTGGAACGACCTACCCCCCAACCTTCGCACTATCTCGGACCTCCGTCTCTTCCGCCAACGTCTTAAGACGTATTTATTTCAACAAGCCGGCCTAGGATAGCCCCCTGTTCCTGACTTTTTAAAAAAATAAATAAATAAATTATAATTTGGGAAGGTTTTTAACATGGGTTTTAGCACGGGTTAATCTAATTTAATATATTTTAAATTGATATTTATTGTATTTTTGTGGTTTTAATAATGCCTGTGCGCCGCCCTGGGTCCTAACAAGGAGAAGGGCGGGGTATAAATTTAATAAAATAAAATAAAAAATAAAAATAAATAATTGGCGTACCAGGTAAACCTGGTAAAAGGCCACCTGGTCACGGCCGTCACATGGTCATCCAAGGACAGCCGTGAGTCCAGGAGGATGCCTTTCCACGGGGGCTAGTGACTCACCTCCAATGGCCAGCAATGGAGTCAGCTGGCTATACCGGGACGCTGGAAACCACAGCCATTCGGTCTTGGACGGGTTGAGTCGAAGTTTGTTACTCCCCATCCAGACCTGCATGGCCTACAAGCACCGGGATATCACTTCAATAGCATAGTTGGGGTGGTTGGGGGTAGATATGTACAGCTGAGTATCATCAACGTACAGATGGTACTCTACCCCACAACCACGGATGATCTCGCCCAGCAGCTTCATATAGGTGTTGAACAGGAGGGGCGAGAGGACCGACCCCCGAGGCATCCCACACGTGAGGGGCCTCGACGTCGACCTCTGCCCTCCTGCCAACACAAATTGCAACCGACCGGAGAGGAAGGAGGAGAACCACTGCGACACGGTGCCTCCCAGTCCCAACCCCTCCAGTCGGTGCAATAGGATACCATGGTCGATGGTATCAAAAGCTGCTGAGAGATCTAACAGGACCAAGATAGAGGAATGACCTCTATCTCGGGCCCTCCAGAGATCATCCACCAATGCCGTCTCTGTGCTATGCCCGGGTTGGAAGCCGGACTGGCACGGGTCAGATAAACAGCTTCCTCCAGGTGTCGGGGGAACTGCTGTGCCACCACACTCTCAACAACCTTCGCAAGAAAGTGAAGGTTGGAGACCGGATGGTAATTAAGTAACAACGCTGGGTCCAGGGAAGGCTTCTTGAGGAGGGGTCTCACGACTGCCTCTTTCAAGGCGGCCGGCAAGAACCCTTCACTCAAAGAAGCGTTGACTATTTCCTGGAGCCAGCCTCGTGTAACCTCCCAGGAAGCCAGTACCAACCAGGAGGGACACGGGTCCAATAAACATGTGGAAGCATTCAGCCGCCTCGGCAACCTGTCCATGTCCTCTGAAGTAACAAAGTCGAACTTGTCCCATAATACGGTCTCAAGACCTGCCTCGGACGGTCCACCCAGACCTATCTCATTGGAGGCCAACTCGTCCCAGATCTGAGCGATTTTATCCTGCAGATAATCTCCAAATTCCTCTGCTCTGCCCTGCAAAGGAGCTTCCCTCGGCCTCTGTTGAAGGAGGGAGCGGGTCACTCTAAACAGGGCGGCAGGGCGGTTATCTGCGGATGCAATAAGAGTGGCGAGATAATAATGTTTCGCCACTCTTATTGCCACTAGGTAGGTCCTTAAATGGGACCTAGCCCGTGTTCAGTCAGATTCAGAGCGTGTGGCCCTCCAAGTGCTCTCTAGGCATCTCTTGCAGCGCTTCATCACCCTTAGCTCCTCAGAGAACCAAGGGGCCAAGGTGGTTCGGCGCCGCGTGAGAGGCCGCAAGGGCTCGACCCGGTCTAAGGCCCCCATGGCCGCACTATTCCATGCGGCCACTAGGTCCTCAGTCGAGTCGTGGGTCAGGGTCACAGGTATTGGCCCAAGCTCCCTCTGAAACCTCTCTGGGTCCATCAGGTGCCTGGGGCGGAACCACCTTGGTATCTCTGGTTCCGCCTCCCCGCGGCGGGGTGTAGCTGTTGGGAAGTCAAGCCGAAGGAGAGAGTGATCTGACCATGATGGGTTCGATGACTAAATCCCCTACTCCTAGATCACTCTGCCACTGGCCGGAGGCAAAAATTAAATCTAGTGTGTGTCCCCCAGTATGCGTGGGGCCATGAATTACTTGGGTCAGGTCCATGGCCGTCTCGGTATAGCCAGCTTACTCCATCGCTGGTTATCAGGGGCGAGTCATTGGCCCCCGCGGAAAGGGCTCGCAACTTGGGCGTCCTCCTGGATTCCCGGCTGTCCCTAGACAACCATGTGACGGCCGTGACCAGGGGGGCATTCTACCAGGTTTGCCTGGTACGCCAGTTGCGTCCCTTTCTGGACCGAGATGCCCTCGGCACTGTCACTCCGGCACTCGTGACGTCTCGCTTAGACCAGTGGTCGGCAAACCGCGGCTCGCGAGCCGCATGCGGCTCTTTGGCCCCTTGAGTGTGGCTCTTCCTCCACCCTCGCCGAGGGTGGGACTCCTGGGACCCGCCGGAGCAACCTCCCTATCAGCCGCCGATTCCCTCCCTCGCTCCACGCGCGGAGCCTCCCCAGGCGGCATGCCAGCCACCCATCAACTTCCATGGGGTGCAGAGGCTCCGCGGGCATGGGGAGGGAACCTGCGTCCAGAGGGACGCCGTTCATTCCCACCCCAGCCCGAGCCCTGGAAGTAGCGCGGGCTGGCGAGCCCGGCTACTTCCAGGGAGTTTGGAGGGAACGTGTGTCCAGAGGGACACCGTTCATTCCCTCCGCAGCCCGAGCCCTGGAAGTAATGCGGGCTGAAGAGCCCGACTACTTCCAGGGAGTTTGGAGGGAATGTGTGTCCAGAGGGACGCCGTTCATTCCCTCCGCAGCCCGAGCCCTGGAAGTAATGCGGGCTGAAGAGCCCGGCTACTTCCAGGGAGATTGGAGGGAACGTGTGTCCAGAGGGACACCGTTCATTCCCTCCGCAGCCCGAGCCCTGGAAGTAATGCGGGCTGAAGAGCCCGGCTACTTCCAGGGAGATTGGAGGGAACGTGTGTCCAGAGGGACGCCGTTCATTCCCTCCACAGCCCGAGCCCTGGAAGTAATGCGGGCTGAAGAGCCCGGCTACTTCCAGGGAGATTGGAGGGAACGTGTGTCCAGAGGGATGCCGTTCATTCCCTCCGCAGCCCGAGCCCTGGAAGTAATGCGGGCTGAAGAGCCCGGCTACTTCCAGGGAGATTGGAGGGAACGTGTGTCCAGAGGGACGCCGTTCATTCCCCCCGCAGCCCGAGCCCTGGAAGTAATGCGGGCTGAAGAGCCCGGCTACTTCCAGGGAGATTGGAGGGAACGTGTGTCCAGAGGGATGCCGTTCATTCCCTCCGCAGCCCGAGCCCTGGAAGTAATGCGGGCTGAAGAGCCCGGCTACTTCCAGGGAGATTGGAGGGAACGTGTGTCCAGAGGGACGCCTTTCATTCCCTCCGCAGCCCGAGCCCTGGAAGTAATGCGGGCTGAAGAGCCCGGCTACTTCCAGGGAGATTGGAGGGAACGTGTGTCCAGAGGGACGCCGTTCATTCCCCCCGCAGCCCGAGCCCTGGAAGTATCCTGAGCGGGCGAACGAACGCGGCGGGCGGCTGGGCAGGCCCGGCTAAGGCCAGCCAGTGAGGAGCTGGGCTGAGGAGGCTCCGGGGGGGGGGGCAGACCGGCAGACAGAGAGGCACAGACAAGGAGGGAGGGGGGAATCAGAGAGTGACAGACACACACACAGAGACAGAGAGGGGGGGGGGAGGGAAAGATAGAGACATAGAATGTGTGATTAAGTGCTTGAATGAGAGACAGACAGACACACACACACACACACACACACACATAGAGTGACAGATGGGCAGACGAAGCAGATAGATAGAGAAAGAGAGAGAGAGAGAGAGAGAGAAAGAGAGAGAGAGAGAGAAAGAGACAGAAAGAGGGAAAGAGAGATAGAAAGAGAGAGAGGAGAGAGAGAGAGAAAGAGGGAAAGGGAGAAAGAGGGAAGGAAAGAAAGAGAGAGAATGAGAGGGAAAGAGAGAGAGACAGAGAGACAGAAAGAGAGAGAGAAAGAGAAAAAGAGAAAGAGGAAAATAGAGAGAGAGAGAGAAAGAGAGACAGAAAGAAAAAGAGACAGAAAGAGAGAGAGGAGAGACAGAGAGACAGAAAGAGAGAAAGAGAGAGAAAGAGGGAAAGAAAGAAAGAGAAAGAGAGAGAAAGGGAGAGAGAAGGAGAGACAGAAAGAGAGAAAAAGAGGGAAGGAAAGAAAGAAAGAACAAACTTATGACCACAATTGAGCCTAAAAGTTTGGTTGCTAACCAAGACCATTGTTAAGTGAGTTTCACATTTTCCAAGTTGGCCATGCCCACCCAGTCACATGACCGCTGAGCCACTCCCACAAAACAGGCCACACTTTCCGGCTCTCAAAAGAAATTTCAATCGTGGTATTGTTGATATTTGGCTCTGTTGACTAATAAGTTTGCCCACCACTGGCTTAGACTATTGTAACGCTCCCCTTGAGGTGCACCCAGAGGCTCCAATTGGTTCAGAATGCGGCCGCATGGGGGATTATGGGAGCTTCTCGTTACTTCCACATAACACCTCTCCTGCGCGAGCTGCACTGGCTACCGGTGGCCTTCCGGGTGCGCTTCAAGGTGCTTGTTACCATCTTCAAATCGCTCCATGGCTCGGGGCCTAGCTACTTGCGGGACCGTCTCCTGCCACACACCTCCCTGCGTTCAATTCGCTCCCACAGAGAGGGCCTACTGAGGGTATCAACCGCCGGTCAGTGCCGGCTTGCGGTGCCCAGGGGTAGGGCCTTCTCTGTGGCAGGGCCGGCCCTCTGGAACGACCTACCCCCCGAACTTCGCACTATCACGGACCTTCCCCTCTTTCGCCGTTCACTTAAAACCTATCTCTTTCAGCAAGCTGGTCTTACGTAACAGTTTTGACTCTCTCAATATAACATCTGCCAAATACGTATATGGATATTAGACTTTAGGGAATTTTAGCTTAGGTGGGTTGTATTTTAAATGTTTTTAAATTTTAGTACAGGTTTAATTTAATTCATTTTTAACTTTGTATATATTGTATGTTTTATATGGTTTTTTTAATTTTTCCTGTACACCGCCCTGAGTCCCTTTGGGGAGAGGGGGCGGTTTATAAATCGAATAAATTTGAAATTTGAATTTGAATGGAGGCCATGAACTCCCGGGCCACCTCAGGTCCCTCGCCTACCGATGGCAGGTTGAAATCCCCCATGACTAAAAGTCTGGGGGTATCAACCGCCACCTCGGCGATCACCTCGAGGAGCTCGGGCAGGGCCGCTCCTACGTAGCGGGGAGCCAGGTACACAACCAGCAGGCCCAACTGCCTCCCATGGCCCCACTTCACACGAAGGGATTCACAGCCGACTACCTGGGGCACAGTGGTCTCCCTTGGCTTGAGGCCTTCCTTAATAATAACCGCCACCCTCCCACCCCTACCCTGGGCCCTTGGCTGATGAAGTGCCAGGTAACCTGGTGGGCACATTTCTACGAGGGGTACTCCTCCCTCGTGGCCCAGCCAGGTTTCCGTGATACCCACCAGGTCCGGCTCCCCCTCTGATACTAGGTCATAAATGAGGGGGGCTTTGTTAACCACGGACCTGGCGTTGCACAGCATCAGCCTGGGGCCCTGGCTCTGTGATTCCCGACCTCCTAGGTTGTGGGAAGAGCTCAGGGGGTTGGGGCGGGCGACCGCTTGTAGACAGCGGGTACGCCCCCCCCCCTGACAGTTGACATGGCCCCCGACTCCCGCCATACCTACCTCCCCAGGTCCGTCCTGATGGGAAGGCCCTCTGTAGAATCGACCCCTTCCCCCCTCCCTATGTGGTACCCTCTAGCCTCAGTATCGCCGCTGCCGGCTGGTCTAGCAGTATTTCCAGTTAAGCCAAATTGAATGGATCCACCCACCGCCCTGGAACCCCTTAAAACCCGGATTAAAAAACTACCTAAAAATCCCCTCAACTTGCGCTTTGCCCACCTCTCTTAGTTAATCAACCCATCCTTGAGGTGGACCCTCGTTAAATCTGAGAGGGGGGACTCCCGCAGGGTGAGGAGGACAGCCCTTGAATACATGAAGGATAGAGTAATAATACAGGAAGGAAGATCGTAGTAGCCATGGAGGGAAGTTTATTTATTTATTTATTTAAATTTATACCCCGCCCTTCTCCTAAAAAAGGACCCAGGGTCCTTTGCAAGGTCTCTTAAGGACCCAGGGTCCTTTGCAAGGTCTCTTAAGGAGGGAAACCCCAGCAGGGAGACTTAGATGACATCAAGTGTTCATAAATTAATAGGTTCGGAGGGTAGATGTAAATGAGTTGATAAGATGGTACTAAAGTCCTTGGGGAGGGGAGATGGAATAGGGGGCTCGGCAGTCAGAATGGGACCACAATGGGATTGTTCAAAGAGGCCCCCATCCTAGGAGCCCCTGAGTCCATAAATCCATCTGTTCTTAAATCCGGCGAAGGGAGCAGAACAAAAAAGCCTGGCCTAGATGATATAAATGGGGCCAAGGCATGGGCCCAGGCACCGATGGTAGGAATGGCCTGGTATCATAGTCTTCTCCTTGGGGCCCCGATGTTGTAGATGAAGGCCCTCCTACAGCCCCGGTTGGATCGCTGTTACCGCACTTGCCTCGCCTGACCGGGTCTCTCACCCCCTAGTCCAGACGAGGTCTCCCGCTTTACCGACGGACTCCTCGCTTCCTCTCCCTGATTGCCTCCATCTGCCATGCCGCGGATCCCGCCCTCTGCAGCGCCGCCGCGACAGAAAGCCGCCGCCATAAGGCCACTGTTCGGGCCGGGGCGCCACTCTGCAGCTGTTCGGGCCGCTAATCACTGACCGCTATTTGTTGTTCGCCCATGCCTCCTGCCACTTGCCATTGCGCTGTTCTTCCATCTCCGTCTGCCTCCATTTGGCCGCCTCCATCCACAGTCCGCGCCGCGCTCAACAGCCCTCCGCCATCGGTTTCCTACCGCATGGCCCGCCGCTGGTTCTCTCCTGCTCTCCTGCTAATTTTTCAATGCCCGCTCCACCCTGAGGGACCAAAATAGCCCCAACGTGGTGGCGGGGTGGGCAGCTTGCCGAGGCCTGGCCGTAGGATCGTAGGTTTGGCTGGGCCGCATCCTCACGGCTTAGAAAGGCCTTCCCAATCCTTCCCATACTCAAAGGTTTGCCTCCATCTTCGCGCATGCGCAAATTTTTTATATCATCAATGTATTAAAAATGAAGTTACAAAAGGAGTGATTTTCTACTAATGTCATTTTTGCTTTATTATTTTGGTTCTTATTTTTTGCTCCATTTTTAGAATTTCATGATGTCAGCCAATAGGTAAAGTCACACAAATGAAAATATAATGCTTACTTATTGCTGTAAATGTCTATATCTGACTGTCTAGCTATCGAGCTATACCACTCCCCACCCATTTTTCAGGTAGTTTGTGTGCCTAAACCAACGAAAGGGCTATAACATCCAATAAAACAGGTTTACTGTGTGTGAGTTAGGCAGCTGTATAGTTCTGTTTAATAAATAAACAAAAATAAATAAAACACCTTTACAAAAATCCACAAATTTTAACAAATAATATCAGGTTCCAACTAAAGCTGGCTACCATTATTTCTTATGATCCTTGAATCAATCTTGATTCTCAGCAACTACATGGCCCATAACATTTTCTTGCCAACATTTTCAGAAGTGATTGCCGGCACCTTTCCCAGGCTGGGGAATTCAGTGTCATTCAGCAGGCTTCCTGATTAAGGGAGGACTAAAAGAACCCAAATTTTCCTGCTCCTGGGCAAATGTTTTTAAACCCTGCACCACATACGCTTTCCTGACATCATTACTAAGATTAAAAACCCTACCTAAACAAGATCATCTTTGCCAGGTGCACTTCTGGGAGCCAGGTGCTTCAAAGCACAAGAGTCACCAGAGAGATGGCTCACCACTAGTCTACAGTGCAAACTCTCAAGGGAGAAATTTCCTAACACATCTCTCAGCAACTGTTCTGGGAAATCCATGTGGACGAGGTCACCAGCAGGGTTACTCCAGGGACACATGTCGGGATTTAGGAATTAAAACCAGCAAAGGCACGAATGAGAAAAAATTGTGGAAAACGCTTGGAGAGGGGAAACAGAAAGCAGGTGGCAATGGAATACAGGACTTAATGACTGCTCACCTAGCAACCACTTGACGCTTTGACCAACCTACTTAAGGGATACTTACAACCCACATTCAAACATTTACCCCACCACCACAGCCGGGTCTAGGACCGTTCTCCTCCTCCCCTTCTCGGCGCCTATTTCGCCCCCAGGTTTCCGTCCCCAACCTCTGCCGCCTCCTCTCTGCTGTTAGGACCCTAGCTGTTCGTGCTGGCCAATGGCACTGAACTGTCACCTGAGCCCAAATGCCGAGGGGGAACAGTGTTTCTCCCAAAAGCCTGTGAGGAAGGGTGTGGGAGGGTCCTATTGGCCGGGATGAACAGCTAGGGTCCTAACAGCAGAGAGGAGATGGCAGAGGTTAATGGCTGGGGGCGGAAACCTGGGGGCGAAATAGGCGCGGAGAAGGGGAGGAGGAGAGCGGTCCATTCTGCCACAGCCACATGGCCGATTTGAGTGCTTGGCAGCCAGGCTTCATCTACTGCTGTTGGCAGTATCCCACAGCCATGTTTCCCGCAAAACTGCACCCATAACAAATAAGTAGTTTGCTTAACAGCTGCCGTATTCACTTAACAACCATGGGTTCACTTAACAACCATGGGTCTGCATGATCACAGTAATTTGGTTAACTCCTGAAAAACAGTTGTAAAATCATGTTAGTCATCTGACGTGGCTCTATGGCAGGGATGTCCAAACTTGGGAACTTTAAGCTGGCTGGGGAATTCTGGGAGTTGAAGTCCACAAGTCTTAAAGTTCCCAAGTTTGGACATCCCTGCTCTATGGCTATCATGACTTAGATGCTGCTAAGGCCATAACTCGAGGTAGTTTATAAAGAGACTTAGAATAACTTTATTGTCACTTTTGAATGTACAAAAATCGGAATACATTAAAATGAAATTATGTTTCATGCAGCTCTCAAAGGTCTCCACCTCTAATATAAAGATAAACATGACAAGATAAATAAATAAACAAATAATGCATGTGCCCATATATATATTATAAGACATGGAGAAACAGCACAGTCTAGTTTGAATGTATGCATGTACTGGCAGTGGTGGGTTTCAAAACTTTTTAGAACCTCTTCTGTAGGTGTGGTCTGCTTTGTGGGAGTGGCTTGCCAGCCATGTGACTGAGTGGGAGTAGCTTGGCAGTCATGTGACTGGGTAGGCGTGGCCAACTTGTAAAATGTGGTGAAACTCACTTAACAATGTTGGCTCAGGACCTCTAGCAATGGATCATGCAAGTCTTAAAGTTGTCAAGTTACAAGACCCTTGCACCCCTCACCCTTTAGGGGGAAAAAACCCCAGGGGTGTTCAAACTTGACAGCTTTAAGACTCGTGGACTTCAACTCCCAGAATTCCTCCTCTCACTCTTCATCTGGATGATGATGGGCGGGGGGAGGGAGATGGAACCGGTTCTAAACGGCCCTGTAGATTTGTGGAACTTCTTCTATAGAAGAGCTTAGAACTGACCGGAACCCACCTCTAGTACCTGGCAAGAGAAACAAATCAAAGGATGGCGTAGGGTAGTGGTAGCTAACCTTTTTGTCATTGTATGCCGACAGCACGTGCACATGCCCGCACCCATAATGCAATGCACAAGTGATCCCCATGCCCCACCCACCCCCTGTGCATGTGTGCACGACCCCCACACTCCCCCTGCCCACCCCACGCATGGATGTGTGACACACACCCCTTGCGCCTTGTTTTGGGCCTAGTAATAATTTAATAATAATAATTTAATTTTATATCCCGCTCTCTCTCCCCAAGGGGACTCGAGGCGGGGCACAGGCAATTAAAAATACAAATAAGACCACCAACAAATACAAAATACAAAATACAAAATTAAAAGTGAATTAAATTGTTCCTGCGCTAAAACCCATAGACTAAACTAAAAATTACCCCTAAAACCCCTAACCTAAAAAGAGACTACCCAAGGCCGGCCAGGCGAAAAAAGTGTGTCTTTAATTTTAAGCGGTAGTAGGCCTCCTTGCAGCCTTCTGGAACAAAAAATGGACTGTGGATGGGAGCGCACTGCACTCCCCTGTTCCCCTTCCACCCCCCATGCATGCATGTGTCACCCTCTGCGCATGCGCATGCACCCCATCCTTCCTGCATACGCGACAGAGACCCGAAAGTCACCTGGCCAGCGGGAGGCGCACACTCATGCGCGGTGGAGCTGATCTTGGCCGATTACTCACGTGCCCAGCAGAGAGGGCTCTGTGTCCACCTGTGGGCTGCGTGCCATGGTTTCACCATCTTGGGCATAGGGAATAAAAAGTACTGCCATACAGGAGCATTCCACTTTGATAGCAACGTCGCTTCCAATTCTGAAATGGATCTTCTAAATTTGCAGAATTTGGTAATCAGAATATATTTATAACAATTCTGACCGAATAATTACTAGTGATTTGCTGGGTGGGAGCGGGGATTAAGGTGTCAGCCAAGCCAATGAGAGACCCAGGATTTCTCAAAAAGGAGCTTCCTGTTTGACTTCCAGCCTATTACTTTACAAACTTGTTGCTATTGTACAGAAAACAAGGAAGCAAGTCTATTGTATCGTGAGCATTTGGAAGAAGTGCAAACTGTAAAATCTACAAAAATGAATAAATCACTTAACAACACCACTTATACTGCAAGCCTGAATTTGCCACCTGATGCATAGCAACTCCAAATAGCATCCACTTGATTGAGCTTCCTTGTGATTCTACCCTATCAGAAAAAAAATGAAACTGAAAAAAACTTTGATTATTGCAACATTTATTTTGGAAAAAGTTCTGTGGAAAAGAACAGTTGATTCTGCTTGCAAGAGAGAGGGAGGAGTCGCAAGGTTTTGGTTCTTTTTTTAAAACATGCTTGGCAAATCTCTTAGCAGCTTTACAAAAGTGTAATAAAAATTACAATAATAAAATCCCCATCTTCATTTTTTCCATGCCTAGTCATGGTAGGAAGATAGATTTTAGAGGAACCATCCATAATTTTTTTTGCGCACTTTCTCAAATCAGTTTTCTTGCATTTGGACTGGGGGAAAAAAGTCTCGAAACTGGGGTGAGGGTGGGGAGGAATCAAGCAGATCTCACTAGACAGATTTTTGGCCCAGGAATCAGCAGCTCCTCATCGTTAATTGGCAACCTAAAGATTGTGGATTTCAACTCCTAGAATTCCTCAGTCAGCCAATTCTGGGAGTTGAATTCCACAAGACTTAAAGTTACCAAGTTTGGAAACCCCTGAATTAGGGAAACAAAATCTTTAATTCGTGATCAAACAACATCAAGCTAGAAAAACCATTGAGATGAACGGTAAACCTTCCACAAATTCTATCCTATCCTATCTATCCTAAGGCAAATCCTATTTTTGTTATGTAGAGTAAACTAACTCAGGGCCCCTAATGGCCCATTGAGAAAGGTGGGGGCTATTAAGAGTGACTCTTTTTCCTGCCTAAAAATATGTTTCTCCATTTCTGATCAAGGGAAATATAATATTCTGCCTTTTCAATATTTCCAAGGATATTTCCTTTTTCTAGGAGAGGGGTGGGTTTTAACTTCCTACATTTCAGGGGGGACTCACATGCAAATTATTTTCAGGATATTACTTAATGATATAGATTCCGTGCTGCAAGCAAATATCCAGACTACTGAAATGTTTGCCGGTAGGTATTTACTTTGTTAGATTTTTATCCCAGCTTTATAATTTTATAAGTAACTCAAGGTAATGAATATGTATATTACTTCTTTCTCTCCTCCTACTTTTCCCATAACAACAGCCCTGCGAGTTGAGCTGGGCTAAGAGAAAGTAACTGGCAAAAATCCCTCAACCAGCTTTCATTCCTAAAGCCGGATTAGAATTCAATATGTGTTGCAACTGGCTTCTTTTCTCTCTTGGTGCCTCTGCCCATGTCAGGAATTTATTTTAACAGCAGCTGCAGAATGTGCTAATAGCATTGCTGTACTTTAGTCAAAAGTGCCTTCCTTACAAATCCAGCGGAGGCTGTTTCTGCCTTCATCGTTCCTACAGAGCCAAAAATAATCTTCCTAGGCTGCATTAACAGAGAGATAGGGTGAAGATCATGTAGAACAGGGGTCTCCAACCTTTGCAACTTTAAGTCTGAAGGACTTCAGCAAAGCTGGCTGGAGAAGTCTGGGAGCTGAAGTCCTTTTTTTTTTTTTATATTGAAAAAGTTTTATTGGTTTTACATTTTTTCTATAGGATGGGGTAAGGGATACAAAGAAATTTTGAGAACATTCACATCGAAGTCGTCGGCTCTTCCGGGACCTCAAAATACATTAATAACAATTAAAATAAAAACATTTTTCATCACACTACAAAGTGAAAGCGTGTACATATATCTAAATTCTCATTTCTATACTGTCAGTCTTTTACAAAAAATCCAAATACAAATATTATGCAAAGTTGTTCAAAAGAAAAGTCAAGGCAAAGTTATTTTTTTGATCTAAGTCTCTTGGCAATTGAATCTTCTTTTTCTCCTTCCAGGCCCCCAGTAGGCGGGGCCATGGCCCCCTCCGTCCCCCCTGGATCTTCCCCCAGGATAGAGGAATGTTTTTTAAGAAAGGCTTCCGCCTCAGCAACTGTTTTAATCCTCACTCTTCCTCCTTCCCAGAACACCAGCATCCCTTCGGGTGTCACCCATTTGAACCAAATCCCGTGGTCAAACAATTTTTTGGACAAGAAGGAAAATTTCCTTCTTGCATCTCTAATCTTTCTAGGGATCTGCTTCAAGATAGCAACCGTTTTGTGTTGATAGATTAATGGACTTTCTCTCTGCTGTTTCAGGATTTCCTCTCTGGTTGACCTTCTAACAAATTTCACATGTATCTCTCTAGGCACTTCATTTATCCTGGCATATGCTGAGTTAATTCTATAGGCTAGGTCAATGTCCCCCCTGATCTCATCTTTAGGTTTTTGTAAATAGTCTGCTAAAATCGTGCTCATAAGATCAGGGAGGCATTCACCAGATTCCTCAGGAACATTCTGAAATCTCAAAAAATATGTCATTCTTTCCATATCAATCCTAGACACATGCCCATTTGTTTCCCCAACCTCTTTAGTAACATTTTTAATCTCTCCCTTAACCCCCGCCAACCCCCCTTCCAATTCTTCATTCTTCTGCGTATTCTCCAGCACTTGCTTCCGTGTGTCCAATAACTCCTTCTTGAAGTTGATGTTTTCTGCCCTCTGGGCCTGAATTTCTTGTACCAAAGTTTGTATAACAGTTTCAAGAGAAGCCATCCTTTGTTCTAAATTAGTCAGTGCTGTTTCTTGAGCCATGATTAACTGTTAAAGTCAGTGCCACTAAAATGGCGTTTTCAGGGTGGGGTTGGTGAGGCTGACCGGGAGCCAAAAGTTCTGATCAAGGTTGTAACGTTGTAAAATTCAGAAACCAAGAGAGAAACAATTTTCCAACTCAATAGGTACAATAGCGAAGGTACTCCAGAAAAGAAATCACAAATCCAAAAGAAAAAAAATTCTTCATTAAAAGCCAGAGATAGTCCAAATTGCAAAGAGACGCTGAAAATTTTCCATAAACAAAATAGTCACTCAGGAACAAAGAGAAGCCATTTTCCACCGCCCAGCTCAGAGCCCGCAGGAGAGAGTAGTGAGAGAAATTGTGTCAGCCAGACCTAGAAACATTGTTGCAAGCAAGCCGCAATCCACTTTCCCTTAACGCAAACAGTCAGGATTAAAGATTTCCGCTCCTTGCCGCGAGGAACCATTTCCAAGTGCTGCTTAAGTCCGAGGGTTTTTTTAAAAAAACAAACACCCCCCTCCCAGTCCTTTCAGCCCGGCTGACAGTAAGAAAAACAAGTTCTTGAACACTCACTCTCCCCTTGCAGCTGAAGCCTCGGAAAGCCTTCCGACATCGACGTTTAGCCCTCTACATGGATGTGAATGGCGCCGTCCTCCTTAGGCGAAGGGAGAACCCCCCGCAGCATGTTCTCCTTCACCTAGGCCGCGACGAGGGTCGCTTCCCCCACCGCCGTGAGGGGGGGCGTCCCTGTCGAGCCGGCCCTACGGGAGACCCCCAAAAAAGGGGAGTCTCGCCCCCGTGGGGGGGCAGAAAAAGCAACAAAACGGCGAGCGAGCGCTAGGCTCGCCCGTCGCCGCTGGAGCCGGAACCGGAAGCCAAGTCCTTCAGACTTAAAGTTGCAAAGGTTGGAGACCCCTGATGTAGAACATTAATACTATTTTACAATGCCTTGATAAGACCACACTTGGAATGCTGCATCCAGTTTTGGTTGGCACAATATAAAATAAAAAAGATGTTAAGACTCTAGAAAGAGTGCCGAGAAGAGCAACAAAGACGATTAGGGGATTGGAGGTCAAAATATGTAAACATGGTTGTAGAAATTATATATGTCTAGTTTAATGAATGCAGGGTTCCAATATCTAAGGGGCTGCCCCAAAGAAGATGGGACCAAAGCACCAGAGGGAAGAACAAGAAGCAATGTGTGGAAACTAATCAAGGAGAGAAGCAACCTAGGACTAAGGAGGAATTTCCTGTCAGGGAGAATAATTAATCAGTGGAACAATTTGCTTCTGGAAGTTGTGGATGCTACAACAGTCTGAAATGGTAAAGGATAGTGATGGCTAAACTTTTTTGGATTGTGTGCCAAAAGTGGGAGGAGCGCAGGGGGGGGGGTCGTGTGCGGGTTTGCTACACCCATAATGCTATGTGCGCGACCCCAATGCGCATGCGCGTGCAACCAGTGCTGCACCCCCTGCTTTTGGCACACTTTTTTCTCCCTCCCCAGGCTCCAAAGGCTTTCTAGGAGCCTGAGGAGGGATAAAACAGCCTCCCCTGCCCCCGCCCCCCGAGGCCCTCCAAAAACTTCAGGAGCCCCCGGAGGGCGATAAATGGCCGTATGAGCAACCCAGAAGTTCTGGAATGGTGACTTCTGGCTTGTCTGTAGGACCGTTTTTCCCTGAAGCCTCTGATGCATGAAAAATGGCCCTACGGACAAACTGGAAGTCACCATTCCCGAATTTCCAGGTTGCTCGTACGGCTGTTTTTCACTCTCCAGAGCCTTCAGGGAAGCCTCTTGAGGGCAAAAAATGGCCCAACATACAAACTGGAAGTCTGTTCCCGAACTTATGGTTTGCATGTTGGGTGGTTTTTCGCACTTCAGGGAAACCTCCAGAGGGTGAAAAACGCCCCCCCCCAAAAGGCTGAAGTCAGCTGGCCAGCCCATGCATGCACACTGGAGCTGACAAGGCAACGCCTGGCATGCCTTAACAAATGGCTCCGAGTGCCACCTGTGGCACATGTGCCATAGGTTCGCCATCACTGGTATAGGATGTCCTGCTTTAGCAGAGGATTCGACTAGAAGAAGTTGGCCCCTTCCAACTCTGTTATTTTGTAAAGTCATCTGGACAGTTTTCATGCCTGATGTGGGACTATAACCAACTGTCTCCTAGTGATTGACCCAAAGTCATCCAGCAGGCTTCAGGCCTAAAACTAGATTAGAACTCACAATCTCCTAGTTCTTATATGCCAGCACTTTAATCATTGCAACAAATGGCTCTTAAAACCCTATAGCCGTGATGGCGAACCTATGGCATGCATGCCACAGGTGGCACGTGGAGCCGTTTGTCAGGGCACACAAGGCATTGCCCTGTCAGCTGGCCAGCACGCATGTGGCCAGCTAACTTCAGCCTTCTTTTGAGGCCATTTTTCGCCCTATGGAGGCTGAAGCCTCCAGAGCGCGAAAAACCAGCCCTATGGGCAAACCGGAAGTTCAAGAACGGACTTCCGGTTTGCTCATAGGGTTGTTTTTTGCCCTCCGGAGCCTTCAGGGAAGGCTCCTGAACGCTCCGGAGGGCTAAAACTAGCCCTACGAGCAAACCGGAAGTCACTTCCAGTTTGCTCATAGGGTCATTTTTTGCCCTCCTGAAGGCGTCTGAAGGCTCTTGAGGGCTAAAACTGGCCCTACGAGCAAACTGGAAGTGACCTCCGGTTTGCTCATAGGATCATTTTTTGCCCTCCTGAAGGCGCCTGAAGGCTCTTGAGGGCTAAAACTGGCCCTACGAGCAAACTGGAAGTGACCTCCGGTTTGCTCGTAGGGCTGGTTTTTCACGCTCCAGAAGCTTCAGGGAAAGCCTCTGTAGCCTGGGGAGGGCGAATAAAACACACCCAAAATGTGGGGAAGCGCTGGTTGTGTGCGTAGCACGGGTGTGGCACTCCCATGCATGACCTCCCTGCACTTCCCCCACTTTTGGCACATGAGCCAAAAAAGGTTCGCCATCACTGCCCTATAGAATATCAAAAAATGGATGGATGGATGGATGGATAAATAGTGACACACTTCCATTTTTCAGGCATGGCATCTTTCTTTTACTGTTTGCCAGTTCTGTTTCTGATGAACTGAATATGTCTCCACCTTTCACCTTATTAAAATTAAATGCCTGCTTTAGTGTTTAAAATGTTTAAACCATAGATTTTTTCCTGATACTTTATTTACCAGTTCCTCATCCAGCTTTCTGCCAGCTTATCAGATTGAGTCTCTTTGGCCTGTATTAACCTGTATATTCAGTGATCTGTGTTTTTCCTATCTTGCCTCACTTTATTGTGAACTTTTAGGCTTCTGGATAACAATATTCTACCTCCCTCTCCTTCAAGCTTTTTTCCAAGAATTCCCCCCTGCATTGTGAGTAGGGCAGGGGAACCCCATCACTGGGTCAGTGATTAAATGTTTTACTTTAATATTTAGCACGATTTACATCACAGCCCTCATAATAGGGAGTGTTCCTGGGAATTTCTTTTATACAAAAAGTGTGAGAGAATAGATCAAATATTATGATAGCACAAGCTGGTCAATTATTAGCTTTTCTGCAATTTCAGGTCAGACTCTACCTTACAAGGATGGCCATTAATATATGATTAAGTGGCAAGGGAATGAGAAAGAATGTTAAGGGCAGATCGAAGGTAAGGTACTAAATCAGATATATATTTGTACCTGCAATCAGGTGTTGTTTTTGTCTTCAGCATTCATGTTATTTTTTTAACCTATTAATAAAAGGGAAAGGTTCCCCTCACACATATGTGCTAGTCATTCCCGACTCTAGGAGGCGGTGCTCATCTCTGTTTCAAAGCTGAAGAGCCAGCGCTGTCTGAAGATGTCTCTGTGGTCATGTGGCCAGAATGACTCAATGCCGAAGTCGCACAGAACGCTGTTCCCTTCCCACCAAAGGTGGTTCATATTTTTCTTCTTGCATTTTTTACATGTTTTCGAACTGCTAGGTTGGCAGAATCTGGGACAAATCACGGGAGCTCACTCCGTTACACGGTGCTAGGGATTCAAACCGCCGAACTGCCGACCTTTCTAATCGACAAGCTCAGTGTATTAGCCATTGAGCCACCCGATTCTCACCTCCTTCCTGCTATCTATTCCATGACATTGGGGAATTTCAGCTCTTCTTCTACTTCTTGATAAGCAAAAGATCACAGAATCTGCCTTCCATAGAATTAAGACGTTTGTTCCAACTGAGCTGTTTTGCCCCTCCGTGTCTCTGCCCATGTCAAGAATTCCTTTTAGTAGGACTACCGAAAGTGCTGGTAGCGCTGCCAGCCTTTAGCCCAAACTGTCTTCCCTTGAAAACCCAGTGGCAGCTGTTTCAGCTTGCATTGTTCCTAAAGAACCAAAAACAATCTTCCTCTGAGTCTTGAATGATTCTCGAATTAAGGGCAACCCACGAAAGAAAACACAAAAAGACACAAAGTTATGTGTAAAATGCTCTTGGCAAATGGACTATACCAGCAAACTCCGTGAATGGAGTTTCTTGTTTTGCCGGAAAACAAGGCTGAATTGACCAGAATACAGATGGCAAAAGAAATTCCAAATCTTTTAGGTTCTTCTTTGGAGAAACACTACTCTAGATTAAGCCTGGGTAATATTTAGAAGGGGAACCGGTGGGAAATGCTTATTTGTGTGATGGTTTATTACACACCTTTATCAAGACATAATAAAAAGCAGAAAAATATCATAAGCATAGAATAGAATTTAGTCCACAGCTTAACAGGTAACTTAGTAAGGCAGTATCAACAAATGAGACCAATCCAAGGCAACAGCTGTACTTAATGAAATAGTTCCTCTAGTACAATTACGAAGGCAGATGTCCACAATGAAAATAGAACAGGTGTTGGGTGGAACAACCAGGTTCTTTAGTAACTTGCAAAACTAATAATTATTTCAACCCCAGTTTAAAGGCCAATCAACTTTCACAGAAGTGAACGGAAAGAGGAAGTTGGTTTTAGATTTGTAAGGTCCTGGAAAAACTGGTAACCTTTTGTGCATGTGGGATATGTTGACACACATACAAACTGGGCATTGCTTTGATCTTATGGTCACTGTTGCCATCCTGACTACAGGTAGAATAAAATAAAATAACAAAGTTGGAAGGGACCCTTGGAGGTGTTCTAGTCCAACCTCCTACCTAGACAGGAAACCCTACACCACTTCAGACAAATGGTTATCCAGTATCTTCTTAAAAACTTCCAGTGTTGGGACATTCACAACTTCTAGAGGCAAAGTTGTTCCACTGGTTAATTGTTCTAACTGTCAGGAAATTTCTCCTTAGTTCTAAGTTGCTTCTCTCCTTGATTAGTTTCCACCCATTGCTTCTTCTCCTGCCCTCGGGTGCCTTGGAGAATAGTTTGACTCCCTCTTCTTTGTGGCAACCCCTGAGATATCGGAAGACTGCTATCCTGTCTCCCCTAGTCCTTCTTTTCATTCAACTAGACCTACCCAGTTCTTGCAACCGTTCTTCATGTTTTAACCTCCAGTCCCCTAATCATCGTTGTGGCTCTTCTCTGCACTCTCTCCAGAGTCTCCACATCTTTTTTATATTGTGATGACCAAAACTGTATGCAGTATTCCAAGTGTGGCCTTCCCAAGGCCTTATAAAGTGGTATTAATCCTTCACGTGATCTTGATTCTCTCCCTCTGTTTATGCAGCCTAGAATTATGTTGGCTTTTTTTGCAGCTGCTGCACACTACTAGAGGCAACCTATAATCACAATTGAGTCCAGAATTTCTGTTATTAAGTGAGACATTTGTTGTGACTTTTGTTCCATTTTACAACCTTTCTTGCAGTGAATCACTGCGGCTGATAAATTATTAACCCAGTTGTTAAGTGATTTTGGCTTCCCCATTGACTTTGCTTGTCAGAAGGTTGCAAAAGGTGATCTCATGGCCCCAGGACGTTTCAACCGTCATAAGTATGAACCTGTTGCCAAGTGTCTGAATTTTGATCACTTGACCATGGGGATGCTACAAAGGTTCTAAGGATGAAAAATGGTCATAAGTCACTTTTTTCAGTGTCGTCGTAACTTTGAATGGTCACTAAATGAACTCTTGTTAGTTGCGGACTATCTGTATTTGAATGCTGCTAAGTCAAACTCAGCTCAAGTATGAGTTTACTTTCTGTCTTCTAATACAATCACGTAATTCTGCCCCAAAGTTTTTTTTTTTAACTTTTAGTTACTTGCAATGTTGCCAATGCAACAATGTCTTAATTTTTCTTAATAACCGAATTAAATAGTCCATTTTCTTTTTATTAGCAGCCAAAGATGTGGTCAGATGACATCACTAAAGGGAAATTATTATTATTATTATTTATTGGACTTCTAGACCGCCCCCTCTCCCTGGAGGGACTCGGGGCGGTGTACAAGTATAAATTAAAACCATTACAATCAATAATACATAAAACTAAAATCGAATTAAATAAATAGCATTTCGATAAAGCCAGACTCCACAAAATGGACCCATCGAGACCAGCAAATCAGGATTGTTTTGAAACTGCTTGTTTCCTTCTGTTTGATACCCAAAGAAATAACCGTTGGATGACTTCAGAGGTGGGATTCAAATAATTTAACAACTGTTTTCTCTCCTAATGCCCGGCTGGGTGGGCGTGGCCAAGGTCGGTGTGGCCAGGGAGTGTGACAGGCAACAGTTGGCCTCCTGCACCCCTGGGTGCAAAAATGGGCTGTGGGGGGAGGGTGTCATGCTAGACCCCCCCCCCCGTGCCCCATTTTGGGCCTGGTAGGCCTCCCTGCACTTACCTGGGAGCCAAAAAGGAGCGGGACAGGAAGGGGCGGGGCCAACCAGCAATTTAACAACTGGCTTGGCCAAACTGGCCCAATCCAGCTGAATACCACCACTGGATGAGCTCGTTAACATCGCTTTTGCCATTACCTTCATCAAGGCATAAAAATGGCAGCAGACAAATGCTAAAAGTTCGTAACTTTTTACAGGTCAACGTCAAGTTACAACAATTCACTTGTTGACTGTTCAAAGTTAACGCAATAACGACTGTATTTATGACACAGTCCCTAAATTACTAATGTTGCAGCACCACAGCATTTGCTCACCCTTACGAACATCCGCAGAGGCGTTGCGACATTCCTCCATCCTATTTCTCCCACAATTGCTTCAGCCCCTCCCACCTTGCCCCTCCAGATTCACTTACCTTGCGAAGATTTATTCTCTGCTGCGGTTGCTTTGAGAGCATTCGATCAGCTTTCAAGCGCTTTTCGTGCACGGAGAGTGAAATGTTCTGGGTGCCATGAACTTGCGTGACTTCAGCCTGCCATTCTCTGCAAAAGTGGATGGGTGCCTGAAGCCGTGAGGGGTCATGGCGCCCAGAACATTTCACTCTCCGTGCACGAAAAGTGTTTGAAAGCTCAAAGACAGGATACTTTGAGGGAGCAAAATCACGCTGCCTCAAAACGTCCCATCGGATGGCAAATGTTTTGAGCAAAGACGGGAAGCTTCTGGAGGCCATGATCTTGTCTAGCAGAGAGGCTGGAGAAGAGACAGCTCATTAGATCTTCACAAGGTAAGTCACCTGGGAAGGGGAAGCAATTATGGGGAGCATGAGGCATCTAAGTGGGTCAAGGGGGGCCTCGGGTCAGGGGTATCAAATTCAATTTCATTGAAGGCTGCATCAGGGTTGTATTTGATCTTGGTGGGGGATGTGATGGGCATGGCCAGGGTGGGTGTGGCTGCAATGGCCTCCTGAAACCCTCTGCCAGCCAAAGTGGCAAAGCTAGGAGTGCTGCCTATAAGAACATAAGAACAGCCTTGCTGGAAGAGGCCACAGCCCATCCAGTCCAGCATTCTGTCTCCCACAGTGGCTCCCCATTTGCTTCAGGGTCTTCCCAAGCAGATGTCTTCGCCTGCTTATGATTCCCTGCAAATGGCATTGAGAGATATCCTGCCTATCTCTCCAACCCAGAGGGTGTCCTTAGGCATCCATCATGATAGCCATGGATACCCTTGTTCTCCATGAACTCCTCCCTTCCTCCCTCCCTCCCTCCCTTCCTCCCTCCCTCCCTCCCTCCCTCCCTTCCTTCCTTCCTTTCAGAACATAAGAACAGCCTTGCTGGAACAGGCCACAGCCCATCCGGTCCAGCATTCTGTCTCCCACAGTGGCTCCCCATTTGCTTCAGGGCCTTCCCAAGCAGATGTCTTCACCTGCTTAGGATTCCCTGCAAATGGCATTGAGAGATATCCTGCCTATCTCTCCATCCCGGAGGGTGTCCTTAGGCATCCCTCATGATAGCCATGGATACCCTTCTTCTCCATGAACTCCTCTAATCCTTTCTTAAAGGTGTCGAGGCTGACAGCTGTCACCACTTCTTCTGGCAGGGAGTTCCATAGACCAGGGATCCTCTGGGTGAAAAAGTACTTCCTCTAATTTGTTTGAGGTCTAGCTTCCAGGTTTTCAACTGCGACAGCCTCCTGCAACCCTCTCCCAGTGAAAATAGAGTTGGGAGTGCTGCCCGCAGCCCTCCCAAGCTCCGTTTTTGCTGGCAGAGGTACTGCAGGCCAGTCCTTCACTGTTTCCAGGACAGCCCCACAGGCCAGATCTAAGCACCCTGTGGGCCAGATACGGCCCCCGGGCCTTGAGTTTGACACCGCTGCCTTGGTTGGTTTTAAGCAGGTTGCCTGTTCCATCACACACACCCCATGGTCTTCCCCACTCTGAGACACCCCATTTTGACGACCATCTTTAAATCGCTCCATGGCTCGGGGCCTAGTTATATGCGAGACCGCCTCCTGCCCCATACATCCCTTAGACTGATACGCTCCCACAGAGAGGGCCTTCTCAGGGTGCCGTCGGCCGGGCAATGCCGTCTGGCGACACCCAGGGGAAGAGCCTTCTCTGTGGCGGGCCCTGCCCTTTGGAACGACCTACCCCCTGAATTGCGCACCATCACCGACCTCCGCCTCTTCCGCCAGTGTCTGAAGACACATCTTTTCCAGCAAGCCGGCCTAGCCTAACCTCCCATGGGGACTATTTTAGAGAGTTTTAAATTGGGAATTTTAAAATTGGTTTTAGCATAGGATTAGATTAATTTAATATGTTCTTAAATTATGTATTTATTGTTTATATGTTTTTTTAAATTCCTGTGCGCCGCCCTGGGTCCTCTGTGGAGAAGGGCGGGATATAAATATAAATAAATTTAAAAATGCACTTAACGATCTGCACATTCAATTAGCGAATGCCTGGTGAAAGCAGGGAGTGTTCACGCTCATTTTATGTGATTCACTCCAACGAATCCTCAGGCTATGAATGTAATTGGCAGGCTCCATTACATTTGTAACTCAAGGACTACCTGTATTTATTGGGTGGGCTTTTTTTTTTCTTTTAGTTTTTGTACACTGACTTAAAAAAAGTCCTTAAAAACAACGGGAAATGAAGGAAGCCAGCAGGGAGCCCAGCCAGTCTTTTAACCAACGAACAAACAAAGTTATTTAGAAACGGCGTATATATTTCCAGAGACTAAAAAACCATTCTGTTGATAGCATCTCAAGTAACCAGTATCAGCGAAGCTGTTTGAATTGTCCAGAGATTTCTTTTATTGATTCAATAGAGCAGGATGGAAAGAGGCTTAGAGATGTTAGTGGCTCCTAAAGCATCAGAGATGGAGGGATAAAACACCAGTGTTTGCTTTGTAGTGTTTACGACTTTGATCAGGGATCAGAAACCTCTAGCTCTAAATATGGCCTGAACGCTTTGGGCATGCCAATTTTTAACAAGCGCCGCTTTTTCAGTTCATAGAGATTGTTCAAACTCAGCAGCCAGACCTGTTTGTTAGCCTTCACCCTAGTAAAAATGTCCCCAAAGCCCTGGTAATCTTTGTTAATGCTTCAGCTCCTTTTCTCTCTTTAAGGCAGTGCTTCTCAAATAGGGGGGCGTGAGGCTCCGTAAAGGGGGGCGTGTTTGACCTCGGCAAACACTGTCATAACAAGCCAAGCCCCGTGTTTATGTCTCTGTATCCAGTCAGATGCTGACAAGGACCTTCTCCTGTGAAACATAACGCTGCCCCAATTAATCAAACTTGCTAAAGAAATCGGGCTACCGCTGCTGACATTTGCATCGATAGTGAGCATTAAGCCAGTACATGTGACTGCGCATGCTCCTCCCTTTCGAGGAGAACAGACCCGATTGGATAGACATGATGCTCTATCCTGATTAGCCAAACCCGCCCGTGTGACTTTTAGACCCGGATGATACTATTTACAGTCGCGCGGGGGGCGCGAAATGTTTTCTTCTTCCTAGGGGGGCATGACAGAAAATAATTGAGAAGCACTGCTTTAAGGCAAGGCTAAAGGTACATCTGAAAATATCTGATACGTTTCTAAGAAGAAATTACTTTATCAAAAACAATGATGCTTTTGCTTTTAGGCTATAAGCTTAATGATCTATTTACATGTTACTATGGCACTGAAATTTCAGCGTAGCATCTAAATGCATAGCATTCTGTTGGCCAGAATAATTTTTGCTTGGTTAAAAAAAAAACAACAACCCTGAAATAAACACAAATTTCATCACAATCTTGGTTACTGCTGAAATTATGTTTTGTTTCAGACTGGAATTTAGCTTTGGGGTTAAAAGTTAGTGATTCAAAATAGTAAGGGACATTATCTAAATAGGATCTAATTAGGCCCTATCTAATTCTATTGGGGAAAAAAATACCTTGCCAATTATTTTGTGCTGTGTATTGTTTTTATTTTGGCACGATAATAATGGCCTTGCTTTTTATGTGTCAATTTCATGGATTCAGATCAGTAATAAAGAAGTTTTGTTTATTCCTTTCACTGTTCCAGTGAAGTTTTGCCTTTGTGGTGTCATCTGTCTTAAAAAGACAGATAATTTCTGTTTCGTGGCACTTCTCCTTCCTTGATGACTAAAGTCATCCTCTGGGTATTAAAATTTTCATTTATTGATTGTCTGGTATGATTCATTGAGACTTCAAGGTAGCTAACAGAATTGAAAGCAAGAACAGAATAAAAGAAACAACAAATGGACAATGATATCAAAATCACACAAAAAAAAATTCAAATAGTGGTAAAACCGATGTACCGTATTTTTCAGATTATAAGATGCACTTGAATATAAGATGTACCAAGATTTTGAAGAAGCAAATTAAAAAAAAATTTTTTGCACTCTGCAGACCTCCTTCAAAAAAAAAGGAGGGGGCATGCAAAGCCTTTAGAACAGGGGTACCCAACCTTTGCAACTTTAAGTCTGAAGGACTTCAGCTCTCAGACTTCTCCAGCCAGCTTTGCTGGCTGGAGAAGTCTGGGAGCTGAAGTCCTTCAGACTTAAAGTTGCAAAGGTTGGAGACCCCTGCTTCAGAAGGCTTATAGAGCAGGCCTAGGGCTGGGGGGGGGGGGGGGGGGCAAAAATGAGGAAAAAATGGCCTGCTTTTTGCTCATTTTTGCCCTCTCCAGCCCCCAGGAGCTCTCTGGAACCCTTCATAAGGCTATGCATGGCCATTTTTGTGAAGGGGATGAGGTTTCAGAAGGCTAAAAATGCTGTATTCAGTGTGTTAGACGCACCCAGATTTTCACTCTCTTTTTGGGTTGAAAAAGATTTACATTCTGAAAAATACGGTATCTTGATGATTTCCTAAACTAGTGGTTAAGACGCCAGGCTAGAAACCAGGAGATGGTGAGTTCTAGTTCGGCCTTAGGCATGAAAGCTGATTAGGTGTCTTAGGGCCAGTCATCTATCTCAACCCAACCTACCTTACATGGCCTGTGGAAAAAATAGGCAGGGAAAGGTGTATTATGTATGTTCACCTCCTTGAATTATTTGTTCAAATAATAAATATGGATTAAAAAAACAACATTTAAGTGGAATGGAGAACAAAGGCAGTTTCCAAGGGTTTTGTGCTTCTGTAATCCTCATGGAAAGGAGAAATCCCAACCTGGATGCCCTAAGGCAGGGATGTCAAACTCAAGGCCCGGGGGCCGGATCCAGCCCGCAGGGGTGCTTAGATCTGGACTGCAGGGCTATGTCCTGGAAACAGTGAAGGACCAGTCCGCAGTACCTCTGCCAGCAAAAATGGAGCTTGGGAGGGCTGTGGGCAGCACACCCAACTCCATTTTCACTGGCAGAAGGTTGCAGGAGGCCATCACAGTCGAAAACTGAGTTCACGAGGGCCACGGGCAGCACTCCCAAGTTCCGCTTTGGCTGGCAGAGGGTTTCAGGAGGCCATTGCAGCCACGCCCACCCTGGCCATGCCCATCACTTCACATCCCCAAGGTCAAATACAACCCTGAAGCAGCCCTCAATGAAATTGAATTTGATAGCCCTGACCCTTAGGCCTCCCCTGACCCACTGAGATACCTCATGCTCCCCACAATTGCTTCCCCTTCCCATCCTGCCATGCTACGTGACTTACCTTGTGAAGACCTAATGAGCTGTCTCTTCTCCCGCCTCTCTGCCACACAAGATCATGGCCTCCAGAAGCTTTCACTCTTCACTCTAAACATTTGCAATCGGATGGGATGCTTTGAGTTTGGGAGAGCTGCATCATTTTTGCTGGCAGAGGGTTGCAGGAGGCCATTGCAGCTGAAACAGCTTGGGAGCCCCTTGTCGCTGATAGAGCAGTAGTGGGTTTCTATCGGTTCGGACCGATTCAGCCAAACCAGTAGTAGTTTGGTGGCTGGGTCGCTAGAACCAGTAGCAACTCAGGCCTGCCATACTCCCTAACCGGTTCCCAGTCGGCACCGCCATCTTGTTTTTCAGTTGAGCACAGTGAAGCGCGCCCATGAGCAAACCAGCAGAATCCACCCCTATGGCAGAGGGTTGCAGGAGGCTGTCACAGCCGAAAACAGAGCTTGGGAGTCCATTGTCACTGGCAGAGCACCAGTGGTGGGTTTCAAATTTTTTAGAACCTACTCTGTAGGTGTGGCCTATTTTGTGGGTGTGGCTTGGCAGTCATGTGACAGGGTGGGAGTGGCCACCTTTTAAAATGTGGTGAAACTCATTTAACAACGCTCTTGCTTAGCAACCAAAATTTTGGACTTAATTGTGATGATAAATTCTTTCTTTCTTTCTTTCTTTCTTTCTTTCTTTCTTTCTTTCTTTCTTTCTTTCTTTCTTTCTTTCCTTCCTTCCTTCCTTCCTTCCTTCCTTCCTTTCCTTTCCTTTCCTTTCTTTCCCGTTGGGTCACTGGCAGCGGCGGGCCAGATTTACTTCCAGGTACGCCGGTGGAACCCCCTCTCACCGGTTCTCTAAATTTCACCAACCGGCTCTCGCGACTAGGTGCGAGCCTGCAGAAACCCACCACTGCAGAGCACTCAGATCACCACAGTCGCCCCCTGGCCAGAAGTGTTATTCTGTCAGTTTGCCCCGGTTTGGCCAAACCAGTAGTGGCAGCAGCGGGAGGCTCCATCCACCCACCCAGACATCATTACAGATGCTTTGCGCATGTGCATGAGCCCCCTGGTTCCGAATCGGTAGTGAAAAGAGGATTTCATGCATTTCCCTGACACGAGTGTCGTCAAGCTGGCCACGCCCACCTCAGCCATGCCCACCCTGGCCCTCCGAGATCAAACACAATGCTGATGCGGCCCTCAATGAAATTGAGTTTCACACCCCTGCCCTAAGGAAAGACTTTTTCAGCATGGGAAATTCTTCAAAAGAATTTCTGGTGCATATCTTATCTACCCAGTAGCCTTGTAACCAGAGAAATGATCCCTTAGATAACCGAAGAGTCTTATAGATAATACAGGGATGAAGGAGGCAGGTATGTTTTATCTCCCTGTGTATGTCAGCTAAAACTTTAAGGCAGAATTGTTCTCCTTGTGATGAAGATCTGAAGAAAATGGGTAGGCTAGTGCCCATCCCAGTTTTAATTCTTACAGTCTGCCTGTCAGATAGACTTCTGGATCGAACTGATGACTTTCTGGCATAATCTTTAAAATATATGCAAGATCATTAGATTGGCTTAACTTCCCCGTCTTTGAAATGTGGGTCCTTTAGAAAAGCAAAGAAGAACGTCAGAAGGAAAGGAACAAGAAGGGTAGGACCTTGGGAAAGTGGGAGGGAGGGGGAAGGGAAGCTGAGATTCTCCCTTAATATCTGATTAAAGTTAGCATTTTCAGAAAAAAGGACTCTCCAGCTAACAAAAAAAACAAATTCTCCAGAGGTAACATCTATTCCAGGGGTTTCTATTTTTTAAAGGACTAGGAAAACGTTTGCTAATAATTGCACTAATTTCAGTGTTGTTGTAGTTTTGCTTCTGCTAGTTAATCGTATTTATTGTCATTAATAAAGGAGAGTATTTGCAGCTCAGGGTTGAACTGAGTGGCTCTTTCTACTCTCTGAGCTTGCTTGTTTTCTTGCAAATGTTTCATTACCCAAAGTAGGTAACATCAGCAGTGGTAGCAAAGATTGCTCCTTGCTGTCAGTTTATATTCTAATAGCTTTCCTGCCAATGATGGTTAACAGTTTCTTGATTGGGGTATTACATGCTTGATTGTTAGTCTGATGTTAACTTTGGAGTTCATCTATGTCAGGGGTGGGAAAACTTTGCAACTTTAAGTCTGAAGGACTTCAGCTCCCAGAGTTCTCCAGCCAGCGTTGCTGGCTGGAGAACTCTGGGAGCTGAAGTCCTTCAGACTTAAAGTTGCAAAGTTTGCTCACCCCTGATCTATGCTGATCTGGGCACTGCCAAAGAAGCCAACAGCAAACAGACCAATCAAAGAATCTCTAAGATCTCCCTCACCACAGGGGTGAAAACCAGCAGGTTCTGACGGGTTCTGGAGAACCGGTAGGGGAAATTTTCGGGCAAATGCCACCTCTGGCTGGCCCCAGAGCAGTGGTGGGTTTCAAATTTTTTAGAACCTACTCTGTGGGTGTGGCCTATTTTGTGGGCGTGGCTTGGCAGTCATGTGACAGGGTGGGAGTGGCCACCTTTTAAAATGTGGTGAAACTCATTTAACAATGCTCTTGCTTAGCAACCAAAATTTTGGACTCAATTGTGATGATAAATTCTTTCTTTCTTTCTTTCTTTCTTTCTTTCTTTCTTTCTTTCTTTCTTTCTTTCTTTCTTTCTTTCTTTCTTTCTTTCTTTCTTTCTTTCTTTCTTTCCTTCCCTTCCCATTGGGTCACTGGCAGCGGCGGGCCAGATTTACTTCCAGGTACGCCAATGGAACCCCCTCTCACCGGTTCTCTAAATTTCACCAACCAGCTCTCGCGAGTAGGTGCGAGCCTGCAGAAACCCACCACTGCCCCAGAGTGAGGTGGGAATGGAGATTCTGCCATGCCCACCAAGCCACGCCCACCAAGCCACGCCCACAGAATCGGTAGTAAAAAAAATTGAATTTCTCACGGCCTCGACAACACTGACAGGCAAGCCACTAGAACTGTGATGGCAAACCTATGTCACGGATGCCACAGGTGGCACCTTGAGCCATTTCTGAGGACACGCAAGGCATTGCTCTGTTAGCTCCATTGCGCAAGCTGATTTTCGGCCGTTTTTCACCCTCTGGAGGCTTTCCCTGGAGCTTCCGGAGGACAAAAAACTGTCCAACACACAAACTGAAAGTTCAGGAACAGACTTCGCGTTTGTGTGTTGCGCTCCGGAGGCTTTAGGGAAGCCTCCTGAAGCTTCCGGAGCGAGAGAAACATCCTCATGGGCAACCTGAAAGTCTGTTCCCAAACTTCCGGTTTGCGTGTTCGGCCATTCCCCCACCCCAAGCTACAAGCCTGCGGAGGGCAAAAAAATGGTCCAACGTGCCTCCCGGAAGTCCGGAGGTTTTAGTGAGGCCTGCATGCATGCAGGGGGTGTGTGTGTGTGTGTGTGTGTGTGTGTGCGCGCGCGCGCGCGCGCATGCAGGGGGGTTGTGAGCACAGGTACAGGGAGAGGGCAATTTGCATTATGGGTGTGAGCACGCATGCATGCAACACACACACACACACTTTTGATGGTTAGCCATCACTGCATTTTATATATTTATAGAATATAAAAGGACAGCAAACCCCATTCCTTACTAGCATTGATAATGTTACCTAGGTTGGGTAAGGTCTGCTAGAAAACAAGTAAGCTCAGAGAGCAGAAAGAAACCCTTTATGGTCACGGTTACATATTTTCTCCGTTCCTGAATATTGGAGTGACTTTCTTCAGCTTGCCACTTCATTACATCAAAGAATTGGTGGTTAAGAGGCTTTCTGTGATTTTAGCAGTCTTCTATTTCCTCCACCATTACATTAAATGTTCTCTATGTGACATTTGGAATTCAAGTGGAATGTTAACCTTTTCTTCTTTCCTTCTTTTTAAAAGTTTGATTCTACTTACTGCAGGTCTTGTGAAGTTGATGGACCCAAAGAGCCACAGGCCTCCTGCAGGAGATGGTGCTCTGAATTTCATTTTTACAGCCTCTTTCTGGCCTTTTTTTTGCCAGTGGTCTTCATAAGCTGTGGAAGTCTTGTCTCTCACACACATGATGGGGTCATAGGTAGAAGCTGCCAGGTGAGGTGATTTCTGGAATACAGTGGTGGCAGCAGTAACCACCTCCCTGCGATTACAGCAAGACATGGAGGTAGGACAAATGTGTGGAGACTGAGAAGTCTTCTGGAAAGTAAGACTGTTGTATATAGCTCTGCCACTAAAAAAATATTTACAATCAGGATTCAATCATTAATCCCACAGCATGTTTTATTTTCAGCATTCTTCTGTAGGAAGTTAGCACCCACCCCTCTCCTAGAAAAATGAAATATCTTAGGAAATATGAAAAGGGCAGAACATTTCCCCTAAAAGGGCAGCAGAAGATCAGCCTCCCCAGACCTTTGTCAATGGGCCATTAAGGCCTGAGCCAGTCAATTCTACATAGACAAAGATCTACCTCCCTCAGACAGAGCTATAGTAGGAATGCCAAAGCCCTTTCATTACATTACAACCCAGCATGTTTTAGTTGTGACAAAGTAAAGGCTATTTATTTTCTTACTATCACTGTTTTAGAGTTTGTTTGTGGTTTACAGCAACGTATCTCCTTACTGTCCGGTGAATTACACTATTCCGCATTTATTTGCTAACCCTGGTTAAGGGACCAGAGTTGTACACTGGTTCTGAACCCAGAGTAGCTAACAATTTCTAAAACAAAGTTTAATTTTGCGTATGCCTTGAGATTGATGAACCACTCAAAAGAGTCGCATGCCTTAAGCTACCATAGATACAGTAGGCAGATACAGCAGCTCTATCAAAATGTAAAGAAAATACTGGAAAAATTAAGCTGGGACATACATTAGTGGCTTTTGGAATCCACCAAATGTAGCCCTGTGCTTCTAAAATAAAACTTCATTATCTGCTGCTCTCTTGGGAATCCAATTGTGTTTTTGTCAAGTATGATTATTCAACTCTCCATTCATAGGACGCAGTCTTGGAAAGTTTTGTGCCTACATTTAGGATGCGTTTTTGATACTTCTACATATTCTGTCCAGGATATTGAAAGCAATGTTGAAAGAAAATCAAGTGTGCTCCAGTTTTCCTACTCCAATTGAAACCTAGGATTAAAACATACATTGAAAATAGTTCTACGAATATTGTCATGTTGCATTCAGATTTAATAATGCTTAAAGGAAAAACATTAAAATCAGTTGTGCGTGAGAATATAGATCTAGCTCTAATCTTTCAAATTAATAGAGTAATTTGTTTTTTTATTAATTTGACCTTGTGGATATATCAGAAGATGGCTTATGAATCAATCTAAAAGCCTGTGTGAACAGCTAGGATTTGCCTATCTTATCAAATTAAGATTCTAAGGGAATCCATGATAGTTAACTGGAATGAAATTGACTGCAGTTTGCAATCCAATGTCATGAAAAAGTAACGTTGCTGATATAGAATTCCTTTGCATTTGGTCTTCTCTAGGTATTAAAAGAAAAAAAGACAGAAAAAGATGAAACAAAGGAAGAATGCATGCAGAAAATGAATTTAAAAAAAACCACAATCAAAGTATCCTTGATACAATCTTACAAAAAGTATAAGGTTCTACATATAGGCAAGAAAAACAAAATGCCCAGGTACAGTATAGGTGGTATCTGGCTCAATAGTAGTAACTGTGAAAGGGATCTTGGAGTCCTAGTGGAAAACCACTTAAATATGAGCCAGCAGTGTGCAGCAGCTGCCAAAATGGACAACACAGTTCTAGGCTGCATAAACAGAGGGATGGAATCAAGATCACGTGAAGGGTTAATACCACATTATAAGGCCTTGGTAAGGCCACACTTGGAATACGGCATTCAGTTTTGGTTGCCACAATGAAAAAAAAGATGTGGAGACTCTGGAAAGAGTGCAGAGAAGAGCAACAAAGAGGATTAGGGGACTGAAGGCTAAAACATATGAATAACGATTACAGGAACTGGATATGTCTAGTTTAATAAAAAGAAGGACCAGGGGAGACATGATAGCAGTGTTCCGATATCTCAGAGACTGCCACAAAGAAGAGGGAGTCAAGCTATTCTCCAAGGCACCTGAGGGCAGAACAAGAAGCAATGGGTGGAAACTAAACAAGGAGAGAAGCAACTTAGAACGGAGGAGAAATTTCCTGACAGTGAGAACAATTAATCAGTGAAACAGCTTCTCTCCAGAAGTTGTGAATGCCCCAACACCGGAAGTCTTTAAGGAGATGTTGGATAACCACTTATCTGAAGTGGTGTAGGGTTTCCTGTCTAGGCAGGGGGTTGTATTAGAAGACCTCCAAGGTCCCTTCCAACTCTGTTATTCTGTTCTGTTCTGTTCTATTCTATCTCTGCAAAATAAGAAAGTGGAAAAGGAAAGCAGATTAAGGGGTGGCAAATATGGTAGATTTTAAAATTTTTATCCCAAGTTTGTAATTTTTATAAATAGCTCAAAGGGGCAAACTTACCCTATTCCTTCCTCCCCCTCAATTTCCCACAATAACCCTCTGAGCCTACTTTCGTGCCTAAGGCAGGACAAAAGCTCACATATCTTGGTGTTTGACCCAAACTCACCCAGCTGGCTTTCATGCTTAATGTGGACTAGAACTTACCATCTCTTGGTGGTTGACCCAAAGCCATCCAGCCCAGATCCAAGCACTACTGGTTCTCTCATGCTCATGATGCTTTTGCGCATGCACAGAAGTGTCCGGGTGGGTGGGCGGAACCTCCTGCCACCGCCACTATCGGTTTGCCTGATTTGGGCCAAATCAACCGACCTCTGATCCAGCCTACTTTCATATCTGAGGTGGAACTAGAACTCACACTTCCTGGTTTTTAGTCCAAGCTCACCCAGCTGGCTTTTGTGTTTAATGCAGGACTAGAACTCACCATCTCCTGGTGATTGGCCCAAAGTCACCCAGGCTACTTTCATGCCTAAGGCAGGACTAAAACTCACAACTTCCTAGTTTCTAGCAGGGTGCCTGAACTGTGAAACCAAAACACTAACCAGACCTCGTGTGGCAATATTGGTGTCAATTTCAAAGCGAAATTTTGCTGATTGCAGCTGTTGCTGCTTCTCCGTTAACACAGAGACATGGGGAGGATGGCCACCTGTGGAATACCAGATCCAGACAAGAAGATATCCTCCCCTGGGAACCAAGGTCGTTTGACCAGATGCGTTACCAAGATCCAGGCAGTTGCCAAAACAATACTTCAACTTCTATTTGGACAATGTGACCTGCACCAATCTTTGATTCTTTAACTATTAAAAAAAAAGAGCATGGGAAATATCCAGTTGGCTTTGCTTCAACCTGCGCTCATATGATGTACTCAAAGAATCGTAATCAACCATAAATAATAAATCATAACGAAGCAATAAATCATAGCATAAAGAGACTGGAACGTTGAAAGCCTGCTTGCTTGGTTGGGTTCCCCAGTTGGGTGGTTTGAGTAGCAGTTGATTTACATGATCTTGTTATGATGACGGATTTCTTAATCTTGAGAGTGGCGGAAAAGGAAATTGAGGGGTTTCTTAGGGGTTTTTTAAAATTCGGCTTTTAGGGGGTTCCAGGGAGGGGGGAGGGTTTTTGGGATCAAGGCTTTTAGGGGATCCCAGGGAGGGGGGTGGGTTTAGTCGGGCTGAGGGCGGGTTTAATGCCAAGCCGGCGGGCAGAATTAACAAGGGAGCGAGTGGGTCCGTTAAGGGGAGGGGGACAAGGGACGTTACTGATAAGGGTCATTCCATTCAAACGGTCGTGGGGAGGGGCAGGTGTGATGGTAGACAGAGATCTCATCACCGGTTGGGAGAATGTGGCCGATGGGTACGAGCGGTCACATGCCCCAACCCCCGCAATCTAGGTGGTCAGGGTTCACAGAGCCAGGGCCTTAGACTGATGTTATGCAATGCCAGGTCCGTTGTCAACAAAGCCCCCCTCATTAACGACCTTGTGTCGGAGAGGGAGCCGGATCTGGCAGGAATTACGGAGACCTAGTTGGGCCATGAGGGAGGACTTCCTCTCGTGGAAATGTGCCTGCCAGGTTACCACGTGTTTCATCAGTCACGGGCCCTAGGCAGGGGTGGTGGTGGTGGCGGTCATTGTGAGGGAAGGTCTTGAGCCGAGAGAGACCACTGTGCCACAGATAACCAGTTGTGAGTCTCTTTGCGTGAAGTGGGGCCCAGGGAGGCAGCTGGGCGTGCTGATAGTATACCTGGCTCCCCGCTATGTATCAGCAGCCCTGCCCGAGCTCCTCGAGGTGAATGCCGAGATGACGGTTGAGACCCCCAGGCTGGTAGTCATGGGAGACCTTAAACTGCCATCGGTAGACGAGACATCCGAGGTAGCTCGGGAGTTCATGGCCTCCATGACGGCCATGAACCTCACCCAGTAATTCAGGGCCCCACATACGAGAGAGGACACACACTGGATCTTATTTTTGTCTCTGGCCAGTGGATGAGTGATCTTGGAGTAGGGGATTTAGCCATCGTACCCCTGCATTGGTCAGATCACTCACTTCTCCGGCTTGACTTTCCTACCGCTACACCCCACTGCGGGGAGGTGGAATTCCCAAGATGGTTCCACCCCAGGTGCCTGATGGAACCTGAAAGGTTCCAGACGGAGCTTGGGCCACTACCTGCGGCCCTGACCCGCGCCCGGATGGAGGACCTAGTGGCTGCATGGAATAGTGCGGCCACTGGGGCCTTGGACCGGGTTGCGCCTTTGCGGCCTCTCCTGCGGCAGCGAACCACCCAGGCTCCTTGGTTTTCCGAGGAGCTGAGGGTGATGAAGCACCGCAAGAGACGCCTAGAGAGCAGATGGAGATCCACACGCTCTGAATCGGACCGAACACAGGTAAGAGCCCATTTGCGGACCTACCTTGTGGCGATAAGAGTGGCCAAGCGTCAGTATTGTGCCACTCTTATCGCGTCCGCAGGTAACTGCCCTGCCGCCCTGTTTGGGGTGACCCGCTCCCTCCTTCAACAGAGGCCGCGGGAAGCCCCTCTGCAGGGCAGAGCAGAGGAATTTGGGGAGTATCTGCAGGACAAAATTGCTCAGATTCGGAGCGAGTTGGTCTCCACCAAGAGTGATCTGGAGGGAAAGCCAGAGGCGGGTCTTGAGACACCATTCTGGGAGGAGTTTGACTTTGTTACTTCCGACAGGCTGCGTAGGCGACTGAGAGCCACCACATGTTTATTGGACCCGTGTCCCTCCTGGCTTGTACTGGCATCCTGGGAGGTTTCAGGAGGCTGGCTCCAGGAAATAGTGAACGCTTCTTTGAGTGAGGGGTTCTTGCCAACCGTCTTGAAAGAGGCGATGGTGAAGCCTCTCCTCAAGAAGCCTTCCCTGGACCCAGCATTGTTAGTAAATTATCGTCCGGTCTCCAACCTTCACTTTTTGGCGAAGGTTGTAGAGAGTGTGGTGGCACAACAGTTTCCACATCACCTGGAGGAAATTGATTATCTGGACCCGCGCCAGTCCGGCTTCCGGCCCGGTCACAGCACGGAGAAGGCATTGGTCGCGTTGGTGGATGATCTGTGGAGGGCCAGAGATGGGAGTTGTTCCTCCATCCTGGTCCTATTAGACCTCTCGGCGGCTTTCGATACCATCGACCATAGTATCCTATTGCATCGACTGGAGGGGTTGGGGGTGAGGAGCACCGTTTTATGGTGGTTCTCCTCCTACCTCTCCGGTCGATCGCAATTTGTATTGGCAGGAGGGCAGAGGTCGACCTCGAGGCCTCTCACGTGTGGGGTTCCTCAGGGGTCGGTCCTCTCGCCTCTCCTGTTCAATGCATACATGAAGCTGCTGGGTGAGATCATCCGTGGTTTTGGGGTAGATTACCACCTGTACGCTGATGATACTCAGATGTACATCTCTACCCCAAACCACCCCAACGATGCTGTCGAAGTGATGTCCCGGTGTCTGGAAGCCATACGGATCTGGATGGGAAGGAACAGACTCAAGCTCAACCCGTCGAAGACTGAGTGGCTGTGGTTACCGGCGCCCCGGTTCAACCAGTTGACTCCATCACTGACCATAGGGGGTGAACATCTAGCCCCCGTGGATCGGGCATGCAACTTGCGCGTCCTCCTAGATGCCCGGCTGTCGATGGAGGACCATGTGACAGCCGTGGCCAGGGGGGCCTTCTACCAGGTTCACCTGGTACTCCAGTTGCATCCCCTATTGGACCGGGATGCCCTTCGCACAGTCACTCATGCGCTTGTGACGTTCCGTCTAGACTACTGCAATGCTCTCTACATGGGGCTCCCCTTGCGGTGCACCCAAAGGCTACAGCTGGTCCAGAACGCAGCCGCGTGGGCAGTTCTGGGAGCTACCAGGTACTCCCACGTAACACCACTCCTGCGCGAGCTGCGCTGGCTGCCTGTGGCCTTTCGGGTGCGCTTCAAGGTGTTGGTCACCATCTTTAAAGCGCTCCATGGCACAGGACCTAGTTACTTGCGGGATCGTATCCTGCCCCATATATCCCTTCGGCTGATTCGCTCTCACAGAGAGGGACTTCTCCGGGTGCCGTCCACTAGGCAATGCCAGCGGGCGACGCCCAGGGGAAGGGCCTTCTCTGTGATGGGCCCGACCCTGTGGAACGACCTACCCCCCGATATTAGAACTACCACGGACCTTCGCTCCTTCCGCCAAAAACTTAAGACTCATTTGTTCTATCAGGCTGGGTTAGCCTAATTTACTCTTCCCGCTCCAGTCTGTTAACTTAAATTGCTCTATTTGGTTTTAAATGGGATATCGTTTTAAAGTGTTACAAATGGGTACAGGGTTATTTAATCCAATTTTAATTATGTAAGTATTGTCGTGCTTTTAGATGTTTTAATTGTTCCTGTACACAGCCCCGAGTCCCTGTGGGGAGAGGGCGCGGTCTAGAAATTAGATAAAATAAATAATAATAAATAAATAAATGATTGCTGTTTTAAAGTCCTCTTCCCTAGATCTTCTGCTTGCCAATTTGCTTTAGCATTGTTGGTGGCAAAGCGCACTTTTTACTGGAAGCAGCTGCTGTCTGGCTGAACAGGGTATATGAGTTGTCACCGTGACCCTACAATTCCAAGGAAGGCTCTTACATAAGGAGATGCAACCATTTCCAAGAACTCTTCAATTTTGCTGAGCTTCTTGATTTAGTGATGAGCATTTTCTCCATTTGGGACTAGGGCAGGGGTCCCCAACCTTTGCAACGTTAAGTCTGAAGGACTTCAGCTCCCAGAATTCTCCAGACCCCTGGACTAGGGGATAGTTTATTTACCTCTGCATCTCCTTGGCGTGCCTGCTTTCTTCCCAGTGAGCCTGCATTAAATGCTTCTTGGCATCTGCTTGTTGACTCTGCAGGAGTTGGGATCAGCCTGGTTAATGTTTTAATTCAGGGTGCAGAAGTGTGTAGCGTCTACTAGAAGATGAAATATTTTGGGAAATATTAAAAGGGCAGGATATTTCCCCCTAAAAGGGAGGAAGAAACTCAGCTCCCCCACCACCTGCCCCATACATCCCTGCGGCCGATTCGCTCCCACAGAGAGGGACTTCTCCGGGTGCCGTCCTCTAGGCTGTGCCAGCGGGCGACGCCCAGGGGAAGGGCCTTCTCTGTGGCGGGCCCGACCCTCTGGAACGACCTTCCCTCCGATATTAGAACAACTACGGACCTTCGCTCCTTCCGTCAAAAATTAAAAACACACTTTTTCTGCTTGGCCGGCCTAGGATAATCAACTGTTTTTAGGGTTTTTTAATGATTAATTTTTAGTTTTAATATGGGATTTTAGAGCAGGGTTAGTTTAATTTAATTTTATATTGTACTATGTTTGTGTTTTTATATGTATTTTAAATTCCCTGTGCCCCGCCTCGAGTCCCTTCGGGGAGAGAGAGCGGGTTATAAATTAAAAATTTTTATTATTATTATTATTATTATTATTATTATTATTATTATTATTAGTAGTAGTAGTAGTAGTAGTAGTAGTAGTAGTAGTAGTAGTAGTAGTATTGGTATTGGTATTGGTATTGGTATTGGTATTGGTATTAGTATTATTAGTATTATTAGTATTATTAGTATTAGTATTATTATTAGCCATGAAGGCCTGAGCCAGTCTACTCTACATAATACAGGTAGGGTTAACCCTCTACGCATCTCACCACAGGGCACCCGGGAAGGAGCCACGCTCAACCAAACTTGGACTCAAAGCACAGCCTACAGAGTTGCCCCCACATGGAGTGTGACAACCAATCAGAATACAAGATTAAGATCAAAGGCTAGAGAGGGCCCTTGTACCACAGAACTTCCTAATTCCCAAGAATAAACAAATGCAAATATCAACAGCTCCCTTGGGCCATAGAGGTTAATGCAGACAAGATTGCTGGAGGGAAGAATGGAGCGAAAGAGAGAGGAGAGGGAGGGAAGGAAGGAGGGAGGGAAGAAAGGAGAGAGACAGAGACACTGACTATTGTTAAGAAACAGACACTGACAGACTGCAAACTGGGACTTTTCCATCACACTCGATCAAAACGGAAGGAAACTTATAAGGGGGAAGTGTGTGTGTGTGTGTGTGTGTGTGTGTGGAGGGGGAAACATTTTTTTTTCCTTTTGTAACATCTCTTTTATAAAAAAAAAAATCCTGCCTGGAGATGCATCCCTGAATCATGCTTAGAGTGGCAGACTAAAACTTTATTTTAGTCACTGCAACCTTTTTCATAATTGAACTTAATCAGTACTGCAGGGTTTAACTGTGGATTTTTATTTTTATTTTATTTACAGGTGGCTGGTGTTTTCAGTCAGCTTTGAATGGAATATGGGCACATGTCTGTGTGTGTTTGTTCTTTAATTCCAGAGCAGATTGTAAGACAGCAAAGAAAATATTTGGAGAGGGGGGGAAAATCATCTCTGTCTTTTTAAAAAGTTGTTGTTTAAATCCAATGCTGAGTTCATTGATTATACTATGACAATATGTGGTTGGCCTGTTTTTGGCATGAGGCATGAGGCATGAGGCAAATCCCAGCCCCTGGTCTATTGCTTGGTGTTGCCATCACAGCCAGACAGGTTTGCCCACTCCCCCCTCAAAAATAAAATCACTATGAAATGACGTGTTGACACCACTTTCAGAAATCTTGACGATAAACATCAGGAAAATGTTTGGAGGCCTTAAGAAAGCTGCAATCTTTGGAAACATTTCCTGGTGATCCAAAGCCAATTGCTTCCATTTGGCAACTCCCTTTTTAAATAGCAATTTAAACAAAGGCTTCTCTTTTCTGAAAAATATTTTCGTCAAGAACAGCATCTTCCAATGTGTAATATGTCAACATTAAAATATAAGGCTGCTTTGTTTTTCTTTGGAGCTGCAGTGCAACTATGTCTGATAGAATCCCAGTGCAAGGCGAAGATTGGATGATCATTCTAAAAAGCCAGAAATAATTTACAGAAGCGAAATTTAAAATAGAGTTGTGGACAAATAATGAGATGGCATGAAAACACAAACCAGTGGTGTGCAGAATTTCTTCGTCTTTTCCAGGTTTTGCAAGCTAGCAGGATGTATGTGCTTTCTTGTATGTAATATTTGACTGTCGATCAAAATGAGAATGCACACACTTGCAGTGGATATCAAACTAGAGAATGCCTTTAGAGCCAGCACAGCTGTCTTTCTTACAGGTGCAGTTCAGTTCTTATCTGGGGACTCCGCAGTGGCACCCATGTAGATTTCTTGGCAATAGCAGCTTTGCAATATCTGAGATTTTAATCTTTCAGGTCTGAATTTTCTTTTTTCTTTCCCCTCTATTGAATGCTATTATACTTCTACAAAGAGTGAAATATTTAAAAATAAAAAAAACAATGCAAAGTATTGACCAATGGAACAACTTGCCTCCAGAAGTTCTGGGTGCCTCATCACTGGAGGTTTTTGAGAAGAGATGGGACAACCATTTGTCTGAAATGGTGTAGGGCAGGGGTCCCCAACCTTTGCAACTTTAAGTCTGAAGGACTTCAGCTCCCAGACTTCTCCAGCCAGCTTTGCTGGCTGGAGAATTCTGGGAGCTGAAGTCCTTCAGACGTAAAGTTGCAAAGGTTGGGGACCCCTGGTGTAGGGTTTCCCGCCTAAGAAGGGGGTTGCTCTAGAAGACCTCCAAGGTCCCTTCCAACCTTGTTATTCTTTTCTGTTCTTGGATGAAGAGAAAAAAAGGGAAAGAAAATAAAATTATACACTGATGCTGTCGACTAGCTTGGTAATGAAACATGTGCAAGAAAACCACTAAGCTCCAAGGACCCATAAAAGGATATATATAAATAAACAAAAAATAGCTCCTGATTTTGAAATAGTGACAAACATATCAACCTTTTGATCTAAAATTCAATGGTACACATTCTTTCTATAAGCACAAACAATTATGCAGGTAGTCCTCAGGTTATGACTGTTGAGTCCTCGACCTGCGACCGGTCCTCGACTTACGACCGGCCGCAGGTCTTTGACTCCCGCTCAAAAAAGCCCGGCAACAGCCAGTCGCGCCTGATTGGCTAAGACGCGACTGGCTGAGCCTGGGTTGCTGGGTGGTTTGATTGGTTCCCTGCCTGACAGCTACAATATAAATAGCTGTCAGGCAGGGGATTCCCTGACTACTGTGCATTACGACTTGTAACTAGTTATTCTGCCGTTTTGCTTGTTCAGCCAAATAAACGGCTATCTTGTTTGAATCCTACCGGTCTGGACTCCCTCTTTCCCAAGTTCTAACAATGACCATAAATGAGCCCTGAAATTACAGTTGTAATGTATGATGTCAAAAAGCGATAATCATGTGAGTTTTACGACTTTGTTTTTTGGCTATTGTTCACTATGGGGCGGTTTATCCAGAAACCGGAAGTAAATACTAGCTTTCAGCAAAAAATATTGTAAATTATGGTCACATGACCACAGGACATTGCAAATGGCCATTTATGCAGGCTGAGCCCCCAAAATGCAGTCATTGGAATGCCAACCCCCATTCCCCAAGAATGGAATTTCAAAAACGGATCATAAGTCCCTTTTTGTGGGACCCATCATAACGTCTAAAGGCTGTTACATGAGTGGATATAAATGAAAGATCGTGTGTGATCACGAAATTCCAAAATTAGTACAGCATTTCTTTATCATTCCAAGGAAAAAGGCCAGAATTTGGTTTCCATACAGAAAAAAAGCTAGACAAAGTCCTTCCCTTAATCAGAATAATTAGAATAATTTCTCCATGTCAGCAAATCCCATTTTGTTTCCTCTGACTCTATTTATACATTTTACTTTTTTAGGGTTTTAAAGGGTTTTTAGCACGGGTTTTAATTTAATTTAATATGTTTTTAATAGTATATATTGTTTTGTTATGGTTTTTAATAATGCCTGTGCGCCGCCCTGAGTCCTAACAAGGAGAAGGGCGGGGTATAAATTCTAAATAAATAAATAAAATCCATCCCTCCACTGTAGGAATCTATGGATCTTTACATTTTTGACTAAGGATCTCTCATCCATCTCCTGTTCTTTCAAGACAGGCCAAAGTTAGCTACCGATACAAGTTGGAGCAATTCCTAGCAATCGTATTTATCTAGGGGTGGGCTTCAAAAATTTCAGCAATGGGTTCTCTGCCTGGTTGCTAGGTGGGCGTGGCCATGGTGGGTGTGGCGTAGTCGGCCTCCTGCACCATGGTGGGAGGAGGGCGCTTTCGGAGGCTTTCCTCCAGCACCTGGGAGGCTGAAAACTGTCTCCACTGGGCTCGAGAGTCTGTCTGGATGCCGGAAACAGGCCCATGTCTGCCCGCCCTTCCAGACGTTCCAGGGAGGAGCCTCCGCACGGGCCGTTCACTTACTTCACATCCAAAGCGGGAGGTGTGGAGACTCCTGGGAGGGGGAGGGGCCAGACTGGGGTAGGATTTGGAGGTTTTCCAAACTGGCCATAATGTTAACTACAGTTTCCCCCAAACCCGGGGGAACCCCTAGCAGCCCACCAGTGGTGGGTTCCGGATTCCGTTGCAACCAGTACCCTGCAACGGGGCCTGGCGTCCACCACCTGAACGTGTGCAGCACATGCTCAGCAAGCGCATGCATACTTACTACCCATGGCGCCCCAGCTGCTCGGTGGAGCATCGCGCAGGCGCCGTATGCTCTGTGCGGATAGGCAAAAGCCCTGATCGGCTCAAATAGCGATAAGGAGAGTGGGCAGGTGGGCGAAACCTCCGAAGCACCGTACCAGAACTGTACCTGGTGCTCCCAGCAGGCACCGGTATGCCCAGGTTCCCCTCTTTCGCCGCTCACTTAAAACATATTTATTTCAACAAGCTGCGTGAACAGTTTTGACTCTCATAACACAACATCTGCCAAATACGTATATGGATTTTAGATTTTAGGGACTTTTAGCATAGGTGGGTTGTATTTTAATGTTTCTTAAATTTAGTACAGGTTAACTTAATTTAATTCGTTTTAACTTTGTATATATTGTATATTTTATATGGCTTTTTAATTTTTCCTGTATACCGCCCCGAATCCCTTCGGGGAGAGGGGGCGGTTTATAAATCTAATAATTAAATTAAATTAAATTAAACCGGTTGTATCCCCCCACTGTATCCCCCCACTGTATTTATCCATCTTTTGCACTCCAAATTTGCTGGCCTTAAACCTTGCAGAATTCTCAGCATGGAAGGTAGAGATGTATACCTTTACTCACATATTGGTAATGTCCTACAGATGTCTACCTGTCACGAGAAATTGTACGCAATGAATGAAAAATGTTTGCATTCTTCATTTAATTTAGCTGCCTGTCTGCCTGCCTGTCTGCCTGCCTGTCTACCTACATCATACCTACCTGTCTATCTATACCCCAAATTTATTGTTTTATAAATAACTCAAGGTGGAAAACATACCTTATGCTATTTTAACTTCCTATTATCCCCACAACAAGCCTGTGAAGTAGCTTGGGTTGAGAATGTGTTACTGGCCCAAAATCACCCAGCCTGCCTTTATGCCTAAAGCAGGACTAGAACTCACAATCTTCTAGTGATTAACCCAAAGTCACTCAGTTGGCTTTCATGCCTAAAGCCAGACTAGAACTCTCAATTTCCCAGTTTCGAGCATTCTGGTGGCAAGCAGCAGACTTGGCCTAGCTGATGCAAAAGTTTAAGCTGTTTCTGTAATGGTATTCAATATTTACAAATAGAGTTTATTATTTGAAAGCATCCAAGTGTCTCCTGTGATGATCATCAAAAAGGAACTAAAACAAATTAAATGCTGCATCATCAGAACTCCATTATTTGTAGAAGTAGGAACAGACATAAAAATGCAGCTAATGGGTGCATCTGATCACTGACTGTATCACTGTTCTCAATATATTTCAGAAATGTGTATGTGTTATATTTTTACTTGTTGAAACCAGGAAGTGAGTTTGATATTCCCCATTTTGCTAGACGTCTTTTCCGTGAATCAGATGGTCTTTTTCAGGTGATTATTACTAAGAACTGAACATATCTTTGCATCCAATTTGCTTTAATTAGTAGGTAAAGCAAGCACAGGAAATATTGTCCCATAAACTATGAAAGACCTATCTATCTATCTATCTATCTATCTATCTATCTATCTATCTATCTATCTATCTATCTATCTATCTATCTATCTATCTATCTATCTATCTATCTATCTATCTATCTATCATATTTTTCAGAGTATAAGTCGCACCTTTTTTCCTCTAAAAAGAGGCTGAAAATCTGGGTGCTTCTTACACATCGAATACAGCATTTTTGCCTCCTGAAACCCCGCCCCTTCACCAAAATGGCCACGCGCATACCCTTATGGAGGCTTCCAGAGAGCTCCTGGTGGCTGGGGAGGGCAGAAATTAGCCTCAAACGGGCGGGCCGCTTCCCCCTCCCCCAGCCCCAAGCAGCACTCTATAAGCCTCCATAGGGCTATGCATGCAATTTATTTGACACAAAAATGGCCCGTTTTCACGATACATGTGGGTTTTTTGCTCATTTTTGACCCCCCCCAGGAGCACTCTGCAAGCCCCCCCAAGGCTATTCATGCCTTTTATTTGAAAAAAACCAGGCCCATTTTGGCGAAAAACGGGCCGTTTGGGGGAGGTTTGCAAAATGCAAAAAGGGTTTCCCCCCCCCCCCCCCCGTTCGGAAAGCTGTTTAATTAGAGTGAGTGATGAGAATTACGTTGGTCAAGTACTGTGCCTGCAAAAAGAAAGATTTGTTCCAAAGGTGGTCAGTGATTTCCTTCTCCAGCACATGGGTAAATACACCTGGAAACATCTACCTACCTACCTACCTACCTACCTACCTACCTACCTACCTATCTACCTACTCTCTCTCTCCCCCTACCTATTTACTGTATTTCTCTCTCTCTCTCTCTCTCTCTCTCTCTCTCTCTCTCTCTCTCTCTCTCTTTCTCTCTCTCTATCCCTCTACCTATCTATCTACACACTCTCTCCCTACCTACCTACTATTTTTCTCTCTCCCCCCTCTATCTACCTATATACCTATCTACCTAGTCTCTCCCCCCCACCTATCTACTGTATTTCTCTCTCTCTCTATTTCTCTCTATCCCTCTACCTACCTACCTATCTACACTATCTCTCGCCCTACCTACCTACTATATTTCTCTCTCTCTCTATCCCTCTATCTACCTACCTACTTAAAAAAAAACCTGGGTGTGTCTTATACTCTGGTGCGTCTTATACTCCAAAAAATGCGGTAGTTTTTATTAAACATTTTAACCTTTAAAAACAGGGGGGGAACAAATACAGAAAAAACAAGACATACATAACAATATAAAATAGTTTTACAGCCTTCTGTATCGGCTTACATATTAAACTTTTATAGTTCTCTATTCTACATTGTCTTCCTATCAGTGTTAACACCTGTAATAGTGTAATAACAGTTGTAACAATAATAATTTGTTCATATCACCATTATATTTACATTATGGTCAATACTTTAAGTTTGATAGTAATTAGTAACTTTAGTTAATTTTTATTCAATATTAGTTTAGAAAAACCAAAGAAAAAAAGACGTAACTTTCCTGTTTTTCCTTCCGTTTTCTAGCCCCTTATACATTCTATTCCGTATTTTATAATAATTCAACTCTTCTCTTTCTTTTAACTCCACGGTGATTTTGCCCATCTCTGCACATTCAAGTACCTTGAAAGGTCTTCAAGGTACACACGAGAGAGTTGGCTATTCTTAACTTGACCTCTTTCTGTAAGGATAAATGTGTAATTGAAGGGTGGGAATTTTCTTCCTTTATTCTTTTTGAGAAGCAGGCCCTTGCTCAGCCCTGGGACCTATGGATAGGGCCTTGGTTTTAGAGCTGTGATGTAATGACTGATGGCACCATGCCACAGGGAAGATACAAATATTCAGTGTGCATTGGGGTGGGGGGGACCCACAGAAAAATCACACTCCACAATTCAGCAGAGCTATCATATTTGGATTGCAGAAACCCAAAGGACCACTAGATGGCAGCGGTTTCCCGCATCTCTTGGCTTCCCAGGGAGTAGTTTTCTGGCTTCTTGCTACCCAGATGTGGCAGACTTTCTGCATGGTCATTTGCATTACAGATAGTCCTTGACTTACGATCGGGACCAGAATTTCCATCGCTAAGCAAAGTGGTGGTTAGACGAGTCATGCTCAATTTTGCAACCTTCTTTTGGCACTGTTCTGAATCACTGCAGTCGTTAAGTGAATCGTGAAGTCGCTAAATGAACCCGGTTCCCCCCCCCTACCTTTGACTTTGCTTGTCAGAAGTCAGGTGGGAAGGTTGGATATGATGATCACTTGAATGCTGCTGTTTGAAGAAATGCATCCCATTGGCTGCCAGACTCCCAGGGGGCGGGGGTGTGTGTGTCTTAGCTAACTTTGTAGGCTGTCTGTCTTTTGAGTCCCAAGCTTGGTTGAGCTGTTGCTGGGTGATGATGAAATGAAAGGGTTTTGGGATTCCTATTATGGCTCTGCCTGAAGGAGGTAGATCTTTGTTATGTAGAGTAGACTGGCTCAGGCCTTAATGGCCCATTGACAAAGATAGAATGGGGGGGGGGGGAACTGCAGTGAACTGCTTTGTCTTTAAAACTCCTTTTGGAAGAAATGTCCTTCTGGGTTCAGTTCCAAGTGGGGGGAAAAGACCCTGGAAACATAGAGGCTGCTTGGAAAGAGGGTTTAATGGTGGACAGGACCACGTGGCTTGGAGCTCCTGAACAGAAAAGGAGGATCAGACGCTTCCAGATGTTGGGTGAAGAAGAAAAAGAAGACAGAGATGCTGAAAGTCCCTGGTTTTATGCCCCCTCTGCCCTTTGATCTTGATCTTGTATTCTGATTGGTTGCCAGACTCTCCGACTCCAATTCAGGGACAACTCTGCAGGCTGTGTTTTGAATCCAAGTTTGGTTGAGCCTTGCTTCTTCCCAGGTGCCCTTGTGGTGAGATGGCTAAAGGGCTAATACTATCATGCCTTAATCCCATCACCCTGGAGCTGAAGGGTGGAGATCTTTGTTATGTAGAATAGATTGGCTCAGGCATTTTAATGGCCCATTGACCAAAGGTAGGAGCTATTAAGAATGAGCCTAAAAACATGTTTTTTTCCTTTTCACATCCAGGGAAATATAATATTCTGCCTTTTTAATATTTCCTAAAACATTTCATTTTTCTAGGAGAGGGAGGCGTGGATACCAACTTCCTACACTACAACCACTGTAAATATGTATTGGTTGCCAAGCACCTGAATTCTGTTTGCGAAACTGTTGGATTGTTGTGGCAGTCATAAGTAAGAGAGCTGTTGTCCTTTTTCAGTGCCATTCTAACTTTGAATGGTCACTAAATAAATTATTTTAAGTGGAGGACTACCTGCACAACAGCCCCAAATTATTTCGAATGACACTTCCCTCTACAGCTGGTCCTCCCTGGATAAGCCAAAACTTTCAAGCAGTCTTCTTCAGTTTTGTACTTCCCCAGATGGGTGAGTTTTCGGTTCGGTAATTCCCAGCCAGCCCATCCAATCCCAAACGCCTGAGGACCTGTTTTGCTAAAGGTGTTTCCAAAAATGCTTCTTGCATTTTTCAAACAGCAGCTTTGATCATCTGTCTGGCACTCCCTAAAGCAATGGCTTCACCATGCCTTGCAGGCGGCTTGTTCATCTTTTAAAAATGCTCATGATGTCAGCGGCTGGGATTATGCAATTTGTTGAACCATGGTTTCCTTACACTGTGGTTTAAGCAAGCCATCATGGCCTGGCAAGACATGAGCTGTGACTTATTAATTGCAAAGTTTTGGTTTTGAAGGAATGTAGCACCCACCCCACTCCTAGAAAAATGAAATATCCTATGAAATATTAAAAAGGCAAAATGTTATATTTCCCTGGATGAGAAATGGAGAAACAAGTTTTTAGGCAGGAAACAGGCTCACTAATACCCCCCCCCCTTGTCAATAGGCCATTAAGGCCTGAGCCATTCTATTCTACATAACAAAGATCTAGCCCTTCAGGCAGAGCCATTTCATTGCCCTTCACTGCACCACCCACCAAGTTTCAGCCAAACTTAGCACACAGACAACCTACAAAGCTAGCTATGACCTCTGACAGCAACCAATCAGGATACTCTTTCTGTGCCCCAGGAAGTTCAAAGCCCAGAGAGGGCATAAAACCCAGGGACTCTCAGCATCTATTCCATTTTTCACCCAGGAGCTCCAAGGTGTGTGATCCTGTACACCAGTGCTTCTCAATTATTTTCTGTCATGCCCCCTTAGGAAGAAGAAAACATTTCGCGCCCCCCGCGCGACTGTAAATAGTATCATCCGGGTCTAAAAGTCACATGGGCGGGTTTGGCTAATCAGGATAGAGCATCATGTCTATCCAATCGGGTCTGTTCTCCTCGAAAGGGAGGAGCATGCGCAGTCACATGTACTGGCTTAATGCTCACTATCGATGCAAATGTCAGCAGCGGTAGCCCGATTTCTTTAGCAAGTTTGATTAATTGGGGCAGCGTTATGTTTCACAGTGTTTGCCGAGGTCAAACGCGCCCCCCTTTATGGAGCCTCGCGCCCCCCCCTGGGGGGCGCGCCCCACTATTTGAGAAGCACTGCTGTACACCATTAAACCATCTTTCCAAACAGCCTCCATGTTTCTTTTTCCCCACTTGGAACTGAACCCAGATGGACATTTCTTCCAACAGTTTCAATCAGGCGCTTGTGAGTTCAATCCTAGGTAGAGGCAGATGTAGGGTTTCCTGCTTGGGTAGAGGGTTGGACTAGATGACCTGCAAGGTCCCTTCCAACTATGTTAATCTGTTAAATATTATCAAGCTATTGATGATATTTTTTTAAAAAACCACTGTGGTTCAGAAACAGAAAGTTACGCAACATCTGGTCAGTTGCCTTAAACCATGAGATGGGTAGCACATAAATTTGATAATAGTAGTCCTTGGAAAGCAGATAAAAATGCGAAGTCCAACATCTGGATGGCTGTGCAATGAACTGTAATAATGATCAGCTGAATGACCAAAATTACAAGGGACAAAACTCCAGATTTGTTTAAACTTTCAGCAGGCCAGTTTAATGTAAATGTGTAAGAAAATGTTTTGGGGACACTAAATTAAAGCCATGCTGGATTTATCTGTTGGGAATGCCAGCTTCAGTTGGACTAGAAGTGATGTGTTCGTGATAAGTGAGAACATCTTTAGGACAACATATCCTAATCTTCTGTGACTTTCCACTTTGTGCAAATGTTCAGCCAAAACAAACAAGCCAAGTGAAGCAAAACAAATCGATTTTTTAAAATAACATATCCTAGAATTTTCACCATAGCCTTCTTATATTGTTTTCTAATTGCACGGCTAAACACTTACACATTTCCACAGGTGTATTTGTTTATTCAAAACAGCTTACACAACTTTCTTCCCTAAACAGAAGATCACGGAGAGAAATAAAGAACACTAAGTGGGAATGGTCAGGCAGGGTAAGGATAATGTGCATTTAAAATTACTTAAACATCTGGGAAAATAAAGTAAAATATCAGAGAAGGGGCCAGGTGAGACTTTGTGGTGAAAACTTCCCACAGATTCACTTCTGAGAAAGTTTTTCCTCCCACTGACACACCCCAATTCAGTGTGAATTCAGCATGATCTCAGCAAAGTCCTGATGTGGTTTTTTTCAGATATCCAAATTTGAAACAGGATGTGGTTTTCCAAGACAGGGTCAGACCTTTAAGTTACGTTCCGATAAAGATGGGAATAAAATCATTTTATGAGGAAAACAGGTCCCTAAATAAAGTACAGTCCCAGCTAAACTTAACCAACCTAAAAATTGTTTTAATTATTTCGCCTGTTTGGAGGCCGCCCTATAAAAATGTCTCCCCCTCCCCCCAAAATCCTGTGGATTTCAATAGGCCTGGTAGATTTAAAAGAAACAAAATCTGGATCTAAGTGCTGAAATCTAAGCGATTTAAATGGCGTCAATTAGACTGAAATTTAACATCTAAGTGCTGAGCTTTGAAACTGTTCAAGGGGTCAGCACAGGGCAGAAGGGATTAACATATTCTCAATTTTTCAATCTGCTTCTCTAAGAACAGAGGTATTGATCCCAAGGGTGTGTGTGTGTGTGTTCACACATCATTCCAAGGCACAAAAAAAGGCTGCACATTTGGAAGGAGAAATCTAATATCAGATTTCTATTCCTGTTCTCCCATCTGCTTCTAAGCGCAGCTGCTTCAGGGCCAGCGGCCACCCTGCAGTGGGCCGCCAAGACAAAATAACGACATGTGTATAAGTGTCTCGTCATCAGACGAGTCCTGCCCTTATGTCCTTCGTCTGTGACATTTGAGGCACGTACGTGTTGCGGTATTTGCTTGCCTGCAGTTTTTGTAACTTGTGCCCAGATAAGGGAAGCTGCACAACTGGAAAGGAGTGGGCAGATGCTGCACTGGAAGGATTCAAAGCTCAACCAACTTGCCCCAATAACCTCAGTCCATGCAAAAAATAATTCCCACCACTGGATCATATCTCTGTAAGTAAGTGGGGTAGAAACAATTGTGCTGGTTGAAGCAGGAAAACCTTTCTATTCCCTGAAATAGCCATTGGTTGCAACTGCAGCAAAAGAAACTTTGAGATTCTAGGGGTAACTTAGCTCAGGGGTCTCCAACCTTTGCAACTTTAAGTCTGAAGGACTTCAACTCCCAGAATTCTCCAGCCAGCTTTGCTGGCTGGAGAATTCTGGGAGTTGAAGTCCTTCAGACTTAAAGTTGCAAAGGTTGGAGGCCCCTGACTTAGCTCACACTAAATCTGCCTGGGAGGTGTGTGGGGGAAACATATTGCAAATTTCACAGCTTGTGCTTCTCTTTATTTATTTATTTGGCAGTCTTGTTGCCTCTGCCTGAAACTGACCTCTTCTTCTTCAAGAACAAACACAGTGGTGCTCACACTGCTGAAGGTCAAAAGCCAAAGAGCACAAAAGGCAAACTCTTGAATATTGGGGTGGCAGTGCATTAGCTGCATAGTTGTTTGTTTATAAATTTATTAAGTGCACCCTCATTAAAAGGCAACTTTCTCCCGGCCAGCCCTGGCACAATGCGCGCACAGGCCCCTATGCTGCCTATCTTGTTAAAAGAAATTCTGGGCAGTTTACAGCATCGTAAAAACAAACATATGAAACATTAAAGAGTAAAATGAACAGAAATTAAATAAGTTAACAACCGGAATGAGACAAGGTGGAGTTGGAATCTTCTTCCTAGTCCACTAATCACCCCTGGTCGAAATGGCCATTGGGATCCCAGGCTAATTGGGAGAAATGTTTTAGCCTTTCAGAAGGCCAAGAGGGTGGGGCAAACTTTGGGAGAGCAGGAAGATGATGTTCCAGAGAGAAGGTGGGAGTAGTGACAGAAAAGTCTCTTCTTCTAGACACCCTGCTAGCCAGAATTCTTGACTGTGGGAGGGGGACACAGAATTCCCTTTCTGCCAGAATGAATGGGCTGTACCAATCTTGTGAGAATAGACATCTAGAATCGGACTCGGAAGCAAATTGGTGAGCTCAGACAAGTGTCTTTCATGGGCCACCCTAGGTCAGTGATGGTGAACCTATGCCACGCGTGCCACAAGTGGCACACGGAACCATTTGGCAGGGCACATGAGGTGTTGCCCTGTCAGCTGATTCAGCCATTTTTAAAGCCATTTTTCACCCTCCCCAGGCTTTATAGGAGCCTGGGGAGAGCAAAAACAGCCCCCCCACCCCCGGAGGCCCTCTGGAAGCTTCAAGAGCACTGGGGAGGGTGCATTGCATTATGGGTATGGTACGCCGGCACATGACCCCCCCTACGCCCCCTCACCTTATGGCACGTGAGCTTAAAATGGTTTGCCATCGCTGCCCTAAAGGGGTAAAGGTTCCCCTTGCACACATGTGCTAGTCGTTCCTGACTCTAGGGGGCGGTGCTCATCTCTGTTTCAAAGCCAAAGAGCCAGCACTGTCCGAAGGTCTCCGTGGCCATGTGGTCGGCATGAGTAAACGCTGAATGCACAGGGAACACTTCCCACCAAAGGTAGTCCCTATTTTATTGCTTGCAATTTTTACGTGCTTTCCAACTGCTAGGTTGGCAGAAGCTGGGAAAAGTAACTGGTGCAAGGGATTCGAACTGCTGAACTGCCCACCTTTCTGATTGCCAAGCTCAGCGTCTTAGCCACTGAGCCACCACATCCCTTTGGGCCACCCTAGAGTCCCCTAAAACTTTCTGCTCTGCTGCATTTTGCGCTAGCTGTATCTTCCGAATACTCTTAAATAGGTAGCCCCGTTGCAGCCATCCCAAGGCTGAACTGACCATCAGGGCATCAGTGACCAAGAGCTTTTTTGAGTGGAGAAAAAGAATAACAATGCACGCACACTCCACTAGACGCCTTCCGCGCCTCTCCAATCTCCCTCCAATAATGAGGAGGAAAAAGGCATCGTCTGTGAGCATCAGTTTAACGGAAAAGCGAGGCTCTTTTTTCAAGAGAGCCACAGAAATCGCAAAATCCATTCGGGGGGTGGGGGGAGGACACGCGCGGGAGTATTCAGGCCGCTGCAGTGTCGGCACCTTTGGCCGCGGGCGCCTCCCGCAGACTTTGTGCCAGCTGCGCAGCGGGCAGGCGTATCTGGCGGCGGCGCGCCCTTCGCCGTGCGCTCCCCCGCTCCAAACCAGCCACCCGGAGAACACGCGTGGCTTCGTCCTGGCGGGTCACCCACCCTTGCCTAGTCCTGAGGCCCCCAGAGGAATTGGGGAGAGCGCTGGATACCCCGCCTGCCCACCACCTCCGGCGGATTCCTTCCAGATCTGGGCAAGCCACCGCCGAGGAGTACCCGGTAGACCGGGCAGCGCAGCGGCCGAAGGGCGTCCTTCAAGCGGCTGCTCGGAAGAGGTCTCCGGCGGCCTTGGCCACAGGGGAGAGGCGCGGAAGGCGCCGAGGGGCGTGTGCGCGCATTGTGCCAGGGCTGGCCGGGAGAAAGTTGCCTTTTATGAGCGTGCACTTCCTGTTAGCTGCCTCTCCGCCTCCTCGGCGGCTAGAAATATATTTACACACACAGGTTTGCACCTCCCTCTCTGGGCAGGGTTTCCTCGCTTTCCCCCCTCGCTTCTTTTCCTCTTGTTTGTGCCGCGGCCGCTGTCAGATTCGCCTCTTGCACGCCCGAAAGAGGCTGGTGCAGCCGCCGAGCGTCTCCGCGCGAAGAAGAAGGGGGCGCGCGATCTGCAGCCTAGCCCTGCGGGGGGGGAGTGGTCAGGCTGCGTTTGCACGCCCTCCTTGCACCCCTCTTTTCCACGGGGCGCTTTCTGGCGTTTTCCCCGAGCGCGCAGGGACTCCAGGAAGATGCCCGCCTGGAAACTTTAGTCCGGAGAATTGTGGCGGATTCTGCCTCTGCAGCAACCTCGGTGTCCCGTCAGTGGGAACGGGTTGACCCCGCAGGGGCATCCGGGGCTCGAGCTGGCGGACGATGAGCCGAGGCTCCGTCCGTTGGCCTCTCCGCTGACCCATCATCTCTTGGCCTCCGAAGCCCGAGCAGCCGCCAAGCAAACTTCCTCCGCCTTTGGGTAGCTCTCTGCTCACCTCCCCACGGCGCTCCAAGTCGGGGACCGGAGCTTTTGCAGACGGGTGGAATTGGCCGTAGGAAGCTGGTGGGCAGCCTCTGTTCGCATCCCTGCGATGGGAAGTACAGCCATGGACGCCAAGAAGAAGGATGCCTCGTCTGGGAAGAAGAAGGACGCTGGCCAGAAGAGACGCATGCTGCGCGTCCACATCCCCGTAAGTTTGCTCGCTGGCTGTCTTCGCCGGGCAGGGTTAGCTGCTCCCCCCAGTTGCTGCTCCGTTCTCACGGTGTCCAGATCTGCAAAGGGGCTCTGCGCAGACCGCAGGTTAAACCTGATTGGCTAGTTGCTGGTCGGTCGTGGGAACGCAGCCCTGGCCCATGGGCGAGAAGTTGGAAGTTGTTCTTTTGAATGCTCCCCCAGGTCTCCTGCTCAGAGTGCCGCGTGAAATCTGATGTATTTATTTTTTGGCAATGGCAGCAACAGGTTGGGGGTGGGGCAGAAAGGAATGTGCACAAGCCTGTCACTTAACAGCGCCATTGAGTGAGGGGGGGGGGTGGAGAGGGAAAGGGTGTGAGAGCAAGTAAGGGATCCACGAAGCTGGCATGTTTTGGAAGAAGAAGCCTCCTAATTGTTTTCCTTCTCTTTGTCCTCGACTTACAAGAGTTCCTTTAATGACCAAAGTTATAACGGCACTTAAAAAAAGGAATTTATGACCAGTTTTCTCACTTAACAACTGTTGCAGCATCCCCAGGGTCACTCAATCAAAATTGGCAACCGACTCATACTTATGACGGTTGCAGTGTCCCGAGGTCACCTTTTGCGACTTTCTAACAAGCAAAGTCAAAGGGGGAAGCTAGATTAAGTGACTGCATGATTCACTTAACAACTGCAGTTATTCAGTTAATAACCCTGGCAAGAAAGGATGTAAAATGGGGGGGGGGGGAAACGACTCACTTAACAACCGTCTTTCTTAGCAACAGAAATTTTGGGCTCCGTTATGGTCATAAATCCAGGACTACCTGTAGTTCATTCTCCAAGTGCACTGCCATTACTCTCAGAAGCAAGATCCATCAGCCCGTTTAAATAGATTGAATCTGTTGTTGAGCGATGAGGTTGGTCTTGATGGCCTTGCATTGCCCCTTCCAGGTCTTGGGTTCTGGCCCTAGGTCAGTTTCTATAAAGTTGGAACCAGCAATATCTCTGTTGGCTTTGTAGGAGAGGGAAATATCACCTCACCTTAACTACTACCCTGTTTTCCCGAAAATAAAACCTCTCAGAAAAATAAGCCCTCCCCTACAGTATTTAAATGCATGCACAGCCGGTCCCCACCATTTCCTGAGGGGGAGGGGAACATGCCCCATGTGCCCCACAGGCACCTGCCATCTACCCGAAAAGGCCTCATGGAGGCTGCTCCCATGAATCCCAGTTACCGCATCGCGTCTCTTATAGTGGCAGGCGCAAAAAGAGCAGCAGGCCCAGCGACTCTAGGGCTATCAAGAGTGTGCCAGAAACTGAGACAGAACGTCTGGCCCACTCTGGATCAGCTGATCTCCGGGCTGCGGGGCAAGGTTAAGGGTCCTACGGTACCAGGGATGACATTCAGCAGATTCTGGCAGGTTCTGGAGAACCGGAAATGGAAATTTTGAGTAGTTCAGAGAACCGGTAAATACTACCAGTGGCTGGCCACGCCCTCATCTGCCTCCTGAGACCCAGCTGATCGGGAGGGAATGGGGATTTTGCAGTATCCTTTCCTAGCCACGCCCACCAAGCCACGCCCACAGAACCAGTAGTAAAAAAAAAAGAATTTAACCACTGTCCTGCACCTCAAAAATAATAAGACCTCCCCAAAAATAAGGCCAAGTGTTTATTGGGGGGGGGGTTGGTGTCAAAAGACAATAAGACCCTGCCTTATTTTGGGGAAAACATGGTATGACATTCACTCACATACACGCAAACACATACATGGACACATAGACACCAAGTTCCACATATATTTAAATCACTTTTTAATCTGATTAGGCACTTCTAATGATGACCTCAGTCTGTTGAATTAAACATTAAAACACTGTTTTTCTTCCTGCTGTTTATTTATATTTATTTATTTATTTATTAGTCAAATTTATATAACCGCATCCTCTCCCCGAAGGGATCCGGGGCGGTGCACAGGAAGTTAAAACAAACAATGTAAAATATAAATAATTAATATCGAATTAAATAGGTTATCCCTGTGCTAAAATTTAAAAAGTTAAAACATAATCCATTAAAAACCCAATTAAAACAATTTATAATACAGACTGAAGGCTAGGTAAATAACTTAGGCCAAACCGGCCTGATGGAACAGGAGTGTCTTTAATTTCTGGCGGAAGGTGCGGAGGTCTGTGGTTGTTCTGAGGTCGGGGGGTAGGTCGTTCCAGAGGGTAGGGCCCACCACAGAGAAGGCCCTTCCCCTGGGCGTCGCCCGCTGGCATTGCCTGGTGGACGGCACCTGGAGAAGTCCCTCTCTGTGGGAGCGAATCGGCCGCAGGGATGTATGAGGTAGGATGCGGTCTCGCAGGAAGCTTGGTCCCGTGCCATGGAGCGCTTTAAAGATGGTGATCAACACCTTGAAGCGCACCCGAAAGACCACAGGTAACCAGTGCAGCTCGCGCAGGAGCGGTGTTACATGGGAATATCTAGACGTTCCCAAGATCGCCCGCGCGGCCACATTCTGGACCAGCTGCAGTCTTCGGGTGCATGCCAAGGGGAGCCCCATGTAGAGAGCATTACATTAGTCTAGCCGGGATGTCACAAGCGCGTGAGTGACTGTGCGAAGGGCGTCCCGGTCCAATAAGGGACGCAACTGCCGCACCAGGCGTACCTGGTGGAAAGCCCCCCTGGCCACGGCTGTCACGTGATCTTGCATAGACAGCCGGGTATCCAGGAGGACACCTAGGTTGCGTGCCCGATCCACGGGGGCTAGATGTTCGCCCCCTATGGCCAGTGATGGAATCAACTGGTTGAACCGGGATGCCGGAAACCACAGCCACTCCGTCTTGGACGTGTTGAGTTTGAGTCTGTTGCTTCCCATCCAGATCCGTACGGCTTCCAGACATCGGGACATCACTTCAACGGCATCGTTGGGGTGGTTTGGGGTAGAAAAGTACAGCTGCGTATCATCAGCGTAGATGTGGTACTCTACCCCAAAACCATGGATGATCTCACCCAGCGGCTTCATGTATGCGTTGAACAGGAGCGGCGAGAGGACCGACCCCCGAGACACCCCACAAGTGAGGGGTCTTGAGGTCTTCCTATGCCCTACTGCCAACACAAATTGCGATCGGCCGGAGAGGTAGGAGGAGAACCACCGTAAAACAGTGCCCCTCACCCCCAACCCTTCCAGCCGATGCAATACGATACCATGGTGGATGGTATCAAAAGCCGCCGAGAGATCTAACAGGACCAGGATGGAGGAGCAACCCCCATCTCTGGCCCTCCAGAGATCATCCACCAATGCGACCAATGCCGTCTCAGTGCTGTGCCCAGGCCGGAAGCCAGACTGGCGCGGGTCCAGATAATCAACTTCCTCCAGGTGACGGGGAAACTGTTGTGCCACCACACTCTCAACAACCTTCGGTAGAAAATGAAGGTTGGAGACTGGACGATAGTTTTCCAACAAAGCTGGGTCCAGGGAAGGCTTCTTGAGGAGGGGTCTCACCATCGCCTCTTTAAGGGAGGCCGGCAAGAACCCCTCACTCAGAGAAGCGTTGACTAACTCCTGGAGCCAGCCTCGTGTCACCTCCCAGGATGCCAGTACAAGCCAGGAGGGACACGGGTCCAATAAACATGTGGTGGCTCTCAGTCGCCCACGTAACCTGTCCATATCTTCGGAAGCAACAGAGTCAAACTCCTCCCAGAATGGTATCTCAAGACCCGCTTCCGACAATCCCTCTAGACCACTCTCGGTGGAGATCAGCTCGCTCCGAATCTGAGCGATTTTATCCTGCAGATAAACACCAAATTCCTCTGCTCAACCCTGCAGAGGGGCTTCCCGCGGCCTCTGTTGAAGGAGGGAGTGGGTCACCCCAAACAGGGCGGCAGGGCGGTTCTCTGCGGATGCGATAAGAGTGGCACAGTATTGACGCTTGGCCACTCTCATCGCCACAATGTAAGTCCGTAAATGGGCTCTCACCTGTGTTCAGTCAGATTCAGAGCGTGTAGATCTCCATCTACTCTCTAGGCGTCTCTTGTGGCGTTTCATCTCCCTCAGCTCCTCGGTAAACCAAGGAGCCCAGGTGACTCTTCGCCGCAAGAGAGGCCGCAAGGGCGTGACCCGATCCAAGGCTCCAGTGGCCGCAGTGTTCCATGCAGCCACTAGGTCCTCGATCGGGGCGTGGGTCAGGGTCACAGGTAATGGCCCAAGCTCCGTCTGGAACCTCTCTGGGTCCATCAGGCACTTGGGGCAGAATCATCTAGGGATATCCGGTTCTGCCTCCCCGCGGTGAGGTGCAGCGGTAGGAAAGTCGAGCCAGAGAAGTGAGTGATCTGACCATGACAAGGGTGTAATGGCTAAATCCCCTATATCAAGATCACTTTTCCACTGGCCTGAGACGAAGATCAAATCCAGCGTATGTCCTCCCTCATGTGTAGGACCCTCAATTACCTAGGTCAGGTCCATGGCCGTCATGGAGGCCATGAACTCCCGGGCTACCTCGGTTGATCCGCCGAGTGATGGCAGGTTGAAGTCCCCCAAGACTACGAGTCTGGGAGACTCAACCGCCACCTCAGCTATTACCTCGAGGAGCTCGGGCAGGGCTGCTGATACGTAGCGGGGAGCCAGGTACACAAGCAGCAAGCCCAGCTGCCTCCCAGGGCCCCACCTCACGTAGAGGGACTCACAGCCGGTGGTCTGTGGCACAGTGGTCACTCTCGGCTCCAGACTTTCCCTAATAATAACCGCCACGCCCTCACCCCTGCCTAGGGCCCGCGGTTGATGAAATGCACGGTATCCTGGTGGGCACATTTCCACGAGGGGTAAGCCCCCTTCGTGGCCCAACCAGGTTTCCGTAATCCCCACCAGATCCGGGTCCCCCTCCGACACAAGGTCGTTGATGAGGGGGGCTTTGTTAACCACGGATCTGGCGTTACATAACATCAACCTAAGGCCCTGGCTCTGTAAACCCTGGCCACCAGGCTCGCGAAGGGGGGCCCGAGGATTGGGGCAAGCGACCGCCTGAAGCCAGCGGCCTCGACTCCTCTCCCGGTGATGGAATATCTGTCCCCCCCCGCCCCTACCCCTCCCTATGACCGTACTGATAGAAAAACCCTCCATGGAATCGACCCCTGCTCCCCCCGTCTTAATGGACCTACCCGCTTCCCTATCTATTCCGCCAGTTAGTTTGACACTCACCCTAGCTTCAGACTGCCTAAACCCTCCCTCCACCCTGGAACCCCCTAAAAACCGAATGACACAATTTAGTAGAAAACCCCTAAGTCTGCGCTTCTTCCACTTCTCTTGACTAACCAGTCCCTCATTGAAGTGTGCCCTAGATAGCACAGCGGGCCACCCCTGTGAGAGGGGGGAGTCTTGCAGTGAGAGGAGGTCTGCCCTTGAGTACATGCACGTTATAAACATTTTTAGGGGCCCCGTTGGATACCGGTTAAGATGTTAAATACCAGCTGTAAGCTGTTCAAACGTGGTGCTAAAAACAATAGATGGTTATAATACAAGATGGTAACAATAAATAGAATAAAAGTCCAGTAGAGCAATTTGTGATATAAAATCTAAATAGAAAAAGGGCAATAAATTAGTTCGTAAAATTAGATTGTGCAACAAAGGTGCGGGTGATGTAAACAAGTCTAAATAGAGCCAGATGTCCTTCAGCCCAGCCAATAATGTCCTGGGTGACGCCCTACGGGGCTCTTCGGGGGCACAGGCCAGGATTTAATATGGCCTAGCATCTCTTGGGCCTGGCCACCCCTCGGGCCTTTACCCTAGAGAGCGCTTCAGCATTCATAAAACCCCAGTAAGAGGAATTCAGAAATAGTTTTAAAATGGGCAGGAAGAGGGACGTATTTTACCTGCAAGGCAGAGGGGGAAAACTCTTTAAAACACATTCTTAATTTTGGATGGGAAGTTAGGAATTAGGAACACTTATATCTTGAAGGTGCCTGTTTGCAAACTTAGATTCCCTTTGGGGATGTTGAGCTTTTTGCAAAGTCTACCTTTTCATTTCCTAATAAGCAAAGCCTGGCGGGGCCTTTAAAGATTTAAGGGGCCTTTAAGAGCCTTCAGAAGAGTTGCTTGGTAAAGAGATCTGAAGGTAATAAGCAGATTAGCCCCTGAAGGAACCCTACAATTGCTCTTCTTTCTCTTTGCATAAAGCAGAGTCAAATATCCTGTAGTTTGCTGTTTCTCCCATGGAACATCAAATCCTGAGGATCAGATCAAAACATGCTGACATGAATCCGAATCCCTGGATTGCATAGGTGGTTGAAGGACAGCTAGACCATAATAATGGGTCCATCTAGGGGCCGGCAACCTTAAACGCTCAAAAAAGCTATTTGGATCCATTTTCCACAGAAAAGAAAACACCGGGAACCACAAAACCTACCGGGGATTGAAAAGCTCAATAAATCATGTGCCGGCAGGTGTCACACATTGGCGGTAGTGACACATATTTTGAGCGACAGGGAGCCGCAGCAGAGGGATGAAAGCGCCACATGCGGCTCCAGAGTCTAGAGGTCCTAGAGCAGGGGTTACCGACCCCTGCTCTAGGACCTCTAGTAGATGAACCTACACCAAAGATTCTAAGGCAGGAGTGGGTAATTATGGCAACTTCAGGACCTGTGGACTTCCAACTCCCAGAGTCTCTGTGCCAACATGGGAGCTGAGCCATCACATCATGGGAATTCTGGGAGTTGAAGTCCATAGGTCATAAATTTGCCATTGCTGCTCCACTCCTGGCCTAATGGAAGAAATGACAGCACATGGATCGAAGATAATGGATGCTTTATATTGCGAAGCTTCGGATTGCGAAGTCTGAACTGTTTTTGTTAGTAGATATGAAGATAAGCAGGAAAAATGGGTGGTAGACCTTCTTTGAGGGCAGTGTTTCTCAACCTTGGCAACTTGAAGATGTCCAGACTTCAACTCCCAGAATTCTCCAGCCAGCATTCACTGGCTGGGGAATTCTGGGAGTTGAAGTCCGGACATCTTCAAGTTGCCAAGGTTGAGAAACACTGTTTTAGGAGCTTCTCTACATGGAGACCTCAACTTACAACCATTTGTTTAGTGACTGTTTGAAATAACAAAGGCAATGAAAAACCATGGCATTAAGCATCACATGGTGAAAATTCAGGCATTTGACAACTGGTATGTATTGACAGCACACGGTGGCTCAGTAGTTAAGATGCTGAGCTTGCCAATCAGAAAGGTCAGCAGTTTGGTGGTTCAAATCCCTAGCTCTGTGTAACAAGCTCCTGTTACTTGTGCCAGCTTCTGCCAACCTAGCAGTTCGAAAGCGCGGAAAAACGCAAGTAGAAAAATAGGGACCACCTTTGGTGGGAATGGAACAGCATTCCATGCAACTTCAGCATTGAGTCATGCCGGTCACATGACCACGGAGACATCTTCGGACAGGGCTGGCTCTTCCACTTTGAAACAAAGATGAGCACTGCCTCCTGGAGTCAGGAATGACTTTAGCACAGATGTGCGAGGGGAACCTTTACCTTTACCTATGCATTTACAATAATTGCAGCATCGCAGGGTCACGTGATCTGCCATATGCGATCTTCCCAGCCAGCTTCTGACAAGTGAAGTCAATAGGGGAAGCTGGATTTGCTTCCCAGCCACATGACCCACTTACCAACTGCAGGGTTTCATTTAACAAATGTCACCGAAAAGGTAAAATTGGACGTTACTCATATAACAAATGCCTTGCTTAGCAACATAAATTTCGGTCGCTGTTGTGGTTGTGAGACTAGGACTACCTGTGTTCCAGGCTATCATCCTCATCTTTGTTATCCCTGATTCAGTTTAGATCAGGTGTCTCCAACTTTGGCAACTTTAAGCCTGGAGGACTTCAACTCCCAGAATTCCCCAGGGGGATTCTGGGAGTTGAAGTCCTCCAGGCTTAAAGTTGCCAAGGTTGGAGACCCTAGTTTAGATAACTGTTTTCTTTAGGGGCCCAAGGGGGCTTACTTGGGTGTGTCTTCATTTTATCCCCAAGTATGGGGCTTGAGGCCATTTTGGTTTTGGAATAGAGGGATTACATTCTGCCATTTGGGGATTTGAATCTGAATTTATTTTGCCCAATAAGTCAGTATATTCAATAATCAGTATAGTCAATAAGTCTCAGTCCAACATCTAAATCTTCAACGGTTCAGTGATGGACCATGAGAGTGATCCCTTGTGGACAGGGTTAAAAAAATTGCCATTTTCAGGGTTCAAGATACAACGTAAAGGGGAACCATTTCCCTATCCTGCATAGAAGGGAGGAAATGATAGTGGAAGGGAGCTTGAAGGTCATCTACACCGACCCTCCACTCAGGGCTAAATCTGCAATGCAGAATTCAGTTGTAGCTATCTTAAGAGATCAACATCGCCCTATGTTTAAAATACATACAAATACAGGGTAGGATAATAAGCCCACTTTCCATAGAGGAAATTTATCCCTTGCACATGCTGTAATCTTTACAGATAACTGGAGGGCACAAATGTATCCCCAGATTTGATGCTTCTCACTCATGTTTTTTGTGTGTGTGTGTGAGTGGGTTGGGGATGCTTCTGTGCATGTGTTGGGAAGAATTCGCCTCTCTTGGCATTCAGCGATTGCAGCATGATTTAATGAGGAAAGTATTGGCAGAAACTATGAACATTATGGCAGTGAAGATTAACGTGTACTTCTGGTATGCTGTTATATAATGTTGGGGAAGTGAAAGTTATTATATCCATTGACAAAAGTGCATGGTGACAAGTTGTGTACCTGTCATGCAGGCTTGAAAGTTTGTATCGTGTGTCTAACAAGTCTATTAAAAAGAAGGACCAGGGGAGACATGATAGCAGTCTTCCAATATTTGAGGGGCTGCCACAAAGAAGAGGGAGTCAATTTATTTCCCAAAGCAACAGAAGGCAAGACAAGAAGCAATGGGTGGAAACTCACCAAGGAGAGAAGCAACTTAGAACTACGGAGAAATTCCCTGACAGTGAGAATAATTTATCAGTGGAACAACTTGCCTCCAGAAGTTGTGAATGCTCCCAACACTGGAGGCTTTTAAGAAGATACTGGATAGCAACTTGTCTGGAATGGGATAAGGTCTTCTGCTAGAGCAGGAAGCTAGACTAGATCAGGGATGTCAAATTCATGACAACAGGTTGTCGTCACATGACATATTGCAACTTTCCCCCCCTTCCTTAAACCGGGGGTAGGCGTGGTCAGTGTGGGACGCATCCAGTCCTCGGGATGTGAGTTTAACACCCCTGGACTAGATCACTAGAAGACCTCCAAGGTCCCTTCCAACTCTGATTGTGATGTCCTTTGCAACTTTAAGATTTCAACTTCCAAAATTCCCCACCAGCCCTACAAGTCTTAAAGTTGCCAACATTGAACGCACTTGGCTTATACTTTGATTCTGTATCCATCCATTTATTGACTTGGGTTATTGATCAATCGATGTGGTTATTCACTCAGATTATAATCCATGCAGAATGCAAATAGGCTTTGAAAGTGGAAAACGAGGCCTAAAAACAACCAATAATTTTTTATTCGCCCTAGTTGCAATTTGAGAAATGGTCTTGGAGGCAAAAAGTTTTCTCTGTATCACACTGGAATAAGGAGCCATACAACTCATGTCCGAGTGAACATGATTTTTGGCTGTGATGGAAAATGATTTTATTGTTCTGGAAAGCATTGATTGGGGAACCTTAGGCAGCTCGTGGGCTGGAAGGCGCTTTTAAGAATGAACTGCCCAGTGCCAACATGAGCATAGTCCTACATCCCTGTTTACTAGAATTTATAGTAGTTTGAATGTAATCTATATACCGTATTTTTTGGACTATAAGACACACTGAAGTATAAGATGCGCCATGAATTTGAAGAGGTAAATTAAAAAAGCAAAGTTTTTGCACTCTGCAGGCCTCCCAAACACCCTGCAGGCCTTGTTTTTTGCAAAACACCCCCCCCCTCAGAGTGCTCCTGGGGGTATGGGCAAAAATGAGCAAAAACAGACCATTTTTTGCTCGTTTTTGCCCTCCCCAGCTCCCAGGAGCACTTTGTAAGCCTCCCAAACCCTCTGCATGTCCATTTTTACAAAGGGGGAGTGGGGTGTTTGGGAGGCCAAAAATGCTGTATTCAGTGTATAAGACGCACCCAAATTTTCACCTTATTTTTTGAGGGAAAAAGGTGCGTCTTATACTCCAGAAAATACGGTACATTGCATAACATGGTCCTAAGCCTATGACCAGAACTGGGAGTAGAATTTGTTTCTAAGCAAGGCGATAGTTAAGTGAGTCACACCTGATGTTATGATCTTTTTGCCACAGTCGTTAAGCGAATCACTGCAGTCTTTGGGTAAATCATCGTTGGGAGAAATCTGACTTAGCCCGTTGTCTTTGCTTGTCTGAAGATCACATGTTGTGATCATGTGATCCTGGGATGCTACAATCATCTAAATATTTACCGGTCACCAAGCTCTCAAATTTTAATCACACAGCCTTGGGGATGCTGTGACAGTCGTAAGTGTGGGGACTTGTGGTTTTTCAGTGCCGTTGTAACTTTCAAATGATTGTTAAATGAATGGTCTCAAGTTGAGGATTATCTGTACCTAAAACTACATCCTTGGTGCACAGTAGAATGTGCCTCCAGGTCAGGATCTACTGGTAGGTTTAAATCTGGGGTGTCAAACTCGATTTCATTGAGGGCCGCATCAAGGTTGTGTTAGATCTTGGGGGACTGGGGTGGGCATGGTCAGGGTGGGCATGACCAGCTCAACGCACTTGCATTGGGGACACCTGTGGTGGCCTGAGCTCTAGGCTGGTAAAAAGGGCTCCTGAGCTCTGTTTTAGGCTGCGATAGCCTCCTGCAACCCTCTGCCAGCGAAAATGGAGCTCTGAAAGGCCACACGCGACCCTCCCGAACTCTGTTTTTGTTGTCAGAGGCACTGCGGGCCGGTCCTTTGCTGTTTCCAGGTCAGCCCCATGTGCCAGATCTAAGCACCCCGCAGTCTGAATCCAGCCTTGAGTTTGACATCCCTGGTTTAGATTAATTTTTCAAACTGAGCAACTTTAAGATGGATGGACTCTCAACTTCCAGAATTCCCCAGCATGGCTTGGAAGTTGCCAAGTTTTAAAAACAGACAGATCCACAAGACCTACTAAAAATGTGCCTTGTTTTTGATGAAACGCTTTTAAGATTGGCTTGAATTAGGTCGCGGGGTTTATATTCTGCTTAGTGGCACGTTGCCGCGTTTACCAATAGAGGATTTCTTTTGAAAAAGCCCCTGGCAAGTTGGAGTAGTAATTGTGGTAGAGCTGAGAGTGATGTATGGCCCTTGGACGGTCCACGTGCTTCCTGTAACTGAAGAATAACAACAGATTTCGTGGAAAAGGGGAAGTGTTGTGTGAGTGCAGCATTCTCTTTTTTGCACATTGGGTGCGAGCTTGTTTGTGGAGTAGGGGCTTGTTTGTTAAAAGTAGGCCTGATCCCCTTTGCCTCAAGTTTACTAATTCGGCGATGGTGGTTGCAAATGAAGGTGGAGGAGCTACATGCAAAGTAGACATAAGGGGGACTTAGGAGATATATATTTATATCATGCTACGGGCAGCCCGAGGTTGATAGATTTAGCGGCTTTCCTCTTTCTTTCCTTCTATGATTAGAAAAACAAATTATCTTCCATGATTGAGTGCATCTATTGCCATAGTTTGTTAAAATATGGTTTGTCAAATAAATAACAATTGCCTGGATTGACTCACATCATTAAGTGGAAAACATTACTCACAACCAATTTCATTGTAATTTTATTACAATATTATTACAATGACAGTAAAGATGATGATGATGATGATGATGATGATGATGATGATGATGATGATGATGATGATTATTATTATTATTATTAACAGCTAACTGTGCTTGGGATGTTAAACTGTAGGCAGGGTTTATGTTTATGTTTATTATTACATTTGTATACCGCCCTTCTCCCTTGCTGGACTCCCTTGCTGGACTCAGGGCGGTGAACAGGCATCAATAAAAACATACAAAAGACATCAATACATAAAATACTTAATTCAAATGTAGTCGGAATGTAGATTTAGTGGATTTAGTGGATTTGTAATATAACGGGCAACCTCTATTTCAGTGATGGCTAACCTTTTTGTCCTCACGTTGCTGAAATTGTGTGTGCATGCCCACACCCATAATGCAATGCCCCCTGTGCGTGCATGCACGCACAATCCCCCTCGGGCTCCACTGCCGCCCCATGAATGCACGCAATCCCCCAGCGCTCCCCCCATACATGTGTGCGAACTCCTGCCCCCCAATTTGGGCCTAGCAGGCCTCCCTGAAGCCTCCTGGGTTCAAAAAGTGGGCATGGGGGGGCGCTCCCCCTATTCCCTCTGCCCCATGCATGCATGCGCAACTCCCACTTCCATGCATGTGCACGCAATATCCCGCAGCAGAGACCTGAAAATTAGCGGGCTGGTGGGAGGCGCATGCGTGGCGGAGCTATGCTGGGCGACAGCTCATGTGCGCACAGAGAGGGTCCCATGTGCCATCACGGCTCTATTTAATAGACTTAGGGCAGTGATGGCTAATCTCTTTGCCATCGCGTGCCAAAAACGGGAGGAGTGCAGGGGGGTCATGCACAGGCATGCCCATAATTCTATGCATGTGACCTCCCCCCGCTTTTGGCGCAGGATGACCCGTTTTTCGCCCTCCCCAGGCTCCAGAGGGTTTCTAGGCCAAAACGCCCCCTCCCTCCCAACGCCCTCCAGAGGCTTCAGGAGGTTTTCCTGAAGCCTTCGGAGGGTGAAAAATGCCCCTAGGGGCAACCCGGAAATTGAAGAATGGACTTCTTCACCTTCCGGAGGTTTCAGGAAGCTTCTCTAAAGCCTCCAGAAGGAGAAAAAAGGCCCAATGCAAAAACTGGAAGTCTCCGAACTTCCGGTTTGCGCATAGGGTTGTTTTCCCCTCTCCGGAGGCTTCAGGGAAGCCTCTGGAGGGCGAAAAACGTCCGAAAATGAAGGCTGAGTCAGCGGGCCAGCACACGTATGCGTGCTGGAGCTGACAGGGCAACGCCTTGCATGCCCTAACAAATGGCTCCAAGGTTCGCCCCCACGGGCTTAGGGTTTCTCTAATGCAGGTAGTCCTCCACTTACAATTGCTTTACAATTGTGCTTAAGAACTGCTGGGGGAAAAAAAGTGGTCTTCTTAAAATTGTTTACGGTTTTGCCATAAACTGGAAATTACTTCTGACTTTCCGCAAAGCCATGCTATGGTGAACAATGGGTCCACTTAACAACTGAGGGTGTTTGTTTAATGATCACAGCATTCATTTTACAACTACTGCTTTTAATGACAGAATAACAGTGTTGGAAGGGACCTTGGAGGTCTTCTAGTCCAATCCCCTGCTCAAGCAAGATTCCTTGTACCATTTCAGACTAACGGCTGCCCAATCTCTTCTTTAAAATTGTCATTGTTTACGATCATATTTTCCAGAGTAAATTAGGGTTGTAAATTTAGGAATACTTGCAAACTGAGGTTTTACTGCCAACAGCACCATTTATATCTCTTATATAATTTTGCAAATAAATTGGTGCCCATTAATGTAAGCTCAGATTTAACGGATGTCCTCTCTCTCTTTTTATCTGCTAAACGAAGGAGTTTGTTTGAAGGTGTTTGGAACAGGCTGTAGCAGCTCACACCTTCCATTTTGCCGCCCATGTTTTGAGAATCCAATCGCTTGACCTTCATCTAAGAAATAACAGTCAAGCAAACCATGGGTTTGTGTGATGGGCGGGGGGGCTCATGCCAGAGGTTCAGAGTTTGTGATGCTAAAAATAAAAATAAAGGAAATGAAGTGGAAAAACAACAACTTCAAGTTGCTTAGAAAGACCTCTTGTGGGAGATACAGAAGGGATACAGAAGGACCTTGACAAACCTGAACATTGGGCACTATCTAACAAAATGAAATTCAATGGTGAAAAGAGATGGTTTTATATTTAGGCAAAGAAAAATGAAATGCACAGGTACAGTATAGGTTCGTGATGGTAAACCTATGGCACGCGTGCCACAGGTGGCTTGCAGAGCCATTTGTCAGGGCATGCGAGGCGATGCCCTGTCAGCTGAATTCGCCCTTTTTTGCATGCTTTTTTCATCCACCCCAGGCTCCAGAGGCTTTATAGGAGCCTGGGGAGGGCGAAAAGAGCCTCCCCCCACCCGGAGGCCCTCCGGAGGCTTCATGAACTTCCATGAAGCCTCCGAGCACACAAAATGACGTTCCAATGGAAGTGACGTGTGATTTGCTTGGAGCGTCATTGTGAGTGGTCCGGAGGCTTCAGTGACCTTCAGGAGGCTTCCCTGAACCTCTAGAGCACTCAAAATGACGCTCCAAGCAAATCGGACATCACTTCCAGTTTTATTGGAGTGTCATTTTGAGTGCTCAGAGGCTTCAGGGAAGCCTCCTGAAGGTCACTGAAGCCTCCGGAGGGCCTCCGGGGGGGGGGGGGAGGATGATGTTTTCGCCCTTCCCAGGCTCCTATAAAGCCTCTGGAGTCTGGGGAGAATGAAAAGAGCATGCAAAAAATGGGGGGGGGGTGTCGCGCCTGTAGTGCGCGCATGCGCAATGGGGTGTGTGTCATGCATTGCATTATGGGTGGGTGCAGCACACCCACACACGACCCCCCTTTGCTCCCCCCACTTATGGCACACAAACCAAAAAAGGTTCGCCAACACTGGTGGACAACCATTTAAATATGAGCCAGCAGTGTGCAGCAGCTGCTAAAAAAGCCAACACAGTTCTAGGCTGCATAAACAGAGGGATAGAATCTAGATCACGTGAAGGGTTAATGCCACTTTATAAAGGCCACACTTGGAATACTGCATACAGTTTTGGTCGCCACGATGTAGAAAAGACGTGGAGACTCTGGAAAGAGTGCAGAGAAGAGCAACCAAGATGATTAGGGGACTGGAGACTAAAACATATGAAGAACGGTTGCAGGAGCTGGGTATGTCTAGTTTGATGAAGAGAAGGACCAGGGGAGACATGATAGCAGTGTTCCGATATCTCAGGGGTTGCCCCAAAGAAGAGGGAGTCAAACTATTCTCCCAGGCACCTGAGGGCAGGACAAGAAGCAATGGGTGGAAACTAATCAAGGAGAGAAGCAACTTAGAACTAAGGAGAAATTTCCTGACAGAACAACTAATCAGTGGAACAACTTCTCTCCAGAAGTTGTGAATGCCCCAACACTGGAAGTCTTTAAGATGTTGGATAGCCATTTGTCTGAAGTGGTGTAAGGCTTCCTGCCTAGGCAGAGGGTTGGACTAGAAGACCTCCAAGGTCCCTTTCAACTCTGCTACTGTATTGTATTGTAAATCTGCGCAGAGGTTGAGAGACTTCAGGTGGGAATACAGCAAGCCAACCCTTTTCAGAGTATGTGCTGAAAGTCTGCCCTGTTTATTCTGTAGTGGCGATCCCAAGAGACATAAATAAAAAGAGATAAGGCGTTTGAAGCCAGATGGCAGGCTGCATGCAAATGTTGTCTGATTGTGCAATAAATTAGTCAATAGCTTTTCCCTTCAGGAGGGCTACTGATGGGGGCTAGAATAAAATTGCAACATCTCAGTCAGCAAGCAAAGTGTTTTGTCACCAGTAAAAAATTTCCTTTCCTTATTTTAACCAGAGCGTTGAGAATTAGAAAGACACAGAGTTGAGCAAGGAGTAGGAATGCACAGTTTTTCAAGAAGGTTTTTGTTTTAGTTTAAAAAAAAATCTTACCTTTATTATTATTTTTAAATAACTTAAGGCAGGGGTCTGCAAAGTCGGCTCTTTTAAGACTGGTGGACTTCAACTCCCAGAGTTCCCCAGCCAGCATAGCTGGCTGGGGAATTCTGAGAGTTGAAGTCCACCAGTCTTAAAAGAGCCTACTTTGCAGACCCCTGACTTAAGGCAACAAACATATCTAATGTGCCTTCTTCCTCCTGTTTTCTCTGCAACGACAATCCTGTGAGGTGGATTGGGCTGAGAAAGCGAGGCTGAGCCAAGGTCACTCAACTGGTTTTGTGCCTAAGGCGGGAATGGAACTGAGGCATGGTGGTGCAGTGGTTAGAATGCAGAATTGCAGGCTGACTCTGCCCACTGCCAGGAGTTCGATCCTGATGGGCACAAGGTTGACTCAGCCTCCCATCTTTCCGAGGTGGGTAAAATGAGGACCCAGATTGTTGGGGGCAAGAGGCTGACTCCGTAAAATGCTTAGAGAGGGTTTTAAAGCACTGTGAAGCGGTATATGTGAAGCGGTATATGTGAAGCGGTATATGTGAAGCGCCGCCCTGGGTCCTCTTTGGAGAAGGGCGGGGTATAAATCTAATTAAATAAACAAACAAACAAACAAACAAACAAACAAACAAACATACATACATACATATATATATATATAAGTCCAAGTGCTATTGATTGGCCCAAAATAACGTATTTGACTTTCATGGACTAGAACTCACTGTCTCCTGGTTTTTAGCCTGGTGCTTTAACCACTGCATCAAATGGTTTTTCACTATTCTTGCTTTCAATCTTTTCACAAATGTTTAATCCTGTCATGGCAAACCTATGGCACATGTGGCATACAAGCCATCACCCAGCTCAGCTGCACTATGCATATGCGCACGCCTGATTTTTGGGTCTCTGCCACGTATGCACGGGGGCGTGGTGTGGGGGGCGTCCTCTCCACATCCCATTTTTGGTCCCAGGAGGCTTCAGGGAGGCCTGCTAGGCCCAAAATTGGGCACAGGGTGGTGGTGTCACATATGCATGCGCAGGAGGAGCGGGGGGAGGGGGAGAGCAGTGGGCAGGTCACGGACGCATTGCATTATGGGTGTGGTCATGCACATATGAGCTTTCAGCGCAGAAGGATAAAAAGGTTAGCCATTACTGATCTAGTCCAAAACAGCTAAAGGTAAAGCTCATTTTGGCGTTTCCTTTTTAAAGAATGCCTAATGTAATAAAGTTTTTTATTTGTGAAAATTGGAGGCGGTAAATGAAAGACATGGCTTAAATTTCTGTCAAACATTACACTGAATGACGGTCATGGGAACATAGGTGTTGATGGACAGAACGTTTGAAAGCATTGGAATGTATAAATATAATTCAAGAGACATTTTCCACAGTCTCAGATGCTGCTTGTCTGACTGTTGTCTAATCCAGGGGTAGTCAACCTTTTTATACCTACCACCCACTTTTGTATCTCTGTTAGTAGTAACGTTTTCTAACCGCCCACCGGTTCCACAGGAATGGTGATTTATAAAGTAGGGAAGTCAATTAAATTAAAAAAAGGAAAGTGCTTCAATATCGGACAAAACCCCTACCGCCCACCATGAAAGCTGGAACGCCCACTAGTGGGAGGTAGGGGCCAGGTTGGCTACCACTGGTCTAATCTAACTGAATAACAGAGTTGGAAGGGACCTTGGAGGCCTTCTAGTCCAACCCTTTGCTCAGGCAGGCAACTTTCTTCTGTCTCCTAAGATCATTCTCATCTACCATTACATACCATTTTGCCTTAAAAAAAAAAGTCCCTCTCTTTCTTCTGATCAAGGTAAAATTGTAGGAAACCGCAAGATTTATAAAATACATATTTGGAAAGGGGCTCCAGTAAGTAGGAAAAACTTTATTTTTACCTCTGGCTACGCTATTTGAATTGGTCTGGGTCCGGGAGATGAGAAAAGAAAATATTCAACATTGTTCCATTGGAATTGCATCTTGTATACTGCTCAATCTTCACATCATTGTGAAGTCAACTGACTTGTGTGCTATTCTGTGATTTTGGAGTCTCATTGCCTCAATAGTCATACTTGAGGAAGGAAGCTTATGGTGTTTCTCCTAGTACCCTGTAATTTTGTGGACTTAGTATTTTTAAAAGGCAGGATGGTTGAGCAGGCTCGATCCATTGGACAAATCACTGGGTTTAATTAGTTAAAATGTGGAATAAAATTCGGACTCGACTTCCGGTTTCCGTAGGTAACAGACGTGTTTTGTTACTCGTTCACCGCTTGCTCTCCTGTTGCCCCCCCCCGGGGGCACAGAGGGTTCTGGAGGAATCCCCTGCTGTACGGGCAGCTTGCTGGAGACCCCCAACCAGGCGGCGGCCGGTGGGGTGTGCTTCCAGCTTCGCCCCAGGAGCCAGGAAGCAGAAAGGGAGGGCTTTGCCCTTTCGCCGATGGACTCCGGAATCAACGGAAGGATTTGAAAGCTGGCTGGAGTGCTGGAGATGGAGGGTCTGTCCTAATCTCCTGGTTTGCAATTGAGGGACAAGCGAGCACTGTGAGTTTTACTTTCAATCAACTTTAAACGGAGAATGTAGGGGGGATTAATTTGATCTGACCCCCCCCCTCGGAATAAAGTGGCGGTTGAAAAAGCTCTAGCCAGGAATGGGGAGAAAAAGAGAATTAGCATACCAGAGATAGAAGGAGAAGATCTTAAAGATCTTATGAGTACAATTTTAGCAGATTATATTAAAAGGAATAAAGAACAACTCTGGTGGGATATGGACCTGGTTTATAGAATTAACTCAGCATACGCTAGAATAAATGATGTACCAAGAGAAGTTCATATTAAATTCTTAAGAAGGTCCACAAGGGATGAGATACTGAGGGCCCAGCGGGGCCCTTTCTTGTCCAAGAAATTATATAAAAAAGGAGTTTGGTTCAAATGGTTACTGCCAGAAGGAATGTTGGTCTTCTGGGACAGAAGTAGAATTAGAGTTAAAACATTAAGAGAGGCGGAGGCCTTTCTTCAAAAGCATTCCTCACTCCTAGGAGACGAAGGAGAGGGAACGGGGGGGACCATGGCCCCGCCCATCGATGGGAAGGGAGAAGAAGAATCAATAGCAAAAAGACTTAGATCCCAAAAATGATTTTATTTGAAATTTCTACTGTGATAGTTGAAACTAGATGGCAATGAAAAATATGATTGAACGTATGAAGTATACAATGTGACGTATATGTATGCTTGCCCTCTGTTTTTCCTAAAAAATATTGTATTTGTATGAAGTTTTGGGAGAACCACCACCTCCAGCATGGAAGCCACTAAAATGTAATTTTTACCCTATAACCCTTTTCCCATAGATATTGTAAAACCAATAAAATTTGTTTTATAAAAAAAAGGTGGAATAAAATTCATTGATGGAAGATGCAGAAGAGAAAAATATTAACATTCTGCCGTCAAATCTCTTGGAGTCTTATAAATGCTCTTGTCAACATGGAACCGCTTTGCTTTTTTCAAACCTTGATGCTTTTCAACGTGCCAAAGAACTTGGGGGAGAGAAGGGGAAAATGAAATGCTAAGAATGTACGCAGAGATTGTGAGAGTATGAAAACCCTCAAGGTCACCACTGCAGGTGCTGGAGAAAGAGATAGACTGTTCCTATAACAAAAGGACGCCTCATAATTGGGCAATATAATCACTTGGGTACGGGGAAGGTATTGTTTAACTGGGCACGTATTTGTGCGGGAAAAACAGAGCTGTTTTTTTTTATTCATGGTATATTCACGGCTCATGGTTTATGAGCTGATCAATAAATAAATCAGAGAGACTAGGATAGATCTATTTTGAGCTTTTTAACTCTCATCAGCTAGTCATACTCTTACTGGATATACAATATATACAATGAAAAACCAATTTCATTGTGACTTTATTACAATGACAATAAAGAGTATTATTATTATTATATCCAATAAAGTTTTACTTTTGGGAATTCCATTCTCCCAAGAATGTTTCCTTATTTTGGGATCATAGCCAGACAATTGAGTGGTGTCAAAAGTCTGGTTTTGTCTTGCTTCTTTTGATCAGGAGTTGTACAGCAAAATTGCATCGTAGTGATCTGCTCCGTCTCTGACCTGGGCTGGTACACACACACACACACACACACACCAGGCAACCTTTGTGGCCCTCGGCTCCCTGGGGATCACCATATTGATGCCGAACTTAATGTGGACACCTGATCGGCATAGCCCACTGCAGCTCAGAACTCCTGAGCTCAAGTGCCTGGCTGCATCATAATGAATAGTGGTTCGCTTAACTACTGCTGCATCCACTTAATGATGGTCACCAAAAATACCTACAAAATCAGGTCAGTCATTTGACTGACCTATCTTACGATGGTTACAACATATACCCATAGCGGGCAGACTCCGTTACAATCATAATTCAAGAACTACCTGGACAGCAAAGAGGACAAAGTTGTATAAAACATGAGAATAGGCTGTTTACTAGAATATAGATGTCAGGGTTCCAAATAGCATCCAAAAGTAAATCAGAGTCCAAGGCAAAGTATTGCTCAAAGTTCCAATTTATTAAGATGTTGGCACATCTGTGAAAACCCGAATCTGAAAGCTTTCCAGTCTTCCCAACCTAGTTGAAAGTTCGAGATCTTGCTCCCACACCCACAAGTCCATCCCTTGGTCCAATCTCCCACTGCCATGCTAGTAGTTCACCCATCTAGTTCTGTCAGGTGCAAAGACAAAGGATGACCTTGGCTTTCTAGGAAGAATTTTGCTATGGCTACATAGTATTTCTCTCCTTACAATCCACCCTCCCTTTTTCCCACAATAGAAAATACATAGTAGAATAATAGAAAGTGTGGCAGGCCAAAGATACAAAAGAAAAGATGGCTGCAGACGTTACAATAGGAGTATGACCACATAGACAAGAGAGGGATTTTATTAACACAAAATTAAACTAGTAAATTTGTTAAGTCACGCTACTAATCAGCCAGACTGGATGGTTGCAGAAATCAGAATTCAAGATAATAATCAAATTATCTCAGTCGTACAAGAAAACAAGATGACAATGAAGAGTAGTTACACTGGACATCCATGATAAAGTTTACATATAACTTTCAAACATGGATTGGTTACTATGCCCAAGCCATATCCACTGCCTGATGTAATCAATGAATGCCAGAATAGCAGGCAATACTGGGAAAATTGGGTGGGGTCACTCTAATACAGTATTCTCAATCTCGGCAACTTGCAAATGGGTGGACTTCAACTCCCAGAATATCTCAGACAGTATGCTAGCTAGAAAATTCTGGGAATTGAAGTCCATGCATCTTTAAGTTGTGTAAGTTGAGAAACTCAGACTTAGAATTTAGACTTAAAATAAATTTATTGTCACTTTGAATGTACACTAATTGGCAGACATTAAAATGAAATTTCATTGCATATGGCTCTCAAAGGGTCACTACCTCCAATATACATTACATAAAGGTAAAGATTCCCTGCACATATGTGCTAACCGTTCCCTACTCTACGGGGCGGTGCTCATCTTTGTTTCAAAGCCAAAAAGCCAGCACTATCCAAACATGTCTCCATTGTCATGTGGCCCGCATGACTCAATGCCAAAGGCGTGGGAAACGCTGTTACAATAATAATAATAATAATAATAATAATAATAATAATAATAATAATAATAATAATAATAATAATAATAATAATAATAATTTAATTTGTAAACCGCACTCTCTCCCCGAAGGGACTCGAGGCGGTGCACAGGGAATTAAAAATACATATATAAACAACAAACGTATAATACAATTTAAAAAGGAATTAAACCTAGACCCTGCGCTAAAATCCCAGACTATCTAAAACTAATACCCCTAAAAATCCCTAGTAAAACAATTTGAATATTCAGCTAGAGGTAGATGGGTCAATTAACCCAAGCCGGCCAGGCAAAGGTGGTTCTTATTTTCCTACTTGCATTTTTACATGCTTTCGAACTGCTAGGTTGGCAGAAGCTGGGACAAGTAACCAGAGCTCACTCCGTTACGCGGTGCTAGGGATTCGAACTGCTGAACTGCTGACCTTTCTGATGGACAAGCTCAATGTCTTAGCCACTGAGCCACCTAGACACTACATAAACGTCACTAAATAAATAAATAAATACAAAGTTATGCATGTACCCAAGTATGTTGTATGACAGGGAGAAAAAACAGTCCAGTTCATTGAGAAAAACGAATCTTGCATGTTTACCAGATGGATACTAAACACTGCCCTAACCAGCATAGATGTGCCCAGATCCCTAACCGGTTCTGTGGGCCTGGCTTGGTGGGCATCATGATGTGGCTTGGTGGGCATGGCAGGGGAAGGATACTGCAAAATCTCCATTCCCACCCCACTCTGGTGGCATTTGCTGGCTCTTCAAACTACTCAAAATGTCCGCTACCGGTTCTCCAGAACCTATTTCACCCCTGATTCAGAGTGGGCTTATACCAGTGGTGGGTTTCTGCAGGCTCACACCTACTCGCAAGAGCCGGTTGGTGAAATTTAGAGAACCGGTGAGAGGGGGTTCCACTGGTGTACCTGGAAGTAAATCTGGCCCGCCACTGCCAGTGACCCAACGGGAAGGAAAGGAAAGGAAGGAAGGAAGGAGGGAAGAAAGAAAGGAAGGAAGGAAGGAAGGAAGGAAGGAAGGAAGGAAGGAAGGAAGGAAGAATTGATCATCACAATTGAGTCCAAAATTTTGGTTGCTAAGCAAGAGCATTGTTAAATGAGTTTCACCACATTTTAAAAGGTGGCCACTCCCACCCTGTCACATGACTGCCACGCCACGCCCACAAAATAGGCCACACCTAGAGAGTAGGTTCTAAAAAATTTGAAACCCACCACTGGCTTATACACTACTTCACGCTACTGCACTGGGAAAAGGCCTCAGCGTTCCAGCCCAAAAATGAGTGGATTTTGCTGCATGAAGGGCAAGGATAGGATGGCAGACTGACTCACCTGCATTAGGGTGACTCACCAGAGGAATTCCAGAGACAGCTTGATAATTGATTCCAGCTTTGTCCAGTGGAAGCCTGTTAACAGTAGTGTTAATAATGAGAGATGGACTAAATGCATTCAGAATGTCTTCTTGGCTGAGTGGAGCCGCTCACTCAAGACATACTTTTTCCAGCAAGCTGGCCTAGCTTAGAGTTTAGATCTTGGACATGACACAGCTCCTGCCAATTAGTAATTTAGTAAATGGATGTTGGGTTTTTATTAAGGGAATTTTAGCACAGGCTCTCAATTTAATTATTTTTAATTGTATTATTGTATTAGTGTTATTTATTGTGGTTTTTAATTTCCGGTGCACCGCCCTGGGTCCATCTCGATGGAGATAGGCACGGTATACAAATCGAAATAAATAAAATAAATAAAATAAATAAGAGCATCATTCACTGGATAGCAAGGTACTTAATTAAGGTGGCTAGAGCCATTTAATGGGATATTTTGTGTTTAACCAATGGGGGAAAATGAGACTGGGAAAGAATCTTAGGAGGATCTTCAGACCAGAGTTTGAAAAGCAAATCTTCCATGGATTTTGGTTGGATAATGTTAATAATAGGATTGCTACCATTTGCAGGATACAGTATGTCATCAAAACGATAAAAGCGATGCTTGGGATGTTGCAAGTAAAAAGCTTCACCTTTCTTTCTTTCTTTCTTTCTTTCTTTCTTTCTTTCTTTCTTTCTTTCTTTCTTTCTTTCTTTCTTTATTTATTTATTTATTTATTTATTTATTTATTTATTTATTTATTTATTTTCTGCCTGTATTATCTTTATAAACAACTCAAGGCAGTGAATATATATCCAATAGGTATAATTATAGTAAATATGTATTATAATAAACAATGATAATATAAATAATTATTAGGATAGCATGTGGGAGATCACAGTGGTGTACAAAAGAGACAGAGCTTGCATTCTCTGTTGATGCAACATTGCTTTTATCATTAAGTCCCTCTTGCCTTTCCATGAATGCAGCTCAGTGGTGGGATTCAAAATGTTTTACTGCTGGTTCTGTGGCCGGGGCTTGGGGGGGGTGGCATGATTTGGTGGGTGTGGATTGATGGTCGTGGCAGGGGAAGGATACTGTAAAATCTCCGTTCCCATCCCACTCTGGGGAAAGATGCTCCAAAACCCCCATTCCCTCCTGATCAGCTGGGATTCGGGAGGCAGAGAAAAGAGGGGGCGGGGCCAGCCAGAGGTGGTGTTTAGCGATTCTTCGAAGTACTCAAAATTTCTGCTACCGGTTCACCAGAACTGGTCAGAACCTGCTGAATACCACCTCTGTTTTAAAATATAGATGACCACAACTGGGTATTGAATTTCTTATGTTGTGGTTGTAAGTTGATTTTACAACAGTTTTTATAGTAAGCGAATCATGTGGTTAAGTGAATTCAGCTTCCTCAGTGAGCCTTTTTTTTGCTTGAAATAGCTAAGATTGTAGGTCATGATCATGGGACTTCAGCCTGTTGCGACTAGTTGTAAATGTGAACTGGTTGCCAAATTGCAATCATAGTTGTAAGTAGAAATACAATCACTTTTTGCAAGGCCGTTGCAACTTTGAACAGGTGTTGAAGAAATGGTCATAAATCGAGGATTTATCTGTACTGGGAACCATTTCCAGAGGTGGGAATCAGTGGTTTGCTGCCAGTTCAGCGGTGGGAGGCATCACCCACCCACCCAGATGCTTCCTTGCATGCGTAGCAGCACCGGTAGTAAAAATATTTGCAACTCATCAGTGGGTGGGATCTAGCTATGGATGAACTTTAACCTCTAAAAGTTTCCTGCCAGCCAAGCCAGTCTTGGGAAAGGCTGGGTCTTGTAGTTCAGCCACACTGGAAGAAAACATAAATCCATCCTGCTGAGTTGTATCAATCAGAGTAATTAGATTTAAAACATGGACTAGAAATTGCATGGTTTACAAGTCTTGAAGTGAAATTACAGTGGAGGATTGGGATGGTAGAGATATAAACATTGAAGAACCTTTGAAGCTATGTGGGGGAATAAGCCATTTTCTGATTTGTTGGGGATTTGGGAGGGAGTAGGGTAATTAAAATATATTCAATTCCCATCTACGTAGCAACCTCCTCCCTGCTTTAAATCTATTCTGCTGTTTTAAAAACATGGTTTATAAGTAAGTGTAATCTTTATTGTCATTGTGCTTGTTTACAACGAAATTGGTTACTGGAAATTATTGGTGCAGCTATCATGAATGGTATGCTTATTCAATGCAAAAGTGGAATTTAGTCCGACAATAATGATGCCTACTGATTGAATTTATTTTAAAATGTTTTTTTTAAGTTTCTTTTGTCAATCTTTGTGCTTTTTTCATCCTTTGAAGCTGAATCAAGAGCAGATCTGCCAACAGATGTCCTCCCCGCCCCCAACAGCAGATCTGGCTTCGTTTTGGGGTGAAATTGGCAGAAATTGTCAATCTTCACTAGGGACAGAAATACATTCACACTGCAAAATTGGGCTGCGCCACTTTGCTTTACGCAGCAACTGTTGAGGATTTGACTTTTTTAGACAAAAAATATTTTCATCCCATAAGTTAGGACAGGTAAGTCCTCAACTTAGTGACTGTTTGAAATTACAGTAGTACTAAAATAAGAGACTTACGACTGGTCCTTGCACTTAACATATGTTGCAGCATCCCGAAAATCACATGATCAAAATTTAGGTGCTTGGCAATGTTGTGTATTTACAATAATTGCAGTTCCTTGGGATTGCATTATTGCCCTTTACAATCTTCGCAGGTGGCTTCTGGTAAGGAAAGTCAATGCAGGAATCCAGATTTGCTTAATGGCCATATCATTCGCTGACAAACTGCAGTGATTCGCTTAACAACCATGGTGGAAAAGTTCATAAATTTGGATATGACTGACTTAACAACTATCTTCCTTAGGGGCAGAAATTCTGGTCCCAAATTTTGGCCATAAATCAATGATTATCTGTTAGAAACATGGGGCAGCAAGTATTAAGGGTAGCAATTCATGAGAATCTTGACTTTTTATATTATATTAATTATTCTGAAAGAAAATATTTCACTGGGTGGTATTTTTACTTCCCCTACCAATTTTTCAATTTCTCTTTTTTTTAAAAAAAGGCCCTTTAAAAAAAAAGGACAGAAGTAGAAAAAACATTTCTATTTTTAAATTATTCCTCTACGTTCCAGAGGAAGTTTGAGTTTTGTGTGTAGGCGAGAGGGTTGACTCCCAGAATTTCACCCCCATTTGTATTTTTTTTAAAATAATAATAATAATAATAATAATAATAATATTTAATTTCTAGACCGCTCCCTCTCCCCAAGGGGACTCGGAGCGGTGCACAGGGAAATTAAAACAATAAATATACATAGATATACAAAACAGTTAAAAACACATTAAACAATAAGACCCTGCGCTATTTTTATTGGTTTTTACAAATTTTATAACAGGGAAAAAGGTATGTAGGATATAGGAAAGATATTTTAGGGCTTCCATGTCGGAGGTGGTGGTCGCCTCCGGGGCTCCATACAAAGAGTAAGGTTTTTTCTTCGGCATAAGGTGGAAGGGAATACATATATATCATATGATAAATTACATGCATTCAATCATTTGTTTCTATTGACATCCGTAAGGATTACACTATGTAAAAGAAAATCATTTTTGTGATCTGAGTTTTTTAGCTATTGTGTCTTCTTCTTCCTTCCCGCCAGTGGGCGGAGCCATGGCCCCTCCCGTTCCCCCATTTTCGTCCTCCAGGGTTGAGGAATGTTTTTTAAGAAAGGCTTCCGCCTCTTCAATTGTTTTGATTCTTACTCTCCCCCCCTCCCAGAACACCAACATTCCTTCAGGCATTAATCATTTGAACCACACCCCCTTTTTATATAATTTTTTGGATAAGGAGGAATACTTCCTCCGAATCTCTTGAATCTTTTTGGGGATCTGTTTCAAAATAGCAATCTCATTCTGCATATATATCAGAGCGCCATCTCTCTGTGCTCTCAGAATCTCATCCCTTGTTGACCTTCTTACAAATTTGATATGTATCTCTCTGGGTACGTCATTTATTCTGGAATATGCTGAATTAATTCTGTAAATCAGGTCAATGTCCCCCCAAATATATTCCTTTCTCTTTTTAGTATAATCTGCTAAAATTGTAGACATTAAATCTTTTAAATTCTCTGAAGGTAATTCAGGAACATTTTGAAACCTTAAAAAATAAGACATTCTTTCAAAATCCATTCTAAACATATGACCAGCAAGTTCTACTATTTCTTTTTTAGAATCCCTTATCTCCCCCCTCATCTCAACTGCCCCACCCTCCAGACCATCAATTTTTTCTTTATTTTCCATTAATGTTTTCTGTGTCTCCAAAAGTTCCAATCTTGAACTCATCATATCTTTCCGAATTTCTTTTATTTCATTCATTATATCTTGTAGAGTTTTCTCTATTGTTGATAGTTGAGAAGCCTCTCCCGGTGTTTCTTTTTGCAACATTGCACTAATCTTAGGCTGCTGTGTGTTCGGACTGGCTCTTAATGAGGCTGGAGCGGAAAGAGTTTTTCCATGTGGAGGCTTCTTTGATGCCATGGTAAATGTTTTATATTCTTGTAATTAAGATGGCGTCTGAAGAGCTGGCAGTCCGTGAGATCGAAGAAAAGGGAAAAGTCTTGTCTAAGTTCAAAATATAAAATCCATAAAGTCCAGAGAGAAAAAATTTACATTCAAGTCCAGTGAAATAAGAAGGCACACAATAGGAGAAATTCTGAGAGTCACTGAGATGGCATGTGTATAAGTTTTGCAGTGCTGTAAAAATGAAGGAACGTTTAAAAAGTAAGCAAAAAAGTTTCTTCCTGGGAACAAAGAAGCGCCATTTTTCCGCCTCTTTGGCGTTTGAGAAGAGTTAGTGAAACTCCATTTCTGCTGTAGCAAGATTCAGATACAAAGTATCAACCGCGAATCCACATTTAGCAAAAACTTTCATTTTCACTTGTTAGATAACCGGATGTTACTTTCTCCCTCTCCCCGCGCCCGGGGAGCATTTTAAATCGCCGCTTGTTCTGAGAGGTTTTTTTTTAACAAACTCCCCCCTCTATTCTTTTTAAAAAGTTGAAAACATTCAAAAATTCAGAAACCAACTCACAAGCCACTCTGTTGCAACGGAGCCTCGGCACTTTCACCAACTCTGGCTTTTCAGCCCACTGCTTCAATTTCTGCGGTTCCAGCGATCCTTCGGCGAGGGGAGCTCTTCCCCCCGCATTCTGTTCTCCGGCTCCTGGAGCGAAGTGGGAACGCCCCCCTGACCACTGTCGGGATGGGGGGTTTCACTGCAAGCCGCTCGTATGGTTGGGGCTCTCTACAAGAGCTCCGTATCCCGAAAGGGCCACTAGAGAAAACTAGCAGCGGTCGTGTCGGAAAACACAACCGTCGCCTCCGGAAGGCGGAAGCGGTCTCACCCCCATTTGTATTTTTGGCGGTGGATCTAGAGCCAAATTTTTGTTTAGGACAATCATCGATCAAGTAGGCATCTAAAACAGTATTTCCTAACCATGGCAATTTTTAACTGGTGTTGACATCAACTCCCAGAATTCCCCAGCCAGTATGAATTCTGGGAGTTGAACACCACACCGCTTAAAGTTGTCAAGGCTGGGGAACACTGAACAAGAAAAATCATTTTGCAACCACCTTATGTAAAAAGTAGAATTAATTTCCAAATAGTCTCTAAATACCCTAACCTGGTCTTGCTCAAGTTGCTTCTATTAATCCATGCCTTTAAATGGTGCTTCTATTAATCCATGCCTTTAAATATCAGAGTGAAGGTCAGAGTAGAGTAGAGTAGAGTAGAGTAGAGTAGAATAGAATAGAATAGAATTGGGAGGGACCTTGAAGGTCTTCTAGTCCAACCCCCTACTTAGGCGGGAAACCCTATACCATTTCAGACAAATGGATATCCAACATCTTTAAAGAATCCGGTGTTGGAGCATTCACAACTTCTGAAAGCAAGCTGTTCCACTGGTTAATTGTTTTCACTGTCAGGAAATTTCTCCTTAATTCCAGGTTGCTTCTCTCCTTGATTAGTTTCCACCCATGGCTTCTTGTTCTATACTCAGGTGCTTTGGAGAATAGTTTGACTCCCTCTTCTTTGTGGCAACCCCTGAGATATCATCACCCCTAGTCCTCTTTTTCATTACACTAGACATACCCAGTTTAATGAAGAGAAGGAAGAAGAAATCCCTTAATTAGGGACCCTGTGTGTTTGTGTTTGTGTATGTGCATGGCATCAGTTTTTCTTCCTCTTTCTGTATGCACAATCTCTGCCTTGTTCTCACAAGCGCTTTCTGTAGCTGCATTAGCACGTGTCCTGTGTGCATGTATGTTTGCCTCCCCGCGTGTCTTGGTGTTTGGCAAAATCTGAGATTTCTTCTTCCTCTGTGCTGCCAAAGATGTGACTCACTTGCTGAATTTTCTTGCGGCAGTCCCTGCAAAGTTCTTGCACAATTATTCAGTGAGAATGTTCCCTCGGTAGCCTTCAAATGCAAGAGATTTGTCCTTCCTGACCTCATAAAGCCACAACAGAACGCTAAACAAATGCTGGTCTAGGCAGTTTCCCAGTTGACAGATTTTCAAGACCGTGTTGGGTCTTATTTTCTTTTGGGCCCCAAAATAAACACTTGGGCTTCTTTTGGGGGTTGTCTAATTTTTTCCCAATGCTGCTTGTTCATGGTGAGTCAGGGGGCCACGCGACGCACCACCGCCTCTTCCGTGAGGTGGGGGGAGGGTGTGGAGCTGCCCCACACGTCCCACAACGGCTTAATTCACAAGTAGGGTTTATTTTGGGAGGGTAGGACTTACATTAGGCACATGTGTAAAACATGCTAAGGCTTATTTTCAGGGTAGGTCTTATTTTCAAGTGTTACTTATACTTGTTGGGGATGAAGTGGCAAGGTTTTTTCCCTATGTTTTTCTTTCCTCTCCTTAAAAAATAAACCTTTTTCTGTACTTTTTATGTTCTTTAAAACAGGGGTCTCCAACCTTTGCAACTTTAAGTCTGAAGGACTTCAGCTCCCAGAATTCTCCAGCCAGCAGACTTAAAGTTGCAAAGGTTGGAGACCCCTGCTTTAAAATGTACAGGTTAATCTTCGACTTACAACCAAAACTGAGCTCAACATTTCCGTTGCTAAGCAAGTCAATTGCTAAGTGAGTTTTGCCCCATTTTACAACCCCTTTCCCCCCACAGTGGTTCAGTGAACTTACGCAGTTGTTAACTGGATCATATGGTCATTAAGTGAATCTGGATTCCTCCCACAGGCTTTGCTTGATTGATTACATGACCTCCAGGTGATCGCATGGCCCCAGGATAGTTGCTAAGCAACTGAATTTTGATCATAAGACTCTGGATTCTGACTTTACCCCCCATCCTGAAATATATCCTTGCACTTAGCCACTTTATCTGCTTTTCGGACTTGTGTTTTTTGCCTTCCTGGACTTGGACTGCCTCGGGGGCTTTTATCATGTACTCTAGGCGCGACCTCCTTGGCCTGCGGGAGTCTCCCCTCTCGCAGGCCTGGCCCTCCTGTCTAACACGGGCCCACCTCGATGACGGATTGATTATTCCTGAGAGGTGGGCGAAGCGCAGGTTGAGGGGGTTTTTAGGGAGGTTTTTAATTCGGATTTTAGGGGGTTCCAGGGAGGAGGGGAAAAATAGTCCAGGGAGGGGACAGCAATTGAGGCCGGCGGGCGGAAATAGGGAAACGGAGGAAGGGGAGGGGGGGTCATTTCCTCGGTGGCTTTTTCCATCGATTTGGTCTTGGGGAGGGGCAGGGGCGGAGGGAGACGAAATGGCCATCATCGGTTGGAAGACCGTGGCCGCTGGATTCAGGCGGTCACGTGCTCCAACTCTCCGCTCTCCCATCGCAGACTAGGTGGGCAGGAATCACAGACCCGGGGCCCGAGGCTGATGTTATGCAACGCCAGGTCCGTGGTTCAAAAAGCCCCCCTCATTTGTGACCTTGTGTCAGAGGGGGACCCGGACCTGGTGGGTATAACGGAAACCTGGTTGGGCCACGAAGGGGGTATGCCCCTCGTGGACATGTGCCCACCAGGTTACCGTGCCTTCCATCAGCCAAGGGCCCTAGGGAGGGGTGGGGGGGGTGGCGATTATCGTAAAGGAAGGTCTTGAACCGAAGGAGACCACAGTCCCTCAGACAACCGGGTGTGAATCTCTCTGCGTGAGATGGGGCCTAGGGAGGCAGTTGGGCGTGTTAGTTGTATACCTGGCTCCTCGCTATGCAACAACAGCCCTGCCCGAGCTCCTAGAGGTGATAGCCGAGGCGGCAGTTGAGACCCCCAGACTGGTAGTCATGGGGGACTTTAACTTGCCGTCGGCAGGCGAAGCCTCCGGAGCAGCTCGGGAGTTCATGGCCTCCATGACGGCCATGGACCTGACCCAGGTAGTTTTAGGCCCCACTCACGGGGGAGGAAACACACTGGATTTCATCTTTGTCTCGGGACAGTGGAGTTGTGATCTGGGAATAGGGGACCTAGCCATCACTCCCTTGTCATGGACAGATCACGCTCTCCTTCGGCTGGACTTTCCAATCGCTACACCTCACCGCGGGGAGGCGGAACCGGATATTCCTATATGGTTCCGCCCCAGGCTTCTAATGGACCCGGAAAGGTTCCAGAGGGAGCTTGGGCCAATTCCTGTGACCCTGCCCCGCGACTCGACTGAGGACCTAGTGGCCGCATGGTTAAGTGCGGCCGCGGGGGCCTTGGACCGAGTCGCGCCCTTGCGGCCTCTCTTGCGGCGGCGAATCACCCAGGCTCCTTGGTTTACCGAGGAGCTTCGGGGGATGAAACGCCACAAGAGATGCCTAGAGAGCAGATGGAGATCCTCTCGCTCCGAAGCCGACCGAACACTAGTGAGAACCCATATTAGGGCTTACTTAGTGGCGATAAGGGTGGCCAAACGTGAGTATTGTGCCACCCTTATTGCATCCGCAGATAACCGCCCTGCCGCCCTGTTTGGGGTGACCCGCTCCCTCCTTCATCAGAGGCCGCGGGAAGCCCCTCTGCAAGGGCGAGCAGAGGAATTTGGGATTTATCTGCAGGAGAAAATCACTCGGATTCGGAATGAGCTACCCTCCATCGACAGTGGTCCTGTGGGACTGTCCGAGACTAGTCTTGAGGTTCCTTCTTGGGAGGAGTTTGACTTTGTTACCACCGAGGATATGGACAGGTTGTCAAGGAAACTTAGGGCGACCACATGTTTATTGGACCCGTGTCCCTCCTGGCTTGTACTGGCATCCTGGGAGACGACACGAGGCTGGCTCCAGGGCATTGTCAACGCACCTTTGAGTGAGGGGTCCTTGCCTGCCGTCTTGAAAGAGGCGGTAGTGAGGCCCCTCCTCAAGAAGCCGTCCCTGGACCCAGCTTTATTAGAGAACTATCGTCCGGTCTCCAACCTTCACTTTTTGGTGAAGGTTGTCGAGAGTGTGGTAGCCCAACAGTTTCCGCGACACCTGGAGGAAGTTGATTATCTAGACCCGCGCCAGTCCGGCTTCCGACCCGGTCACAGCACCGAGACGGCATTGGTCGCGTTGGTTGATGATCTCTGGAGGGCGCGGGATAGAGGTTATTCCTCTATCCTAGTCCTATTAGACCTCTCGGCGGCTTTTGATACCATCGACCATGGTATCCTATTGCACCGACTGGGGGGGTTGGGGTTGGGAGGCACCGTTTTGCGGTGGTTCTCATCCTACCTCTCTGGTCGGTCGCAATATGTGTTGACGGGAGGGCAGAGGTCGACCTCGAGGCCTCTCTTATGTGGGGTTCCTCAGGGGTCGGTCCTCTCGCCCCTCCTTTTCAACACATATATGAAGCCGCTGGGTGAGATCATCCGTGGTTTTGGGGTGGAGTACCATCTGTACGCTGATGACACCCAGCTGTACATATCCACCCCAAACCACCCCAACGATGCCGCCGAAGTGCTGTCCCGGTGTTTGGAGGCCGTACGGATCTGGATGGGTGGTAACAAACTCAAGCTCAACCCTGCCAAGACTGAGTGGCTGTGGTTTCCGGCACCCCGGTTCAGCCAGATTACACCAACTCTGGCCATTGGGGGCGAAACACTGGCCCCCGTGGAGAGGGCGCGCAATTTGGGTGTCCTCCTGGATTCCCGGCTGTCCACGGAGGACCATGTGGCGGCCGTGGCCAGGGGGGCGTTTCATCAGGTACGCCTGATGCGCCAATTGCGCCCCTTACTGGACCGGGCTGCCCTTCGCACAGTCACTCAAGCTCTCGTGACGTCCCGGCTCGACTACTGTAATGCTCTCTACATGGGGCTTCCCTTGAGGTGCACTCGAAAGCTACAGCTAGTCCAAAACGCAGCCGCGCGGGTGATTATGGGAGGGAATAGATGCTCCCACATAACACCGATCCTGCGCGAGCTGCATTGGCTTCCTGTGGTTTTTCGAGTGCGCTTCAAGGTTTTGACAACTATCTTTAAAGCGCTCCATGGCTCGGGGCCTAGTTATATGCGAGACCGCCTCCTGCCCCATACATCCCTTAGACCGATACGCTCCCACAGAGAGGGCCTTCTCAGGGTGCCGTCGGCCGGACAATGCCGACTGGCGACACCCAGGGGAAGAGCCTTCTCTGTGGCGGGCCCAGCCCTTTGGAATGACCTACCCCCTGAATTACGTACCATCACCGACCTCCGCCTCTTCCGCCAATGTCTTAAGACATATTTGTTTCAACAAGCCGGCCTAGCCTAACCTCCCATGGGGACTTTTAGGTAGTTTTAAATTGGGTTTTTAAAATTTGGTTTTAGCGCAGGATAGGTTATTTAATAGTTTTTTAAATTATATTTATTGTATTTTGTATGTTTTTAAATTTTCCTGTGCGCCGCCCTGGGTCCTTCTTGGAGAAGGGCGGGATATAAATTTAAATAAATAAATAAATAAATAAATAAAAATGTGACCATAAGGATGCTGCAGCAGTAATAGGAAAAACAATCACACGTCACTTTTGTCAGGGGTGTTGTAAACCTTGAATGGCCACTATACGAATGGTTGTAAGTTGAGAACTACCTATATTTGTACATACTATAGAGATGTATCAGTTTTTATCTGCATAATGCAATCTTCAGTAAAATTATTGGAGAGGCAGTTTTCCACATTTTTGATTATGGAGCCTGAGCATTTTTTTAAGCCAGCCTGCCTTTCACAGCCCTCAATCTGTTTTTCCAGAACTTTATTCTGTTATTTCATTTTCATTTTATTCGATTTATATACCGCCCTATTTTTAAAGTGGTTTCAAAGTCTCAGGGAGGAACATAGCAGGGCCTGCCGAGTAATCTTTTAAAAGCCCCCAGATTAGGGTTCAATACAGGGTGGGTTGCTCTTACCGCCGCTACCATTATGCTGCTCACGGGGCCATGCATCCTGCTTGTGCACTCATGCTGCGCACGCATGCGCAATCCACCGCCCCTGCTACACCCAGCTGCCTGATGGGGTCGCGCAGGTGCCACACGCTGTGCGCGCGTGTGCAATTGGCCGGTTGCTTTAAAAACAGGTATGGAAGGTGGGTGGGTCAAATGAGCCACCGTACCAGTACGCTGTCTGTCAGCTGCTCCCGGCTACTACCGATACAGCTGTACCAGGCCGTACCGGGCAGAACCCACCACTGGTCCAATACCACTATTAATAGCAGTGGTGGGTTTCTGCAGGCTCGCACCTACTCGTGAGAGCCGGTTGGTGAAATTTAGAGAACTGGTGAGAGGGGGTTCCACTGACGTACCTGGAAGTAAATCTGGCCCACCACTGCCAGTGACCCAACAGGAAGGAAAGGAAAGGAAAGGAAAGGAAAGGAAGGAAAGAAAGAAAGAAAGAAAGAAAGAAAGAAAGAAAGAAAGAAAGAAAGAAAGAAAGAAAGAAAGAAAGAAAGAAAGAAAGAAAGAATTTATCATCACAATTGAGTTCAAAATTTTGGTTTCTAAGCAAGAGCGTTGTTAAATGAGTTTCACCACATTTTAAAAGGTGGCCACTCCCACCCTGTCACATGACTGCCAAGCCACGCCCACAAAATAGGCCACACCTACAGAGTAGGTTCTAAAAAATTTGAAACCCACCACTGATTAGTAGTATATAAAAATGAGGAGGGGCTTCAGTTGTACTGCAGTGGCCACCATCTTAATTTTTTGGACACTCCTGCAGCATAAAGTTCCAACTAAAAATCTTGTTAGAAAAAGAATCCCTCAATGGCCCATTGCTTTCAACTGCTTTTACTTTAGATTTATTCTGTCATGATGGGAGATAGGAAACGTTCCTTCCACAATATCTATCCATGCACGATTGTCGAGACCTCTGCAGGTAATCCTCAACTTACGACAGGTTGCTCAGCGACCGTTCAAAATTACAACCAACCCGAGAAAGGGGATCCATTGGAATGCGACCTTTGAATGTGTCCCCCAAATTGTATGAATTAAACATTTAATTTGGTCGCTAGCCATCTCTGTTTTGGAAGCGTTTCTGGGTTAGCATGCTAATTAAAATGGTTTAATGAGCAGCTGGTGAACTGCACTCTGTTATTTAAATATGAGTAAGTGTTCATTTGACGTACTGGAGGAAAGTGTAATGTGCTTTGCAGTGTTGAGATCCTGACCACTTCTTCTGTTTATCCATCATTAAAAGCAACTGAACACAAAGGAATCTCTCATTGTTTTTGCCCGTGTAAGAGACAGAAAACCTGCAAAGAGATTTGCGTCTGTCTTCCAGAGCGATCACTGTGGTTTGATGATCAGAGTATTTTCGTAAAACGCCTTAGAATGATTTAACGATTCAAAACAAGAAGAATCACATTAAGCCAAATGCAAGATATCTAAGGAACCAGGCCAATGGACAATGTTGGGCTTCAGGCAGGAGTAGGCTGCTGCGGAGTCACATGGGTTCGGACGATCCTTTAGCTAAGGATCTGCCCAGTTCGGCGAACCCACAAATCTCACCCCTCCCCACCCACCCACCCCTCTCTGCAGTCTCTACGCAGCCCGTTTGGGATGCCAAATAACCACAGGGCCCACATGGAGCCTGGGGAGGACAAAAAATGGGCCTTCCGGAAGTTCCGGAAGCTCTGGAGCCCGGGGGAGGCCATTTTTGCCTTCCCGGAGGCTCGAGGAAAACCTCTGGAGCTTGGAGAGGGCAAAAACATCCCCCCCGCCACAATGTAGGAGGCCAACTAGGCCATGCCCACCATGGACACGCCCACCCAGCAATGGGCAGAGAACCTGTTGCTAAAATTTTTGAAGCCCACCCCTGGCTTCAAGGTTTAGTGATCATGGTTTAGATTTCCTGATGTTTCATGGGCAGCTACGGCTGGCAGCTTCAAAGGGAAACTGGTGTGCCAAGTAGGCCATAAGCAATTGAGGAGCAAAATTTTTTGCGCGACGAACGGGTAGTAACGCCGACACGAACCCAACCCTGGTCCTAACCCCCGCTCAGGCAGGTTAAACCTATACCGTTTCAGACAAATGGTTGTCGAATCTCTTCAAAACCTTCAATGTTTGAACACCCTCAAATTCTGGAGGCAACTTGCACTGATTAATTGTTTTCACTGACATGAAAGTGGGTGGGCGTGGCCTAGTTGGCCTCCTGCACCATGGTGGGGGGGATGTTTTCACTTTCTCCAGGCTTTGGAGGCCCTCTGGAGACCGGAAACTTTCTGCCCTCCCAGAACTTCTGGGAGGCCTGTTTTTCTCCCTCCCCAAGCCTCCACGCGGGCCCTGCGTCCTTACCTCACATCCAAAGGGGCCACTGGAGACTCCTGCGAGCGGAGGGGTGGGGTGGGAGGGGCCAGCCAGGGATGGGATTTGGAAGTTCTCCAAACTGGCTATAACATTAGCTATGGGGTCTCCCAAATCTGGGCGAACTCGTAGCAGCGCAGCCCTGATGGTCAGACAAGCAGTAGCTGAGTCTGCAGAAGGAATGGGGCCATGACAAAATTTCAGAAGGGGACACTCTCTAGTTTCTTCGGCTAAAAAGGTGAAGGGAAGAGATATGGACTTTCAGAATTGCCAGATTCTGGTAATGTAACCATACACTAAAATAAAAATTGTTCATCTGCACGTACTTCCCACACCCACTAAAGACAGAATAACTGAGTTGAGAGGGACCTTGAAGGTCTTCTAGTCCAACCTCCTGCTCAAGAAGGAAACCCTATATACCATTTTCAGGCAAATGATTCTCCAGTCTGTTCTTAAAAATCTCCAGTGTTGCAGCAACCACAGCTTCTAGAGGCTTCCATGATTAATTGTTTTAATGGTCAAAATGTTTCTCTTTTAGTTCTTATTTTTTTATTTTATTTTATTTATTTTATTTTATTTAGTTCTAGGCTGGTTTCCTGCCTTGTCTACCTTGCAAGGCTGATGGGAGATTCTGGAAGTCCAGAAAAGGAACTACTTTAGTTATAATGGAAGCTGATTCTGAAGTTGTTAGATCCCTACTGTACATTCAGAACCACATTTCATGGTGTAATTTCATTTTCTGTGAAACAGATCAAACGTTCAGAATTGCAGACAACAGAGTCTGTAATAGATGCCCCTAAAGAGGCTGATCTATGCCCTAAATTTTCAGTGTTTCCCCACCACCTTAATCCTAAATATTTGTGCTGTCAGGACCAGCATGGTAAGCCAAATAAGTCTTCCGAGAGTTACGTGATAAAAGTTTGTCATTTATGGTTCATAAGCTGGTAGGAACAAAGCAGTTTGTTTAACGACTTGAGTCCAGAAAGAAGATAAATTACGAAGTGGGCCTGTTGTATAAAAACATGTTTTGCCTTAATAGAAGCTGAGGGTGGAGTGAATTTACACTTTCAACTCTGGGGGTGATTTATGGCGTGTATAATTATTTTGAGAACCAGCACTGAGCATTACAAGAGTCACATTTTTGGCGAGGACGGCTTTGTTTCTTGAAAGGATTATCGCTGACATTATGCAACCCACCTGTCTTAACGAAGCGGAATTCGCAAAGTCTCAGGAAAGTTGACATCAGACATGAAAGCCGCAATTGATGGGGTGTGAAAAGAGGAGCAAAGGTTTTGCTTCCCACCAGTGGCATCCAATACAACAGGGGTCCCCAACCACCCGGGCTACGGCCCATTTAATACCGGGCCATGCAAGAGGTAGACGAGTGCGTGAGCAACTCCATTTGCTCAAGCGGGGGGCCCTGACATTTGCGTGAATGGAGCTGTGCATGTGAGTGAGCACACCTGCCACACACACTCAGCCTTTCCCTCTTCCCCTGCCAATCCATAAAGCTGGAAAGGTTGGGGACCACCTCAGCAGAAGACATAATGATGTCCAGGAGTGCTAATCACTTGCCTTCCCTATCGGTTTGCAAATGTGTTTGTGCGTGCAGGCATGTTCGCTTCGCCCACACGCGCCACCTCCATGCATGCGCTCGGCCTTCCACGCATGTGCTTTTGGCTGAAAAAGGGCCTAAATGGGATGCCATAGAGCCGGGGCGGGCGGGCGGGGCCACCCGCAATTTCCGCTACTGGAACTGGTCCGAACTGGCGGAATATTCTGATGATGTCCCACTCCCAGTGGCATCATCCTGCAAAAATAACAGCTTTTCATCCCTTTTGATGACTGGAACTACAGCTACAAAAGCCACTGCCTTTTACTTAAATACTCAAGAAAAGACGTTGCTGGTTTAAATATTTTTGACTTCCATGGACTAACACAGCTTTGCTCCTGTAATGTTATGGATTCTTAAGTTGCACCATGATCCATATGTGGGCCTCTGATCTAGAAGACGAACGTGTGTATCAGTGGTGGGTTACAAACAGTACCCCCCTCCGGTTCGGGCGTACTGGTGCCTGCCTGCTTCCGGTACAGTGCTCTGGGGGGCCCACCTGCCTGCCCGCACTCCTTTCTGGTATTTGAGCTCATCTGCACATGTGCACGGAGTGTACGGCACCTGAACAATGCTCTGCCAAGCAGCTGGAGTGTGGCGGGGGTGTCGCGGAGCATCGCAGGATTTAAGGACGTGTGCTGCACACGTTCACGTGGTGGACTCAGGTTAGGATCCGATACAGTGGTGGGTTGCTCTTACCGCCGCTACCGGTACGCTGCTCATGGGGCCATGCATCCTGTTCGTGTACACACACACTGCGCATGCATGTGCAATCCATCGCCCCTGCAACACCCAACTGCTCCAGAAACCATCACTGGTGTGTATGTTTTGTGTGTGTGTTTGTGTGTTTGTGTGTGTGTTTAGGAAAGGATTTGGACTTCAACGTCTTCAGATATTTAGATTTTATTCAAATTGTTATCCTAAGCAGAGGGCTACCTGTAGAGACCATATTTCCTTTTACTGGGTGGTATTTTCCAAAACTAAAATCTGGGCGTTTTCTTAAAATCTGAAGAGCAGAGACGAATCCCATTATGTATTTCGGCTAGATTTACACATTGCTCAAAATCCCGATACTGTTTTCTTTGATTTAGGCTGTGTGTGAACTCCTGCTCTTCAGGTTTACTGAGTAAACCACAGTTGGACAAACAATAGCATAGCCACCTTATGAGAACTCAGTCTCTGTTTCATTCCCATTGTGGTCTCCCTGGATAAACCACTCCTGTTTTTCTTAGGTTTGCAAAGTGCAATAATGTCAATAGAGAGCAGGGTGACTCTGCTAATAAACAAACTAATTTCCAGCATAAGGTGATTAAAAAAAGGAGTCTGATTTTTTCTGCCTAAAAAGATATTAAAAGGCACAATTGTTGAAGGAAATATCGTTTTTTGTTACTTTGCAATGTTGTTGGAAGTAAAGATGCATAAACATAAAATGCATAAACTTCAAAACTGCTGTAAATGTGCTGTATAACTAAGCTGCAAACAGACACATCGAACAGTGGTGGGGTTCAAAAATTTTTTTGCTACCAGTTCAGTGGGCATGGCTAGGTGGGAGGACATGTGACTGAATGGGCCTGGCCAACGGGGCATCACTCATACTCACGGCCACTTAGTCAACACTCCCACCTAGCCACGCCCACAGGAAAAAGTAGGAAAACTTTTAGGATTTTTCCCTATCTACACCTGCCCTCCCTTCGCTAGTCGCCCCCATTTTCCCACTTCCTCCCCCGTCACTGCCTCTTTGGTGACTTACATTATGTGGTGGCTGGTCCAGAGTTTTCAGCAGCCGCAGCCTCCAGCCAGATGGGGGCAACTTGATGGGCGGGGTGGGCAACAGGGTGACTGGTTCGGGGGCATGGCTGGCCAGCCATCGCTACCGGTGTCAGGCGTGCCTCTATCAATAACTAAGAAAGAAAACTCCCAACTCCATTGTTCGTGGAATTAAAAATACTTTTACTGGTTATGAAAAGATAGCAGCGAAAGAAAAGCAAGATCTGAGCCCAAAGGGTGCAAACAAGTACATATCAAATGATTACCCAACCCAATGACCCCGTCCCAGTGTCCAATCTGCAACTCTCTAAGGTGTCATGGGGGCTGCATCTTCAAAAGGCCTCATCAGGTTGGTAAGCGAGATGGTTGGCCTTGACCAGGTCCAAACACCGGCCACCAGCATGCACAGTAGATGGTGAGAACAAAACTTCCTTTTGCATATCTCCTCCAGTACCATGTAATTTCCATCCCAAATACCATGCCACCACCTTCTATGGCAGCCGATAGCAAGCCAGCGAAGCAGAGGCTGACAGACGGTTCTCCAGATTGGACAAAATTTCTGCCACTGATTTGGGCAAACTGGTGTAAATCGGTTGAATATCAAAAACGAACTAAACTGGAAAAACTAATAGAATGCAATCACAAAATGGCATTGTCAGCCTTCAAGGTCAGGAAACATACATCATAAGAACTACTAGAAACTTCATAATGGTAATGATATACAGATAGTCCTCAACCTCGGACTACAATTGAGCCCAAGATTTCAGTTGCTTAGTGAAACATATGTTAAGTGAATTTTGCCCCATTTTACAATCTTTCTTGCCGCAGTTATTAAGTGAATCACTGCAGTCACTAAGTTAGTAACATGGTTGTTGAGTGAATCTGGCTTCCCCATTGACTTTGTCAGATGTTTGCAAAAGGGGATTCCATGACCTTGGGGCATTGAAACTGTCATAAATATGAGTCAGTCTGAATTTTGATTGCATGATCCTGGAGATGCTGCAAAGGTTGTAAGTGTGAAAAATAGTCATAAGTCCCTTTTTCCAGTGTTGTAACTTCAAACAATCACTAAACAAAATGGTGTAAGTTGAGGACTACCTGTGTTGCAAAAGGGTATAACAGAAAGTTGAAATCCAATCTGAGAGTCTTTCCCCGACTTCTTATGCTAAAGAGAATCAAGACAGGCCAGACTTGAGTTTCTTTCTCACTCTTCCTGTCTATCCAAGCTACACTGATGTTTTCATAAGCGCTACTTTGTACCTTCTTCAAGCCACTATCTGTACCCATCTACAGGGATGGGGGATCCCTGATGTGTTGTGCTGCCTCTCAAGATTCCTGTGAAACTGAAGCCCTGCCTTTTCAAAAATATTTATTTATTTATTTATTAGTTGGTCACACATGTACAAGATAGCAGGTATAAGTATGAACATGGACATGAACGAAGGAAATGAATGCAAATAAATGGGGACAGTAGAACAGGGACGGTAGGAACGCTGGTATGCTTATGCACGCCCCCTTTACGGACCTCTTAGGAATAGGGTGAGCTCCACAGTAGACAGTTTAAGGTTGAAGCTGTGAGGGTTTGAGGATGTAACATCAGAGTCGTATTTTCTGCAATCAGGTTTGGAGCAGTTTACAATAATACAATACAATACAATAGCAGAGTTGGAAGGGACCTTGTAGGTCTTCTAGTCCAAATCCCTGCATAGGCAGGAAGCTTATACCATTAAAGACTTCCAGTGTTGGGGCATTCACAACTTCTGGAGGCAACTTCTGTTCCACTGATTAATTGTTCTAACTGTCAGGAAATTTCTCCTCCGTTCTAAGTTGCTTCTCTCCTTGATTAGTTTCCACCCGTTGCTTCTTCTTCTACCCTCAGGTGCTTTGGAGAATAGTTTGACTCCCTCTTCTTTGTGGCAGCCTCTGAGATATCGGAACACTGCTATCATGTTTACCCTGGTCCTTCTTTTCATTAAACTAGACATACCCAGTTCCTGCAACCATTCTTCATGTGTTTTAGCCTCCAGTCCCCTAATCATCTTGGTTATCTTGAGTTTGCATCGATTGTTTGCCCATGTATTGTTGTGGTTGAAGCTGAGGTAGCTATTGATAGGTAGGAAGTTGTACCAGACAATTTTGTGTACTATGCTTAGGTCCGACCGCAGACGGCGCAGTTCCAGATTTTCCAAGCCCAAAATTTGGAGCCTGGTGGCATAAGGGATTCTATTGTGAGCAGGGGAGTGGAGGACTCTTCTCGTGAAGGACTCTTCTCGTGAAATACCTCTGGACCTGCTCAATCGTATTAATGTCCAATATACAATGTGGATCAGAGGTGGTATTCTGTCGGTTCGCACCGGTTTGGGTGAATTGCTGGTGGCGCTGCCGGAAGGCTCTGCCCGCCCACCTAGACGTCATCACAGACTGTCTGCACGTACCCAGACATGCTGGGTGTGAGCGGACGGGTGTGCACACTCCCACTACTGAACCAGTAGTGAAGATAAGAGGATACCATTACTGGTGTGGATTTGTGTCACAACACACACTCAAAGCAGTGGTGGGTTTCTGCAGGCTCGCACCTACTCACGAGAGTCGGTTGGTGAAATTTAGAGAACCGGTGAGAGGGGGTTCCACCGGTGTACCTGGAAGTAAATCTGGCCCACCGCTGCCAGTGACCCAACGGAAAGGAAAAGAAAGGAAGGAAGAAAGGAAAGAAAGAAAGAAAGAAAGAAAGAAAGAAAGAAAGAAAGAAAGAATTTATCATCACAATTGAGTCCAAAATTTTGGTTGCTAAGCAAGAGCGTTGTTAAATGAGTTTCACCACATTTTAAAAGGTGGCCACTCCCACCCTGTCACATGACTGCCAAGCCATGCCCACAGAATAGGCCACATCTACAGAGTAGGTTCTAAAAAATTTGAAACCCACCACTGACTCAAAGGGACAGAGCTTCATTAAAAGGCTGCCTTGGCCATCTTGATTTATTTCAGGGGTCTCAAACTCGCGGCCCGCGGGCCAATTGCGGCCCGCAGGACGGTATCTTGTGGCCCCCACCGTGATATGAAAGTATAATATTAGATTTATTTTGAACCTGCTCCTCTCTGAAAACTTTCCCTGCTTTTTTTTAAATTCTGTATTGCATGGGGATTACCCTGGCGATGCATGCCTCTGCGAATGAAAATACAGATTGCTTAATGAACATGATACTGGATACAAATCCAAGTCTGTGCTCACTGCTTTACTCCTATGTGTACACTTGCAACGTCTGGGTGTATGTATCTAAAGCAATGTCGCATGGGGGGGAGGCCTAATCTTGTGTTGCCAATTTCAGGTTTTTAAAGTTGGGATCGTGCTGTGATTATTTGTGCAAAAACATGACCTTTGGCCTTGCTTCTAAGAAAAAGAATATTATTGCAGGATTGTATGAACTACTGAAGTGGCCCATGCTAACACTCTGGAGAATTCAGAAGAAACATTGTAGAAACACTTATTCTGGAATAAGCCTTGGTTTTTTTCGTTGCAGGATTGCTTCAGGACTGGGAAATGTTGTGCAAAATTAATAGCTGGAATTCAGCTGCTTCTGATAGCTATTCAGGTCCCACACGCCTGTCTTTAATTTAACTGCAGAACATCAATTTCCCAAGAAGCCCCAAAGCTACATGTAGTCTTCAACTTAAAACTATTCATTTAGCAAACGTTCAAAACAGAGTTGTTATTCGGCAGGTTCTGACCAGTTCTAGAGAACCGGTAGTGGAAATTTTGAGTAGTTCGAAGAATCCTTAAATACTGCCTCTGACTGACCATGCACCCATCTATTCTCTGCCTCCCGAGTCCCAGCTGATGGGGAGGGAATGGGGATTTTGCAGTATCCTTCTCCTGCCATGCCCACCAAGCCACACCCACCAAGCCACGCCATGCCACGCCCACAGAATTGGTAGTAAAAAAATTGGAATCCCACCACTGGTTCATAGTTATATGGACATTGAAAGAATGTTTGACTTAGAACCAGTCCTCGCGCTTATGACCGTCACAGCATTCCCACGGTCATGTGATCAAAATTCAGGCACTTAGCAACCAGCATCTATTTACAACAGTTGTAGCCTCCCAGAGTCACATGTTCACCATTTGTAACCTTTGTCTGACGAGCAAAGTCAATGGGAGATGCTGGATTCACTGAACAACCATCTTATTCGCTTAACAATTGCAGTGATTTGCTTAACAGCCATGGCAAAAAAAAAAAGATTGAAAAATTAGGTGCGCCTCAACAACTATCTTGCTTAACAATGAAAATTGTGTTGCAACTCAAGGGCTACCTGTATGATTGTTTTTGAGCATGTGGGTCTATGGCGGGCTTCCAGAAGGAGCATAGTTTTTCAATGACAGTCATTCTTTATCTGGGATCCCACAGCTCTGCTTTTTTTCATTAAACAGGTTATGCAGCCTGGAGGGAGAAAAGGATATCCGCATATTGTAAAACATAACAGTGTATATATATATATATTTATTTTAAAGTAAACTTTGCTAAGCAGTTCTTGGAAGAGCTTTCTGTTTAAATTTATCAGCCTTAGTAATGATAGATAAGTCCAGATAACTAAATGCACACTGACTGTATCTGGGGGTGGGGTGGGGGTGCACCCCAACATTTTTCAAACCTGTTGGCAGCCTCTTTTCCAAACATAGGTAGAATAACAGAATAACAAAATTATAAGGGACCTTGGAGGTCCTCCACTCCATCCCCCTGCTCAAGCAGGAAACCCTATACGCCTGGTGGTGAACCTATGGCATACTTGCCACAGGTGGCACATTGAGCCATATTTTAACAGATTAACAGAGTTGGAAGGGACCTTGCAGGTCATCTAGTCCAACCCCCTGCCCAAGCAGGAGACCCTACACCTGCCTCTACCTAGGATTGAACTCACAACCTCCTGATTGGGGGGCGAGAGTTCCACCTCTAGGCCTAGCTCAGCTCCAGCGTGCATGCGCACGCTGGCCAGCTGATTTTCACCTGGCCCACACATGCTCCCCTTCCCTTCCCAGGAGTCTCCATGCGATGCCAGATAAGTATGGGGCTTGCGCGGAGGCTCTGGGAGGCCGCTTTCAGCCTCCCCAGGCTCCTAGAAAGCCTCTGGAGCCTGGGGAGAGTGGAAAACAGACCTACCGGGCCCACCAGAAGTCGGGAAATGGGCCATTTCCAACCTCCAGAGGGCCTCCGGGTGGGGCAGGGGAGGCTGTTTTCTCCCTCCCCAGGCTCCAAGAAAGCTGAGCACACATGTGCAGGGCAGCAGGAGTGGGTGTCATGCGGGCATTTGCAGGCGGCACAGCGTGGGAGTGCATTAAGTTATGGATGTGAGCACACGGGAGAGCGCAATAGGCCCATGCGCGCTTTGGCACTCCAGGAGAAAAAGGTTCACCATCACCTATACCATTTCAGACCAATGGTTGTCCAATCTCAAAGACCTCCAGTGTTGGAGCACCCACAACCTCTGGTGGCAAGTTGTTCCACTGATTAATTGTTCTTTCAGTCAGTAAATTTATCCTTAGTTCCAGGTTGCTTCTCTCCTTGATTAGTATCCATCCACAATTCAAAACACTCCAGCGATGCTCCTCAAATGAAACGTTTGCAACCCAATTGCCAAGCTTGGAGCTCAAACCAACACCCATCATCCATCTGTTGCTTCTTGACCTGTCCTCAGGTGCTTTGGAGAATAGCTTGACTCCCTCTTCTTTGTAGCAACCCCTGAGATATCGGAAGACTGCTATCATGTCTCCCCTGGTCCTCCTTTTCATTAAACTAGACTTACCCAATTCCTGCAACCGTTCTTCATATGTTTTAGCCTCCAGTCCCCTAATCAGGTAGTCCTCAACTTACAACCATTTTCTTAATGATTGTTCAGACTCCAAAGTTTATTTCAAGGCTGAAAAGGGTGTGTTACAACCGATCAGTAGACTTAGGAGGTGGTGCTAGATTTCCGGAGGCACAGAGAGGAACCTGCCCCACTGTATATCGAGGGGGGCTGTGTGGAGAGGGTTTCCTCTTTTAAATTCTTAGGAGTGCTTATTAGCCAAGATCTCACCTGGAAAAACAACACGTCTCTGGTGATTGGAAAGGCCCAACAGAGGCTTCATTTCCTTAGAGTCCTGCGAAAAAATCAGGTGGAACAACGGCTGATGACCTCTTTCTATCGGTCCATCATAGAAAGTGTCCTCACATATTGCATGACAGTGTGGTATGCTGGTTTAACAGCTGCGGACAGGAAGGCCCTACAGAGAGGGATCAATTCGGCACAGGGAACCATTGGTTGCCCTCTGACACCACTGGATGACATCGCCAGATCTCGCTGCTTTAGCAGAGTAAGGAAGATTCTCGGAGATGATTCACACCCTGGTCAGTGTCTCTTTGCACTTCTACCATCAGGCAGAAGACATCGAAGTGTAACCAGCTGAACAAATAGGTTTAAAAGTAGTTTCTATCCTTAGGCTGCGAGACTTTTAAATTCAACCACAGTCACTCCATGCACACGCTAGGTTTTTCTTTTTTTTTTCTTTTCTGTTATAATTTCGCACCAGTGAGGTTAAAACCAATTTTGCTGTAAACAAGTACAATGATAATAAAGATTGTACTTATACTTATAACCATCCCAGCATCCTCAAGGTTATATCATCAAAATTTGGGTGCTTGGCAACTGGCATGTATTTATGACGGTTGCCGCATTATATGACCGCCATTTGCGACCTTCCCAATGGACTTCCAATAACCAAAGTCAATGGGGGAAGCTGGAATCACTTAACAACATTGGCTTCACTTCACAGCGGTAGAGATTTGCTTAACATCTGTGACAAATAAGGTTGCAAAATTGGCCGTGACTCACTTACCAATGCCATTTAGCAATTGGGGTTGTAAATCAAGGACCACCTGAAGGATAGTCTACCGCAGGGGTGTCAAACTCGATTTCAGGATTGTGTTTGACCTCTGGGGGCTGGGGTGGGCGTGGCTAGCGTGGTGTGGCCAACTCAACATTACTCATGTCAGGGGCGCCTGTGATGAGTGCTCTGCAAGCGAAAACGAGCTCCGTTTTCTGCTGTGATGGCCTCCTGCAACCCCCTACCTGTGAAAATGGAGCTCGGGAGAGTGCACACAGCCCTTCAAGCTCCGTTTTTGGCTGCAACAGCCTCCTGCAACCCTCTTCCAGAAAAAACAGAGCTCAGGAGTGCCACATGGAACCCTCTGGAGCTCCGGTTTCTCTGGCAGAGGCACTGCAGATCACTCCTTCGCTGTTTCCAGGATGTCTGCACAGGCCAGATTGAAGCACCCCGTGGGCCGGATCTGACCCCTGGATCTTAAGTTTGACCCCCTGGTCTACCAATATGTTAGTAACAAAGCTTGATTTGGAAAGCTAGTTTGTGCTAAATTGATTTAAAGCACTTACTGTTTGAAAAAGTGGGACATAAAAGATTTCTTTGTTTTCCCAAATAGCATGGGAAATGGGGAGAGTGATTTGTAATCATCCTCGTTCATTTAGGGACAATTATACAATTATTATACGATTATTATTAGATCTGCTGTGAGTTGGAATTTAACTTCGCAGGCCTTATGCAGCTGATTAAAAGCACAATCTGGCTAATTATCTGCAAACAATTTGAGCATGCTGGTGCAGAGGCAGGAGACAGGGACCTTGAGGTGGCTAATGAGACCCTCTCTATGTTTTCAGTCCATCTTCCTTCTGGTCGACTAGGGTCCGCAGGGAGATGTCATGGTTGGATACAGGGGTGGGTTGCTGCCAGCATTATTGCCAGTTCGGGGTGCGTGAAATTTTGCACATGCACTCTTGCTTCACTCTGATGCCCACTCCACACGCATGCACATTTTCACATAAATAGGTCTGCACATACACAAACTGTTAAAAATGGGGGGGGGGGGAAATTACATTTGTGCAATGAAAATTGTTCTGTGCATGCGAAAAACTGAAAAACAAGATGGCGCCACTGTAGGAGAACCAGTTCAGGGGCAGGCCTGGGTCGCTGCCTGTTCCAGCAACCCAGTCCACCAAACCACTACCAGTTCAGCCGAACCAGCTGAACCAGTAGCAACCCACCACTGGTTGGATCATTACACCAATGAATGCTGATCTAGGCTTCACAAAATCACGAAGCAGACTCCTTTTCCCGACAAAATCCATTTTTATTAAGCTTAATGTGAATTCCTCTCATTCACGTCCAGCAGAGTCCCGGCAAACAGTCTTTCAAGGGTGAATTTACAACCACAGACCTTATCAGGCTTGGAGAGCTGCCAGGCCGATATCTTCCAAACGCAACGCTGTTCAAGAAAATACTTGGCAAGGAGGCTCTGAGCATCACGAACAAATCTTCACACTAATGAACTGAACTCATTGTCTCCTGCAAACTCCACTCCCCTTTTGCTCCTCTTTATTCCTTATGGGAGGGGCCATTCGCCATCCACCTGTGCCTTTACTCCCAAGTCGGCCCTTGTTCCATAGCTGTTCCCTTCGTCTGGCAACTGCACCTGGGCACATTGGGAACAGGCTCCAGCTGTTCATCTGCCTCACTGATGTCTGACTCCGAAGGCAGCTGGTAGCTGGCATACAGGTCTGGCCCCCTCTCTGCCTCCAATGCAGAGTACTGGTCCGAGGCTTCCCCAGACTCTAGGACTGGCCCATGTTCCTCCCCAACCTCCTCATTGTCTCTGAGTCTGCCGCCATCTCTGCTGGCTGCTGGCAGGCCGCAACGAATGCACCCTGCAGAAAGGCAATGGTCCTGCCAGCAATTAAAGAGACCCATCCCTAACTCGTCCCTTTCTCAAGAAGCTACTACCGGTGTCAGCACTATTGGACAATTTTTGCCCTGTCCTCACTCCTTCCTCTTTAGGAAAGATCATTCAGATGATAGTTTGATTGTAGGCCCAGAAAACCCTAAAGAAAGCATTCTTTCAGTCACACTTGGGTAGCGGCACTGATCTCAGTTGTGTAAGATCACTGGTGGAACTGGGAGGGGAGTGGTGCCTCCATCATAGTGTCCTTCTGGACTGTGATGGGAACCATGGTGTGGGTACCCTTCTTTCTCTGAGGTCAGTTCCAGTTGATGATGGTAGGTTGAGGAGAAAGTCTAGCTGTAGGCTCACGCCTAATGGGCAGCCTCTGGCCCCTCATCTTCTACATGAGATGCAGAGATGGAGTAACATCAGTATTAGTGGTGGGTTCCAGATCTCGTTCCAACTGGTATGGTTGGAACGGCCCGGTGTCACCGACATGGACACGCGTGTTGCGTGCATGTGTTGTATTTGCAAATGGCGCATCCGCAAGACTCTGTGATGCTCCAGCTGTTCGGCGGAGCATCGCACAGGTGCTGTACATGCCATGCATGTGCATGGAAGCGCCAACAGCTTTAAAACACGGTAATGGGCTCGGGCAGTTGGGCGGGCCCTCCAGAGCACTGGAACGGTACCCAGTGCTCCAAGCAGGCTCCGGTATGTCCGTACCGGGGTGTACCGCCTGCAACTCACCACTAATCGGTATGCTTATGATAGTCAGTTGTACATATTTGCCCCTAGCTGAGGGATGCCATCAAGATCCTTTCTCAGTGCCTGGAGGCCATAGGTGTCTGGATGAGGAAAAACAGGCTCTGGCTCACTTCCAGGAAAGCCAGGTGCTGAAGTATGTGACCACTTCGGAACCTAGATGAAGAGATTTCCCATCATTGTTTCCAGAGTAGAGGGCATTCCCCACTCAGAACAAGCCAATAGTCCAAGCATCCTCCGAGATTTATGGTTCGTGTTTAAGATGCAATGACCAAAGAGGCAGAAAGACAACTTGTGTTCTAAATGCACCTCTTCCTGGTCGCCTCTCTCTCTTTTTTCAACATAAGTCTTGTATTATTTATTCATTTATTTATTACATTTCTACACTGAAAAGTTGGGGCTCCCCTTGCGTCTGGGGAGGGAGGTGTTAAATGTTCCACAGATTGGAGACAGAAGCTGAGAAAGCCCCTTTCCTACATCCTGCCAGTTGGAACTCCTTGACTGATGGGATACACAATCAGTCGTGGGATTCAGCCGGTTCGCACCACTTCGGGAGAACCAGTTGTTAAATTTCTGAGCAGTTTGGTGAACTGGTTGTTGGAAGAAATCATTAGGGCAGAGAACCGGTTGTTAAATTATTTGAATCCTGCCACTGTATACAATATAATATTTTGTTCATGATGCTCGATTACACACATAATATTTATTTCTCATCCTTTTCCACAAATAGCAATAGTCCTCAACTTACGACCACAATTGAGCCCAAAATTTCTATGGTTAAGCGAGACATTTGTTAAATGAGTTTTGTCCCATTTTATTACTTTTCTTACCACAGTTCTTAACTGAATTATCAGGTTAGTAATCCGGTTGTTAAATGAATCTGGCTTGTCTGTTGACTTTGCAAATAGTGATCATGTGATCTTGGGGCACAGCGACAGTCATAGATATAAACCCGTTGCCAAGCATGTGAATTGTGATCACATGATCAAGGTTGGAATTGAAAAACTGTCATAAGTCACATTTTTCCGTGCCATTGTAACGGTCACTAAATGAACTGTTGTAAGTCGAGGATTACCTGTATTAAGGCATAGGTTTAAAAGAAATGTTATGTGCACATTTGAACAGGATGGATGAAGTGAAATAGGACCAGGGATACCTTTTTTCAATTGTCTCGTTGGTTTAATTTGCAGGTTCTGTGCATGGAGAAACCTGAGGACTTTTATATGCAAAAAAACCAGATTTTTCCTTTGAGCTAAATGACTATAATCATATGCATGCCTGAACTACATGAGACTTGAACAGAGATGTCTCAACCTGCATAGTTAACCTTCCTTAAGTCCAGAGATATTTTAAACGTAGCCTCTCGCTCACAGGCTGTGGGCTGGGTTTATCAAAAATCCCAACAGACAGATATTAAATATTGAATTGCAATGAATGCACATTAAGACAAAACGGAAAGATCATGGTGTTCCAGTACTGAAGCAGTTGCATCCCAATAGGTCCCTTTTATATTATCGATTGCCATTTATCAAAAGGCATTTGTACTGGAACAAATCAGCTGAAATGAAAAAGGGACCAAGAGAAGCTCTTGGAGACCATACAGAATGAGCCATTTCAGCCTTTTAGATCCTTGGGTCTATGGCAGGAGTTCTCGATTTAAGACCACAATTAATCCCAAGATTTCTGTGGTTAAATAAGATAGTTGTTAAAGGAGTTTCTTGCCACAGTTCTTAAGTGAATCTGGCTTCACACATTGGCTTCGTTTCTCAGGTCACTCACGGTGCTCACACGACACCGGGACACTGCAACCGTCATAAATATGAGACAGTGGCCAGATTTTGGAATTTCGAACATGCGACCATGAGGATGATGTAATGGTTGCAAGTGTGGGATTGTTCTGACTGTCAGGAAATTTCTCCTTAATTCTAGGTTGTATCTCTTCTTGGTAAGTTTCTTTGCTGCTTATTAAAATTAGGATTCTTTATTGGAGAAATGTGATTAGACACACAAGGAGCTTGTCTCTGGTGCAAAAGCTCTCTGTATATTCTTGTACTGCCTTTAGGTGTTTTGGAGAATAGGTTCACCCCCTTCTCTTTGTGCCAGACAGTTAGATATTGGAAGGCTGCTATCATGTAGGGCAGGGGTCCCCAACCCCCGGGCCGCGGACCGGTGCCGGTCCGTGGCTTGATAGGAACCGGGCTGCAGTGAGTGGCGCAACTCTTAGAAAGGGCCGGAGAGGAGGAGGAGGGAGGAGGGGGCAGCCCCCTGGGCAGAGCGCACACCAGGGGCGGGAGAGCGCAGGCGCGGCCGCTCGCGCCGTTGGGGGCCTGAGAGGGGCGAGTAAGCCGACTACCCCCCCTGCACATGCATGCGCCACCTGTTCCCGCTCCCCCCCGCTCCCCCTCTATGCCGGCTGAGCCATGGCCACCGGTCCACGGAATTTTTTTAACATGAAACCGGTCCCTGGTGCCAAAAAGGTTGGGAACCCCTGATGTAGGGTTTCCTGCCTAAGCAGGGGGTTGGACAAGAAGACCTCCAAGGTCCCTTCCAACTCTGTTATTCAATATGATGTCTCCCTCAATCCTTCCTTTCATCAAACAAGACAAACCCAATTCCTGCAACCATCGTTCACGTGTTTTAGCCTCCAGTCCCCTAATAATCTAATGTGCCTATCCCTCCTTTTAGATTCCTTTTAGACTTTTGTTTTTATACATACTTTTGCTTTATATATATATTTTAGCTTTGTATAATAAAATTGTTATACGGCATATTTTCTATGCTTTCTGATTGACGGTACCCCACTCCCCTTATGCTGCTCTTTGACAGTAATTAAGACTTGATTTAATTCACTGGCAAGGCAGAACTTCAAAGCGAACCAGCAACCAGCTGGATCACATCAGATCTCCATCCAGGAGAGCATCCAGTTCACAATTGTGATCCAGTATGTTAAAGGAGTTTCTAAGAGTGGTTAGAAAACCAGAGATTTCTTTTTTCCCTCTTAACATAATTCTGTTGAGCCAAATGAAAGGACAGTTGATGGGAAGGCAAATCAATCTATTTCTTTTTTCAATTTCATTTCTGGCTGAAGATGGCATTTCATGGAGGCTGGCACGGAAATTCAGCAGACTGGAAATAGAAAAATAAAGATTTACCCAAATTGATTCCGTAACTCACTGTACCTCTAGTCCAATGGTGTCCAAACTTTTTTCAAAGAGGGCCAGATTGGATGAAGTGAACATGGTGGAGGGCCGAACATTTTTCCGAACATTCTTTGAACCATTACAATTAAATGCAAATAAATTATTTTATGCCAAGTTAATTACAAATGACATACTTTTCATTTCATAACATTAAGATCAACTGACAGTTGAGTTTTTACAATGTATTGAAAATAAAATTTAAAAAAACTTACCTACCTCTTTCTCTCTTTCTCTCTTTCTTCCTCTCTCTCTCTCCATTTCTCTCGCTCTTTCTCTCTTTCTTTCTCTCTCTCTCTTTTTCTCTTTCTTTCTGTCTCTCTTTCTTTCTCTCTCTCTCTCTCTCTCTCTTTCTTCCTCTCTCTCTCTCCATTTCTCTCGCTCTTTCTCTCTTTCTCTCTCTCTCTCTCTCTTTCTCTTTCTTTCTGTCTCCCTTTCTCTCTCACTCTCTCTTTCTTTCTCTCTCTCTTCCTCTCTCTCTCTCTCCATTTCTCTCTTTCTCTCTCTCTTTCGCTCTTCCTTTCTTTCCCTTTTTCTATCTCTCTCTCTTTTTCTCTTTCTTTCTGTCTCTCTTTCTGTCTCTCTGTCACTCTGTGTGTGTGTCTGTCTATCTGTCTCTCACTCACTTAATCAGTCTCTATCTATCTGTCTCTCCCTCCCTCTCTCTGTCTCTCCCTGTCTCTGTGTGTCACTCTCTCTGATTCTCTCCCTCCCTCCCTCTCTCTGTATGTCTGTCTCTCCCTCTTTCCCCGTCTGTCTCCGATTCAATCCGATTCCGATTCATTCTCTATCTGTGTCTCTCTCCGTCTCTCTCCCTCCCTCCCTTTCTCTCTGTCTCTGTCTGTCTCTCTGTCTTTCCCTCCCTCCCCTTCTGTCTCTCTCTGTGTCTGTCAGTCACTCCCTAGCCACTCGCAGCGGGCGAGGGAACAGGCGGGGTGAGCACCCAAGGCTACCGTCATCTTAAGCACCACAGAGGCTGTCGCCCGGCAGGGGTGTCAGGCAGGGAAGCCGGTCGCGGGTCCATCGCGGCTCCCTCCGGCAGGCACCTGCCGGGCGACCTTGTGCGGCGGGAGCTGCACGTTCTGGGGCTGCGTGGCTGGGAGGGAGGTGAACGCGCCAAGCGGACGTTCTGGGGCCGCGCGTTCACCTCCCTCCCAGCTTCGCAGCCCCAGAACGTGCAGCGATGGAGGCGCGACCAGCTTCCCTGCCTGACGCCCCTGCCGGGCGACAGCCTCGGTGGTGCTTAAGATGACGGTAGCCTTGGGTGCTCACCCCGCCTGCTCCCTCACCCGCTGCGGGAGGAGGCGTCCGTAACCTCCGTCCACCTCCCTCTCAGCCACACAGCCCCAGAGACAGAGGGAGGAAGGGAGGGCCACATTTACACAGAGCAGGGAGGGCTGTTGGAGGGCCATATTAAACCGACCCCCGGGCCGCAAATGGCCCGCGGGCCGGACTTTGGACATGCCTGCTCTAGTCTATTTTTACTGGCCTGTTTTTCACACAAGGAAAGAAACCGGGGATTTTCTCCCTTCTCTTAACAAAGAAAAATCCTCAGCTTCAGCCCAGATCAGCTAAATGGGAGCTGCAGCTGTAGCCCTCAACTTATGGCCATAATGAGCCCCAAATATTTGTTGCTTTGTTAAGTGAGTTTTGCTCCATTTTACAACTTTTCTTGCCACTGTTGTTAAGTGAATCCCTGCAGTTGTCAAGTTAGTGACACATTACGTGAATCTGGCTTCCCCATTGACTTTGATCGCCTGAAAGGGGTCACGTGACCCAGAGATGCTATGACTTTCATAAATGTGAGCCAGCTGCCAGGCGTCTGAATTTTGATCCCGTGACCAAGGGGATACTGCAATGGTGGTGGATGTGAAAAATGGTCACAGGTCACTTTTTCCAAAGCTGTTGTAACTTTGAATGGTCACTAAATGTGCTTGTTGTATAAGTCGAAGTACATCGGTAAAGAGAATAAAATTCTATCCATATATGTGCTATAGTACATGCTTCTTTCATGGTCCAATATTTTAAAAAATGGTTAGGATGCTGGAAAATCCATAGTGCAAAAATTACACACACCTGCTTTCTGGTTGAGTTTAATTTTTCTTCCTGAGCAGGTGATAATTGCACCTTTCTACACTACTGAAGTTTCAAAACAGAAGGGGTAATATTCCCCTTTTCACAGTAATTTCTTTATTTGCCCTTCGACTTATTTCCAACTGCAGTCCCTGGCCAGCGAATTTGGCCAGAAGAGTGTCCAGTAAACAATTAGTACGAAGAGAACGTTTTTGCAGTGTTGTGTATTCACACTCCCCATCTTTGTCATGATTCAGCACCAGTCCCCAACCATTCTCCCACACAAAGAGCCTTATTTTTCACTCTGCAAAATTTACTCCTCTCCAGCACTCATCTCGGGATAAACAGAAAGAGCAAACTAGAACACGGAATGTGATCTGCAACAAGCAGAAGAAAAACGCACCAATTACAGGAAAGGGAAAAAAAAAAGGCCAAGCCCTAATTAACCATTCTTGCATTCGTTGACAATCTTGCATTTCTTTCATTTTAAATTGCATTTTATTAAAATAAAAGACTGCTCCAAGTATCAAACACAACTAAGGATGCACAGATCAAAAAGGAGAACCCCACAAAATAAGGAAACGGCTCTTGGAGAGAGAACCAAAGTTTGCTGATTAAGAAAGGTTTTGCAATCTTTGCAACTCTGCAGGCTGAAGTTTTTGAACCACCTCCCCAGGGGAGAATGTTGTCGGACTGGAGAGCACTACACAGGCTTTCTTTGCCAGTATGGGTGGCCCAAAGATGAAGCACCCTTGTCATATTCATAATTAGTTAGAGCTTTCCCTCCCCCAATCCAATTGCAAATCGGTGGAGCTATATAAAGCTCATGCATCTAGGTATGTCTAGGTCAGTGATGGCTAACCTTTTTTGGCTTGCGTGCCAAAAGCGGGTGGAATGCAGGGGGGTTCGCTATGTGTGTGACCCCCTGCTTTTGGCACACTTTTTTCGCCCTCTCTAGGCTCCAGGGGCTTTCTAGGAGCCTGGGGAGGGTGAAAACAGCCTCCCTCCCCACCTCCAGAGGCTTCAGGAACTTCTCTGAAGCCTCCAGAGGGCGAAAAACGTTCTCAAAAGAAGGCCTAAATCAGCTGGCCAGCACATACATGCGCACTGGAGTTGACAGGGCAATGCCTCGCATGCCTTAAGGAGTGGTTCTGTGTGGCACCTGTGCCACAGGTTCGCCATCACTGGTCTAGGTTAATGAAAAGAAGGACCAGGGGAGACATGATAGCAGTGTTCCAATATCTCAGGGGTTGTCACAAAGAACAGGGAGTCAAGCTATTTTCCAAAGCACCTGAGGGTGGAACAAGAAGCAATGGGTGGAAACTAATCAAGGAGAGAAGCAACTTAGAACTGAGGAGAAATTTCCTGACAGTGAGAACAATTAATCAGTGGAACAGAAGTTGCCTCCAGAAGTTGTGAATGCACCAACCCTGGAAGTCTTTAAGAAGATGTTGGATAGCCATTTGTCTGAAACGCTATAGGGCTTCCTGCCTAGGAAGAGGGTTGGACTGGAAGACCTCCAAGGTCCCTTCCAACTCTGCTATTGTATTGTATCTCACGATCGTCTTTGGATAGAATTTCTTGTAATACAACTATATACAAGTAGACCTTGAGTTATGACTGGGTGCTTAGTGAACATTCAAAGTTGCAAACAACCTAAAAAAAGGGGAAACCCAAAGGTGCTTCTCTCCCCCCACCCCCCACCCCAGAGGCAACTCGGCTGTCTTGTTTTTTCTTTTGAAGATGTTTCGCTTTTTCATCCAAGCAGCTTCTTTAGCTCTGACAGGATAGTGGGGAATGGTGGAAAGATTTGTATTCCTTGCAGGCAGCTGGAAATCTGCACCCTTTTAGAGCTGTGATAGTGGCATGCGGAGCCATGTTGCCTGTTCCTCTTCCAGGTTTCTGGCACACATGTGCGCAACAATCAGCTGGCCATTGTGCATACAGAAGGTGCCCAAAACTGGATGAGCTGGTCTTCCGTTTTCCGGTGTGAGCATGTGCACCAGCCAGCTGATTGTAGCGCATGCATGCATGCCAGTAACTGGAAGACTAGCTGGCCAGTGTACATGACTGTGCCGGAAACTAGAAGTTCATTTTCCGGCGTGCGAATGTCCCATAGGTCAGGGGTCTGCAAAAGTGAGCTCTTTTAAGACTGGTGGACTTCAACTCCCAGAATTCCCCAGCCAGCCTCAGGCAGCTCCTCTTCCAGGCTTTGGTCCAGACGCACGCACATGCTGGCTTCTTTTTCAGCCAAAAACTTTCGCCATCTCTGTTTTAGATTTTACGATTTTGGATATATATGCCGCCCTTCTCCCAAAGGACTCAGGACTTTAGAAGGTAGTTGAAGCCCTTGGAGGTTTATCTGTGTCCTCAGGGTCACCTGAGTGGTGCTCCTGGTTCCTGTAGTCTGCAATTTTTCCTCTGGAAATCCATTCCTACTCCCACACTATTCCAAGGGTGTTCATCCCAAATTGTATAGCTAAAAGTCTGTAAAAATTCTCGTTGATTCAATTTGCAAGTTGAGAGCTAAAGAAGCTTCTTGGATGAGAAGCGAAACGTCTTCAAAACAAGAAAGTCCAGTTCCCTCGTGACCTGGATAGCTGAGAATCACTACAGACTGGAAAAAAAGGGGGATTTTGCAACTCAGTTCCAAAGTGCCAATGGTTAGGCCTCTTCCGTGGTCATGTGACCGAACTTCAGTTGCTCAGCAACAAAACGGCATTGAGGGCCATTTGCCGTGCCCCACAGTCACATGACCACATATTACGACAACTTTGTGAAAACTTACCATACTTCCTATTTTGGGCAAAACTGCATCTTTAGTGAACCATTGCTTCGCTTAAGTGCTCGCCTAGTGACCACAGCAAAAAAGGTCATAAAATTAGGTCAGGCATGGGACTGACTCATGTTACGCTCATTATGACATAAGAGTTAATGCACAAGCTACATCACAGTTATATGTCAAGGACTCACCTGTGCCTGTATTAATTTGAGCTCATCTATTTCAATTCCCCTTGCCATTCGTGAGATTCCTCAGGGGATCTACAAAGATCAGATTTGATTATCCAACAGATTATCCATTTGCAAGCCGCCATTATATTCAGCTGTTATAGGCCTATTACCTATCACTTCAGTTCAGGCCTAACCTACCGTTTTTAGCCTTAGTTGTTTAGTAGAGAAATTTTAAATTGGGCTTTAGGGATTTTAACGGGGTAGTTTTTAGCACAGGGTGTAATTTAATATAGTTTTATGTATTTATGTATTTATTGTGATGTATTGTATTTTTATATTTGCCTGTGCACCGCCCCGAGTCCCTTTGGGGAGAGGGGGCGGTTAATAAGTCGAATAAATGAAATGTCGAATAAATGAAATTGTTCTGGACAGATCCAGCAATGGGTTGGGATTCAAGAATAAGAACTAGGGGAAGGTAATATCCTTTATGGAAACATATGTTTCAAAAGAGCATCTGCCGCATTTTTAAGCTGCTTTCTATCTTATTTCTTATTTATTCTATTTACATAGCCACCCACCCCGCAGTTACATGACTTTAGGTAGCTTACAATAAAATAAATTAAAATTAGAAGCCATATTTTTAAAAAGCCACAATAAATAAATAAAAAACACATAAAACACAAAATATAAACAACAAATTAAAAAAAGAGATAGCAGCTGAGAATAATTCAACCTATCATCCAGAGAACTAAAGATGGGTTCTAACTTTTTTGGGGTATAATGGCCATGCTACAGTTGTGAGGAAAATAATTTGCTGGATGTATTTTGTTTATTAAGAAAATGTTTATGGTAACCCAATTCACTCACGGTGACTCTGGGTGGCTTAGAGAAGAGTGTAAAACTCAATTTCGTTCCACTTTCGGCTGCCACGGACTCCTGCAGCCCTCTGCCAGCGAAAACGGAGCTTGGGAGGGCTGCAGGCTTGGAGGGCTGGGGTAGGCCAATTCTTAGCTGTTTCCAGGTCGGCCTCGCAGGTGAGATCTAAGCATCCCATGGCCCGGACCAACCTGGAGTTTGTCACCCATGGCTTAGAGCAGTGATGGCGAACCTTTTGTGGCTCGCGTGCCAAAAGTGGGGGGAGTGCAGGGGGTGGTCATGTGCGAGCGTGCCACACCCAGAATGCCATGTGTGCGTGCGACCAGCACTCTCCGCTTTTGGCAGTGTTTTTTTGCCCTCCCCAGGCTCCAAAGGCTTTCAAGGAGCTTGGGGAGGGTGAAATCAGAAAACAGATCCCCCCCAGAGCCCCTCCGGGTGCTCCAGGAGCTTCCCTGAAGCCTCCAGAGTGCAAAAAACTGGCCCTATGGGCAAACCGGAAGTTCAGGAACAGACTTCCGGTTTGCTTGTGGGGCTGGCTTTAGCCCTCCAGAGCGTTCAGGAGCCCTCAGGAGGGCGAAAAATGGCTCCCAAAGAAGGCCGGTCAGCTGGCCAGCTGACAGGGCAAGCCTCGCATGCCCTGACAAATGGCTCCGTGTGCCACCTGTGGCACCCGTGCCATAGGTTAGCCATCACAGGCTTAGAGCATGAGTCTCCAACCTTGGCTACTTTAAGACTTAACTGGCTGAGGAATTCTGGGAATTGAAGTCCACAAGTCTTAAAGTGGCCAAGGTTTGAGACCCTGGTTTAGAGCAATATAACCCCAATAAATCCCCTCCCCCACTATCAACAATCAGATCAATCACTTGATAGGCTCAATATCACCCTGGGTCCCCCAGGCCTGCTAACAGAAGCATGTCTTTTAAGCCCTGAACACGTATGTCCTATTTTCCTTTCGGAAAGTCAAGGGTGCCCCATAAAAACAACCCTGTGAGGTAGGTAGAATTGAGAGGTAATGCCTGGCCCAAAGTCGATGAGATAGAACTGGAATCTAGTCATTGGGCGTACCACAGTCATTTTGGCAGGCATGTTGGCAGTAAGTAGGCCAAAACTGTCTAAATTGTGTCATGGCAATACAATTGAAGCTCTGTGCCATGCATAACAACAGGTGGAGCTTTGATTCCACCCCTGTGACTGGCATCTGGACTTTACTAACCATACTTTTTTTTGTATGGATAATTTAAAATTGTTTAAAAAGATAAAAAAAGCTCATGCAAACTAATACAACCTGTGGGGGGGAAAAAAGAAGAGGAAAGAAATGAAAGAAAAATCTGAAGGTACAAGAAAGGGAGGGGGGGGGCAAAGTAGAAGAAAGAGAGAGAAAAGTAAAATAATACAAAGATGTACTTTCTGCTGGTGATCTTTACAGGAGTGATAAATACCTGTACAATTGTAAAGTTATTTCTTACTGGGTGGTTTCAGTAAAAGAGAGAGTGACTGATTCAAAGTCACTCAACTGGCTTTTGTGCCTAAGGCAGGACTAGAACTCACAGCTTCCTGGCGATTGGCCTAAAGTCATCCAGCCAGATTTCATGCCTAGGGTGGGATTAGAATTCACCATCTCCTGGTTTCTAGGCCAGCACCTTAAACCAGACGTGGGTTGCTCCTGGTTCGGTCCCGGATTGGGCGAACTAGTAGTAGCCGCAGCGGGAGGCTCCGCCCACCCACCCAGATGCTTCTGAGCATGTGCACAAGTGTTGCGTATGTGCACAAGCGTGCATAAGCGAACTGATAGTAAAAAAATTAGAAACCCACCACTGATCTTAACCACTACTATAAAACCTAAATAATTGCCTATATAGATCCAGCAAGGTGAAGGAAAAATTCAAAAACTATCAATAAAAAGGACAGAAGCTTTCCTTAAATCCTGGGAAGAGGAATAGTTTAAGAAGGGATATAGATTGAGTTCTCCATGAGTGTTTCTAAACTTTGGCAACCTTAAGGCCTGCAAACTTCAACTCCCAGAATTCCTCAGCTTGCTATGCTGGTTGTGGAATTTCAGGAATTGAAGTCCACACATCTTAAATGTGGCCCAATTTGAGAGACAGTGAACTGAGGTATAATAAGAGGCAGTACATAAAAAGCTTGATCAGACTTAAACCAATTGTCTTAATGCAACTTTACTAAAGCCCACTTTTAGCCGCCTTGTTCTTTCGTAATCTGGTCCACCTCAAACGGCTGTCATTACCAACAATTGGCCTCCTGCTATGGGGTGTGCAGTCTGTGGAAATTTCTGATTGGAAATTTCTGCTTTAAAGAGGTACAGTTCAAAAATGGTTTAAAAACAATGGGAAGGGGTCAATTTAGAGCTCATACTTTAAATTGGGCTTGGAATACGTTATTTAGGAAAAACACAGAAGTTTGGGTTCAGCTAGATGATCTCTGATGAGAAATTAGATGAGCAATTAGAGTAAGGTAACCAGACATCCCGCTTTTGGCAGGACAGTCCCGATTTTTAACCATTTGTCCTGCATCCTGCGGCGTTTTTAAAAAGTCCCGATTTTTGGAAAGAATGCACGACAAGCTAGGGAACGGCAGGAGAATGGGAAGGGAATATACGGTTTTCATCTTAGACTAGGAAGGAGTTTAATCACTGCCCAGCTCTGCCTCCGCTTCCATGGAAAGCCCAGATCACATGAGCCGAGAAGAGTCGGGACTTGGCCACTCGGAATCTGGGGTTAATTTGGGTTTTGTTTGCTGGTCGATCAGCCTGGGTTGAGGAATTAGAGGAATTAGACATTGACCACCCAACATGCAGGTGCCCTCAGGAAGGGGCCGCTCGGTGCCTTTGGAGAGCTGATCAGATGATGCCTGGTAATATCCCAGGGACTGGGTAGCTGGGGGCACTCTAGCCTGCCACCTCCTCTCAGTGGTCGTCACTGGGAGGGGTCGCTCTGCCCCCCTCCCCGACGCAATAAGGGCCCACGCCACCAGGAGTGACATAGTGGTGGAGCTGTTGGGGGGGTGTCACGTGGCCAGTGGAGGGGTGGGGAAGAGAAAAAAAGGCCCCAGGCCAACCAATGGGGAGGGGGCATGTGCGGGGGCAGTGCTTAGGTGGGAAGAAGCCCCGCTCCGTCCCCTCAACCTGCCCTCCTGTCAGGTTGCCAGCCGGCCAGTTGATCTCGCTCCCGTTGGACTCCCGCCACCTTCCTCCCCCTCCTCCTCCTCCTCATGCAGCCGTCCCGGGCTCCTGAGGCGGGCGAAACCGCCCCTGCATCCGCCACCATCCAGATCAGCAGGTACCAGCCTCCCTTCGGGCATCCTCCCACCTGGCCTCTGGGCATGTGCAGAGCGCCGAGCTTTCTTTCCCTCAAGGCCCCCCTCCCTCCCACCCCCTTTCTCCCCCCTCCCTCCTTCCCCCCCCCCCCCCCGGTCAATGGTGTCCCGCTTTACCAATGTTAAAATCTGGTCACCTTAAATTAGAGGGAAGATGGGGCCAAAAATTTGGAGACACTTATTTCCTGTTTAACACACCTTTGCTGTTGTTTTTTAAAGAAAAAAACTGCTGTCTCTTTAATGGATAAATTTTAGTTCTCATTTTCAACCCCTGACAAAAAAAATTAAGTGTAATTTTTATTAAGAATTTGGATTATAGTAGTATAATATAAACTAAAGAAAAGGAAGAAAGGAAATAGAGAGGAGTAAAGTGTAATTTTTATTAAGAATTTGGATTATAGTAGTATAATATAAACTAAAGAAAAATAAAGAAAAGGAAATAGAAAGGAGTAAAACACTCAAGGACAAAAAGTGTTATTTGTTTGTCTGTTTGTTTAAAGAAATAAATAAAGAGAACATAAATATACAAAGAGGTGACTTCCAATCATTAGAAGTATAAACAAATTTATCAACTACTCACTTCCCCTAAGGTTACAAACTTTTATGTCTTCATCCCTTATCCCATTTCTTATCTATAAACAAATCCATAAAATACCTTTTCACTCCTGATGTCAGCAGAAAACCCATAAAGGGCTGCCAGAAGAAACAACATATCTTTTTAACTCCTCACAAAAATTGTGCTGCTGTTTCCTAATCTGCCATTTGTCAAATATGATCTGAAGATGGAGGCTGTTTGGTGGCTCTAAAAATGGATTGTAAACATATAGTTGCCTCAATATCCATTACTTGTTCTTTAACTCAGGGGTCCCCAGCCCCCAGTCCGTGGACCGGTGCCGGTCCATGGCTTGATAGGAACCGGGCCGCAGGGCCAGAGAAGAGGAGGAGGGAGGAGGGGGCAGCCCCCTGGGCAGAGCGCGCACCGGATGCGGGAGAGCGCAAGCACGGCCATTCGTGCCGTTGGAGGCCCTAGAGGGCCGAGTGAGCCGACTCCCCCCCCCCCACATGTGCATGCACCGCCTGTTCCCCCTCCCCCCCGCTCCTCCTCTACGCTAGCCGGTCCGCAGAATTTTCTTTAAAATGAAACCGGTCCCTGGTGCAAAAAAGGTTGGGGACCCCTGCTTTAATTGATCTGTGCTATATTTCAAAATTAGTTAAAATTAAAAGGACATGGTCAACTATTAAAAGACAAAGAAGCCCAGATAGAGATTCCAAGCCTGTGATCAAAGCTTCCATTTTGACTTTTTTGACTCCCTTCCCACAGACATCTCTAGAAAAGAAGGGAGATCAAAGCAGCATCTACCTCTGTCTCATTAAAATGCCTGCGTCTTTTCAGATGGCATAGATGCCCTCTTAAAAATGTGCACCCTGGAAACCCTCCACCAGATAGGAATAAAATTCACCTCTCTGTATATTCGGAAGCCTTTTTACAAAATAAATCTAAATCTAAGATTGAAAAATCAGCTAGGTCAGTAATCTATATAAATAAAAATGTAACTAGAGTTTGTTCAAAACTGGTAATCTCCGAAAGTACTGCACCGATCGCTTCCAAATTTTCACACAATGTTCCTTTCAAGTACAGCACCAATGATATATATAGATTGTGTAGATGTCACACCTGTGCCAGATACACACAACGGAAATGTAAAAAATTGTTTTAAAAAAGGTAGGTAGATGGATACAGACAGAGCAGTGGGCCACAGATTTATGTCATAAAGGATGACATAATACTCTGTCCATAAGATTCAAGGAGAAATACAGTAGGTAAGTAGGTAGGCAGCTATAGGGATAGAGAGAGGGAGGGAAAAATGCAGTAGATAGGTAGATAGGTAGATAGATAGGTAGAGGGATAGGTAGGTAGATAGATAGGAGAGGGAGAAATACAGTAGATAGGTAGGGAGAGGGAGAGAGGGAGAAAGGGAGTAGGTAAGTAGGTTGGGGGTTATACGGTGGTTGTACGTGTTTGTGTGTGCAGATTGGTTGGCCATTTAACCAGACTGGGCCACAGCAACGCGTGGCCGGGAACGGCTAGTAGTCTTAATAAAAATAATAGAAGTATTCTAAAGATCTCGTCAGTTTAATCAATCCCAACAAAATGCCCCAGAAAGAGTTAACATTTGAACGATCCACAAAATCCATGTTTACCAGTTCTAAAATACTATACTGTGCGATGGGAAATTTCCATCAGGATTGGGACTTTAAAAACAAAATAATAACAAAAATAATAATCCTTTGAGGATGCAGAACCCCAGAGGAAGAAACAGGGGGCAAATTGAGGACATTACTTCTGATTAGCGCACACAAAGATCCACAATTGTCAAAGGCTGAAAACCTTTGTTCACAGCTGTTTCCTCTCTCCATTTGTTTTGTTTTTTAAATTGTCTTTTTTTTAGTGAAGTTTTCTCAGGCTCCTGAGTGAATGGACCACAGTTGCATACAGTGGTAAAAACTAAGCAGCCACATTTAGTTTAATCTCAATGTTTGAAACAGAAATAAAGTTTGAATGAGAGACATCCTCCAAAGGACTGTTTTTATCTTGAATAAATAAAATATAGCCTGCTGGTGAGTTGATTCCCGGAAGGAAGCTAATGTCAGAATTATTTCTCAATAAGGTGACTTTGGCCAAACTCAGAAAACTAAACAGGATCAGATTGGATTAAGTGTTGGGAGATGACCAAGGCTTGTTGGTAAGAAGTCAAAAAAACTTGGATGAAGGTAGTGGGAAATCACTTACCTTTTGTTGCCAAAAACTTTGGGGCTGGGGAACTTTGAAATTCACATATCTTAAAAGTTGCTGAGATTGAAAGACACTGCAGGTGATCCTTGATTTATGACCATAAACATCTGTTGCTGGGTGAGACAGTTGTTAAGTGAGTTTTATCTCATTTCGCTACAGTTATTCAGCGAATCACTTCAGTTGTTAATAACATGGTTGTTAAATGAATTTGGCTTCCCCGTTGACTTTGCTTGTTTGAAGATCACAAAAGCTGATTGCATGAGCCCAGGATACTCATGAATAGGAAGCCATGGCCACGTAGCTGAATTTTGATCACATGACCATGGGGACACTTGCAGTGGTCGTAAGCGTGAAAAGCTGTCTTAACTCACTTTTCCCATGGCTGTTGTAACTTCGATCACTAAACAAATGGTTATAAGTTGAGCAGTACCTGTATTCATTTGGTCCCATTTGTTTATTCCTCGTCTAATACTTGTCGCTACACTATTTGTCTCTTTGACAGTCTATCTTTGTAGGATTGGAATTCAGATTCCTGAGCTATAAATCAGCCCATTTTTAAGTTGTTGCCTGGATAGCTTTTCTGGAAAGAGATGTAATCAAATCTTCAGCTAGTTGACTCCCAGGTTAGGTTGGCCCACCTCAATGGTGGGTCCCTGGTCCTGTTGCAACCGGTACAGTGCAATGGGGCCCAGTGTCTACCACATGAACGTACACAGTGCACACATACATGTGCACAGTACACGCATGCGTCCTACCCTCCAGCATCACCTCCGCGAGCCTCCGCGACGCTCCAGCTGCTCGGTGGAGTGTTGTGCAAGCGGCGTATGCACCATGCATGGAAGCGCCAAAGAGTTCAAATACAGGTAAGGACAAAGGGAGGGCGGGCGGGCCCTCTGGAGCACCATACCAGTAGCCAGTGCTCCCGGCAGTCACTGGTACACTCAAGGTGTACCGCCTGCAACCCACCACTGGCCCACCTGCTCCAGAGCTTCTCCTACAAAGATGTTTTTTGTGCCCCAAATCTGCTTCACAATTCCCAGCCAATTTTTACCCAGGGTTCTTTACAGGTTCTCCCTAGCTAGAAAGTAGAGTCCCTGAAGGTGGGATGCCCACCGTCTTGTAGATTTTGACTGCTTCCCATACAGCCATGGGTGTCCTCAACAGGAAGAGTTACGTACCATCACCGACCTCCGCCTCTTCCACCAATGTCTCAAGACATATTTGTTTCAACAAGCCGGCCTAGCCTAACCTTCCATGGGGACTTTTAGGTAGTTTTAAATTGGGTTTTTAAAATTTGGTTTTAGCGCAGGATAGGTTTATTTAATAGTCTTTTAAATTATATTTATTGTATTTTGTATGTTTTTAAATTTCCTGTGCGCCACCATGGGTCCTCTGTGGAGAAGGGTGGGATATAAATTTAAATAAATAAATAAATAAATAAGAGCATCTTGAGACAGCATTTAACACCATGAGTGAAATAATGATACTGGTGTGATCATGCCCTACAGCCAGAAGTGGGTTTCTGCCTGTTTGTCCCGGATCGGCCGAACCAGTAGTAATGGTGGTGGGAGGCTCCGCCCACTTGCCTGGATGCTTCTGCACATGCACAGAAGCTTCATGTGGGTTTGCAGGCGCCCCCCTGAGCCGATACTAAAAAAATTAGCAACCCATCTCTGCCTACGACGATACCTTCAACATCATCAAACAACACCTGCCCATCCCAGGTTATTGGGAAGGAATTGATTGGCCAACAAAAATGCCAAATCCAGTCTAAACACCAGGGTGACTATGCAACCAATCATAATTCTAGCTTTCATCCAGCAACAATAACACCAACAAACAATATCTGCCTACCCCAAATTCTTGGGAAGGACTCAATGCCCAATTCAGCCCAAACATCTGGCTGACTTCAGTCAACCATAATAATATAGTTAGATCGGTGTATGATATTTCAAAGGCATTACAGGTAGGAATGAGATATTTTGCTGGGTTTATATTCCTGTTCGAGTTTTATTCTCAGATTATATTTAGAGCTGGTCTTGTGCCGTGGTTAGAATAGAACCGTTGCAGGCAAACTCTGCTCATAGCCAGGAGATGGCGCTTCAAGGTGCTGGTCACCATCTTCAAAGCACTCCATGGCATGGGACCTAGTTATCTGCGGGATCGCATCCTACCCCATACATCCCTTCGGCCGATTCGCTCCCACAGAGAGGGGCTTGCCAGCGGGTGACGCCCAGGGGAAGGGCCTTCTCTGTGGCGGGTCCGACCCTCTGGAACGACCTGCCCCCCGAACTTAGATCTATCCCGGACCTCCGCTCCTTCCGCCAGCAACTAAAAACCTACTTTTTCCAACAGGCCGGCCTGGCCTAACCTACCGTATTCAGCCTCAGTTGTTTAGCAGAGAAATTTTAAATTGGGCTTTAGGGATTTTAATGGGGTAGTTTTTAGCACAGGGTGTAATTTAATATAGTTTTAATGTATTTATGTATTTATTGTGATGTATTGTATTTTTATATTTGCCTGTCCACCGCCCCGAGTCCCTTTGGGGAGAGGGGGCGGTTAATAAATCGAATAAATGAATGAAATGAAATGAAATGAGATAACTCCTGTCCAGCTCCAGGTTGACTCAGCCTTCCATCCTTCTGACGTCAGTAAAATGAGGGCTCGTTGGGGGTAATATGCTGACTCTGTAAACTGCTTAGAGGGCTGTAAAGCACCATGGATTGGTATATAAGTCTAAGTGCTATCGCTATTTCGGCTGGAACCAACCATATCGGCTCTGCTGTTCCATTGAACTATTTCAGCGACGTGGAGAGAGGGGATTTGCTGCTTGGGTAACAGTCTATCTTCCAAATTAATCTACCCAGGCCCCGTGCTCTGGGGAGGACACTCCAGCTTTTCCTCTTTCCAGAGTGTGATACCATCGTCCTTTGAGATTGAAGGATGCCAATGATTGCTATTTAGGCTAACATCTTTAACTTTCTCAGCAAGGTACTTAACTTTTCAGAATAATGTTGTGAGATGCTTCACCCAGTGAACTAAGCTATAGCTTCTTAAACTAATTACCTGTTGGTTAACCTTTTCTCGTGTTCTAATTCAGGGGTCCCCAACCTTTTTTGCACCAGGGACCGGTTTCATTTTAAAGAAAATTTTGCGGACCGGCTGAGTGGCTCAGCAGTCATGTGACTGGGTGGGCGTGGCCAACTTGGAAAATGTGAAACTCACTTAACAATGATCTTGGTTAGCAACCAAACTTTTGGCCTCAACTGTGGTCATAAGTTCTTTCTTTCTTTCTTTCTTTCTTTCTTTCTTTCTTTCTTTCTTTCTTTCTTTCTTTCTTTCTTTCTTTCTTTCTTTCTTTCTTTCTCTCTCTCTCTTTCTTTCTCTTTCTTTGTCTCTGTCTCTCTTTCTTTCCCTCTTTCTCTCTCTTTCTTTCTCTCTTTCTCTTTCCCTTTCTCTCTTTATTTCTCTCTTTATTTCTTTTTTTTTCTTTTCCTCTTTCTCTTTCTTTCTCTTTCTCTCTTTATGTATCTTTTTGTGTCTCTTTCCTTTCTGTCTCTCTTTCTCTTTCTCTCTGTCTGTCTTTCTCTCTCTCCCACTTTCTTTTTCTTTCTTTCTCTTTTTCTTTCTCTCTCTCTGTCTCTCTCCTTCATCCGCCCATCTCTGTCACTCTGTGTATGTGTGTGTGTCTGTCTGTCTGTCTGTCTTGCATTCACTCATTCTGTGTCTCTGTCTATCTTTCTCTCCCTCCCTCCCTCTCTCTGTGTCTCTATGTGTGTCTGTCATCGTCGTCGTTGTTCCCCCAGCCTCCTCATCCCGCCCGCCGCGCTTGGTCGCTCGTTCGCTCGTTCAGGCTCCGTGGCTGGGTAGGAGCCGGGCCGCAGGACTGGAGAGGAGGAGGAGGGAGGAGGGGGCAGCCCATTGGGCAGAGCGCGCGGGAGAATGCAGGAGGATGGTGGGGGCTCTTCCTCCACCCTCGTCGACGGAGGGACTCATGGGCGCCGCGGGAGCAACCCTCCCTACAGCCGCCAGTTCCCTCCCCTGCCCGCGGAGCCTCTGCAGCCCCTGGAAGAAAACGAGTGGCCGGCATGCCAGCAGGGGAGGCTCCGCGGGAGGGAGGGAATCGGTGGCCGGTAGGGAGGGTTGCTCCGGCGGCGCCCAGGAGTCCCTCCGTCGATGAACGTGGAGGAAGAGCCGCACTCCAACGGCGCGAACAGCCGCGCCTGCGTTCTCCCGCGCGCTCTGCTCAGGGGGCTGCCTCCTCCTCCCTCCTCCTCCTCTCCAGCCCTGCGGCCCAGCTCCTACCCAGCCACGGACTGGCACTGGTCCGCGGCCCGGGGGTTGGGGACCCCTCTTATAAGTCATAAATTGAGGGTCCCCATTCCCAGGCTGCAGCCTGATACTTGGCTGTGGCTAGTTTGGAGCCAAGGTGGGTAGGCGAGTGCGCGCAGCTCCATTTGCCTGAGTGGCAGGCACTCACACGTATGCAAAGCTCACATGGAACCATTTCCTCCCCCCCCGCGATGGTCCACAAAGCCTTAAAAGTTGTGGATTACTGCCTTTAGTCCTGGTTCAGGAAACAGCAGATGACCATGGGGCATACTCTGGCCTTCAAGCAACGAATTGCAGTTCAGTGCTGCATTATGTGTGAATTCATTTTTCACACCAAGTGTTTTTCACGCCATCTTCCAAAGCTTTTTCCAATCTGCTACTGACACTGAATCACACCCCCAATAACCCTCCAACCTACACGAACAAGGATGGAAGGATCATGGGAATTGCAAGTGGGTGGCATGATAGAAAGTTAGTTAGCTCAGTGTATTGCCATGGCGGAATTAAACGCCATCTTTAGTGTACATCATACATAGGAAAACTATAAAAATAAAACAAAAACATGCATCCTTTACATTCTATACAATTGGATCAGTGGTGGGTTGTACCAGGGCATAGCTGGAGCACTGGAGAACATTCCAATCCTGTGCTCCGGAGGGCCCACCCCTCTACCCGAGCTCCTTACCTATCTTTTAAGTCTTCGGCGCTTTCGCGAACATGCACAGTGCCTGCAGGTCCTGTGCAATGCTCCGCTGAGCAGCTGGAGTGTCACAGAGGCTCACAGAGGTGCTAAGACACATTCGCGCACTGCGCGCGTCCATGTGGATGCCACCGGGCCCGTTCCAACCGTACCTGTTGGAATGGGATCCAGAACCCACCTCTGAATTGGACTGAAAACCCCTGATACCACATTCATATTGCACTCATCCTCCATTGCATCCTCCATTGACTTCAGCTTGGCCAGTTGCTAGAAGTAAAGAGTTAAGATTGAAACAAAAGTTGCCTTGAGCTTTTTCAAGTACGTCACAGCTGTCCCGAAATTTAGCACAGTAAATTAGCCCCCCCCCCCCACTCCCCCAGTCTTTTAAAGTTTGGTAGATTTTAAAGCTTGGAAAGAGTTTCAGCCTCAGAAAACTCTCAGAACCATGTTGACGTTAAAAATATAGGAAATGTCAGAGTTGATAAATGAGGTTGGAGGTCGCTGTCCATTAGAGTCTATTAATGTTCCTCTATTAATGTTCCTCTTCCGGTAGTCAATGTCTATTGCTTTACTGGAAAAAGCTTTCCTTTTCCCAGGGGTTTTTAAGAATTGCCCTTCTGAAGGACATCGGATTGCTTCACGGGGTGATCTGTCCATTAGCCTTGCTAATTTACATCGGTCCAATAAATCGGGGATTATCTTCTTGAATCTTTGGTCTTCTTAGAGAAGATACAGCAAAGCCAGTACCCTCTGCTGTTCTAAAGCCATATCCTACCTCTTCATTTGCATTCCAATTTCTTTCTTTTTTTAAAGATAATAATCAATTACTGGTTTGTAGAAAGGCACAGCCATGTAGCTTTCATGGCAATATTAAAGAGGTAGTTTGGCATGCCTTATTCCAGAATGATTTTCATCTTCCTGGTCCAGCCCAATGTTTTTCAACCTTGCAACGTTAAGATGTGTGGACTTCAGTTCCCAGAATTTCCTAGAGCCCAAAATACATTATTAATTTAATTTAATTTAATTTATTTAGATTTATAGAACCGCCCTTCTCCATTGAAATGGACCCAGGGCGGTGCACAGGAAATTAAAATCAATAAATAACAATAAATACAAAAAAGTTAAGAATAAATTAAACTAAAAACCTGTGCTAAAAATCCCAATTAAAATTCTAAAATGCATTTACTCATTGGCTAAGCTAGACCGGCTTGATGGAACAAATAAGTCTTAAGTGAGCGGCGAAAGAGGGGAAGGTCTGAGATGGTCCGAGGTTCGGGGGGTAGGTCGTTCCAGAGGGATGGCCCAGCCACTGAGAAGGCCCTCCCCCTGGGCACCGCTAGCTGGCATTGGCCGGCGAATGGTACCCTGAGGAGGCCCTCCCTATGGGAGCGGATCGGAAGAAGGGAGGTATGCGGCAGGAGACGGTCCCGCAAATAACTAGGCCCCGTGCCATGGAGCGATTTAAAGATGGTGACAAGCACCTTGAAGCGCACCCGGAAGGTCACCGACAGCCAGTGCAGCTCGCGCAGGAGAGGTGTTAAGTGGGAGCTTCGAGATGCTCCCAGAATCCCCCGCACGGCCGCATTCTGTACTAGCTGGAGCCTCCGGATGCACCTCAAGGGGAGCCCCATGTAGAGAGCGTTGCAGTAGTCTAGGCATGACATAACGAGCGCTTGAGTGACTGTGCGGAGGGCGTCCCGGTCAAGAAAGGGGCGCAACTGGCGTACCAGGTGTACCTGGTGGAAAGCCCCCCTGGTCACGGCCGCCACCTGGTCACCCAGGGACAGCCGCGAATCCAGGAGGACACCCTAATTGCGGGCCCTTTCCGCAGAGGCCAGTGATTCGCCCCCATGACCAGCGATGGAATCAGCTGGCCATGCCGGGGCGCCGGAAGCCACAGCCACTCGGTCTTGGACGGGTTGAGCCGAAGTTTGTTGCTTCCCATCCAGACCCGCACGGCTTTCAGGCACTGGGACATCACCTCGACAGCATCGTTATGCCAATCTTTCCTTAGATTCCATGCCCTGGCAAGACCAGCCAGCTGTTGCCTACAACATAAAGCATGGAGATCAGTTAAGATGGATGAAGCCACAGTCCAACCTTGGTTATTTTCTTACATGGGTTGCAGACTGGATTTTGACATTCATCAACCTTCCTTTCTTATTTTGGCTATCAACCAGATGGTTTCTCCAAGATGTATTCTGGTCAGCAAACTTTGCTTGGAATTACTTGGCTATGCCTTCCTTATCTCTAGGGTTGACAAGCTATTAATCAAATTTTTATCAAGTGGCAAGTGTCAGAAACTAGTAACATAATTTAATTTAATGCAATTAAAAGTACAAAAATAACCAAACATTGCAAGCAGCCTTGCCCTTAATCTTCCAAAAGAATGCTGAAGTACAGTTTCAACCAGTTGTTTTTTAAATTTAATCCTATTTAAGGTTTCAGCAGATTCTCACAAGCTTGTTTTTATATAAGAAGGATGCTAAGGACACTATACAACAGTGCACACCACAACAACTAGACACAAGGACAGTCCCCCCTCCCGAATGCCATCATTCTGCTAAACAAATAATTCCCTCAATACTGTCAAAATGTTTACTAAGTGCATTCCTATTACTATTAAGTCTTCTCATCGTTCCTATCCCCCATCTCCTCCCGCTTATGACTGCAGGACTGTAACTTTGTTGCTTGTATCCTTAAGATTTATATTGATATTGTTTCCCAGTTGATTCGTGACTAACGTATCTTTCCTTTTATGTACACTGAGAACATGTGCAGCAAAGACAAAATCCTTGTGTGTCCAATCACACTTGGACAATAAAGAATTCTATCCTATCCAGGTTCTGACGACCATCTTTAAAGCGCTCCATGGCTCGGGGCCTAGTTATATGCGAGACCGCCTTCTGCCCCATACATTCCTTTGGCCGATCCGCTCCCACAGAGAGGGCCTTCTCAGGGTACCGTTGGCCAGACAATGCCGACTGGCGACACCCAGGGGAAGAGCCTTCTCTGTGGCGGGCCCTGCCCTTTGGAACGACCTACCCCCTGAATTACGCACCATCACTGACCTCCGCCTCTTCCGCCAATGTCTAAAGACATATCTTTTCCAACAAGCCGGCCTAGCCTAACCTCCCATGGAGACTATTTTTATAGAGTTTTAAATTGGGTATTTTAAAATTTGGTTTTAGCATAGGATTAGAATAGTTTAATATATTTTAAATTATGTATTTATTTTTGTATGTTTTTAAATTCCTGTGCGCCGCCCTGGGTCCTCTGTGGAGAAGGGCGGGATATAAATATAATAAAATAAATAAATAAAAAATAAATAAAAAATAAATATCCTATCCTACTCTAATTCTATTCTATTCTATTCTATTCTACTCTACTCCTATTCCTATTCTATTCTGTTATTCTCTTTACTCTAATCTACTCTACTCTACTCCTATTGTATTTTATTATTCTAATCTCTTCATCCTACCCTATACCTATTCCTATTCTATTATTCTCTTCTCTTCTCTCTCTTCTACTCCTATTGTATTTTATTATTCTATTCTCTTCACTCTATTCCTATTTCTGTTCTATTCTATTCTATTCTCTCTAATTCTATTCTATTCTATTCTCTCTAATTCTATTCTATTCTATTCTACTCTACTCTACTCCTATTCCTATTTTATTATTCTCTTTTCTTCTCTCTACTCTACTCTACTCCTATTGTATTTTATTATTCTATTCTCTTCATCCTACCCTATTCCTATTCCTATTCCTATTCTATTATTCTCTTCTCTTCTCTCTCTTCTACTATTGTATTTTATTATTCTATTCTCTTCACTCTATTCCTATTTCTGTTCTATTCTATTCTATTCTCTCTAATTCTATTTTATTCTATTCTACTCTACTCTACTCCTATTCCTATTTTATTATTCTCTTTTCTTTTCTCTACTCTACTCTACTCCTATTGTATTTTATTATTCTATTCTCTTCACTCTATTCCTATTCTATTATTCTATTCTGTTCTGTTCTATTCTATTCTATTCTATTCTATTCTATTTGCATCTCAATGTTATTTCAGACTCAACATATGGGGCTTTTTGATGTCATAAAGCAGGGACTAATGACATCATACGTGAATCAGCTGTTGAAAGGAAAAGAGCAAATGGATGGATTGGAGATGTTGTCTCTAGGCAAAATTGATGACCTTTTTTAGACCATGATGTAGAAAAAGCAATTTCAGAAACGGTACAGGAGAGATCTTCTCTAATATAGATAGTGCCCACTTAACTTTAGCAAGTGTTTAAGGTTATAACAGCACTGAAAAGGTGACTTATGACCACTCCTCACACTTATGGCCTTCCTCGCAGTTACATGATCATAACCTGGGCACTTAGCAACTTGCATATTTATGATGATTGCAGCATCCTGTGTTACGTGATCGCCATTTGAGACCTTCCAGCCAGCTTCGGACAAGCAAAATATGTAGGGGAATCCAGCAACAAAGGTCATAAATCACAGCCATGCGATGTCTTGTTCAACAATCATGGTGTTGCACATAATGACCCTAGTAAAGAGATTATAAAACCCAGTAAAGTCAACCCCACCACCTAACAACGAATTTTCCACTCTCTATTGTGATCATAAGTTGAAGACTACTCTGCAGGAGAAGGAGTGGCAGAATCTGGGGGCAGAGTCAAAAGAGAAATCAACCTATAGCAGGGCTGTCAAACCTGCGCCCGCGGACCAGATGTATCACACACTGGCCATGCCTAAGGTGACCAGATTTTCAAACTCCCAAAGCGGGACACCGTTGATGGGGGAGGCATGGTCGGGTGTGGCACGCGGCTGCGCAGAGGGCATCGGGGCAGGGGCACGCTCCCACCCGCGCCTGCGGGGCCCTCTTTAAAGGCGGTGGCGGCCCGGCCTGGCGGCGCTGAGAGCCGCCGGCTGGGGCAGGGAGGGGGGAAGGCGGCCCGAACTGGCCGCTGTCAGCCCATCATGCTGGCGTGATGGGCCGAGCTGAAAGCAGCTGCCTTTAAAGAGGGCCCCGCAGGGGCAGGTGGGAGCACGCCCCTGCCCCGACGCCCTCTGCGCAGGCGCGTGCCGTGCCAGAGCATGCCCCTGCCCCCCCCGCCGCTCGCCTGTCCTGCCATGGGTGCCCGGGATGAGCCGGGCGAGGAGAAGGCGGCAGTGGGGCTTCCGACCGGCCGCTCTCAGTGCATGGTGGCGCAGCACAAACTTCAGGGCTGCGCGGGCTCCGGCTGGCTCTCCTCTTCTTCCACTGCCTGCTGCCTGTCTGGCTCCTCTCTCGCCGGCCCTCCCCTTCCGCCTGCCTGCCAGCCTGCCACTTCCTGCCTGCGCCCCATGCCTCTGTCTGAGCGCGTGCAGAGCGGCCGCCGCCTGCCCGCTGCCACCCCAGGCAAAAAGCGGAAGAGGCCGCGGGAGGCGGGACTAATTCTTTGAAAGCGTGATTGGATGTCTGGTCACCTTAGCCACACCCCCAGCCAGTTTAGCGAAGGGGGGGGGAATTCTGATATGTCATGTGACATCGCCGTGATGATGCCAGTTTGACACCCCTGACCTAGAGTCTCTGTGTAGCCAAAGACATAGTCCAAGTGCAATCCCTTCGCATTCTGTTAACACTTACCTAGCACCAAAATAGGGCTGTCAGTTGAGTAGATTCCTGTGCATAGATAGGCATGACCCATAAATCAGTTTAATTGGAACCTCACATGTGGTCCTGCCTGATGACATACCTGCCACTTACATTTCAAGTAGAGGTATTTCATTGCAGGATTGGGGGGGGGGTACATTAAACAGAATAAGAGAAGGAAGGGGTTGGAAAGAACCCTGAAGGTCTTCTAGTCCAACCCTCTGCTTAAGCAGGAGAGGCGCTGTGCCACTTCAGGCAAATGGTTTTCCAATTTCTTCTTAAAATCCTCCAGCAATGGAGCGCCCACAACGTCTAAGGGCAAGCCTTATTTATTAATAAGATAGAAGCATGATGGCCAATCTATGTCACGCGTGCCAGAGGTGGCACGCAGCACCCTTTCTGATGGCACGCAAGCTGTTGTTTCAGTTCAGCTCTGCTGTGCGTGCGCATGCATCCCACCGGCCAACTTGTCTTCAGGTCTCTGCGACGCATGCGGGGGGCGTGAGAATGCGGGGGACACATGCGAGGGGAATGCGTGCATGCACGGGAGCGCGTGTGCGTGGGCCGTGTCTGGGGGCGATGCGTGCATGCAGCAGCCACAGGGGCGTGTATGTGAACTCTGTGCACATTGCATTTTGGGGGTTTGGGCATGAGCACATGCTTTGGGCATTCAGTCTGGAAAAGGTTAGCTATCACTGAGATAGAATGGCCAGAACGCCAACTTAACCTTCACTCTGGCACCTTTTCTGCTACTTCAACAAGAAATGTTATATTCAATTATTTAGTAGGGAAGGAGGTGAAAAAGTGATTCTAGGCATTATGTGCATTTCGACTAATTTCTCTCTCTGTCATCTCCCAGGCCTGTTGCGGTGGAGGAAAGTGAAAGGAAGTGCCATGTATGGGCCCCGTGGTTGTGAATGAAAGTAGAATGTAGTTGTAATGAATTTGCACAATTTGCACAATGGCAAAACGAAACTCCACTGAAATCCGAGGGGTTTCCCTCCAAGGGAAGAAGACCAGTGATGTATTTATGAGGAAGGCCTTGTCCTGTTTGAAAATAGGCTGGATGACCTTGGAACATCTCAGCCTATTTCACCATCCACATTGGCTGGGAAACATTTGAGCTCTGGAACCTGTTTTGAACATAAATGAGAAAAAAACATTTTAATCCCATTGAGTTGAAGATCCAGAAACCTCTGGGTGGGCGGGGAGAGGTGGTTGTTTACATTCACTTCTATAGAAAGCTGTTTTGTGCTTTTAAAGGGAGCTTATTGTAACGAGTGATAAATCAGCTTTTTTTTTAAAGACTATAAATCTCTATTTTATTTCTAAACTAGCTGATAACCCAGCATTCCCCGGGTATTTATCTTAATCCATACATTTGTCCTGAAAAAGATAATTTCTAATGTTGGTATTTCCCCCTTACCAGAGGGAGCCCCCTTGTGGAGTACTGTGAAGCTGTTACCATGGCAACTCCACTGCGCTGCACAGTGGAAGCCATTTTACGGCAGTGCAATAGAAAGCATTTTAAGGCACAACAGACTGTATCTTAACAGAACACCACCACCCCTGAGTGGTTTTAGGGGTGTCTTACCCCCACAATATTTTTTTCCAGAGGGTAAGTCATCCATGTACCAAGTTTGGTTGAAATTGTTGGGGGCGTTCTAGATTTATGCTGGAACACACACACACACACACACACACACACAGAGAGAGAGAGAGAGAGAGAGAGAGAGAGAGAGAGAGAGAGAGAGAGAGAGAGAGAGAGAGAGAGAGATGTATTCAGAGCTGCTAGATAGTAATTTTCGTTCCCCAAAACATTATTCGAGGGGCTACATCTCCTGAAAATTAAAAAAAAGGGGAGAAAAGGAATCCAGACCAGACAAAAACATTCCTTTTGGGGACTGAATCTGAAGGAGAAATTTCTCGAACGGAACAGAGTAGCACTAAAGCTGACACCAATTGGCATTTTGCTGCCTGTGCATAGAGCAAACCAATCTGCAGGCCAGGATACAAAGGAATAACATCCAGAACCGTCTGGCTACTGACTCTTCACATTAGCATCTTTGAAGCGGGGTTGCAAATGTCTCATTATTTTGAGAGGAAGCCATCAAATGCAAACTTCCTTCTTGGTTTCATTTTTTTAAAACTTGGCTGCCATGACAGAATAACATGGGGAGTCAGGAGAGCCAATAGATGTGTGGAAAAATGGGCAGATATTTTGTCTTCCAGCCCTGGGGCCACAAAATGCTGTGGGTTAAAAACTATGGTGGACGGACCTCGGCAAGAATTTTACAAGTTTAAGAAGAGCGCTAATGGCTAATTGAAATGTAGTCTGTTTAGTTTGGGCTAACTATGAGGTATGAACCCAGAGGTTGTGTGTTGTAGTTTGCAGCTTAATGCAATGTAAGAACAAAACCACTGTGGATTATTCTGCAAACCTGAGTTTTTTTGTTTATTTATCTATCAAATTTCATCATAAAATAATATAAAAACAGGACCAAAAGCAGAGTTAAAAACAAAATGAGAAAGAAGTTTACAATTTACAAGTGATGGTTTGTTGTATCCCAGCAAAGCAACGGCTATATTCTTACAAGGTATATCTCAAGTGAGTTGCTCATCACTTACTGAAATTTAAACCACCAGCCTTTGCAGTCGGCAAACCATGGTTTATGACAACCTTTAAAGGTGATCCAACCAGTGGCAATTCATTCAATTCAATTCATTCAATAAACGGTGGTTAATCAAACTATGGGTTTGAAAGTTGTGTGACTCAGATCGTTGAGTTCAATGGGGGCTCCCTTATGGATTATAGCTATTGCCATCAGGGTTGGTGTAAGAATTGAATGCATGTTTGGTGGTGCTACAGATTTATTGCACTCTGTACTATCGGTTTAGGTGTGAAACATCTATACCAGTCACTAGTATATATTGTGACATCAGGTTTGCACATCCCTTGTTGACATCTGATTATTTTGTGACTTTGAAAAGCAGCAGAGGGCAGCATTTCTTTGTCCTTTCTCGGAGTCCGTCATTTGGGGGGAAGAGCTGGTTCTCCCAACAAGATAAAGTTTTTACAGCTTGTCCTTGAGTTAAGACTACAGTGAAAAATTCATTAAGTGAATCCTGCTTTCCCCATATATTTTAGCCAAATATTTTAGCCCCATATATTTTAGCCAAATTCGCTGACAACACTAAATTACACAGGGTAGTAAAAACTGAGAGAGCGTGTGAGGAGCTCCAGAGGGATCTCTTGACACTGGGGGAGTGGGCAACCCAGTGGCATATGAGCCTCAACATTAGTAAGTGCAGAGTGATGCATGTTGGGCAAAAAAACCCAACTACATCTATAAACTGATGGGGTCTGAACTCCTTGCAACTAACCAGGAAAGGGACCTTGGTGTCCTGGTGTACAGCTCAATGAAGGTGTCAACCCAGTGTGCCGCAGCAGTGAAAAAAGCAAACTCATTGCTAGGGATCATTAGGAAGGATATAAAAAATAAGTCAGCAAGTGTCATTTTGCCTCTTTATAAATCTATGGTGAGGCCCCATCTGGAGTATTGTGTACAGTTCTGGTCACCATACCTTCAGAAGGATATTATGGAAATGGAAAAGGTACAGAGGAGGGCAACCAGAATGATTAGGGAGCTGGAACCCCTTCCTTACCATCTGAGGCTGCAACGGCTGGGCCTCTTCACTCTAGAACGACGGCGCCTGAGAGGTGACCTGATTGAAGTCTATAAAATCATGCACGGTGTGGACAAAGTAGAAAAGGAAAAACTGTTTTCCCTATCGCACAACATTAGAACTAGGGGGCACTCCATGAAACTTTTGATAGCTAGACCTCAAACAAATAAGAGGAAGTACTTTTTCACCGAGAGGATCACTGGTCTATGGAACTCCCTGCCAGAAGAAGTGGTGACAGCTGTCAGCCTCGACACCTTTAAGAAAGGATGAGAGGAGTTCATGGAGAACAAAGGTATCCATGGCTATCATTAGGGATGCCTAAGGACACCCTCCGGGATGGAGAGATAGGCAGGATATCTCTCAATGCCATTTGCAGGGAATCCTAAGCAGGTGAAGACATCTGCTTGGGAAGACCCTGAAGCAAATGGGGAGCCACTGTGGGAGACAGAATGCTGGGCTGGATGGGCTGTGGCCTGTTCCAGCAAGGCTATTCTTATGTTCTTATGTTCGTTTGCTGGAAGCCAGCTGGGAAGGTTGCAAAGGGCATTCACGTGATCCTGAGATGCTGCATCCATCATCAATACATACCTGTTGCCAAGCCCCCAAATTTTGATCATGTGATGGTGGAGATGCTGTGTTGGTTTTAAGGGCAAGGATCACTTTTTTTCAGTGCTGCTGTAACTTTGAATGGTTGTTAAGCAAATGATTGAAAGTTGACTTGACAGCTAAGCAAAGGGTAAATTTCCTGTAGCAGATGTGCTGTCAGACTGAATAATAATTTGGTTATTGTGTCATAAAACAGTACAGGTAGTCCTCAATTTATAATTGATTACTTAGTGACCGTTGAGTTATGACAGACTACTTACAAAGCTACTTACAATCCAGTTTTGAAGTTCCATAGTCAGCCAACTTCTGCAGTCATATTCGCATTTTTGAATGTCTGCCTTTGCAGATATTTGCAACGTCCCACATCAATGTTTCTCAACTTTGGTGACTTTAAGATGAGTGGACTTCAACTCCAAAAATTCCCCGACTAAGGTTGAGAAGCGTCATGTGACAGTGATTCAGGGGTGGGTTTCAATTTTTTTAGAACCTACTCTGTAGGTGTGGCCTATTTTGTGGGCGTGGCTTGGCAATCATGTGACAGGAGGGAGTGGCAACCTTTTAAAATGTGGTGAAACTCATTTAACAACGCTCTTGCTTAGCAACCAAAATTTTGGACTCAATTGTGATGATACATTCTTTCTTTCTTTCTTTCTTTCTTTCTTTCTTTCTTTCTTTCTTTCTTTCTTTCTTTCTTTCTTTCTTTCTTTCTTTCTTTCTTCTTTCCTTCCTTCCTTCCTTTTTTCCTTCCTTTCCTTTCCTTCCCGTTGGGTCACTGGCAGCGGTGGGCCAGATTTACTTCCAGGTATGCCGGTGGAACCCCCTCTCACCGGTTCTCTAAATTTCACCAACCGGTTCTCGCGAGTAGGTGCGAACCTGCAGAAACCCACCCCTGCAGTGATTTTTGACAGTTTTTGCCAGACATAGATGCTTACTTCCATTTTGGGGCAAAAGCAAATCCATTGGATATAATGGGTTCATTTAATGAGCAGTGTATTCACTTAAGGGCCACATATTTTTCTAATGACCACCTCAAAAAAAAGATCATTAAATTGGACCTAATCACATGGTGACCCACTTAACGACTGCCCTGATCTTGGTCACAATTGTGAGCTCAGTTGCAATCGTTAAGTCGAGGATTACTTGCAGTTTAGAAAATCCATATTGTGAATGCTTTCTCCATTCCATAGAGCCCAGAATGGTAAATGTTAATGTTTGAGAACAAAATAGACTTGATGGGAAGCCATCTGCCCTCAATTCTTTTTCCTGGTTGAGCTGTGAAAATTGATGATAAGCTGAAATGGTGTTTTCATAGTAGGCAGCCGAACCTCTCATCTTGAGGGTAGCAATTATATTGATTTCCTCTATTTGATCTGCCTGCAAAATAGAAAGATCAGATATGGTTTCTTTTTGCCATTATCAAACCAATGTGCCAAATGTGTAAGGCACATTTAAAATGTAATTTCCAAATAAGGAACCATAACAACTGTGATGAACAGGCACCAATCCAGTCAGGATAGGAAGGAACAGGGAGGGAAATGCACGAAGAAGGAGAAGGAACTATGTAAGGAGAATTAACAGATGTTCCCATTTTACACCTGTTTGCACTCTTAAAATATCCAAATAGCCCTGCCCTCTTGAAGATATGGGACCTGGTCTAATCCCGAGCTTATTTGCCTAGCTCCTGTAAGGTTCAGTAAATTAAGGACAACTGTTTTTATTAGTCCCATGAATTTGCTCAATTATCATACCCATTTTTTCTTCTGGAAGCCCAACACAGATTCCTATTTTAGAAACATGATGTGGGGCTGGACAGTTCTTGATTGAAGCGGAGTTCATTCTGTGATCTTAACTTTCCCCTTCCCTTCTTCCTACATGTAGTAGTTGTTTATTTATTTAGCAAATTTATATGGTCACCAATCTCAGAAACGTGAGTGTAGGGACTAGCAATTAAAAACAAAATATTTTAAAAGCAGCATAACAGAGAACCAAAATGTTTAAAGCAATGTTAATACTAAATACTTGGGTGGGTGGGTGAGTGACTACGGAGTAGAAGCCTTTGAAAATTGCTATGGAACATCATGTTCAGTCTTTATTAATTGTCATGGCAATTCAGTTGTCATCAGTGAACCAGTTCTATGAATTTGCTATCTGATGAGGCTATTGTGGATGTTAATTTCAAAAACGGGACCTGGAAAACCTCCAGGGCTGCATAAAAGTCAGCGATTGATGATAGAGATAGAGATAATTAAAATATGGATGCTTTGTTTTCTTTGCCCAGAAAATGCCACTCTCCAAAACTACCCAAAAAAATGCCAATGAACAAGAAAACATAGAATCAACAGAAATTAAGAACACATCAAATCAAGATGCCTCCCAGAACCCAAATATAAAAAGAAGGAATATACGCCCTAAACAAGAATTTCCCACCCAACATATTGAAAACATCAAAGTTGATGAAAATCGCTGAATACTATCAAATCTATTTTGTATATTAAAAGGTCCGAAAACAGAATGCCAACATATTTGAATACCTAAAACTCCTATAATAAGGAATTTGGAAAATCTGAAGTCCACTGCTTTAAGTGAGGTAGACCCTGAGTTATGATCATTTGTTGAGTGACCATAGATACAACAGCAATCCTGTGTGATTCTCTGTCCTTGAGGAAAAATGTCATGTGTGTAAGGCAGGAAGGAATATGCTTGATTTTCCCCACTCAATTACCACCTTGGTCTGATCCTACAGTACTGGTAGTCCTCAAGTTGCAACCATTTGTTTAGTGACTGTTCATAGTTGCAGTGGCACAGAAAACAGTGACTCATGACTGTTACTTATTTACTGTCGACATAGCCAGTGATGGGATTCAAATAATTTAACAACTAGTTCTCTGCTCTAATGACTGGCTGGGTGGGTGTGGCCACGGTGGGCATGGCCACGTGGAACGACAGGCAGCATTCAGCCTCCTGCACCCCTGTGGGAGCAAAAATGGGCCACGGGGGGGCTGCGCCATCCCCCTTCCCCTGTGCATCGTTTTGGGCCTAGTACGCCTCCCAGCCCTTACCTGGGAGCCAAACCAGGGCGCATGGGACTCCTGGAAGAGGTGAAGTAGAAAGGGATGGGGTCAGCCAGCAATTTAAGAACTGGTTCGCCTGAACCGGTCCAAACCAGCTGAATTCCACCACTGGTCATAGTATCCTCCAATTGTGTGATCAAAATTTGGGTGCTTGGAAACTAGCATGTATTTACAACAGTTGCCACATCTCTGGGTTCACAAAATTGTTGTTTGTGACCTTCCCACTGATTTCTGACAAGCGAAGTCAATGGAGGAAGCCAGATTAGCTTAGCGACGGCAGCAAAAAAGAAGGCCGTCACGTTGGGTGTGGTTGTGCGATCACATTGCTTGCGAAGGAAATTCTGGTCCCAATTTTGGTCGTAAATCAAGAATTATATGTAGATTATCCTTATTCTAATGAGTGCCGATTGCATGCGTAATAGTAGTGGGACCCGACCAGAGGGTTTACAATGAAATGTGAGAAAGCTGCAGTTGGAAGAACTAATGGGGAGAGACGGAATAAGAAGCGAAGGCAAGAAAGGTGAAAGCAGCAGAACAGGAAAACACCACAATGTTGCCTCCCTGAGTACAGATAGTCCTTGATTTATGACGATAGCCAAGGGCACAGAATTGCAGTTGATTAAGTCATTGCAGTTGTTACCTTTTGTGCCATTTTACGACCTTTTTGGCCAGTGAATCGTGTCATTAAGCAAATTCTGGATTTCTCCATCGACTTTGTTTCTTGGAAGCCAGTTGGGAAGGTTACAAATGTGATTGCGTTGACTTCAGGACAGTGCAAATAAATATGGGCCAGTTGCCAAGTGCCTAAATTTTGATGATGTGACCATGGGGATGCTGCAATCGATTGTAAGTGAGAAAATAGTCATAAGCCACATTTTTCAGGGCCATTGTAACTTTGAACTTTAAATGAATGAAGTCAAGGATGACTTGCACAAAAGCATTTAACTAAAGTAGGGCATGGCAATAAAAGAAAAAATGGGCTTTGAATTTTTTAAATGATAGCAAGGAAAGAAACGTATGGGTCGCCCCTGTTCCCTTGGTGCTTTTTATGTCAGTAGTCAATCCAGCTCTGGCTTCTTTCTTGCTATGTCAAATCAATTCAGGGCAAGCACTGAGTGAAATTTAGGAGGTATGTCATTTTGGACAAGATAGCACTAGCAATAGCACTTAGACTCATATACTGTCCTTTAGTGCTTTACAGCCCTCTCTAAGCAGCTTACAGAGTCAGCATATCGCCCACAACAATCTGAATCCTCATTTTAGCAGCCTCGGAAAGATGGAAGGCTGAGTCAACCTTGAACCGGTCAGGATCGAACTGCTGGCGGTCGGCAGAGTTAGCCTGCAATACTGCATTCTGACCACTGCGCCACCACTGCTCTTGGAGGTGATTGATTAGGAGATTGAATTGTTCTCATTAGAGGAGAGGTAGGCACTTTCTTGGAAGAAGCCTCTTCTTATAAACATCACCCCAAAGTCTCAAACCAATGATCCTTATTTTTCTGGTTTTTTTAAAATATAGTTTTATCTTCATTGCCACGATCTCCTTGTATAACAACAACAACAACAACAACAACAACAACAACAACAACAACAATAAATTTAATTTGTAGACCACTCCCTCTCCCCGAAGGGACTCGGGGCGGTACACAGGGGAATTAAAAACGTTCAAACATAGATACATCATAAATATATAAAATCAAATTAAACAATTTATCCTTACGCTAAAAAACCTAAAATCCTAAAAACTAAACCCCTTAAAAACCCAATTAAAACAATTTAGATGTTCAGACTAAAAAGGCTGGAAGGTAGGTTAGGCCAGGGTGGCCTGTTGGAAAAGATAAGTCTTGAGCTTTTGTCGGAAGGCGCGGAGGTCCGTAGTCGTTCTGAGGTCGGGGGGTAGGTCGTTCCATAGAGCTGGGCCTGCCACAGAGAAGGCCCTTCCCCTGGGCATCGCCCGCTGGCATTGCCTAGTGGACTGCACCCGGAGAAGTCCCTCTCTATGGGAACGGATCGGTCGGAGGGATGTATGGGGTAGGATGCGATCTCGCAGATAGCTAGGTCCCGTGCCATGGAAAAGACAGTGATGCTGATGAAGTGTCATCCAATTTAAGAAAGCAAGCAACTACTACTACTCCACGCACGGTCACTCCAGCCCTCGTCACCTCCCTACTGCTTCAATGACCCCATCCAGCCACCTCACTCTATGCCATCCAATAATAAAGATACAAATAAATAATTAAAATCCTGCTGATTACCGAATCTCCTGGTAGATCTTTCCCAAACTTCCAATATTTTCCTCATGTTTGAGGGCCATATGAATTTGTCTTGTACTATGAAAGAACACCCAAGTTGCAATCATATGATCCTCCGAATTGATTATTAGCTGTATTAATTATTAATCAGTTGAGTCTTTTGGTGAATTAAAGACGTTAAGGACAACCTCATTAGATTGGGTTTCTCAGGGCAAGCTACAAAATTATGTTTTTGTTTTCAGCAAAAATTTCCGTTTTTTGTTGCTTCTTAGAATGTTCATAAGAGTTAGACTTGCTTAGAGTTTAGGTAAGACTTTGAATGATATCAAAAGAAACCATAGGTGCCCGTGAGGGCGAACCTATGGCATGCGTGCCAGAGGTGGCACACAGAGCCCCCTCTGTGGGGGCATGCACCATCACCAGCTGCTCTTCTGGTTTCTGGCGCACACATCTGCGGGCCAGTGGTAGGTTCCACGTCCTGTTGCAACCGGTATGGTGGAATGGGGCCAGGTGTCTACCACATGCATGTGCATAGCGTGTGCATGCGTACTTACCACCCACAATGCTCCAGCTGCTTGGCGGAATATTGCACAGGCGTCATACGCTCCGTGCATGCGTGCGGAAGCCCCAGTCGGCTCAAATACCTGTAAGGAGTGCGGGCGGGCGGGCAGGAACTCTGGAGCACTGTACCGGAACAGTACCTGGTGCTCCCAGCAGGCACTGGTACACCCATGCTGGGGCGTGCCAGTCATATTCCACCATTGCTGCAGGCCCTGCGGCAATGGAAAATAGCCGGAAAATAGCCAAAACCAGCGAAAAAACAGGCATATGCATGCTGGCTAGCTGGTCTTCGGGTTTCCGTTGCTCCATGTGCACACATGAACATGCATGCATGTGCGTTCTGGTTTGGGCACTTGGTGCCGAAAAGGTTCGCCATCACTGATCTATGCTTTTATGTGAACCTACCAGTTTAAGGATCAGTTGTTACCATAATATGTGGCCTATTCTTGAACATATAAAATAAATCATAATACTGAAAATGAATCAATAATATATGTGAAAGAGGAAAATAAAACTATTTATTTATTTATTTTATTGGATTTCTAGACCGCTCCCTCTCCCCGAGGGGACTCGGGGGGGGGGGGTGTACAGGTAAAATTAAAAACTACTAAAACCATGACAATACATACAAGGTTAAAATCAAATTAAATAGTCCTGTACAAATTTATAAAAGTTAAAACTAAACCCATAAAACCGAATAAAATAATTTAAATTACAGACTGGGGTGAGAAGCATGAGTTAGGCAAAGCCGGCTTGATGGAACAGGTGAGTTTTAAGTTTCTGGCGGAAGGAGCGGAGGTCCGTGGTAGTTCTGATATCAGGGAGAAGGTCGTTCCAAAGGGTCGGGCCCATCACAGAGAAGGCCCTTCCCCTGGGCGTCGCCCGCTGGCATTGTCTAGTGGACGGCACCCGGAGAAGTCCCTCTCTGTGGGAGCGAATCGGCCGAAGGGATGTATGGGGCAGGATACGATCCCGCAAATAGCTAGGTCCTGTGCCATGGAGCACTTTAAAGATGGTGACCAACACCTTGAAACGCACCCGAAAGGCCACAGGCAGCCAGTGCAGCCTGCGCAGGAGCGGTGTTACGTGGGAGTATCTGGTAACTCCCAGAACTGCCCGCGCTGCCGCATTTTGGACCAGCTGCAGCCTTCGGGTGCATCTCAAGGGGAGCCTCATGTAGAGAGCATTGCAGTAGTCTAGCTGGGATGTCACAAGCGCATGAGTGACTCTGCGAAGGGCGTCATGGTCCAATAGGGGATGCAACTGCCGCACCAGGCGAACCTTGCATAGACAGCCGAGTATCCAGGAGGACACCCAAGTTGCGTGCCCGATCCACGGGGGCTGGATGTTCACCCCCTATGGCCAGTGATGGAGTCAACTGGTTGAACCGGGGTGCCGGTAACCACAGCCACTCGGTCTTGGACGGGTTGAGCTTGAGTCTGTTCCTTTCCATCCAGATCCGTATGGCTTCCAGACACCGGGACATCACTTCGATGGCATCGTTGGGGTGGTTTGGGGTAGAGATGTATAGCTGAGTATCATCAGCATACAGATGGTAATCTACCCCAAAACCACGGATGATCTCGCCCAGCGGCTTCATATATGTATTGAACAGGAGAGGCGAGAGGACCGACCCCTGAGGAACCCCACAAGTGAGAGGCCTCGAGGTCGACCTCTGCCCCCCTGCCAATACAAATTGCGATCGGCCGGAAAGGTAGGAGGAGAACCACCGTAAAACGGTACCCCTCACCCCCAACCCCTCCAGTCAATGCAATAGGATACCATGGTCAATGGTATCAAAAGCCGCCGAGAGGTCTAATAGGACCAGGATGGAGGAACAACCCCCATCTCTGGCCCTCCAGAGATCATCCACCAACACGACCAATGCCGTCTCGGTGCTGTGACCGGGCCGGAAGCCGGACTGGCGTGGGTCCAGATAGTCAATTTCCTCCAGGTGACGTGGAAACTGTTGTGCCACCACACTCTCTACAACCTTCGCCAGAAATTGAAGGTTGGAGACCGGACGATAATTTACTAACAATGCTGGGTCCAGGGAAGGCTTCTTGAGGAGAGGCCTCACCACCGCCTCTTTCAAGATGGTTGGCAAGAACCCCTCACTCAAAGAAGTGTTCACTATTTCCTTGTGAAACCTCCCAGGATGCCAGTACAAGCCAGGAGGGACACGGGTCCAGTAAACATGTGGTGGCTCTCAGTCGCCTACACAACCTGTCCATATCATCAGAAGTAACAGAGTCAAACTCCTCCCAGAATGGTGTCTCAAGACCCGCCTCTGACATCCCCTCCAGACCACTTCCAGTGGAGACCAACTCGCTCCGAATTTGAGCGATTTTGTCCTGCAGATACTCCCCAAATTCCTCTGCTCTGCCCTGCAGAGGGGCTTCCCGCGGCCTCTTTTGAAGGAGGGAGCGGGTCACCCCAAACAGGGCGGCAGGGCGGTTATCTGCGGATGCGATAAGAGTGGCACAATACTGACGCTTCGCCACTCTTAACGCCACAAGGTAAGTCCTCAAATGGGCTCTCACCTGTGTTCGGTCCGATTCAGAGTGTGTGGATCTCTATCTCCTCTCTAGGCATCTCTTGTGGCGCTTCATCACCCTCAACTCCTCGGAAAACCAAGGAGCCTGGGTGGTTCGCTGCCACAAGAGAGGCCGCAAAGGCGCAACCCGGTCCAAGGCCCCAGTGGCCGCACTATTCCATGCAGCCACTAGGTCCTCCATCCGGGTGCGGGTCAGGGCTACAGGTAGTGGCCCAAGCTCCATCTGGAACCTTTCAGGTTCCATCAGGCGCCTGGGGCGGAACCATCTTGGGAATTCCGGTTCCACCTCCCCGCAGTGGGGTGTAGCAGTGGGAAAGTCGAGCCGGAGAAGTGAGTGATCTGACCATGACAGGGGTACGATGGCTAAATCCCCTACTCCAAGATCACTCCTCCACTGGCCAGAGACAAAAATGAGATCCAGTGTGTGTCCTCCTTCGTGTGTGGGGCCCTGAATTACTTGGGTCAGGTCCATAGCTGTCATGGAGGCCATGAACTCCCGAGCTGCCTCGGATGTCTCGCCTACCGATGGCAGGTTAATGTCCCCCATGACTAACAGTCTGGGGTCTCAACCGCCATCTCGGCGATCACTTCGAGGAGCTCGGGCAGGGCTGCTGATACCTAGCGGGGAGCCAGGTACACAATCAGCACACCCAGCTGCCTCCCTGGGCCCCACTTCACGCAAAGGTACTCACAACCGGTTATCTGTGGCACAGTGGTCTCTCTCGGCTCAAGACCTTCCCTCACAATGACCGCCACCCCCCCACCCCTACCTAGGGCCTGTGACTGATGAAACGCGTGGTAACCTAGCGGGCATATTTCCACGAGAGGAAGTCCTCCCTCGTGGCCCAACCAGGTCTCCATAATTCCTGCCAGGTCCGGCTCCCCCTCCGACACAAGGTTGTTAATGAGGGGGGCTTTGTTGACAACGGACCTGACGTTGCATAACATCAGTCTAAGGCCCTGGCTCTGTGAACCCTGACCACCTAGATTGCGGGGGTTTGGATATGTGATCGCTCGTACCCATCGGCCACATTCTCCCAACCGGTGATGAGATCTCTGTCTACCATCGCACCTGCCCCTCCCCACCACCGTTTGAATGGAATGACCATTAATGCTCCTAGTCCCAACTCCATCAGAATTCTGGCAGGCCTATGCAAAATTATACATAATTCAAATAAGCTAGAAACACAATACTGGGGGGAAAATTAAATTTTCATTTGCTGCAGCGAGGAGGAAATTGTGGTTTAGCTGAAGCATCATTATAAGTGTCATCAGCACAGTTTTGAGTTGTCAAAATGCAAAAAAATAAGCTCCATTAATAGTCTTTTCATTTATAAAGATGGCTTTTCCTCTATCACTATGAAAAAGTTGCTTACTTCTTTTTTTGTAAATTACTAGTAAGTTTTTCATTCTAGCAAATGAGTAAGAAAGAAATTAAGGTCTAAAAGATTTGTAAGATCCACCTTTTTCTAAAGAGCTGAAGGCAGCATGCACAATAAGGTCTCTTCCCATTTCCCCTCAATAACAAAAACTGTAAGGTAGGTTTGATATGAGAAAGAATCACTGGCCAGAAGCCATCCAGGGGAATTTCTGTAGTTGAGGGTAGCCTAGAATCTGTGTCTTCTTTCTTCTGGTCCACATTTTGCCCATCCTCCCACTCTGGATCCCTTACTTATTAGGAATCTAATCCCTCTTTTCCTCCAGAAGTTTAAATCATACCCCCCTCCTTTCCCACTTGTCCCATAATAACCCATTTCCCCCAAAATAAGACCTCCCTGGATAATAAGCCCGATCAGGTGTTTGAGCGCATGCGCTAAAATAAGCCCTTTCCTGAAAATATTGCAACATAGTAGCAGCCATGAGGTGACCCTGCTCATCTCCTCCTACACCTCAAAAATAACAAGACCTCCCCGAAAATAAGGCCAAGTGCTTATTTCAGCGGCGAAAAGAAAATAAGACCCTGTCTTACTTTCGGGAAAACAGGGTAGTAGTTTTTCTTCCTGTTCTTCAAGTTTGTTTACTCCTTCTGCCCATTATATGGCTATCTTGACTTTTTAAAAACCATATGGTGAACAGCTTCACCTTCAACATGTGTAGAATTATCAGATCTGAATTACAAAAGACGAAATTACCATTAAAGGGGCAGCAGAGAGTTAGTTTTCTATATCTTTTGCCCGTCCCCTGGTGGATTTTAGTCTCTAGGCCCGTGATGGCGAACCTATGGCATGAGTGCCACAGGTAGCACATGGAACCATTTCTTAGGGCACGCGAGGCGTTGCCCTGTCAGCTCCAGCGTGCATGTGTGTGCTGGCCAGCTTATTTAGGTCTTCTTTTGAGGCCGTTTTTCGCCCTCAGGAGGCTTCGTGGAAGCTCCTGAAGCCTCTGGAGGTGGGGAGGGGGGCTGTTTTCACCCTCTCCAGGCTCCTAGAAAGCCTCTGGAGCTTAGGGAGGGCAAAAAAAGTGCACCAAAAGCAGGGGATCGTGCACATAGCATTATGGGTGTTAGAGTTAGAGTGAAACCTGTACAGGTAATTCTGGATTTACGACTGGCCACTTAGTGATGTTCAAAGTTGGATTATTATTGTGGTGAAAACAGGAGGAGGAAAGAATAGGATGCCTATTCACCACCTTGAGTTATTTAGAAAAACAATAAAAGCAGAGTATGAATAAACACTCTAAATAAATAAATAAACGGGCACTCATTTGCTGCCAGGGAAACCGTGTTTGTTTCTCAACCTCAATGGACAGCAAAGGCAGGAGACTAATAGATTCTCCTTAAGGGTAGCAGTGCTGAATTGATGGTCCCGTTTGCATGGATAAACAGATCTTGCTTTGGTGTCATCGAACAAAGTCTCCTTCTAACTATTTAAAAACAAGAACAACCAGGCTTCTAACACTTAAAGTAGAGAGGTTTTTTTCCTTAATTCCCCCCCGCCTCCACTTTACGCTCTGCTTTTCCCCATCCCAACAACTTTGATGCAGGAGGGACAATGCGCTCTCCCCTTCCACCTCCATCTTTCAGTCTCTCTCTTAACGGGCTCGGAGCCTTTCGCGCATCTGCAGGACGGCTATCCTTTCTCTCGGGGTGATTCCCATTCCCTTCTCTTTCTAAAGTTAAAAGAGGCGCCTGCAAGGATGCTCCTGAGCGTATCGGGGCAGGCTCAGATTGCAGCTTCGTGCCCACGGAACTCTCCCCTCGCTTCCCATCGGTATGCCCTGGCATCAGACTTATTTCTCTCCTCGGGGGATTCAGAGGACACCCAGACACCGGTTCTCATCTATTGGGGGAGCAGCGTCGTCACTTCCTGGACTTGAAAGCATTTTGATTTTCCCCCTCCCTCTCCCTCTAGTTTACCCCATCCTCAGCCACCCCCTCCACCCCCACCCAAGATTATTATTATCATTTTTTCCTTAAGTGCATTTCTGTGGCTATTTTCAACCCAAGGTGCAGGATTTTTTCTGAATCGTAAGTAATGCATGAGTCATCGGCATTGTTTTCTTGCCATAAGAAAAGCAGGCAAATAGCCTGTGCCAGGGGAGACGTCTATATTTTAGAATAAGGGGTTTTGAGGGAGAGAGAGAGAGAGAGATCAGACGTGGGAAATGGGTAGTAATCCCTGTGCGTTTTGATGAAGTGCACGGCTGCTGTTTGGGTTACACGCCTAACCGGCACGGTGACGCTTTCCTTAATTACAGAAAATGAAAGGTTGCAGGCATCGTGGTCTTACCCTGCTTGTTTGCCACCCACAACTCCACCTCCCCCCCTTTTTTTTACAACTAGAGCAAAAGGTCTGACAGCGGAGCTATGGGGAGAAGCAAAGAGAGAAGGAGCGCGGAGTACCGTCTGTATGAGACTGTTTGGATGTTCTTATAACCATCTGTTCTCTGCAGCAGCGTTCGCCTCGCTCGGCTCGCTCAGCGGAGCAGAAGCTGCCGATTCCCAGCTAGTTGCTAGCTTGAGAAACCTCTACCTAGCAATCTTACGTTCGGGTCAGTTGGGAGCCTGAGAATTTGACTTTCAAACATTCGCGCAGAATAAGGCGGAATGGCTAAGCAAAATTTGCCGCCTGGCCAAACCCAGCGGCGGCTGTAAATTTGGGGCAGGCTAAAACTGCACGGAGGACAAACCAACATCCTTCTGTCCTAATGTTGGGGTGCTGTAGTATAACCAGGGTTTGGGAGAAGGCAGACTTGCTGAGGTTGGCCTTGTGCAGCTGTGACAGAAGTTCCTGTAGCCAAAAGCACGCCTCATCTTTGGGTTTTTTTGTTTTTGTAATGGCGATTGATGATCAGATAGTGTGTCTCGTTCATACTTTTACTCAAGTTTGGAGAACTTGCTGCAGTAGTGTTGTTTTTTTAAAAATGGAATTACTTCAACTTTCTCTCCCCGTTGGCCATTCTGGGTGGGTATTTTAATTACAGACCCTTTTGTTACTTTTTTCCCATTGTTTTGTGGATTTGCTTCATTGGAGCGAGTGCCTGGAATTCTTCTTTTCTTTTTGAAAAAGAGGATGATAATTGGAGGGACAAGAGAGGCAGGGGAAGAGTAGGAAACCTCCGGATTTGAACCTGGCCAATAAGCTGGCCATGTTTCGAAATCCGGGCAAGATAGAGGACTTCAACTCTCAGAATTCCCCAGCCAGCCATCTCAGAAGTTTTCCCCCACACCAATATCAAAGGCATTATCTTGCTTCTTCAGAGTCCAATTTCCATTTCCATAGAGTGTAACAGGGAATACCCATGGCTTGTACAATTCTTATTTTTGTAGATGCAGGCACATCATGGGATCTGAATATTTTTTTCCAAGCTCTTCATGGCCCTCTACCAGATACTGGTCAGTGGCATATTTCTTAACCTTTTGTTCCCTTATGGTTGGTGGTTGATCTTACAAGGCAGGAGATACTCACGACTTCAGTGTCTTCACTCTCTATTCCAGTGTTTCTCAACCCTGGCAACTTGAAGGTATCCGGACTTCAACTGTCCGAATTCACTGGCTGGGGAATCAGTTCTAGTCCAGGGGTATCAAACTCAAGGCCCAGGGGCCAGATCCATACCGTGGAGTACTTAGATGTGGAAACTGCCCTGGAAACAGCGAGGGGTCAGCCTGTGGTGCTTCTGCCAGTGAAAACAGGGTCCTGAGCTCCGTTTTCAGCTGCCACGGCCTCCTGCAAACCCCCTGCCAGTGAGAAAATTGAGTTTTCGGTTTTCACTGGCAGAGGGTTGCAGGAGGCCGTGGTAGCTGAAAACAGAGCTCAAGACCCTGTCTTCGCTGGCAGAGTATTCGGACCACCACAAGTACCCCCAACAGGAATGACATTGAGCTGGCCATGCTGGCCCTGGTCCCTCCACCCCGGCGTCAAACATAGTCCAATGAAATCGAGTTCGACACCCGTGTTCTACCCGATGTCATTAGTTTGGCCTTCTTTATATTTAATTCTAGTGTCCAATGTCTTCCACTGTGTTCTTCAGTGTTTAGTACCAAGGTTTGCATTTTCTAAGAGACAGCAGTGAAATTAAGATAGGAATTCAGAGAAAGACTGCCTGCAGGTAAATCTAAATTACTTGAAAAGCTTTAAAACACACTTCATTGGGTCAGGACAGATGATCTTGTTCTGCTGTTCCCTTTTTTCAAATTACAGATCATGCCACGACATCATTGTGGCTTTTAAAAAAAACATTCTGAGCTGATTCTGATGCTTGTCACAAACCATGCTGGATTTCATTAACGAAAAGCAAGTCTGTGGAGCCAAGATAGCTTATTTCCCTTAGTTCATTGAAGCCAGGCAGATAAACTTTTTATTCCCTTGCTATGCTACAGGTTAATTTGAAGCCGCTTTGAATCGGGCTGTGTTCCTCAACCTTGGCATCTTTAAGAGGTGTGGATTTCAACTTCCAGCCAGCAATTGAAGTCCAAACCTGCTAAAAAGACTAAGATAGAAGAACACTGATATGTAGGAAGCAACATTGCAGAAATGGAGCTACCTACGATCTGGCATGCAAATGGCACAGTGTGTTTTGGCTCAATCCTGGTTTGTAGACTACATCCTGGACTTAGGAGGGGTGGAAACATAGCTTTATGGATCCCTGGTCCCAATTTCTGATAACAATCTTGATTCAAAAACACCAGAAGATTATAAATCAGGAGCTGTCCAAGCTGGTGCCCCACATGCTGGTTTTCATTTAGAGCAGTGTTTCTCAACCTTGTCCACTTGAAGATGTCTGGACTTCAACTCCCAGAATTCCCCAGCCAGCGAATGCTGACTGGGGAATTCTGGGAGTTGAAGTCCAGACATCTTCAAGTGGACAAGGTTGAGAAACACTGATTTAGAAGCTGCACCTGAACAGCAGGTGGCAGCACTTAAATGATCTAGGCCAGGGGTCTGCAAAGTTGCCTCTTTTAAGACTGGTGGACTTCAACTCCCAGAATTCCCCAGCCAGCCTGGCTGGCTGGGGAATTCTGGGAGTTGAAGTCCACCAGTCTTAAAAGAGCCAACTTTGCAGACCCCTGATCTAGGCCAGTAATGGCTAACCTTTTTGTCCTCACGTACTGAAATCGTGCCCACACCTAACAGCGCATGCATGCATACCCACACCCATAATGCAATACACCCCACTTGCATGCACACATGATGCCCATGTGTCTCCCCGTGCATACGTGCAAGCCCCCTGTAGCCCATTTTGAGCCTAGCAGGCCTCCCTGATTCTTCTGGGACCAAAAATGGGGCGCAGGGGGCACGCTCTCCTCTGTGATTCCCTGCACATGCACTCCTGACCCCCCCGGGGGGGCCACACATGCACACACAACCCCCTGCACCACTGGTGGGTTGCAGGAGGTACGCCCCGGTACGGGCGTACCGGAGCCTGCCCGGAGCACCAGATACAGTTCCAGTACAGTGCTCCAGAGGGCCCACCTGCCCGCCCAAACTTTTTACCAGTCTTTTGAGTTTTTGGTGCTTCCCCGCACACGCATGGCATGTACAGCGCCTGCAGGATGTTCCGCTGAGCAGCTGGAGCATCACAGAGGCTCGCAGAGGTGCTAAGATGCATGCGCGCACACTGTGCACATCCATGTGGATGCCTCCAGGCACCTTCCAACCGTACTGGTTGGAACGGGATCTGGAACCCACCACTGGCCCCCCACGTGCGTGCACATCTCCTGCATGCATGGCAGAGTCCTGAAATACAGCTGGCCGGCGGGAGGCATGCACACATGTGCAGTGGAGCTGAGCTAGGCGATGGCTCGTGTGCCCACACAGAGGGTTTTGTGTGGCACCTGTGAAACGCGTGCCACGGGTTCGCCATCCCTGATCTAGGCTGATAGCAAAAAAGCTAAACTACACCACTACGATATTAGATAATAATAATAATAATAATAACAACAACAACAACAACAATAATAATAATTAAAAATTAAAAATACTTATTAATAATACATATTAATATTAATATTAATATTAATTAATCGATATCGATATTAATTAATCGATATCGATATTGATATTGATGTTGATATTGATAGTAATATTGATATTGATATTGATATTGATATTGATAGTAATATTAATAGTAATATTAATAGTAATATTAATAGTGATAGTAATATTAATAGTAATAGTAATAGTAATAGTAATAGTAATATTTTAATTTATGGACCGCTCTCTCTCCCTGAAGGGACTCGAGGTGGTTAACAGGGGATTTAAAAATGCATATATAAAAACATAGACATAAATACAATTTAAAAGAAATTAAACTTAACCCTGCGCTAAAATCCCAGATTAGCTAAAATTAAATCCCTAAAAAGCCCTAATAAAACAATTCAATTAACCCAAGCTGGCCAGGCAGAAGAAATGAGTTTTTAGTTTTTGATGGAAGGAGGGAAGGTCCATGGTTGTTCTAATTTCGGGGGGAAAGTTGTTCCATAGAGCTGGGCCCGCCACAGAGAAGGCCCTTCCCCTGGGCGTCGCCCACTGGCATAGCCTAGTGGATGGCACCCGGAGAAGTCCCTCTCTGTGGAAGCGAAGCGGCCGTAGGGATGTATGGGGCAGGATGCGATCCCGCAGATAGCTAGGTCCCGTGCCATGGAGCGCTTTGAAGGTGATAACCAACACCTTTAGGAAATAAAATTAAAAATCCCAAAAGGTAGGGATAAGCCACTTTTTATACTGTGGCAATGAAAATAATAAATAAACGTCCATGTTTGACAGCTGGCGTCAAACTGAATTTGAAAGAGGTTCTCCCTTTCTGCCGGAGATAACAGTGGGGTGAAAAAACAGCACCAGGCATTGAAATCAGCAAATATTTTATTAGAACCCGAAGAAAGAATGTAAAGTTTAGCAATTGGAGTCGGGGGAGATTTTATGTAGAAAAATGTATTTCTGGGCACCCTATCAGCCCATTAAAAAACCCCAAAAACCGTGGCTCCCTTAATTCATTATTGCAACATTTGTCATGCGTTGGTGAAATTAGAACACCATGGGGAAAGGAAGGTAGATTCTGTTTGCTTTTGAAATGGAAATTATGTCCGTGCGCACACACAGAGAGACGCATAATGGAGGAAAGTGACGGGATACGACTTTTTTTTCTCTCCAATTGGTTCTGCTCAGAAGCTTCCCCTGCCATCTGTGAGCCCTGTTGGAGGCAGACTGATAGTACCTGAACATCCGTAATCCAGCACAGGCAGTTCTTCTCAAAATATGTTCTGCCAATGGTATAGGGAAGGGAAGAAAAAACTGCGCCAGCCCAATATAAGACTTCTGATGGTCTCAGAAGCTTTTGTTGGTGAATTGAATTGAATGCTGCATTTGGCTAAGCATGATTAGACCCATAAGGAGTTCGTCTCTAGCTCAGAATCTCTCAAAACAACACAAAATAATGATAATCATAATAAGTGGCGCATTGATTTTCGGACCTTCAGCAATGCTGGACTGAACTGGCTGGTGTAATACCTGAGTGATCCAGGTATTATCCATGGCACGGGACCTAGCTATCTGCGGGATCGCATTCTGCCCCATACATCCCTGCGGCCGATTCGCTCCCACAGAGAGGGACTTCTCCGGGTGCCGTCCACTAGGTTATGCCAGCGGGCGACGACCAGGGGAAGGGCCTTCTCTGTGGCGGGCCCGACCCTCTGGAACGACCTTCCCCCCGAAATCAGAACAACCACAGACCTCCACTCCTTCCGTCAAAAATTTAAAACACACTTCTTCTGCTTGGCCGGCCTAGGGTAATTAAGCTGTTTTTAGGGGGTTTTAGGGCTTAGTTTTAGTTTTTTATATGGGATTTTAGTGCAGGGTTAGTTTAATTTCATTTTAACATTGTATTTGTCTGTGGTTTGTATTAGTATTTTTAATTCCCTGTGCCCCACCTCGAGTCCCTTCGGGGGGAGAGAGCGGGCTATAAATTAAAAATTATTATTATTATTATAAATTATTATTATTTTGTTTTCTTATATCGATCAGCCTTGGAAGGGTTGTGTGTTGGGGGATATCTCCGTTGGGAGACGGAAAATTGTGCAGCGGAATCTGCAGCTAGAGAAACTCTGCTAGTATACACACAAATAGTATCTCAGACTCTGCTAGTAAAAAAACAAATAGATTTACTGGTGTTGTAAAACTAAACTACTGCTTCACAAGCAGTGATAGTATATAGTTAGTCAGACAACTCCTTAACAAACAAACAATTGCTTACAGTTGCAATTAACAATTTTTCCTTCTTCAAACATAGTCTGTCACGGCAAACAAGCAGAGATCGAGCAGAGAGAGAATATGCGCTCTCCTGACTTCCTCTTATTGCCGAGATAATTACAGTCTCCAATTACAGTCTCTAATTGCATTCCAACATCTTAAAGCAACAATGACCATTTGTATATATTGCCTACCCAACACTAGGAGTCTACTCCTAACAGTGTGTAAAAAGAGGAGGAGGAAACCAAGACCTACTAAATACAGGGGAATTATAATTCCAGGAATCCCTAAGCGTTGACCATGCTGGCTGGTGCAACCAGGAATTGTGTAGAACCCCCCCCCCCTTCCCCACACAGACTAGGTGGCTCAGTGGTTAAGACACTGAGCTTGTCGATTAGAAAAGAAAGCAGTTTGGCGGTTCGAATCCCTAGTACAGGCCCCTGAGTGAGCAGGGGGCTGGACTAGATGACCTCCAAGATCCCTTCTGTTACTGTAACACAGAGTTGGAAAGCCACCAATTTCTGTGTTTAAGGATTCCAGAAATAATTTAACAGGGCTGTGCTGCCAGATAGAGGTGACGGGTTGGATGTTTTAAATCCCATATGTAGGGTGGAATTTTGAAAAATGATCCAAAATAGATTTGCATCGGGAATAAAACTTTAAACCCATTTAGTAAACAGACAGATTCTGGAGAAAAGGTTTTAGAGTGCAGTGGCTACTGTTTAAAGGTCTAAGTTTATCCTCAGAAGTGACTACAGCCTCTTTTTTTGGCGGGTGTGTGTGTGTTTTTAAAGATGCTAATTGGAAAAGCATTCTAACTCTCTGTTAAGCTGAGACTAATATAATCAGTGGGAAAGCAGATTTCCAATTCAAATACATGAAAGGTTAATATATCATCTCCATTCATTGGAATCTGCTTCTGATTGTGTTATTTCCTTTCTAATGGACGGATAATTTTATTTGAGAGCATTTCTGGAGATCCTGAACTCATAAATGAGTATCCAGGGCTGAACTAATGAACTAAATAAATCTTCAAGCTTCCTTTCGGGGAAATGATTTATCTTGGGCTGTGATGAATTCCATCTTGTGGGACTCTTGATCTTGGTGATGATTTCTCTGTGAAATGTTTCCCTTTTCCTTTTTCGTTTTGTTTTGGGTTCTGGAGGCCCGAAGGACACGTTGACCAAGTATTGACCGTAAGACAGACGATGATATTGTGACAACATGCAGCTGGACGGAGGCACTTTCCACCCATTGCTGGTTTTGCTTCTGTGTTACAAAGATCTTGGAGACTTTGTGCTTTTTCTTCCTTTTTAGAATGGATGCTAAATTATGCAGTGGATTGATGGTTATCTACTGGGAATTTCAGAAAGGGTATAATCCCAGGGGTTGGACTGTTTATTTATGTATTAGAAATAAGTGGAGATTCCTTAGAGCAGGGGTCCCCAACCTTTGCAACTTTAAGTCTGAAGGACTTCAGCTCCCAGAATTCTCCAGCCAGCAAAGCTGGCTGGAGAAGTCTGGGAGCTGAAGTCCTTCAGACTTAAAGTTGCAAAGGTTGGGGACCCCTGCCTTAGAGTTTAAAGGCATTGGAGAGGTTGAAGGGGTGGGATCCAAATTTTTTTGCTTCAGGCGGGCGTGGCTTGGTGGGTGTGGCAGGGAAAAGATACTGCCAAATCCCCATTCCAGGGGTGGGTTGCTGCCATTTTTACTACCGGTTCAAAATGCATGTGCAATGCATGTGCTGTTAACTGTAAATTGTTGTTAGTGCATGCGCAGAACAAGTTACAGTGAACTGCGCATGTGCAGTCACTAAAATCCAAAATGGCAGCGGACCAGCGGCAGCACGGGAACCGGGCGTCGCTGCCGTTTCTGCATTGTTTATTTTTCCTATGCATTTTGGGTATTCAGTTAATAAACGCAAAATGAATTGCTGTGCTTACAAGACACCCAGAGAATTTCTAAATAGGTTTTGAAGCAGATACAAGCTGACCTGACGAAATTGCAAACTGATTTGGCTCAGTTTCTGCTTCTGGATGTTTGTCTTTTTTTTAATTTCACTAATTAGCTATTAATCCCAGGATTTCCTTGTGGTCTTCCATCCAGTGACTTCCCAGGGACCTTTCTGCTAAGCTTCTGCTGAGCCTACAGAAATCCGGCGGTCACGATACCGATGATTTTGTGTTTTTTAGCTCCCATTTCCAGGTGATTGGTTCGCCTCAGCGGTGGGTTGCTCCCGGTGTTACTGCCAATTACCGTGCACACCGTTTACCACACACTATGCACAGTTGCTAAAAAAAATTGTTACGGACATGTGTAGAACATTTTAAAAGGAGTAAAAAATCATGCCGGCCACCGGGGAACCAGGGGCGTGGCCGGCCAGCCATCCCTATCAGTTTGACGACCCAGTCGCAATTTTCACTACCAGTTCGCCCGAACCGGTGTGAACTGGTAGCAACCCACCTCTGCTAGAAATTAGACTGAGAAATAAAGATTTTAGCATTGTGATTCGTTTTTTTCACCCTTCTGTGTGAAGTATCATAGCTACTGAGCATCCCGGTACAGCAGGGGTCTCCAACCTTTGCAAGTTTAAGTCTGAAGGACTTCAGCTCCCAGAATTCTCCAGCCAGCAAAGCAAAGCTGGCTGGAGATGTCTGTGAGCTGAAGTCCTTCAGACTTAAACTTGCAAAGGTTGGAGACCCCTGCGGTACAGGATAAATGTTTATTTCTGAGTAACCGAGGCTAAAGCCTAATTGTGTTTTCCTATCCTCTCTAGCATGGTCTGCGAAAACAGCAATCACTTCTTACATCCCGTTGGTGTGCGATAAAACAGATCGAACCTTCGGATACTATTTAGGGATTGAATGCCCTGTGACAAAGAATAATAGTAACAACAGCAATAATAACCCTGAAACTGTAATGTCTTTGTACAAAGCCTGATCGCTTTCACGCCTGGGAATTATTGATGGCAATTAACCAAAAAGCATGTGGGAAGCCAGAACAGCTGTCTCCTTCATTGCTGTGAGACAGAAGTGAAGGCATGAGGCTTGTCTGCACTGAGGAGGCTTGTGCACGGTTTGCAATTCAATGCAATGCAATAACAATAACAATAACAATACAATACAATACAATACAATACAATACAATACAATACAATACAATACAATGGCACAGTTGGAAGGGACCTTGGAAATCTTCTAGTCCAACCCCCTGCATAGCCAGGAAACCCTATACCATTTCAGACAAATGGCTATCCAACATTTTCTTAAAAACTTCCAGTGATGGGGCAATTCACAACTTCTGGAGGCAACTTCTGTTCCACTGATTTTGTGAGTAGTAAGCCATTCATCAACCTCTGGTTGACAACATGGCGGCAGCGGCCGCATGGAGGAGCAGCTGCGGAGCGGCCGGGCGTTTTGAAGGTAGCCTTGGGCTCCTCCTTGGGCTCCTCCACAGCTAGACCTTGCTGAACTAACAGGCTGGGTTACCCTGACTGAAGCAAGAGGAAGAGGAGCTGTCGTTTTGGGGAGGAAGGGTTCCGGCTATCCCTGTGGAGATGGCGGCGGCGGTGGTGGCGGCAGCGAAGGAGGAGGTAGGATGCCGAGAGCGCCATCGTGCTGGAGAGTGGAGGAGTGAAGGAAGCACCGGAGCGCGGAGAGTGGAGAGCGGAGGAAGAACAACGGAAGAGCGGAAGAGCGGTTTTGGTGGGGACGACGGGGGCGCTGGTGGAGGAGATTGGAGAACGTCGTGAACACCAAGAGAATCGCCAGGCCAGCGCCGGGAAGCGGAGGAACAGAGGAGCAGTTTTCGTGAGGTGGCGGTGGCGGCGAAGGAGGAGGAAGGGGTACGCTGGGAGATCGTTAGGTGGGCGCTGGAGAACGCTGGGCATGTGCCGGAGAATAGAGGAAGAGAGGGAGAGCGGTTGGACGTAGCTGAGCGCAGACTGGATGAGGCCGCGCTTTGTTTCAGAAGGACGGCGTGCTTCGGTTCAGAGGGACAGCTCCCTTGCCTGATAAAGACAGGCCCGACAAAGCAGAGGGAGCTAAGGACCCCCACTGCAATTACCATCACCATCTGTACCACCATACCACCACCACCTGCATCACCATGCTCCCCCCGCGGAGAAGGTTAGAAGGATGTTGTATCACTTCCCACAAGCATTAAGGGGGACACTGAAATAACTTGGCAACAACTTATGCCCTTATTGACTACCTGTTCAAGCCACCTTAAGTTGCATTTATGAATAGACCTGACTTTTGAACTTTGAATACATTGAATGTATTCGGCGGCTGACCTCCATGCCCTGTGGGAGTCCCCCCTCTAGCAGGTTTTGCCCTCAACGCTATCGAGGGCCCACCTCGATGATGGGTTCGTGAACCTAGAGAGGTGATCAAAACAGAAATTGAGGGATTTTTAAATTAAATTCTTAATTCATGTCTTATGGGGCCCCAAGGAGGGGGAAGGTCAAAATAATATTAGAATGGTGGGGGAGGGGGAGGTGACATGAGGCTGGCTCCAGGGAATTGCCAATGCTTTTTTGAGTGAGGAGTTTCTTCCGGCCGCCTTGAAAGAGGCGGTGGTGAGGCCCCTCCTCAAGAAGCCCTCCTTGGACCCGGCTGTGTTGGCCAGCTACCGTCCTGTCTCCAACCTTCGATTTCTTGCGAAATCTTGTTGAGAGTGTGGTGGCGTGGCAGCTCCCTCAGCACCTGTCTATCTGGACTTGTGCCAGTCCGGCTTCCAGCCTGGGTACAGCACAGAGACGGCATTGGTCGTGTTGGTGGATGATCTCTGGAGGGCCCGGGATAGGAGTTGTTCCTCTATCCTGGTCCTGTTAGATCTCTCAGTGGCTTTTGATACCATCGACCATGGTATCATGCTGCGCCGGCAGAAGGGGCTGGGGGTGGAGCGCACCGTTTTACTGTGGTTCTCCTCCTACCTCTCCGACCAGTCGCAATTTGTGTTGGCATGGGGGTAAAGGTTGACGCCGGGGTACCTCACTTGTGGGGTCCCACAGGGGTTGGTCTTCTCACCCCTCCTGTTCAACATCTATATGAAGCCGTTGGGTGAGATCATCCGTGGTTTCGGGGTAGAGTTCCATCAGTACGCTGACGACACTCAGTTGTACATCTCTACCCCGAACCACCCCAACCATGTCGTGGAAGTGATGTCCCGGTGTCTGGAGGCCATGCGAGTCTGGATGGGGAGAAACAGGCTCCGATTCAACCCGTCGAAAACCGAGTGGCTGTGGCTTCCGGCGTCACGGTATAGCCAGTTGGTGCCATCTCTGGCTATTGGGGGCGAGTCATTGGCCCCTACAGAGAGGACGCGCAACTTGGGTGTCCTCCTGGACTCTCGGCTGTCTCTGGAAGATCATATGACGGCCGTGGTCAGGGGGGCTTTTTATCAGGTTCGCCTGAACGCCAGTTGCGCCCCTTTCTGGATCGTGATGCTTTACGCACTGTCACTCAAGCCCTTGTCATCTCTCGCCTGGACTATTGCAACACGCTCTACATGGGGCTTCCCTTGAGGTGCACCCGGAGGCTCCAGTTGGTTCAGAATGCGGCCGCGCGGGGGATTTTGGGAGCATCTAGGCACTCCCATGTGACACCTCTCCTGCATGAACTGCACTGGCTGCCTGTGGCTTTCCGGGTGCGCTTCAAGATACTATTGACCATCTTCAAAGCGCTCCATGGCAAGGGACCTGGCTATTTGCAAGACCGCCTCCTGCTGCCAAATGCCTCCCACCGACCAGTGCGCTCCCACAGAGATGGCCTCCTCAGGGTGCCATCGGCCAGGCAATGTCGGCTGGCGACCCCCAGGGGGAGAGCCTTCTCTGTGGCCGCCCCTGCCCTCTGGAATGACCTACCCCCTGACCTATGGACGACCACGGACCTACACCTCTTCCGTCGGGCCTTGAAGACCTATTTATTTCGTGCGGTCGGCCTGCTGTAGTTTTAAACTAATTTTAGTAGGGGTTTTTAATAGGGGTTTTAAGGACAGGCTAATTATATAATATATTTTAATATAATTTATGTTTTGTATTGATTTGTATTGCTGCCTATACACCACCCTGAGTCCTGAAAGGGAGAAGGTGCGGTATACAAATCTAATAAATACTAATACTTATACTAATTAATTGTTCTAACTGTCAGGAAATTTCTCCTTCTCTCTAAGTTGCTTCTCTCCTTGATTAGTTTCCATCCATTGCTTCTTGTTCTACCCTCAGGTGCCTTGGAGAATAGTTTGACTCCCTCTTCTTTATGGCAACCCCTGAGATATCGGAACGCTGCTATCATGTCTCCCCTAGTCCTTCTTTTCATTAAACTAGACATACTCAGTTTCTGCAACCGTTCTTCATATGTTTTAGCCTCCAGTCCCCTAATCCTCTTTGTTGCTCTTCTTTGCACTCTTTCCAGAGTCTCCACATTTTTTCTATATCATGGCAACCAAAACTGGATGCCGTATTCCAAGTGTGGCCTTACCAAGGCCTTATAAAGTGGTATTAACACTTCTCATGATCTTGATTCTATCCCTCTGTTGATGCAGCCTAGAACTGTGTTTTATCCTTTTTGTTTTCAAAGTCTACTTTTCCACTGGCTGAAACAATAGAGGGACAGACCGCCTCATCCAGGTAACAGACAGACTGAGGAATGGCTGTTTCATTTCCAAGATTTACATGCAGGGACCCACCACTGCAAAAATCCCAAAGCTCCATTAGGCTCCCTACTTCCATTTATTTATTAGATTTTTAAAAAAAATCCTGCCTTATAACCCAAGGTGGCAAATATACATACTGTGTCTCCCCGAAAATAAACCAGGTCTTATATTATTTTTTGCTTCAAAAGATGCATTAGAGCTTATTTTCTGGTTAGGTCTTATTTTTGGGGAAACACGGTACTAATTGTGTCTGTCTGGCTGATGATCTTAACTGGGGCTTATTTTAGGGCTTATATTACAAGCATCCTGAAAAATCATGCTAGGTGTCAGGTTTCCTAAAAATGCCCTAATTGATTCATGAGTATCAAGCCAAGTGTCAGTACAAAACTAGTCATTTATTAGGAGCACCATTAGGCATTTTTGCAGTCAGATCTGAGCTTTGTTTGAATTATAGCTGAACTTTACCCCTGTTCCTCCCCTCCCCTCAGTCTGCATCATAAATCACATTCCCCAATGAGCTGCATCCCTCCCAAGCTTGCAGTAATCTGAGATCCAACTCTAGTCGAAAATATGCGTGGAATGCGCTCCTACTTCCTTCCCTCACCATGACAACTTTAGGAGTTGACACTAGGGATTATTTTCTGGTTGGGTCTCATTTTTGGGGAAACAGGGTAATATTCCTCCATTCTCCTATTATCCCCACAACAATAATCCTGTGAAATGGTGAGAAAGCGACTATTCCACGGTCGCCCAGTTGACTTTCATGAATAAGATGAGACTAGAACTCACAGTCTCCTGATAATTGGCCCAAATTTATACAGCTACCTTTCCCAACTAAGGTGGGACTAGAACTCACCATTTCCTGGTTTCCAGACCAGCACTGCTACATCAAACTGCAGCAACATCGTACTTCCAGCCCAGTTTCCTATTTTTTAAAATGCAAAACTTGTTTATAATTCCAACAGCAATACAGGCTGCAGCAAACTCCTTCTCTGTTATTTCCGAGAATCCTGGATGTGTCCATAAATCAGCAGAAGTCAAGCGGCACTGAAGGAGGTGTCCCTCCCACTTTTTAAATAAAAGATATATTGTTTTAAAAAATAAGTCATCCTCACGGCATGGGAGGCATTAAATTATGGAGTGGGCATACGAGCGTGTACAATAGCGCGAGTGTCTGTGCTTTAGGCACCTGAGGCCTAGGCCCAGTGATGGCGAACCTTTTTCGCCTCGGGTGCCTAAAGCACAGACGCTCGCGCTATTATGCACGCTTGTGTGCCCACCCCATAATTTAATGCCTCCCATGCTGTGCCCTCTGAGAATACATGTGTGACACCCCCTGCTGTCCAGCGCATGTACACATGTCTTTTTTGGAGCCTGGGGAGGGCAAAAATGGGCTCCCTCAGAGCCTGTTTTCTGACTTGCGATGGGCTCGTTTTCTGACTTGCGGTGGGCTTGGTAGGTCCATTTTTCGCCCTCCCGAGGCTCCAGAAGCTTTCTAGGAGCCTGGGGAGGGTGAAAAAAGGCCGAACCCACAAACCGGAAGTTCAGGAATAGACTTCCAGGATGCCCTTTGGGCCTTTTTTCTCCCTCTGGAGGCTTCAGGAGGGCAAAAAATGGCTGAAAATCAAGGCCGAAAATCAGCTAGCCAGCACGCTCATGTGCGCTGGAGCTGACAGGGCAACGCCTTGCGTGCCCTCAGAAATGGCTTCGGGTAGCACCTGTGGCACCCGTGCCATAGGTTCGCTATCATGGCCCTAGGGCTTCTGGGGAGTGAGGGCCATTTTTGAGGTTGTACTGATATGTCGAAGGAATAGACCAGGTGTGTCAAACTGGCGATCTGCGGGCCGGATGTGGCAGGAGCACCCACGCCCAGCTCCGTGAAAGGGGAAAACATTGCAAAACATCACATGACAGCAACGTGACATGGCAAGTTTGACGCCAGCTCTCTTTCTCTCTCTTACTCATTCAGTGGAGTTGCAGAACAATATTCTACCCCAAAGCTGCCTGCCTGCTGTATGACAAATGGTCTATCTGAGCATGAAGGATTGAATAAACAGAGAGTCACATGCCAGGAGCTGTGTCGTCCTGTCTTCCATCAGTCTGAAATGAAATTACATTATGCCGCACAGAACTACGGCAGCATTAAGAATCCTTTTAGTGTTCTCTATCTGCCCTTTGGCTGTTATCTTTCCACAGCAAGAACATAAGTAAAAGACGGGTGATTCATGGCGCAGAAAATGTACAGGACTCAACAATTCTCTTAGGCCAGCATTGCTCAGGCTCGGCACGTTTAAGATCAGAGGAGGGATTCAGCAGGTTCTGACCAGTTCTGGAGAACCAGTAGCGGAAATTTTGAGTAGTTCGTAGAACTGGTAAATACCACCTCTGGCTGGCCACGCCCCCATCTATTCTCTGCCTCCTGAGTCCCAGCTGATCTGGAGGGAATGGAGATTTTACAGTCCTTCCCCTGCCTTGCCCACCAAGACACGCCCACCATGCCACACCGCACCCACCAAGTCATGCCCACAGAACCAGTAGTAAAAAAAATTGAATCCCACCACTGCATCCATCTCTTTCTAATATTCTCCAAACTATTCAGAGGTGGTATTCAGCAGGTTCTGACCAGTTCTGGAGAACCAGTAGTGGAAATTTTGAGTAGTTCGGAGAACCGGTAAATACCACTACTGGCTGGCCACGCCCCCATCTATTCTCTGCCTTCTGAGTCCCAGCTGATTGGGAGGGAATGGAGATTTTACAGTGTCCCTCCCCTGACACTTGTCCTAGACCAGGGGTCTGCAAAGTTGGCTCTTTTGAGACTGTTGGACTTCAACTCCCAGAATTCCCCAGAAAGCCTAGCTGGCTGGGGAATTCTGGGAGTTGAAGTCCACCGGTCTCAAAAGAGCCAACTTTGCAGACCCCTGCCCTAGACCAGTGGTAGTCAACCTGGTCCCTACCGCCCCCTAGTGGGCGTTCCAGCTTTCATGGTGGGCGGTGGGGGGTTTGTCCGATACTGAACCACTTTCCTTTTTTAAAATTTAATTGACTTTCCTACTTTATAAATCACCATTGCTGTGGAACCGGTGGGCGGTTAGAAAATGTTGCTACTAACAGAGATACAAAAGTGGGCAGTAGGTATAAAAAGGTTGGCTACCCCTGCCCTAGACCAGAGCCGTCTTTACACCATTTTGGGCCCCTGGGCATAGAAATAGTGTTGGGCCCCCGGGCAAATGCCCAACGGGCCTATGCGTTAAGACAGCATTGCCGCCGCCAGCGGCTGCGGAGCTTTCCTTGCTCCTCCCGCTCCGACCAGCCCACCCTGGCTCCCCTCCCGCCCACCGGCTTCCCCTGCCCTGGCGGAGGGAGAACGTGTTCGCCTCTGGGCCGGCAAGATGGCGGCATCGGCGGGGTCCGGGGAGCCTGACCTGGGGGCGGGCGGAGAGCCCTGCGCTCTCTCCCCGGAGATCGCCCGCTGGCTGCAGAGCACAAGGCGGGAGCTGAGCAACAGGCGCAAGATTCTGCTGAGGAACCTGCCCGCCGAAAGCAGCAGCCAGGTGGGTGGCGAAAAGGCAGAATCATTTGCCCGGGGGCCCCCTATGATCGTGGGCCCCCAGGCAAATGCCCAACGGCATTGCCCTAGACACTGAACTAAAGTGTACAGTTAGTCAAGAATTTCTGTGGCTAAGCAAGACAATTGTTGTGATCTTCAACAACCAATCTTGTCACAATTTTTAAATGAATCATGCAGTGTTAAGTTAGTAACACAGTTGTTAATTGACTTTGCTTGTCAGAAAGTCATAAAAGTTTGTGCACTGCAAGTGTCATAACTAAATGCCAGTTGCCAAGTGTCTTAATTTTGATCAGGTACCATAGGGATGTTGCAATGGTTATAAGTGTGGAAAATGATCATCAGTCAGCTTTTCAGTGTTGCTATAACTCGAACAATCACTAAGCAAATGGTTGTCAACTGAGGACCACCTGTAGTTAATCAAGTCCAATATGCTCTGCAGACATAAATCAACGAAATTATAAAGGCATCTGATGATCTGCCTACTGTAGCCCCATTAGAAACTCTCTGATTAAAAGTCCTATAAAATTACTTCTGTGTATCTTCAGATTGGCCAAGGAGTGGGATGAGCAAACAGGCTCAGAATTTGCATGGTACAAAAGATTATGTCTGTTGGCTTGAACCCCAGAGGGCCTAACCAGCTGCTCTTCTCATCTAGATTGCTTTCCAATCCTTTCCTTTCACAGACGATTTTTAATTATATCCCTCAAATGTTATTTGTTATGATTTGATTGATTGTTCTTAAATATTTGCATTTTGAGCTTGGAAACTCACTCTCTCTCTCTCTCTCTCTCTCTCTCTCTCTCTCTCTCTCTCTCTCTCTCTCTCTCTCTCCCTCCCTCCCTCTGCCCCCTCCCTCCCTCTCTCCCTCCCTCTCCCTCCCTCTCCCTCCCTCCCTCTCTCTCTCCCTCTCTCTCCCCCTTTCTCTCTCTCCCTCCCCTTCTCCCCCTCCCTCCCTCCCTCTCCCTCCCTCTCTCTCTCTCTCCCCCCCTCTCTCCCTCCCTCTCCCCCTCTCCTCCTTCTCCCTCTCCCTCCCTCTCTCTCCCTCCCTCTCTCCCTTTCTCTCTCTCCCTCCCCTTCTCCCCCTCCCTCCCTCTCCCTCCCTCTCCCCCCCTCTCTCCCTCCCTCCCTCCCTCTCCCCCTCCCTCCCTCTCTCTCCCTCCCTCCCTCTCTCTCTCTCCCCCTCTCCTCCTTCTCCCTCTCCCTCCATCTCTCTGCGAAGTCATGCCTAACACTGTGTGATTCCATATACCTCTCTTGCGGCGGCGAAACACCCTGGCTCCTTGGTTTACCGAGGAGCTGCGGGTGATGAAACGCCGCAAGAGATGCCTAGAGGGAAGATGGAGGTCTACCCGTTCTGAATCTGACCGGACACAGGTAAGAGCCCATTTACGGACTTACATTGTGGCGCTGAGAGTAGCCAAACGCCATCATTGTGCTACTCTCATAGCATCCGCAGAAAACCGCTCTGCCGCCCTGTTTAGGGTGACCCGCTCCCTCCTTCAACAGAGGGTGCGGGAAGCCCCGTTACAGGGTAGAGCAGAGGAATTTGTGACTTTTCTGCAGGAGAAAATCGCTCAGATACAGAACGAGCTAACCCCCATTCATGGCCCAGTGGGATGCCACGAGACAGATCTTGTTTGGGAGGAGTTTGACTCCGTTACTTCCGAGGATATGGACAGGTTACGTGGGCGACTGCGAGCCACCACATGTTTATTGGACCCGTGTCCCTCCTGGCTTGTACTGGCATCCTGGGAGGTGACACGAGGCTGGCTCCAAGAGGTTGTCAACGCATCCTTGAGTGAGGGTTCCTTGCCTGCTTCCCTAAAAGAAGCGATGGTGAGGCCCCTCCTTAAGAAGCCCTCTTTGGATCCAGCTGTTTTGAACAACTACCGTCCAGTCTCCAACCTTCCCTTTTTGGCGAAGGTTGTTGAGAGTGTGGTGGCACAACAGTTTCCCCGTCACCTGGAGGAAGTTGATTATCTAGATCCGCGCCAGTCCGGCTTTCGGCCCGGGCATAGCACCGAGACGGCATTGGTCGCGTTGGTTGATGATCTCTGGAGGGCCAGAGATGGGGGATGTTCCTCCATCCTGGTCCTATTAGACCTCTCGGCGGCTTTCGATACCATCGACCATGGTATCCTATTGCATCGGCTGGGGGGGTTGGGGGTGGGAGGCACCGTTTTACGGTGGTTCTCCTCCTACCTCTCTGGCCGATCGCAATTTGTGTTGGCAGGGGGGCAGAGGTCGACCGCGAGACCCCTCGTATGTGGGGTGCCTCAGGGGTCGGTCCTCTCGCCCCTCCTGTTCAACACATACATGAAGCCGCTGGGTGAGATCATCCGTGGTTTTGGGGTAGAGTACCACCTGTACGCTGATGACACCCAGCTGTACATATCTACCCCAAACCACCCCAACGATGCCGTAGCGGTGATGTGCCAGTGCCTGGAAGCCGTGCGGATCTGGATGGGAAGTAACGGACTCGGGCTCAACCCGACCAAGACCGAGTGGCTGTGGTTTCCGGCCGCCCGATTCAACCAGCTCACTCCATCGCTGGCCATAGGGGGCGAACATCTTGCCCCTGTGGATGGGGCGCGCAATTTGGGTGTCCTCCTGGATGCCCGGCTGTCCATGGAAGATCAAGTGACGGCCGTGGCCAGGAGGGCGTTTTACCAGGTTCGCCTGGTTCGCCAATTGCGCCCCCTATTGGATCGGGACGCCCTTCGCACAGTCACTCATGCGCTCGTGACATCCCGACTGGACTATTGCAACTCTCTCTACATGGGGCTTCCCTTGAGGTGCACCCGGAGACTTCAGCTAGTCCAGAATGCAGCCGCGCGAGCAATTATGGGGACCGCAAGGTCTACCCATGTAACACCGCTCTTGCGCGAGCTGCACTGGCTACCTGTCGTCTTCCGGGTGCGCTTCAAGGTGTTAATTATCATCTTTAAAGCGCTCCATGGCTCGGGACCTAGTTATCTGCGGGATCGGATCCTGCCTCATACATCCTCACGGCCGATTCGCTCCCACAGAGAGGGACTTCTCCGGGTGCCGTCCACTAGACTGTGTCAGCGGGCGACACCCAGGGGAAGGGCTCTCTCTGTGGCGGGCCCGGCCCTCTGGAACGACCCTCCCCCCGATATTAGGACCACCACGGACCTCCGCTCCTTCCGTCTTAAATTAAAAACTTACTTTTTCCGTCTGGCCGGCTTGGGATAGTCCCCCTGTCTAGGGGTTTTACTGGGTAAATTTTAGTTTAGTTAGTTAAATGGGATTTTAGCACAGGCTGTGTTTAATTTGCTTTTAAATTGTTTGTATATTTTATTGATGTTTGTATGTTTTTACTGTTTTTATTCTACCTGTGCACCGCCCCGAGTCCCCATGGGGAGAGGGCGCGGTTTATAAGTATTAAATGATTGATTGATTGATTGATTGATTGATACCACACCATGCCAGGGACCTCTGTCCTCAAACGTTTCCCAGAGCTTCCCCAAATTCATGTCCATTGTGTCAATGACACCGACTATCTCATCCTCTGCCATCTCATTCTCCTTTTGCCTTCCATCTTTCTCAGCTTCTGGATGTTTTCTAATAATTCCTCACTTCTATTTGGTGGCCAAAATATCTAAGCTTCAACTTCAGTATCTATTCTTCTAAAAGACTGTTAGGCGGCCACTAGATGGCGGTAAAAAGGAAGTGGAAAATGCTACGCACCATGCTAATGCGAAGTTGCCCTTTTTGAAGCACCAATGCTGTGGTCTTTATGGTTATGATTTTTTATTTTTTGATGGCTTCTTTCCATTTCTTTTGGGGCATTCTTCCTTGACTGGAGTGCAATTCAAATCCACCTACAATGTCTACCGAAACAACTTGTTGCCAGTTGTGGCTGTAAGCAAGACAGTTTGGGCTACTGATTAAAGTTTCAGGCTAGAATGCAGGAGACTGTGAGTTCAAGTCCTACCTTAGCCATGAAATACAGCTGTGTGACTTTTGGTCAATCACCAGGAGATTGTAAGTTCTAGTCCCGCTTTAGGCATGAAAGGCAGTTGGGTGACTTTGGGCCAATCACCAGGAGATTGTAAATTCTAGTTCCGCCTTAGGCATGAAAGGCATTTGGGTGACTTTGGGCCAATCACCAGGAGATTGTAAATTCTAGTTCCGCCTTAGGCATGAAAGGCAGTTGGGTGACTTTGGGCCAATCACCAGGAGATTGTAAATTCTAGTCCCGCCTTAGGCATGAAAGCCAGCTGGATGACTTTGGGCCAATCACCAGGAGATTGTAAATTCTAGTCCCGCCTTAGGCACGAAAGGCAGTTGGGTGACTTTGGGCCAATCACCAGGAGATTGTGAGTTCTAGTCCCGCCTTAGGCACGAAAGCCAGCTGGGTGACTTTGGGCCAATCACCAGGAGATTGTAAATTCTAGTTCCGCCTTAGGCATGAAAGGCAGTTGGGTGACTTTGGGCCAATCACCAGGAGATTGTAAATTCTAGTCCCGCCTTAGGCATGAAAGCCAGTTGGGTGACTTTGAGCCAATCACCAGGAGATTGTAAATTCTAGTCCCGCCTTAGGCACGAAAGCCAGCTGGGTGACTTTGGGCCAATCATTTTCTCTTGCCCCAACTCACCTTGCAGGCTTGTTGTTGTGGGAAAAGTAGGAGGGGAAATGTTAGAAATATCCGCTCCTTTATATATAAAAACAATAAAGCAGAATGCAAATAAACAAACAAACAAACAAAATAAGCAAGCAGCTGCTTCAAAAAAGATGAGATCTTTATGTCCATGAACAAGAATTTTGTCTGGTGGGGAATGACAGCGAAACAAACAGGCAGTCCCCCAACATCTGTTTTTAATTTTAAATGTCTGTCCCTAATTTTATGCTCAGCTTTCATTTAGTAGCTCAGGAGGCCACTGACACCGCCCGAAGTCTGAAGATCCTCAATCCCAGAATGAGATTTTGCCATAAGAGGCTGTGGGCAAATGAAGAGGTCAAGCAAATGACGTATTGGGGCCAGGCACAGAATAAGCCTCAAGAATCGTTTTGAGTTCAGTGCAGTGACAGCTTTATCCTCTGTGCTGCTAAAAATTGAGAAAATGCGAAGCAGAAAATGCTTACTTAAAAAATGAAGTTAATCAGAAACTTCAAGTAGCGCCGAGTAACAGCAGGAAGTTAAACTGATGTTTATTTTCTAGAAGTAGAAAATTAGAAAGCCCGTTGGGTTAGTGCAGTGTTTCTCAACCTTGTCAACTTGAAGATGCCTTGACTTCAACTCCCAGAATTCCCCAGCCGGCATTCGCCGGAATTCTGGGAGTTGAAGCCCAGACATCTTCAAGTTGACAAGGTTGAGAAACTCTGGTCTAGTGGTTTAGGCACCAGGCTAGAAATCAGGAGACGTGAGTTCTAGTCCTGTCTCAGGCACCCAAACTGGCCAGATGACTTTGGGCCAATCACCAGGAGATAGTTGCGTCTCAGGAATGAAAGCTAACTGAGACACTTTTAGACCAGTCACCTTGTCTCTCAGCCCAGCCTCCCTCGTGGGGTAGTTGTGCGGAAAGTAGGAGCAGAAAGGAGCATTCAGGGATGCTTAACCATCTTGAGTTGTTTATTTTAAAAAAACACTGTATTTTTCAGAGTATAAGACGCACCTTATCCCCAACCAGAAAGAGAGTGAAAATCTGGGTGCGTCTTATACACTGAATACAGCATTTTTGGCTTCCTGAAACACCACCCCTTCACAAAAATGGAAGTGTAGAAGGTTTGGGAGGCTTGTAGAGTGCTCCTGGGGGCTGGGGAGGGCAAAAACAAGTGAAAAACGGGCTGCTTTTGCTCATTTTTGCCCCCCCCCCAGCCCGTACAAGCACTCTACAAGCCTCAAAAAGGCTATGCATGCCCTTTTTGGCAAAAAATGGGCCCGTTTTTGCGAAAAACGGGCCATTTTTTTCTTATTTTTGCCCTCCCTAGCTCCCAGGAGCAGTTTGCAGGCGTCTCAAGCTCTTTATATGCCCTGTTTTTCATAAAAAATGAGGTGTGCAGGGGATTTTTACAATGACAATAAAGATTATTATTATTATTATTATTATTTGGGATGTCTGCAGAGTGCAAAAAACTTTTAATTTTTTTTTTACCTCTTTAAAATCTTGGTGCGTCTTATACTCCAAAAAATATGGTAATTAAGATTGGATAAAAAAGAATGAATGAGGATGACTTGGGGGCATCTTTGTGTCATTAGATACAATTTTTCTTATACATTCAGTCCTCGACTTACAACAGTTCGTTTAGTCACTGTTCAATGTTATAATGGCACTGAGAAATGTGATGTCTGACCAAAAATGGTCATAAGTCAGTTACAATCTGTTCAGCGTCCCCCTGATCATGTAGTCAAAAATCAGACGCAACTGTTTCCTATTTATGACCGTCGCTGTGTCCCAAGGTCATGTGATTCCCCTTTCTTGACAAGCAAAGTCAATGGGGAAGCCAGCTTCACTTGACAACCTTGTTACTAAGTTAATAGTTGTATTGATTCATTTAACAACTGTGGCACAAAGGGTCGTAAAATGGAGCAAAACTCATTTTACAAATGTCTCACTTAACAGCATAAATTTAGGGCTCAATTGTGGTCATAAGTGGACTTATGACCGCAATAGGACTAACTCTATGGTTTAAAGATGTGTGATTGTTATACTGTAAGGGTCTTTCTGTTTCCCCTTTTCCATCATCTCAATTTGCTTTATTAAATATCATGTATTCACTTAAAAAGAGGATGGGTTCCTACAAATAAATCAACCAGTGGTGCCAATTCAATGTTCTGACCTAGGTTTCCCGATCCAGTAAATAGCAGACGCTTAGTTCCAAAAATCCTCTTTTTATTTCAAAGGCTGTGAATTATGTCCATTCAGAGTCCCTAATAGTTTGTAAAGAGTCCGACAGTAGACTGCCAAAGTCTTTCGGGATAAGGCTGATAAGCACCCACCTTTATCTCTCTTGAAAAGCTGCCAAAGATTTGCAGGCAATTAGCTTGGCAAGGCCATGCGGAACAAAGAGTCAAAACAGAGCTCCAGAATGTAAACTGACCAGCATGAACAAAGTTGCTTCCTGCAAAGGCTCACGTGCCTTTGCTCCTCCTTTATGTCGTATGAGAGGGGCCAACCACCTCCAAGCCTTACTCCCGAGTCGTCCCTAATGTCTTAACTGTTCTTGCCTTCTGGCAGCTCTGCGCATGCACACACTGGGAACAGGCTCGCCCTGTTCTTCTGTCTCACTGATGTCCGAATCTGGAGGTCCCGGAGGCAGCACATAACTTCCAGATGGCCCTGGCCCCCTCTCTGCCTCCAACACAGAGCCCTTGTCCGAGCCTTCCCCAGATGCTAGGACTGGCCCATGTTCCTCCTTTAAAGACAGCTTAAGCACTGACACTGTGTGAAATAAATGCTGGAGTCATTGCGGATCTGTATGTAACAATAGGAGCCCTGGGTGAGTTCAGATAGTCCTCAAGTACGTACTACCACAATTCACCCCCAAATTCCCATTGCTAAGCAAGACAATTGTTAAGCGAGCTTCGCCTTTCTTGCCCAGTTTAAGTGGAGCATTGCAGTTGTTAAGTTAGTAACATGGTTGTTAAGTGAATCAAATGAGGACAGTCCCAAAAGGTGATCATGTGACACCAGGGCATGGCAACCATCATGCATACGTGCCAGTTGCTAAGTTTCTGAATTTTAATCGTGGAGATGCTGCAACGGTCATAAGTGTGAAAAACGGTCGTCACTCACTTTTTTTCAGTGCCATTATGACTTCGAGCGGTCACCAAATGAATGGTTTGTAAGCCAAGGTCCATCTGTATGGAGATATTTCTTTGCTTTAGGAAGAACCTGAATGTGTTCTTTCCTATGCATATAGTCTAGACCAGTGCTTTGCAACCGTGGCAACGTGAAGATGTCTGGACTTCAACTCCCAGAATTCCCCAGCCAGCATTCGCTGGCTGGGGAATTCTGGGAGTTGAAGTCCAGATATCTTCACGTTGTCAAGGTTGCAAAGCACTGGTCTAGAACCTTCTGGAAAGAGAATGAAGAGCGAGGAACCAACTGCTTTTTCTAACTGATTCCAGAAGGTGCCAGCCAGGGTAGGAGGGAAGCCTTGTCAGTGCAGTTGTCCTTCCTCTTCTGGGGAGAAGACAGCCGTAGAGGATTGAATTTTCTGAGAGGAACCTTGTTCACCAGGAAATAAAACCTTCGGGGACTCTAAAGATCATGAGGCTGCGAGAGAAGAGGGAGAAGCGTAATCCTCACACTGTAAAAGAACTGCAGGCTAGGTCACCTGCTCGGATGTTGCATGAAAAAAGGAGCCTGTATGTTTCTGCTCCCACTAAGGCCAAAAGTGGTTTCGTTCCAAGAGCAGCAACCTTTGAGGAGGTATCATCTCCTGCGAGCTGAAAGGGTCCCCAGCAGTTTTCTTTCTTCCACTAGCTTGGGTTTTAGGTGGACATGCTGATACTTTTTGCTATGTTGGAGCTGCATTTCTATACCTGCTTCTTCCTCTCTCCTTCCCTCCCACCCTCCATCTCTCTCTTTCTGACTCTCATCTGGATATCTTTCTTTCTTTCTTTCTTTCTTTCTTTCTTTCTTTCTTTCTTTCTTTCTTTCTTTCTTTCTTTCTTTCTTTCTTTCTTTCTTTCTTTCTATCATCTATCTTATCTATTTATCATCTATCTATCTATCTATCTATCTATCTTTCTATCTCTCTATATCTATCTATCTCTATCTATCTATCTATCTATCTATCTATCTATCTATCTATCTATCTATCTATCTATCTCTATCTATCTACTACCTTATCTATTTATCATCTATCTATCTATCTATCTATCTATCTATCTATCTATCTATCTATCTATCTATCTATCTATCTATCTATCAATCTATATTTATCTATCTATCTATCTATCATCTATCTTATCGATTTATCATCTATCTATCTATCTATCTATCTATCTATCTATCTATCTATCTATCTATCTATCTATCTATCTCTATCTACTACCTTATCTATTTATCATCTATCTATCTATCTATCTATCTATCTATCTATCTATCTATCTATCTATCTATCTATCTATCTATCTATCTATCTATCTATCTATCTATCTCTATCTACTACATCTATTTATCATCTATCTATCTCTATCTATCTATCTATCTATCTATCTATCTATCTATCTATCTATCTATCTATCTATCTATCTACCTTATCTATCTATCTATCTATCTATCTATCTATCTATCTATCTATCTATCTATCATCTGTCTGTATATACAAATCTGTCTATGTCTTTGTCTGTCTCTCTTTCTCTATCATCTATTATCTATTTTTCTTATCTAACATGGCATCCATCTCATTGTTAAAGCAACTCTAGGCAGCTCATAAATTGATAAAAAGATAATTGTAAAAACAATTAAAAACAGGAATGCTTAAATAGGAATTAAAAACGAAAGGACTAGGCAAGGCAACGACAACAACAATAGCTTCCAAAAACTTTTCAATGCTACCCCCATGTGGAGAGTGTTGCAGTAATCCAGCTGATAAATGACCAGGGCGTAGTGATTGTGCGTAGGGCCTCACAATCCAGGATCCTCACTTGTCTAGGAATAAGCCTTGTAGGGCTCAATGGGACACCTGAGTAACCATGCCCAGAATGTACAGACTATTTACTACTATTTGCTTATATCAGTTATTGATACAGCATAGCTCCTAGTTTGGAGCCATTATTCTATCCTTTCATGGTTGAATCAAATTTCTGTCATCCTTGATGGCCGGCCAGTTAAAACTGGTAAAACCTGTGATCCCAAAACGCTTTATATGGGGTAGCTAGGAGGGTGTGGTCCAATAGGTCAAGGTGGCAACCAAGGTAGTATCCCCAAAGGCTGTCACCTATCTTAAAAAATAAAAGGTAACACATGTCCGTCACACATAAAACAAAATGGCCGGAGCTTCAATCACCTCTTGTAGCTTCTATCTTGGGTATTGAAGCAACCACCAAGGCCAGTGATGGCGAACTTATGGCACGCATACCAGAGGTGGCACGCAGAGCCTTCTCTGTGGGCACATGTGCTGTTTACCCAGCTCTGTTTTGGGTCTCTACCACGCATGCGCGCACGCCTCCCGCCGACCAGCTGATCTTTGGTGCTCTGCCATCCGTGTGCGGGGCGCGCCCATGCCTTGCAATTTGGGCACTCGGTGCCTAAAACGTTTGTCATCACTGACCTAGACCAGCCTTGTACCCATCTATCCTGCATTGTCATGTCCTTTAATGATTCTCATGGTTGCTTTGATATCATTCAAATAAACTTACCTTGGATCAGGGCCTATCTGCTCAAATCGCTTGGGGGCTTAAGGATATTTGTGAATTATAGGTCATGTTGGCTTTTCAAGCTTCAATGAAATTTTCTAAACTTCTGTTTGTTTTAGGATCTCAGTTCCTTTGCCATGCCGTTCCTGGATGGGGACATGGATGGGTCTGAGAAACATGCTCCGCGAAAGGTAGGGACCTTCAAGTGCCCTTAATAAACTCTAAGACTGCCGTGTTACTTATCTTTATTTATTAAGCTTGCGTGCTGCTCATTTTGCCAGAGATGACCCTAGGCAGCCTACAGACTTTCAATTAAAATTCACGGTAAAACATTAAAACACAATAAATAAGGATTGTACATTTAAAATTCAATTAAAATTAAATCAACCAGGGTGGGAAGCAGTGGTGGGTTCTGGATCCTGTTGCAACCGGTATGGTGCAACGGTGCCGGGCATCCACCACATGAATGTGTGCAGCGCATGCATGCATCCTACCCTCCAGTGATGCTTTCAAGGACCTCCGCAACGTTCCAGCTGCTTGGTGGAGCATCGCACAGGCGCCGAATGCGCCATGTGCATGCGTGGAAGCACCAAAGATGGGCGGGTGAGCCCTCTCGAGCACCACACTGGAAACGGTACTGGGTTCTCCAGGCAGGCACCAGTACGCCCATATCAGGGCGTACAGCCTGCAACCCTCCTCTGGTGGAGAGAGGAAGCAAAAAGTGCACAGAAGAGAAACAGAGTGTCACCTTCTCCACTAGCTATCTAATGGCTATGTGTGCCATTCTCAGTATCCAATTGACCAGTGGAACTGCTTGTCTCCAGAAATTGTGGGTGGTCCAATACTGGAGGTTTTTAAGAAGAGACTGGACAGCCACTGGTCTGAAATGGTTAAAAGGGTTTCCTACCTGAGCAAGCGGTTGGACTAGAAGACTTCCAAGGTCTCTCTCCCAACTTCCAGATTAAAAGTGGGCTATGCGTTTAAGGCTAAATAAGTAATACTTATTTGGGTGAGTTTGGGCCAGTCCCTCTCTCTCAGCCCTGGGAAACAGGCAGTGGGCAACTACTTCCCAAAAACATTGCCAAGAAAACTGCAGGGAGCAAGAGAAGTTCAAAGGCTCTCCAGGAGTCAAGAGTGATTTAAAAGAAAAGAGAGAGGGAAGGAGGGAGAGGAGGGGAAGGAAGGAGGGGGAGAGAAGGCGGTAGGGAGGGGAAAAGAGGGAGGGAGAGTCTCTTTCCATTTCCATTGTTCTTTATTTCATAAGCTTTTTGCTCCACCAGCATCAGGAAAGCCACCCAATTAAAAAAGCTGCTCATTAAGTATCATTTGAAAGGCCAAAAACAAGCGGAGGCTTTCTTTCATTTCTCCAGATCTATATTTATCCTTTTCACCATAATGAGTTTCTCAAATAATCTTCCAAATATCTCATGAACTACGGACCAGTTTGCTCCACAGTGTCTTTCCAAGGACGCTTCTTATGACCCACTGAGGCCACATAATGGGATGGAGTGGAGATTTTTGTTATATATACAGAAAACGATTAGGAGCAAAAAAGAAAAAGAAGAATGGTCGGGCTGCAATGCATGAAATGGAGAACCAAGCAAGGAACCAGCTATGCCCCAATCTCATGGCACACTGGAGCTGTGGAGAAGTCAGATCAGCCAATGAATTCTGATCCAATGGTGGTGGTTGTTTTTTGTTCTTTCCTCTAGCAGGTGTGGTGCATTGGTGGGATTCCAAATGTTTTCCAAGCGGTTCTATGAGGGACGTGCAGCACTCCAAGACCGCCTTTGATGTCAGGCAAAAGTGGGTTCCTTCCGGTTCAGTCCGGTTCAGTCGAGTTGATAGTAACTCTGGCGGCCACACCCCTGAACCGGTTCTATCGGGCGCCATCTTGTTTTTTGCTTCTGCACATGCTCAGAAGCTATTTTTTTACTACTGTGCATGCACACATGAAGTGCGCCCCTGAGCGAACCAGCAGTAACAGAAGCCGGAATTCACGCCTGGTGTCAGTGTTGGTGAGCTAAGCTCTTTTTTAGCTCAGCTGAGGCGCAGCAATCCACTCTCCCACACAAATCAGCTGACCTAAAAAACTAGGGACTATAGGAATGACAGGCAGGAGGGTGGGGCCAACTAGAGGTGGTATTTGCCGGTTTTCCGAACTACTCAAAATTTCCGCTACTGGTTCTCCCGAACCAGTCCGAACCGGCTGAATACCACCTCTGGTGTGGTGAAACTAATATTAGAATGGGTCTGTTCTTCTTTTGGCATCTGGTTAGCCACTGTGGAAACGTTATGCTAACCTGGATGAAACTTTGATCTGATTCTTTGCGATATTATATTGAAATGAAAATGAATACAAGTAGCCCTCAGCCCAAAATTTCCATCGCTAAGCAAGACATTCATTTAAGTGAGCTTTGCCCCATTTTACGGCTTTTCTTGCCATAGTTGTTAAGTGAATGGCTGCAACACGGTTATCAGATGAAACCTGCACCTGCACGGCAAAGTTACTACTTACTTGGCGAAACCAGTCCAAACCGGTAGGAACCCACCTCTGCTTTTTTCAGTGCCATTGTAACTTTGAATGGTGACTAAACAAATGTGACTACCGGTATTTCTCCTGAGGAAGCCATGCACACATTTGGAAGGGTAGCATTTAAAGTGCAGTTGCTCTCATGTTCTGTTTTTTTTTTTTTTTTTTACCCCTTGAGACAACTTGAAGAAAAAATCCAGGAGCAACTTTTCTGTCTGGTGTTAATGTTTTCCAGGATCCATTGATTTCACAAGTAGATTGATTTAGCAGCTGAACTTGGCTGAAGTACTGTGGAGCTGACTCACATCTACCATAGTGCGACATTTTAGGGTTTTTACAGTCTAATTGAGAGCAGCAAAAAAAAAAAAAGACTACTGTATTAAGCAAAGTACATTCCAGGGCCTTAAAAGGTTTGCATTTCACCCACTCTCTTCTTGATGCTTTTCTGTGTTCTTATCTACGATGTAAAGCCATTATCCCTTGGATTGGCATTTAATGTTTTAATTTTTTTCTAATCAACAGCTAAAAGAAAAATTATAGAGCCACTGATGAGATGAGTCTGCATGCACAGATGAGGTTTTGCCTATAGCTGCCAGTGAAACTTTATAGCTAGGTTGCCTTCGTGATATTTTTGTCACGTTATTCCTGATGAAGTTACTTCTAAAAAGCTTGTGCAGAAATTTCTGGGACCAAACCAAGAATTTGTAGGAGGAGATGAATATTCAAATAGCTGTATGCGCTGAATAACATGGCAGTTGTAGGCTAGCACATATATTAAGATGACCAGACGTCCTGCTTTTGGCAGGACACTCCCGATTTATAATAATTTGTCCTGTGTCCCATAGCGTTTTTTAAAAGTCCCGATTTTTGGGACTTTTTTACTCCATTCTTTCCGATAGGGAACTGTGTTTCCCAAGATACCTCAGGTCCTCCAAGTGCTGGAATTGACTCCAGCGAGGCCCGGTAGCCGCTGGGGGTCCCGCCCGCCCGCGACGACGGCTCCAGACATGGACGAGCAGGCTGGCCGGGCCGGGCTTGGAGTCCGCAGAAGCAGTGGCTGCGGTGGCAGCAGCGGCGGTAGTGGCCACTGGCAGCGCTTTGGCAGGGCCAGCTCTGGCCTCTGCAGCGCAGGCTCAGTACAGCAACCCTGACATCCTGCATTTCCTGCAGCACAAGTGGGGCCGCTTCGAGGCCGAGAGAGCCGAGTGGGAGGCAGAGCGAGCGGAACTGCTTCCCCACCCCACCCCTAATGGTGTTCCGCTTTACCAATTTAAAAATCTGGTCACCTTAACACAGGGGTCCCCAACCCCCGGGCCGCGGACTGGTGCCGGCCCGTGGCTGGATGGGAGCCGGGCCGCAGGGCTACAGAGGAGGAGGAGGGAGGAGGAGGCAGCCCCCTGAGCACAGCGCGCGGGAGAACGCAGGCGCGGCTGTTCGCGTCGTTGGAGTGTGCCTCTTCCTCCACCCTCGTCGACGGAGGGATTCCTGGACGCCGCCGGACCGGCCACCGATTCCCTCCCCTGCTGGCATGCCGGCCACTCATTTTCTTCCAGGGACTGCGGAGGCTCTGCGGGCTGGGGAGGGAACTGGCGGGTTGCTCCGGCGGCGCACAGGAGTCCCTCCGTCGACGAGGGTGGAGGAAGAGCCCCCACCATCCTCCTGCGTTCTCCCGTGCGTTCTGCCCAATGGGCTGCCCTCTCCTCCCTCCTCCTCCTTTCCAGCCCGGCACCTATCCAGCCACGGAGCCTGAATGAGCGACCAAGCCTGGCAGGCGGGATGTGGAGGCTGGGGGCGGGGGGACGGGACGACGATGACGACGACAGACACACATAGAGAGACAGAGGGAGGGAGGGAGAGAAAGATAGACAGAGACACAGAAGGAGTGATTGAATGAATGCAAGACAGACACACGCATGCACACACACACACACAGAGTGACAGAAATGGGCGGATGAAGGAGAGACACAAAGAGAGAAAGAAAGAAAAAAGTGGGAGAGAGAAAGACAGACAGAGAGAAAGAGACAGAAAGGAAAGAAAGAGACAGGAAAAGATACAGAAAGAGGGAAAGAGAAAGAAATAGAGAGAAAGGGAAAGAGAGAAAGAAAGAAATAGCGAGAGAGAAAAAGAGAGTAAGAGAAAGTAAGAGAAAGAAAGAGAGAGAGAAAGAAAGAAAGAAAGAACTTATGACCACAGTTGAGGCCAAAAGTTTGGTTGCTAACCAAGATCATTGTTTCACATTTTCAAAGTTGGCCACGCCCACCCAGTCACATGACTGCTGAGCCCCTCAGCCGGTCCGCAGAATTTTCTTTAAAATGAAACCGGTCCCTGGTGAAAAAAAGGTTGGGGACCCCTGCCTTAACATATATGAAACATCAGGTTGTATAAGGACATCTTAATATAGGAAGAGCTACAAAGTAATTATATTCTTCTGCTGATAAGTTACAACATTTGACCGGCCACTTTCTTGCTGTCCAGAAATTATACTGGTATTGTCATTCAAATATGAAGAAATTTCCAGACTTGTACTTTCGGTTGGCCATATGGATTGAGAGTTGGACTTTAGCTGTCTCAAGAGCCTCGGATTAAGGACATCTCCATTCAAATACCTGCCCAAATTGCAATGCACATTATAAAGGAACATATTTCTCTTATGTGGTTGACATGTTGGCTTTTTTGATCCCCGGTGCCCTAGGAACATTGCTATATTTTAATAAATCTATACTTTTTATGTTTTTTTTTAAATTAAAAAGTGAGGAACTCCAGGAAGTGTATATGAGGCCCTTGCATAGCAAGAGGGTCTGATTTCAAAGCTGATTGGTTGTTGTATTAAAATGATAATCACCAATTTAAAGGCATCTTTCCTAAAATCTTTCCTCAGATCTGACTCAAGCTAGGCTCCCAATTTAATGTTTCAATTATAAATTTTTAATTTTCCACACAAAAAGAGATTAAATGCAATCAAATTAAAATGATGTGTTTGGTATGGTCAGAATGGATTTGCGGTGAAAGAAAAATTTTGGGAGGAAGTTTATATAGAATATATACTGACAGCAGGAGGACTGAATATTATGGAGTGCATGTTACCTATGGAGCCTTTAGTGCTGTCTGGCTATTTTCTCGCAGACGTTTCATCGAGTGAATATGTTACCTAGTTTAGTAATGAAATGTCTGCAAGAAAACAACCAAGCTCAAATATTCTCTTCTATTGCTAGAATATAACATAACAGAATTGGAACGACCTTGGAAGTCTTCTAGTTCCAATTCCACCCAAGCTGGAGACCTTATACCAGTGATGGCGAACTTTTGGCACGGGTGCCACAGGTGGCATGCGGAACCATTTCTTAGGCCACGCGAGGCATTGCCCTGTCAGCACTAGCATGCATGTGTGCGCTGGCCAGCTGATTTAGGCCTTCTTTTGAGGCTGTTTTATGCCCTCTGGAGGCTTCAGGGAAGCTCCTGAAGCCTCTGGAGGTGGGGAGGGGAGGCTGTTTTCACCCTCCCCAGGCTCCTAGAAAGCCTCTGCAGCTGGGGAGGGTGAAAAAAGCGCACAAAAAGCAGGGGGTCGTGTACATAGCATTATGGGTGTGGCACGCCCAGGCACGACCCCCCCTGCGCTCCCCCCGCTTTTGGCACGCGAGCCAAAAAAGGTTAGCCATCACTGCCTTATACCATTCCAGACAAATGGCTGTTCTTCTTGAAAACCTTCATTGTTGGAGCATCCACAACTCCTGGAGGCAATTTGTTTCTCTGATTAATTGTTCTCACTGTCAAGAAATCTGGATTGGATTGCTCCTTGATTAGTTTCCATCCACTAGTTCTAGTCTTGTTCTCAGGTACTTTGGAGAATAGATTGTCCACTTATCATTATGATAGCCTTTCAAATATATGTTATCTATAAAGCCCAACATTGCATAGAGTTCAATTATCTGGGAAGCCATCTGCCTTCCATCATTCTTTGCTCATCCTATATCAGGGTCAGACACCCTTGGGTCTGGAGCCACATGTGGCTCTTTCATCCCTCTGTTGCGGCTCCCTGTTGCCAGTCAGTACTACAATTTTGAGAGGAGTTTCCGGTTAGTGGGGGGGAAGCAAGGCACGCCAGGAGACTCTATGACAAGGGGCGGGTTTTCCGGTTAGCTCCACAATTGACAGGGCTTTCGGTTAGGACAGGTAGAGGAAAAAGGATGCCGCGCTAGGAGGAGACTCTATGGTGGGGGAACCAGACTTCCGGTTGGCTCCAGAATTGAATGGGGGGCTTCTGGTTAGGACCTTTGTGGCTCTTTGAGTGTTTAAGGTTGTCGACGCCTGTCCTATATTGTCGGACAATTTGCTTTAGATTCCGCCAATTAAGTGATGTCATCTAAAGGATGCTAGGAAGGGGGACTCCTCTATTGCAGTGCCTGCCTTCAGGAGTGACTGGACTTCCTTTAAAAAAAATGTTATCCCAGGGGTAATTATATGGATTAATGTTTAATATTATGAGACTGTTTCTTAACTTGGTGAAGCTATCTGGAATCAGTTTTGGAGCTGGGCATCCTAGAAGGTTACGTCTGTTCCATTTGACGCAAAGGAGTCCAGCTGGCAGCATCCATAAGGTTGATAAAAAAGGCCAAGATGGTAGATGCTTTGTTTGCTTCAATGAATAATTTCTCATTCAAAAAATGGCTCTTGCTGCATGTCCTGCAGAGAAATATGCTTGGGTGCCCTCAATGAATTCATCCTAGATGACAAATCTTTCGGTATCGGTGCTCAGGGCCTTTTCCAAAGCCTTTGAAACTCAGTCAACTGGGCAGGTTTCCAACCTTTAATTTAAATTGATTTAATATTTAAATTTCTATACCGCCCTTCTCCCTTCCGGGACTCAGGGCGGTGTACAGGCAGCAGTAAAATCATGAATAAAAACATAGAAAGCCATTAATGAACCTATTAAAAATACATAAAATAATGAATAGCCTGTCTAAAACCTGTTAAAATCCCTACTAAAACCATATAAAACTAAAGCATTTAAAGGTATGCCAGTTTAGAAACTATGCCAGGCCGGCCGCTCGAAACAGATGGATCTTCAAAGCCCGACGGAAGAGACGTAGGTCTGTGATTGTGTGTAATTCAGGGGGGAGGTCATTCCAGAAGGCAGGAGCTGTCACAGAGAAGGCTCTCCCCCTGGGGGTCGCCAGTCGACATTGCCTGGCCGACGGCACCCTGAGGAGGCTCTCTCTGTGGGAGCGAACTGGACGGTGGGAGGCATTTGGTAGCAGGAGGCGGTCTTGCAGATAGCCAGGTCCCTTGCCATGGAGCGCTTTAAAGGTGGTTACTAATACAGTGGTACCTCGGTTCACGAACTTAATTCATGAACTGACTCTGGCCGCGAACCGAATTGTTCGTGAACCGAGACACAGTTTTCCATATGCTAAAAGCATAACAAAAATAAAAAAAAAGTCACTGAAAGTACTCACAGTGTGCGTGCTGGAGCTTTTTTCTGTGTTTTCTTCTCTCTACGATCTTCCTACAGGAAGTCACAACCATGTGACAGCCAGGAATACATTAAAAATGGCTGCGGTTCCTGTTTGTGAACCGAAGCAGAGTTCGTGAACCGAAGCACATTTTGAGGAAAATTTCTGTTCGTAAACCGAATTGGTCGTGAACAGAGGCGTTCGTGAACTGAGGTACCACTGTACCTTGAAGTGCACCCGGAAAGCCACAGGCAGCCAGTGCAGCTTGCGCAGGAGAGGTGTCACGTGGGAGCATCTAGACGCTCCCAGAATCCCCCGCGTGACTGCATTCTGAACTAGCTGGAGCCTCCGGGTGCACCTCAAGGGAAGCCCCATGTAGAGAGCATTACAATAGTCCAGGCGGGAGATGACGAGGGCTTGAGTGACCGTGCGTAAAGCGTCACGATCCAGAAAGGGGCGCAACTGGCGTATCAGGAAGACCTGATAAAAAGCCCCCCTGGCCACGGCCATCATGTGGTCTTCTAGAGACAGCCGAGAATCCAGGAGGACACCCAAGTTGCGAGCCCTCTCTGCAGGGGCCAATGACTCGCTCCCAATAGCCAGAGATGGTACCACTGGCTATATCGTGACGCCGGAAGCCACAGTCACTCGGTCTTGGATGGGTTGAGTCGGAGCCTGTTTCTCCCCATCCAGACTCGCACGGCCTCCAGACACCGGGACATCACTTCAACGGCATCGTTGGGGTGGTCCAGGGTAGAGATGTACAGCTGAGTATCATCAGCATACTGGTGGAACTTTGCCCCGAAACCACGGATGATCTCGCCCAGCGGCTTCATGTAGATGTTAAACAGGAGAGGCGAGAGGACCGACCCATGTGGTACCCCACAGGTGAGGCACCTCGACGTCGACCTCTGCCCTCCTGCCAGCACAAATTGCGATCGGTCGGAGAGGTAGGAGGAGAACCACCGTAAAACAGTGCCCCCCACCCCCAGTCCCTCCAGCCGGTGCAACAAGATACCATGGTCGATGGTAGCCCCACCAATCCATCTATCCTTCTGTGTGCAAAAAAAAAAAAAAAAAAAAAAGCCCAAATCAAGTCCTGTGTTAAATCTTTAATAAATTTTACTTTTTTGGCTGTCCTCAGATTTTCTTTCTGAGGACTTGGAAGGTGGATGTTTCATGGGATTTTTCTCTCCTATATTTGGCTTCCTGTAGAAATACACTCCACTTGGGAAATCTTAGAAGGTGGGTTTTTGTTTTTTAACTTCCACAATTCCTTCCACTTTATTTGGAAATTGTTTTTGTGTAGCGCTCAACCACCTGCATTTCTTGTGTTTAATCAGGGATTAAATTCTACTTTGTGCTGGTGCTGGAACTTATTTTTGATGTCTTAAAATTTGTCTTTTTTTCTTCAAATTATTTATATCTGCTTATCCATTTATATATATGCTCATTTCACAACTAATTCTAGGTGGAGAACGAAATTAAAATAACATTACACATCTGAACCATGATAGGCATCTAACTACCATGTTTCCCCCAAAAAAGACAGGATCTTCTCATTTGACCCCCAAATAAGCACTTGGCCATATTTTTGCAGAGGTCTTATTATTTTTGAGGTGCAGGAGGCGGCGAGCATGGTCACCTCATGGCTGCTGCTGTGTTGCAATATTTTCAGGGAGGGCTTATTTTTGGAGGAGGGCTTATTTTAGTGCATGCACTCAAAAGCCAGTTTGGGCTTATTATCCAGCAGGTCTTATTTTTGGGGAAACAGGGTATCTAAACCACTTTACATCTGGTTGGCCTCTTTTTGATGTTGCTAGATGGATGAGAGATTATTGCCCCCGAGTTACAAACAATCTCTGACTGGATTATATATCCCTCATTAGCAGAGTTACAGCTGTTTGGAAATGCGATTCGTCATCTTTGAAAGTCAGGGATTGAAAAGACCCAACTTGCTTAAAGAGAAGCTGGAGAGAAGGAGGATGGAATGACTGGTCAGAATAGCAGTTAAGATGTTGGACTGGGACCAAGGAGACCCAGATTTAAATCCATCTCTAGACAAGGAAGGTTATTGGATTGGTTGAAGGCAACAGTGTAAGGCCAAAGAATTTCATAAGTTTGCTGCAGGGGTGGGTTTCAAATTTTTTAGAACCTACTCTGTAGGTGTGGCCTATTTTGTGGGCGTGGCTTGGCAGTCATGTGAGAGGAGGGAGTGGCCACCTTTTAAAATGTGGTGAAACTCATTTAACAACGCTCTTGCTTAGCAACCAAAATTTTGGACTCAATTGTGATGATAAATTCTTTCTTTCTTTCTTTCTTTCTTTCTTCTTTCCTTTCTTCCTTCCTTTTTTCCTTCCTTTCCTTTCCTTCCCGTTGGGTCACTGGCAGCGGTGGGCCAGATTTACTTCCAGGTACGCCGGTGGAACCCCCTCTCACCGGTTCTCTAAATTTTACCAACCGGTTCTCACGAGTAGGTGCGAACCTGCAGAAACCCACCCCTGGTTTGCTGTTAGAATGAAAATTGCTAGGGTGGTTTCAGTGGTGGGCTGCTGCCGGTTTGATCCGGTTTGTGCGAACTGGTAGTTCTAACCAGCGGATGGCTCCGCCCACCCGCCCTAGTGCTATCACATCCTATATAATCACCGGTTTTTCGATGCCGTGTGTATGCTCACATTTTCAATTCTGGGAGAACTAGCTGTCACGGTATGTGACACCCACCTCTGGGTGATATGTGTATATGTGTGTTTGTGAGTGTGCATACACATATACTGTCTTGGGGTCCTAGAAGACAAGTGATACCTAGCATACTCTCCTCCAGATGTGGACCTCAGCAGAGTTTATGGTCGTTCCATGTTGGGAAACAGTAATCCACAAAAATATTGTGTGTATATGTGTGTATTTGTGTGTGTGTGTGTACTGGAATATACTGTATTCCCTAGGTGTGTACACACACACATGCACACACATGCACACATGTACACACACACATGCACACACATGCACACTTTCAGCTACAACTGAAGTTGTAGCTGAAAGTGGTGATAGCAAAGAGACATGAGATCTCTTTGATTTTTGCTTATTCTTGGATCCTGACCCTGATTTAATATTTCCCATTGATAGATTGCCTTTTATAGGAAAAAAAATACACATTGTAGCCTTAGGTTTTCCAAATCTCACCTTATTTTCTTGATTCCACTGTCTCTGTAACTTTTGTTATATCCTTGGGAACAGTAGTCGTTGAGGACTGGATTCTTGCACAGACAAATAATACTGTTATAAAAGTGCAACATACAATAACAATAAAAGATGGTAGATTTTAATAAAGAGGGGCATGGTGGCTCAGTGGCTAAGATGCTGAGCTTGTCGATCAGAAAGATCAGCAGTTTGGCGGTTCAAATCCCTACCACCGCCTAATGGGGTGAACTCTTGTTACTTCTCCCAGCTTCTGCCAACCTAGCAATTCGAAAGCATGTAAAAATGCAAGTAGAAAAATAGGGACCACCTTTGCTGGGAAGGTAACAGCACTCCATTAGTCTTCGACGTTTAGTCATGTCTGCCACATAACTATGGAGATGTCTTCGGACAACGCTGGTTCTTTGGCTTTGAAACGGAGATGAGCACCACCCCCTAGAGCAGGGGTCTGCAAAGTCGGCTCTTTTAAGACTGGTGGACTTCAACTCCCAGAATTCCCCAGCCAGCTAGTCAGGAATGACTAGCACATATGCGCGAGGGAAACCTTTATCTTTGGAAGTTGAAATAGAACCAGGTGACATTTGGTTTTTAATTGTGTTAATTGACACCCTGGAAAGTGTGCAGAGAAGAGCAACAAGCCTGATAAGGAGTCAACGGCTAAATTGTATAATGAAGAGAAGAATTGGGGGGTGGGAGGACATGATAACTGGCTTCCAATATTTGAGCGGATTCTCCAAAGCACCAGAGGACAGAACAAGAAATAATGTGTGGAAGCTTTTTTAAGGAGAGATCCTGTCTAGAGTTAATACAATACAATACAATAGCAGAGTTTGAAGGGACCTTGGAGGTCTTCTAGTCCAACGTCCTGCTTTATAGGAAACCCTATACCATTTCAGACAAATGGCTATCCAACATCTTCTTAAAGACTTGCAGTGTTGGGGCATTCACAACTTCTGGAGGCAACTTCTGTTCCACTGATGAATTGTTCTCACTGTCAGGAAATTTCTCCTCAGTTCTAAGTTGCTTCTCTCCTTGATTTGTTTCCACCCATTGCTTCTTGTTCTGCACTCAGGTGCTTTGGAGAATAGTTTGACTCCCTCTTCTTTGTGGCAACCCCTGAGATAATGGAACACTGCTATCATTTCTCCCCTAGTCCTTTTCATTAAACTAGACATACTCAGTTCCTGCAACCGTTCTTCATATGTTTTAGCTTCCAGTCCCCTAATCCTCTTTCTTGCTCTTCTCTGCACTCTTTCTAGAATCTCAGCATCTTTTTTACATCGTGGCGACCAAAACTGAATGCAATTCAGGACAAATTTCCTGACATCGAAAACAATTATCAATAGAACAATCTGCCTCTCAGAGCTGTGGGTGCTCCATTACTGGATGTTTTCAAAAATAGACTGGGCAACTTTTTGACCGGGATAGTATAAGGTCTTCTGCCTTGAGGAGGAGATTGGACTAGAAGACCTAAAAGGTCCTTCCAGCCTTATGATTCTGAATTCTATGATTCTATGAGCTCCCAATATTTCAACTAAACACTTTTCTCCCCCTTTGCAGACGGAAGACAGCTGCAATTCCGGAAGCCCCTCCAAAGGGATCTTCTCAAAGGGGTTCCAGAACCGACCTTCCAGCCCATCTTCTGCTCCTGTCAAGTCTAAACATAGTCCAGGCTCACCCAAAACGGTGTTTCCCTTCCCGTACCAGGAATCACCACCTCGCTCCCCTCGACGCATGAGCTTCAGTGGGATTTTTAGGTCGTCTTCAAAGGACTCTTCCTCCTCTGGCTCTAACCCTTCCACCTCCCCCGGAGGAATCAAGTTCTTCTCCAGATCAAGAAAAAGTAAGGCATTGATCCTATTTTTCCTATAAGAGCTTTGCTCTGGTTGCTTTGCCTGCTGTATGAAAATAAGGCAGAGGCGTCAGAGTTTGTTGCAGCAATCCCATCCAGAAAGGACACTCAGGTAATTGATTCAGCAGAATTCATTCACTTCTCTTTATATATTATATAACATAACACATGAAGTAACTATGCAACACCAAAAGCAGGTTTTCCAACGTGGTAGTAAAGACAAGCAAAACACAGGCAGAGGAGAGAACAGTTTCAGTTCGGAGCAGCAGACTAGTATGGAGCTCAGCACAGACTCAGAGCTGTAGTACTGCGGGGAGAGGGTGCGGTTTTACAAATTAAATTATTATTATTATTATTATAGTTGAGCTAAACCACACCCAGGCTCCTTGCTGTCTCCTTGTTGCTCACACAGCAAATACTGTTTCAGTTTCCAAACAGCCCTCATTGGCTGTTGCCATGTCTCTTCATTGGCTGACCTGGTTACAATGTCTCTCCCAAGTCATGAATTCTCATACACTGACAAGAGGTAGTAGGAAAACAGAACAGATGTGCAATAGCTTGTGTTCCGAATTTGAGCCTCTTGACATAATGGGTGGGATCCTGCTCTTGTCATCTGTAGAAATGTACATTTTGTGTCCGTGTTCGAAATGTTTGAGGTTGAGGTGGACCAGCATCACTCTGCTGCGATTGATGCTCTGAGTGGTGCAAGAAACTGTGCTGACTCTTGCAAACAATCTTGGAACTTTGCTCTTCAATTTCTAGTCGTTCCTTCCTCCTCCTCCTCCTTTCTGTACAAAGACACAAAGGATCAGGACCACACATTAAATTGTGTTTCAGTACATTTATTGCTCAAGCCGATACAAAAGGCTCCAGTCAACTAACGTTCAGTACTAAGTTGGTTCCAGATAAAGGTCAGTGCAATTTAAGAGGGGTTGGAATTGGATCACTGTAGGGATGTAACAATTCTAAGCTGGTGGCATGTTTAACACCACCACCACCAACACCAACACCACCAACACCAAGCACAGTCTGTTCTTCTCTTACATCTTGCAATTTTATCAACAGTATGTATAAAAGCTGAGGTGAAATTAAATTCGGAACTTTCTGGCCTATTGAATCCTTAACTAGTATCCAGTGGTCTGACCTTAATGCCTGCGGTTTAAGCATGGATTAAGCAATGTTTTCCAGAAGTTTATAATGAGTACTAATTATGATAGCTGCAGGCTATTTCTGGGTCGGACTTAGTTTATTTTGCCTCTAGGTAGCAGTGCAGTTAGTCCTCAGCTGATGACCATCACGAAGACCAGAATTTCAATTGCTAAGCAAAGCGGTTGTTAAGGGAGTCGGTCCAATTTTACATATTTTTTTTGCCACGGTTGTTAAGCAAATCACTGCAATTTTTAAGTGAATCATGTGGTCATTAAGCGAACCTGCCTTCCCCCATTGACTTTGCTGGTCAGAAACCAGCTGGAAAGGTTGAAAATATTGATTATATGATCCTGGAGATGCAGCAGTGATCATAAAGGCATTGCTGATTTGCCAAATGCCTGAATTTTGATCATGTAACTTTTCAAACGCCATCCGCTCTGCCCTACCTATGAACTGAGCTTCAGAAAAGGGAATATAACTGAGACCACAAGAAGAGATTTAAAAATCCGGGGTGTGTAATGATGTATAACTATGTAATATTATTATGAGAATAGCTGGAAACCTGAATTCGGCCCACACTTTGGCCAAAAAATATGCTTTTGGGGAGGGAGCAATAACCGTAGAAATGCTACATATGTATACCTTTAAAAGGAGGAGGCAGGTTAAAATTATTAAGATGTTTATTGGAATGTAACTATTAATATCAACATTGTGCAAGCTAAGTGGAGAGAGTGGAAGAGAGAAAGGGAGAGAAGAGGAGTAGGAGAGAGGGAATAGAAGGGAGGGAAAAGAATAGGAGAGAAAGAAGGAGTGGAAAGAGGAGACAGGAGAAGGAGAGAGGAAGGGGAAATAGAGAAGAGTGGGATGGCAGAGGGGAAGAAAAGAGGGAGGGAGGAGGAGAGAGGGAGGGGAAGCAGGATGGCAGTGGATGGGGTATATAATATGGTGTATGGAAAGCAGAAGAGCAAATGACAATTGTTGTGGGTTGATGGTAAGAGGAACTGATACAATATTGGACAACACAAAACACTGTTGGTTACGTAATGGTATACCTGTGGTTACATGTATGAAAATAAAATTTTTAAAAACTTTTAAAAAAAGAAAAGGGAATATAAATCAGTATTGCGCAGGGGCAAATGAGTGGGCCCACTTCATCATCAGAGCAAACCAAGTCACTCCCAGCTGATCGTTGGAGCTCCTGGTTGGCCTGGACCGATCCGAACTGGTGGAATCCCATCCCTGGATAGAGATATTACTGTATGGAGGAAGATTAACATTGAATGATGACATAGTTGGAGCGACTTCAGGTTGGGCTTGGAAAGTTAAGAGTTTAAAATCTGCAAAGCCACTCATTCCTAGAGGTGACTTCCCAGCTTCCAACCATAGAAATATAAACATATATACAATGATGGCGAACCTTTTGTGGCTCACATGCCAAAAACGGGGGGAGGACAGGGGGGGGTTGTGCACGGGTGTGCCACACCCATAATTCATGCGCACAACCAGCGCTTCCCCGCCCCCATTTTTGGTGTGTTTTTTCTGCCCTCCCCAGGCTCCAGAGGCTTTATAGGAGCCTGGGGAGGGCAAAAACAGCCCCCCCTATGGAGACCCTCAGGAGGCTTCTGGAGCTTCCCCGAAGGCTCTGGAGTGCGAAAAAACGGCCCTACAGGCAAACCGGAAGTTCGGGAACTGACTTCCAGTTTTCTCGTAGGGCTGGTTTTAGCCCTCTGGAGCCTTCAGGAGCCCTCAGGAGGCTTCCCTGAAGGCTCCGGAGGGCTAAACCAGCCTCACATGCCCTGACAAATGGCTCGGCGTGCCACCTGTGGCACGCATGCCATAGGTTCGCCATCACGATCATAGGTTGTTGTAAACAAGATGGCTCAAGAGTATGGCTATAAAGTGAGTTCTGGACAATTCTCCAAACAGAAGTTTAATATGGTCTGCTCTTTAGTTTTACACCTTAAGGTGGTGCTATTTCTTGGATGTTCCTGTTTTCTGTTGCTCAGGTTCAGGCTTCTAAACTACTACACTTATAACATGGACATTCAGAACTCTGGTCTCCTTGGCATTGGCTACAGGTGTCAGAGGTCCCAGGTGCTCCCAGGTTGCTTGCTTTCCAATGTTTCATTACCCAAACTAGGTTGCTTTATCAGTGCAACCTAAGCACTGCAGACGCTTCATTACACCAACTGGCTAAACACCTTCCAGTGCTAGTCCTAAACTCAGAGACCCACCCAGGATCCCTCATTTCATCCCTGAGCTATTTTTTCAAAAGGCAACTGGACTTTGTTCTACCTTAGGAAAAACAAAGTCCAATTCCCTTTTGAAAAAGCGCCTTCGGGTCTTTGCACAGAACTGGAAAAACAAGGAGATTCCCCCGGAACGAGAAATAATAAAGAAAGAGGTCAAAGACAAGGGTGAAGATATATAATGAATTTTTGATTTAAAGTGTGTAAGTTAATGTGATTTATAAGTAATGATGGTGGAAGAAAAACACCAGAGCTATAGGTAACCAATCGACACGCTTTCTACAGGAAGTAATGAAGGATGGGTTTTTTTTGTATTTCTGTTTAATTAATTTTTTTTAAAAAACTTACAAAAAAAAAAGACAAGTGTGAGACGGAATGCCATGAAATCTGGGACAAATGGTACTGATGGTTAGAAACGAGGGGGGGGGGAGCCGCAAAACATGGATAAATTAAGAATTGGACAATATGGTATTAATATTAGACAATAGGTAGGATATATAATTAAAGGGATTGATAGGTAGGTAATTTGACTGATTACACATACTTACTGTATTTTTTGGAGTGTAAGACGCACTAAGGTTTTGAAGAGGCAAATTAAAAAAAAGTTTTTGCACCCTGCAAACCTCCCCAAAACGGCCCATTTTTTTGCAAAAACGGGCCCATTGTTTGTCAAAAAAGAGCATTAGGAAGTTTATAAAGTGCTCCTGGGACCTGGGCGGGGGTCAAAATTGAACAAAGAATGGCTCATTTTGTGCTAATTTCTGCCCTCTCCAGCCCCCAGGAGCTCTCTGAAAGCCTTCTAAAAGCTATGCACGGCCATTTTTGGTGAAGGGGCGGGGTTTCATGTTTACTTAATAAAAACCTTAAAAAAAGAAAAAGAAAAAGCATCTTTGGGACAATTATGACCTGGATGGCTGAGGATCTTCATAGACATATTCATGATCCTTTAATGATTCGGAAGTCAAGTTGATGCTTCAGTCCAGGGGTGAAATGCTACCGGTTCGGACCAATTTGCCCAAACCGGTAGTAAAAATGCTACTGGTTGGTCGAAACCAGTAGTTAAAACAAATGCTAACTGTTCAGGTGAACCAGTTTTTCTGATGATCAGCTGTGCCACGCGAGATATATTGCACAGCACAGCAGATCCCCCACCCACCTTGCTGTTCGCTTACCTTACCTTTTTGACATTCTGTGCATGCGTGGGAGGTACTACACATGCACAGGCCCACATTGTTACAGAACCGGTAGCAAAGGTAAGTGGATTTCACTCCTGCTTCAGACCCTGTTCAAGAATCTTTGTAAATATGTATAGTAGTCTCTAATAGGAACACAAAACCATATTCCATTACTGTATTTTTCGGAGTATAAGACGCACCTTTTTTCCTCTAAAAAGAGGCTGAAAATCTGGGTGTGTCTTATACATCAATACAACATTTTTGCCTCCTGAAGCCCCGCCCCTTCACCAAAATGGCCACGCGCATACCCTTATGGAGGCTTCCAGAGAGCTCCTGGAGGCTGGGGAGGGCAGAAATGAGCAGTAAACGGCCCCCCCAGCCCTCAGCAGCACTCTATAAGCCTCCATAAGGCTATGCATGCAATTTGTTGACCAAAAAACAGCCCGTTTTCACACAAAAAACGGGCCATTTTTCCTCGTTTTGGGCCTCCCCCACTCCCCAGGAGCACTCTGCAAGCCCCCCCCCCAAGGCTATTCATGCCTTTTATTTGAAAAAAATGGGCCCATTTTCAAAAAACCGTTTGGAGGAGGTTTGCAAAGTGCAAAAAGGTTTTTTCCCCCCTTATGGAAAGCTGTTTAGTTAGAGTGATTGATGAGAATTACGTTGGTCAAGTACTGTGGCTGCAGAAACAAAGATTTGTTTGAAAGGTGGTCAGTGATTTCCTTCTCCAGCACATGGGTAAATACACCTGGAAACATCTACTTACCCTCTCTCTCTCTCTCCCTACCTATCTACTGTATTTCTCTCTATCTCTCTATTTCTCTCTCTATTTCTCTCTCTATCCCTTTACCTACCTACCTACCTACCTATCTACACACACTCTCTCTCCCTACTTACCTACTGTATTTCTCTCTCTCCCCTCTATCTATCTATTTACCTATTCTCTCTCCCTATCTACTGTATTTCTCTCTCTATTTCTCTCTCTCTATCCTCTACCTACTTATCTATCTACACACAGTCTCTCCCTACTTACCTACCTACTGTATTTCTCTCTCTCTCTATCCCTTTATCTACCTATCTATTTAACTACACATTCTGTCTCCCTAACTACCTACCTACTGTATTTCTCTCTCTCTCTTTCCCCCTCTACCTACCTATCTACCTACTCTCTCTCTCTCCCTACCTCCCTAACTACTGTATTTCTCTCTCTTTCTTTCCCTCTCTATCTCTCTATCTACCTACCTACTTTTTAAAAAAATTGCCTCTTCAAAACCTGGGTGCATCTTATACTCCGCTGCATCTTATACTCCGATAAATACGGTAATTAAAATTAGTATCTATGGGGGAAAAATTGAAGATTAGTTTATCCATATGTTTGTTTGTTACCCAGGTGCTTCTCGTGGGCAAATAAGAGAAATCTCTACCCACAATTGGCTTTTGGAAACAGTAGAGAAAGGTTTCAAATGGAACCAAAATGCTGTATTTGCTTTCAATAATTTGTTTCATCAATTTAACAGAGCTTTCCCCAAACATGATACCTTGCAGACATTCATAATACATAGCCAACAAGGCTAGTTTAAAATCCAGTCACAGAGTTAGATTATTATTGTGTGTGAATATTTGCAAAGATCAAAAGATTGCAAAATTCAGCCTGTTATCAAAGCATTTTTTAAAGACTCTGGATTTCTTCCAACAAAATCCAATTCTTTCCCATTTAATAAAATTAATGTTTTCCACTCTATTTGGCTAAGATAAAATGACATAGTAAGCTTCTCTTCCCTAGGGACCAAGAAAACAAAAGTATGATTTTAAACATGTTTAGATTAATTGTGGAGTTTTTCTAAGCTCGTTCAGGCATTTCGTATAATAACATTTGATTGTAAAGTATTAAAAATCCATTATTTAAAGAGCAAAATAGCACTGAGAGAGAGATGGAGACCAGAGTTTATTCCTGGTGAAATCTGTTAGAAATCTTTTAAAAAAAATATTGATAACTTTTATTACCTATCAATGCATTATTGAATGAAACATGATGGCAAGACCATGAACATATCCAACAGAAAATCCAAGCAAAAAGAAAGAAAGTAGTCGAAATGGGAGAACTCGGAACTTAAATAGTACTTTCAAATCTGATTTTAATCCCTTCAGATATTTCATTTTCTTTCAAAATTTAAACCTGACAGCGTCTTATAATGCTATCAGTGGCAATGATGGCTAATGAAATTCAAAGATAAATGCCAAATTATGCTGAAATACAATAGCTTGTGATGAGAAATAGAATTATGTGTAGGAATATCCAAGGTAAGAGCATGGAAAAGACTAAGAAATTGTCTAAGAGCTACTCAGGAAACATTTATCAGAGAAGGTGGAACATATTTCAGATAGTCTTCAAATAGACATTGAGTTGCAGGAGAGGAAGGAAAGGAGGGGAGGGGATGAGAGGAGAGGAGAGGAGAAGAAAGAGAGAAGAATCATGGATGGATGATTTGGTACTTAAGCTACCTTAGAATCATGGATGGCTTTGGGACAATCACTCTTTCCTTCAGCATAACCCACCTAATACCACCTAATTGCTTCATGGCTCGGGGCCTAGTTACTTGCGGGACCGTCTTCTGCCACATACCTCCCTCCGTCCGATTCGCTCCCACAGGGAGGGCCTACTAAGGGTGCCAACCGCCGGTCAATGCCGGCTAGCGGTGCCCAGGGGTAGGGCCTTCTCTGTGGCAGGGCCGGCCCTCTGGAACGACCTACCCCCCGAACTTCACACTATCACGGACCTTCCCCTACTCCGCCGTTCACTCAAGGCATATTTTTTCCAGCAAGCTGGTCTAGCTTAACGTTTAGATCTTATTTGTGATATAGCTCCTGCCAATTAGTAAATGGACGTTGGGTTTTTATTGGGAATTTTAGCACAGGCTTCTAATTTAATTCTTCTTAACTATATTTATTGTATTTTCTATTATTTATTGGTTTTAATTTCCTGTGCACCGCCCTGGGTCCATCTCGATGGAAAAGACGCGGTATATAAATCGAAATAAATTCAAATTCAAATTCAATACGGTTGTTTGGGTAAAATAGGAGCAAGGATTATTAGATGTGTGTGTGTGTGTGTTTGTGTGTTTGTGTGTGTTTTGAGATTCTCTCTCTTTCTCTCTGTCTATCTATCAGGCCTGATGAAGATTCGGAGAGCAAATAATATTAGAACTGATTTTAAAACAACCCAAAGATATTGTGTGTAATCATTATCGAAAAATAATTGAAAGAAATACAATAAATACAATTTAAAAATAAAATTACTCTGTGTGGCTTACCAGCCCAGAAGGCTTAATGAGTTTTATGGTAACTTGAGCAATATTGTGGGGAAAAAAGAGGAAAAGATGTAATAATTTGCTTACTTAGTAGGTTGAAAAAAGGTAGTCTTTGTTTAGTGACTGCTCCATTTAGTGACCATTTTGCTATTACAGTAGTGAAGTAAAAGTAACTTTGCAGATTTACAATTGTCTTAGTTTGTAAAAGAAAAGAATTTGAAGGAAGGTCATAGAAACAGTCACAGTTTTCTCTTAGCAACCATTTATCTTAATGACCAAGTTGCTGGTCCCAATTGTTGGCATTAAACAAGGACACCTTGTATTGTGCTAAACTATATGTGATTTTACCTGTAGTTTGTGGAATAATAACATTAGCACTTAGACTTATATACCGCTTCCCAGTGCTTTATAGCCCTCTCTAAGCGGTTTACAGTGTCAGCCTATTGCCCCCTACAGTCTGAGTCCTATTTTACTGACCTCTGAAAGATGGAAGGCTGAGTCAATCTTGAGCCTGGTGAGATTCGAACTGCCAAATGTCTGGCAGCCGGCAGTCAGCAGAAATAGCCTGCAGTACTGCACTCCAGCCACTGCGCCACCACGGCTCTTAATAAGCCACAGTTGCTGGTTTCACCCATTGCAGAAAGTCAAAATGAAAACATCCTTGCGCTGGCTTTATGGGATGTGACAATCTGGCCCCAACGCTTAACAATTGTGGCAAGAAAGGTTGTAAAATGGGGCAAAGCTCACTTAACAACAGTGTCACTTAGCAACAGAAACTTTGGGCTCATTCTTAAGTTGAGGACCACCTGTAAAATATAAGGAGAAGAATGTACCACTGTGTGGATCTTCAAAGCACCCTTTAAGAAATGCGAGTTTAGATGATCTAAACAGCTTCTATTAGTAGCCAGTCTTCTAGTAATAATAGCAATAATATTTTCCAAGAGTTAGGAAAGGAAGAAATCTTAATTTTGGGATTGGGTCCAGCTCTATTAGGCTAAACTGAGGAGGAGGAGGAGGAGGAGGGGTGGGAGGAGGAGGAGGAGGAGGAGGAGGGATGGGAGGAGGAGGAGGAGGAGGAGGGGGGTGGGAGGAGGAGGAGGAGGGGTGGGAGGAGGAGGAGGAGGAGGAGGGATGGGAGGAGGAGGAGGAGGAGGAGGGATGGGAGGAGGAGGAGGAGGGGTGGGAGGAGGAAGAGGAGGAGGAGGAGGAATCAAGAAACGCCCACTGGGAATTAAGCTGACTGAAAAGACATACATCTTGCAAGCGATTCAGAAACAAGTGATAGCAGGATTCAAACTGAATCCCGCTGATTTTTCCATGTGGACTTTTTCCTATAATCTGTCTGAGATTTGTTTTGGCTAGAAAAGATTAATTTTAGATCACTGAAGGAGCATTGTTCTAAGGTTGAAAAAATAATCTGCTTGAGATCTTTATAACTTCTATTTTTGCAGTTATGTTTTCTTTTCCTTTTAAACTGAAGCCCTTATCGATCCTTCTCGGGAGACAAAAGATTCCCAGCCTGCCCCTACCCTCAATTAAATGTCCTGTTTCTCACCTTCCTCTCTAGCTGTACCATGCTGTCCTATTTCCTTCCCATCTCCTGGCTAATTTTACATTCATCACTACCTGAAATTGGAGCTGATTCCAGGAGACTTGATCTCATCTCTGATTGAAAAATCAGTTTTCCAGAGGATATAGCTGGATAATTGGGACATAACCTCAGGGAGATATCTCCCATCCTCGTGTTTCTTTGTTTTCATCCATGTTGGCATTGACTCAAGGTCAGCAAGACAGAGTAAAATGATATAATGGAAAGCAGAAAAAGAAATAGAGAACAAGATGGTGCATCCAGCCAATACTACCAAAACACATAGACCTATCCAACAAGAAGCCGAATCACTGTATAGATAGTCCTTGGCTTACCACCATTTGTTTAGTGGCCATTCAAAGTTACAACAGCACTGAAAAAAGAGACTTATGACCATTTTTTACACTTACAACTGTTTCAACATCCCCATGATGTAGTATTTTAAATTTTATATATTTTATATATTTTGTATGTATTTTAACATCCCTGTGCACCGCCCTGGGTCCTAACAGGGAGAAGGGCGGGGTATAAATTTAATAAAATAAATAAATAAAATAAATAAATGATCACAGGATCAAAATTCAGATGCCTGGCAACCGTCTCATATTTATGACGGCTGCATTGTCCCAGGGCTGAGAGCCGAGGTGACACAGCGGTTAGAGTACAGCACTGCAGGCTACTTCAGCTGATTACTAGCGACAATTCTGCAGTTCAAATCTCACCAGGCTCAAGGTTCAGGACTCAGCCTTCCCTCCTTCTGAGGTGGGTAAAATGAGGACCCAGCTTGTGGTGGGCAAAAGGACAACTCTGTCAACTGCTTAGAGAAGGCTGTAAAAGCACTATGAAGCGGTATGTAAGCTTAAGTGCTATTGTAATTGCTATTTTGTTCAGGTTTTCGGCCTTCTGAAAAAGCAAGATCAACAGGGAAGCTGCTAACTTAACAACCAAGTTATCAACTTAACAACTGCAGTGACCCACTTAAGAACTTTGGCAAGAAAGGTTATAAAATGGGGCAAAATTCACTTAACAACTTCCTTACTTAGCAACAGAAATTCTGAGCTCGATTGTGGTTGTAAATTGGTGACTACCTGAAGTCAAGACCCAGGAAGACAACTAGATTTTTAAGGCTGTCCAGAACCCCATTAGGATGGGAGCCAGCAGATCTCAGAAGGTGAGGGGTGGGGATCTCATTCTACAGGGCAAGCATTGCAGTCAAGAAGGTCCCATTGTTAGTCAAAGAGACCTGGAATGTGCCAACTCTGAACATTTAGTGGCCGGGCAGACACCATGGACGTTTGGTGGTTTCCATAAATAATCTGGCCTTATGTTATGTAGGCTTTATGGTCACAACCAGCAGCTTGAGTTGCATTCACAGCAATAACCAGTGCAGGTTATGACGGCAGAGTTGGATGTGAAGACCAGGCTCTCTCTCTGTCTTCAGTTTCTGGAGCTGTGGTGGCACAGTGGTTAGAATGCAGTATTGCAGGCTAACTCTGCTCATTGCAGTAGTTCGATCCTGACCAGCTCAAGGTTGACTCAGCCTTCCGTCCTTCCGAGGTCAGTAAAATGAGGACCCAGATTGTTGGGAGCCATAGGCTGACTCTATAAACCACTTAGAGAGAGAGAGAGAGAGAGAGAGAGAGAGAGCGCTGTAAAAGCACTGTGAAGAGGTATGCAAGTCTAACTGCTATTGCTATTCTGCAGCTAGCTAGCTTTGGTGTTTTGTACAAGGCTATCAGTAGGGTCTTGGCCAAGGTCTACTTCCACAATATATAATTTGAAGGTGTCAACCTTGGGCAGCTTTCAAAGAAATGACAGTCCTTAAACAAATGGTCACAAATCAAGGACTGTCTGCAGTCCCCTTTGTTCTTCCTCCAAATGCTACAGTTTCATGTCCCAAAGACCAGGAGAAAATGCTGGACACTGGTGTGGACTATCTTCAGCCCCTGTTGCTACTTCTTATTCCATGATTCACTTTCTAAACATTTTATTCAAGGGATAACACCCAAGAGTGATCCAGCTGTGGAGTTTCATCCCCTTTGCTATGTTCCCCCTTGTCAATTTGGGGAATGAAATCCAAGGATCGCAGCAAGCTCCAGTTATGTGTTTCTGTTAGAACATGCAAAGGGCTAAAATAGTTATTTTGACCCAAATGCCAAATGCCTGTTTTATTAGGATGGAAAATCTGTCATTTCTCTTCCCCACCATCCTCCTGTTTTCTGTTGCTGTCATTTGAGGGAGTCGGAGTATGGATGGATAAGTTTGGGAAAGAAATTTTATTCTTGGCCAGTGTGTGGAGTTGTATGGACTTCAAGAATTCTCAGAATTCCCCAGCCAAAAACGGCCAGTGTAATCTTTCAGAGCACTGTAACAGAAATTGCCTTATGCACAGATTAAGAATTTGTGATCCTTGTATGCTGTATCTGTTTTAAACGGAATGCTAATTTGAATGCTAGGACCCAAATTTTGATCATGTAAGGATGACGATGTAGGAATGCTATGACAGTTGTAAGCGCGAGAACTGGTCGTAAGGTCTTTTTTTTTCCAGCGCCTTTGTAACTTCAAATGGTTTCTTAGCATACGGCCATAAATCAAGGACTATCATTGGATACTTAACTTTAAGAATTTGTTTGACAAATTATTGTTTGACAAATAATCTTTCGGACAGTGATATTAATGAGATTATTGATTTGCCTCATAATTGGCGCAAAACCCAGGATGCTAAACTCTTGAGAACAGAAACTTTAGCTATGCTTCTGAAGACTTTTGAGTCAAACAGCAGGTCACTGAGGTTTCCAAATTAGATCATGTCAAACTCAAGGAAATAAAACATTTTTTTTTGAACAGCTGCTATAGGACAAGCTGGTGGATCAACCTAGGGTTGAGCAGATCAGCTAAGAGATCCTGATTCTTTCTCCTTTGCCTTCCTAATTGCTTGGGCCTTCAGTGCCCTTGAGAACTTCAGTGCAAGTGTAGCACTTTTTATGTGCCAAAATATTTTTCTGAGCTTCCTGCCAAATGCTGTGCCTCCCCCTGGTGCAGCCTTCCATAGAATGGCGAATTGCAGGCACACAGAGAAATAGGAATGACCCAGCCACTGGATAATCCTGTTAGAAGGAACAAGGCATGAGTAGCCCTCTGCATCCGGGCATCGGTGACCTTCACCGGAACTTTCTCACGGCCATAAAATACGATAGTTCCAAATTTCTCAAGCACTTTGCGTTAATAGCATTCGGCTTCCTCTTTCTTTGTTCTGCAGCCAGCCAGCCTGCTCTACACTTCCCTGTAATTACTGGATCTTGGAGAAGTGGGAATAGCGATGGCCACACCACGCCTTTGCTAATTCCACAGGGTTCAGGATTTATCGGCTGTAATCCAAATGCAAAGTGCGTTGACTTAGAAGTCAGCCTCTTTGGCCTGGTTTGCTGAGCCGTCATGAGATTGCATTCTGGTTGTGGTGATGCTTGGACCGAGGTAGGGCGATTTCCAGAAACATGGTTTATGGCTTAGCATTTGACATGGGAACCAGAGCAAAGAGTCTTGTTCAGCCCAATCATTAAAGCAGATCATGAATAATGCTGATATACGGACCAGCTACTAAAGCCAATATTTGTAATTGCTGCTCGGTATGGTTATTAAATCATAGAATAACAGGACTGTAAGGGACTTTGGAGGTCCTCTAGTCCAACCTCCTGATCAAGGCAGGATCCTTCATCATCATCGTGGATAAATGTTTGCGAGACTTTTTTTTCTCTTGAAAACCTCCCGTGATGGAAGACTGACAACTCCAGGTAAACTGTTCCATACGTGGTTCTCATTGTCAGGAATTTTTTCCTTACTTCTAGGTTGGATCGTTCTTTAACAATCCTCACCTCTTGCTTCTTGTCTTCCCTCAGGTGACTTGGAGAATAAGTCAACCCCATTATCCCTTAGCCCCTTGAGTACTGGAAAATGGCTCTCATATTACTCCGAATCCTTTTGTTAAGCTAGACCAGGCTTTGGCAACCTGCGGCTCTGGAGCCACATGTAGCTCTTTCATCCCTCTGCTGCCACTCCCTGTTGCTGGTTGGTAAAAGGAAAAATGATGCCATGCTAGGAGGAGACTCTATGGTGGTGGTGGGGAACCAGACTTCCGGCCAGCAGAATAAAAACTGTGGTAGGAGGAGACTCTATGGTAGGGGAACTGGACTTCTGGTTGGCTCCAGAATTGAACGGGGGGCTTCCGGTTAGGACCTTTGTGGCTCTTTGAGTGTTTGAGGTTGCTGACCCCTGAGCTAGACATACCAGTACCTAGCTCCCTCAACCATTCATCATACAGTTTAACTTCCAGGCATCTTTTATTTATTTATCGTATTTATATCCCGCACCCATCTCCCACAGAGGGACCTTTATCTTTGTTGTTCTTCTCGGCAGTCTTTCTAGGGCCTCAATATATTTTTGTTGTGTTTTGGTGATCAGAGGTGGACAGAATATTCCAAGTGTGGCCTTGTTATATGCAGTATAAAGTGGTATTATCACTTCTCATAATCTTAAACCATGGTAAACCAATGGCAAAGTTCATGTGCAAACCTGACAAACCAAGAACAAACAGATCGAGATCAGGTGAAGTGTTAATACCACTTTATAATGCCTTGTTAAGGCCACACTTGGAATATTTGCATCCAGTTTTGGTCGCCACGATGTAGAAAAGATGTGGAGACTCTAGAAAGAGTGAGAGAAGAGCAACAAAGATGATCAGGGGACTGGAGGCTAAAACATGAAGAAAGGTTGTAGGAATTGGGTATGTCTAGTTTAATGAAAAGAAGGATCAGTGTTGACATGATAGTAGTCTTCCAATATCTCAGGGGTTGCCCCAAAGAAGAGGGAGTCAGGCTATTCACCAAGGCACTTGAGGGCAGGACAAGAAGCAATGGGTGGAAACTAATCAAGGAGAGAAGCAACTTAGAACTAAGGAGAATTTTCCTGACAGTTAGAAGTTTTGAATTCCCCAACGCTGGAAGTCTTTAAGAAGATGTTGGATAGCCATTTGTCTGAAACGGTATAAGGTTTCCTGCCTAGGCAGGGGGTTGAACTAGAAGACCTCCAAGGTCCCTTCCAACTCTGCTATTGTATTGTATTGTATTAAGACCAAATCAAGTTGTCTGATGGCTAAATGTGAAGTATGAACTCTCTAAAAAAAAGTGTTGGTATTTGCTAGTCAGATAAATTCGTACCAATGAACTTTCCATCCAGGGTATATGGGGAAGGGGCATTTGTGTGTGTAAATGAAAAGTAAATATGGTGGCTGTAAACATGTGATTGAAGCCCTGCATGTCCTGCAAAAAAAAGGGGGGGTAGGGTGATTTCGATTACATATGGTAGTTGTGTCCAAAATCATCCACCCATCCCATACTGTAGATGTTCCTGTCTTCCTTACTTTGCTTCTGATTTTGCTAGCTTAGAGCAGTGTTTCTCAACCTTGGCAATTTGAAGATGTCTGGACTTCAACTCCCAGAACTCCCCAGCCAGCGAATGCTGGCTGGGGAGTTCTGGGAGTTGAAGTCCAGACATCTTCAAATTGCCAAGGTTGAGAAACACTGGCTTAGAGAATTAAGCCTGCTTTGTTGGTTTTTCCGATCAATTCCTTATAGAGGTCCTTCTTGTCTATCTTCAACTTCTCCACTTCCTTTCTCTATTCTTCCTCCTCCTCTTCTTCCTTCTTCTTTTCCTTCTCTTTTTCCTATTCCTCCTTTTCTACTTTCTCTCTCTCTCTCTCTCTCTCTTTTTCCTCCTCTTTTTTCTCTTTCTCTTTCCTCCTTCTTTAAAGTAATGTTATCCTAGCAAGCAAAGTCCATTTATATGAACTACTTTGAAACGGGCTGGAAAAGGCATAGAAATAAGTGGGGGGGGGAATGTAAGTGAAAAACTGATCATGCTCAATTTAGGAATTGGCCATATAAGGATGGGCACCTCAAAATTTCCTATCCTTTCTTGCTGCCGCTTTTCCACTGTCCGTTTTATATTTGTTATGGCAGGTTCAAGACCGATCACCTTCCAGACTCAGCAAGAAGTTTACTGTCTCTTTAGATAGTAAGGAACAGAAATATATCAAAGAGTTCTTGATTTCTGTGAGATGCAATTAAAACTAGTGGCCCCTTTTGACTCAACTGTATAATGATGGTGTCCATGGAAGATTATCTGGCTAGCTCATTCTACCCAGATTATCAAAATGTTTAATGGATTAGCAAACCCTATATTTAAATGTCTAAAGACAGCTGGCTTCACTGTCAATTATTTTGACTGTTGCTCGCTATTAACTCATCTTGGACGCAATCCTTTTATAAAATCCTATTGGTTTTAGTGGGAACAACTCACCCTATAATTACTGGGTGGCTGTAACTACTTTATGTAGTCATTCTGCCCCTAGACCAGGGGTCTGCAAAGTCGGCTCTTTTAAGACTGGTGGACTTCAACTCCCAGAGTTCCCCAGCCAGCTATGCTGGCTGGGGAACTCTGGGAGTTGAAGTCCACCAGTCTTAAAAGAGCCGACTTTGCAGACCCCTGCCCTAGACCATCAGCTCTCTCTACCTCTTGCCCCTACAAGTTTAGTAAATCCAAATTCAATATGAGGTATTGCCATACATACAACCAAACAGAAGAGAATCGGGTGGTCTGAATTTTATTCTGCCTGGGTCACTCCAAGCTGAACGCAGTAGGAGTTTTATAACCCTCAGAGTGACAGATACGTAATGTTTTATTTACTTCTGCATTTTGTCTACTGGCTCAGTCATCAAGAGAGCGCCCACGTTTTGCCCCCACTTGAAACCTTCAACTTTTTTTGAGTTTGGTGGGCTTGTGTGAGCCTAGTGACTTGTGGACAATTGAATAATTAGCATCATGGACAGATCCAGCCACGGAGTAGATTTTTCTTCTATATTGTAGAATGTGTAAGATCTGAAATGTTTCTGAGAAAGGTATTTCAATGCAGATAATTGGTTAGGGCGTACTGTACATGTGTATTATTACATTTGCTTCAGTAAAACCTATTAACAAACAGGTACAATGTCCATTTACGTGAATGGCTTTGAGATGGGATTGAGATGGGAAGGGAAAGTGGGCAAAATGTGGTTAACTTGAATAGAACTCTCTCTCCCTCCCTCTCTCTCTCTCTCCTTTCTCTCTCATCTATCTATCTATCTATCTATCTATCTATCTATCTATCTATCTATCTATCTATCTATCTATCTATCTATCTATCTATCTATCTATCTATCTATCTATCATCTATCTATCTATCATCTCCCTCAAGTTTTAGCAGTCCCTGTTCGCAATTACCAAAAATGGATACACCATGATTTCATATCTTTCCATGAAAAAGAACATCATTTTTGTGCATGTTGGTTGAACATACACATTACCCAGCACAGAGAGGAAAGAGAAAAATACATCAGATTACTACTACTACCCCTCCCCCTGCTGCTGCTTCCCTTTCACCTCCTCCCTTCCTCCTCCTCCTCCTCCTCCTCCTCCTCCTCCTCCTTTTCTTCCTCCTCCTCTTCTTCTTTTCCTCCTCCTCCTCCTCTCCTCCTCCTCCTCCTTCTCCTCTTCTCCTCCTTTTCCTTCTCCTCCTCTTCTTCTTTTCCTTCTCCTCCTCCTCTTCCTCCTCCTTCTCCTCCTTCTCCTCTTCTCCTCCTTTTCCTCCTCCTCCTCCTCCCCCTTCCTTCTTCTTCCTCCTGTCTCTTTTCTCTTCCTTAATTGTTCCAGGTGAAATTACAGCATCTTGTTCCCCATTAACCACTCCGCAGCTTGTCACTCAGCTGCGCAGGGGTGGGGGTGGGTGGGGGTGAGGGGGCTTGGCAGGTCTTAGGTTTATCCACAGCAGCGCTCCACTTGAGAGCTCAGAGACATGAATCAAAATAGTTGCATGATGTCATAATGGGAATGCGCTCCAGCCAGTGGGTGCCAAGGATTGTCTGCTCTAAAAGCGTGGTTTCCTTTTACAGACTTTTTTAAAGGGGACATCACGCTGAACTGCACATGGTCGTCCCCTTCCAGGCATCTCGTGCACCGGGGCAGGCTTTTCAATAAAAAGAGGCAAGAAGCAGATCTTGTGGTCATAGCCCGTTTTCATCTGAAGCCGGTCTGCTCGGGCATTTCTTCTAGCTCCAGAGCTGCTGAGTCTCTTGGGGAGAGTTAGCAAGGATTTTAAGCGCAGACTGTTGTGAGCTGGCTGGGTTTGCGCAGCTGTTCAGGGCATCCATAGATGCTGGTGGAGTTGCTTGGAAGGGGCATCGGGACGGTCCCATTCTAGATGAACCCTTGCTAAAGCTGCCTGCTTTTTAATTCTGCGGTGGGTTAAGTTGAGGGAACCGCAGAAGAACTGGCTTCATCCATCTTCATCCTAGACAGACTGACAGAATTTTTCCCCGCTGTTGCGTTTGGACATCTTCCACGGGGGTGCCTTTCTCCCTCCACCCTCTGCTCCACCTGTGGGCTGGATTTTTTTTTGCTTGGAACCAAGGTTATGATTGACAGCTGCTAGTGACCGAGCCCATGAAGAGGTTTGGCAGCCTGCGGGGGAGTAAGAAACGAAAGGATCAAGGCAGGAGTTCGGAGAGGCGCAAGTCGGAACCTCATGGCCTTTTAGGTAGGCAAACTTTGCCAGTTTTCGGGAAGGATTGGGAAGCGTCTAGAGTCACGTTTCTCAACCTTGAAGAGGTGTGAACTTCAACCCCCAGAATTCCCCTGTCGGCTTGCTGCAGGTTGAGGAATTCTGGGAGTTGGTCCACCCATCTTCAAATTGCCATGGTTGAGAAACACTGGTCTAATGTCGTCTTGATTTGAGGAAGGGACATGCAAGAGGCAGTTAAATATCGATTCTTAGGAAGGGCTGTTGGATCCACATTACAGAAACCTTGAGAACTAGTAGAGGACAAGAAAGGAAAACTCTTAACTCATCGCTACCATCTGGTGTCCATCTAGATCAATGTTTCTTAAGATGTTTTTGCTCCCTAAACTTTTCCTATTTTTTTTAAATGTATGGAGGTTCATAAAAGAGCTTTGCTTTGTATGGGTTATATAGTGTTCTATATTTACCATATTAAGAATTAAACCCTATGCAGCATTTAGAATATTTATTTACTGATTAGTGTAAAATAATAATATTTAACTCATTAGATATTAGCTTAAAATTTTTCATTGAAAAAAAACCCTGTTTTTTTTTTAAACAAAGAAAAATAGTAATGAAAAATTGTTTTAAATTTTTGCAAATATTTTCAACACCTGGCAAATAATTTTGTTTCTATGATTCCCTGAGGGGGATCGTGTGACATTCCAGGGCTCCACTAATCACACTTGGAAGAAACAGTGATGTAGATGTTCACAACTCATATTTTAAGACTTCAATCTTTTTTTTCTTTTCTATTGGACAGCAAAAGATTTAAATTCCATTTTGCTTTCTTTTAAATTTCATTGTATGACTTCACTACGAATGTCTAGTAGTGTGTGGAACTTTTATTTATTTTTATTTTATTTTGTACACAATAACAAAGACATATACTATATTTGTACATCACACTGGAACTTCACATTCCTTCTTGAAGCAGTTATCAATTGCTATATCTTTACACAAATTATTTTCCTTCTCAATACATTTCAGTTTTACAATTTACAATAGCAGAGTTGGAAGGGACCTTGGAGGTCTTCTAGTCCAACCTCCTACTTAGGCAGGAAACCCTATACCATTTCAGACAAATCGCTACCCAACATTTCTATTCAATTTCACATTTTTAACCCCCTTATTTCATTCTCTTTCACTTATCCATCTATATTTGGCTATTTATATCGAACAAACTTTATTCTTCTTCTACTAGTATAGCATTTCCCCTAGATTTGTAACTCTTATTTTTCTTAAACTGTTATCGCTATTTTCTGTTTCTATCCTCCAACCACCTCTACCACTTTTCCCAAAATGACTCCAGTGGAATGATAGATCTGTGGTCGTAGCCAGCCACAGTCTGGCTGAAATATCTGAATATTAGTATTAATATTAATGTGGGACTCCGCACATAGCAGATCTTGGCTGGTCTTAAGCAGGGTTTGACCTGGTTATTATTTGGTTAGGACGCAACTACTAGACTATCCCAGGACTGTCAAGAAAGATTCATTTTATTCTGCCCCTGGAATCCTGTTCTGTTTTGAAGGGAAAGCAAAGAAAACAACAGGTTTACTATCAACACGAAGAAGCATGCAGAGACTGTTTGTCTCCTTTCTATAGTTTTTGAGAAGATACTGATTGCTGATGGTGAAATGTTGTTTTCGAACTTCAAAGGGAGGAGGGAGAGGAGGCAGGTGATTCTGTTGGTTTTCCAGCAAAATTGAGATAACTAAAGGCTACCAATCATAGGACGCTAAAGGAAGATGAGAAGAGAAGCAGCTGGTATGGGAGAAATGATTTCCCTTAGATTTTCAACACAAACATGACCTATTCATACCTCCCAACTAAGAAACAAACTCAAAAGGCAGCTTATTGTGAGGTTTCAAATTTGGAATAGCTGCAATGCTATTATCCAGTAAAGAAATGGCAAGGCAGGAAATGTGTATAAAAATGCATTTTTATTTTTATTTTATTAGATTTATATCCCGCCCTTCTCCAAGAGGACCCAGGGCGGCGCACAGGAATTTAAAATACATACAAAAACAAATATAAAATTTAAAAACTTATTAAATACCCATCCTGCGCTAAAACCAAATTAAAATCCCCCTAAAATAGAAGCTATCTAAAATAGTCACAGCGGAGGTTGCACTAGGCCGGCTTGATGAAAGAAATGTGTCTTTAGATACTGGCGGAAGAGGCGGAGGTCTGAGATGGTGCGAAGTTCTGGGGGTAGGTCGTTCCAAAGGGCGGGGCCCGCCACAGAGAAGGCCCTTCCCCTGGGTGCCGCCAGTCAGCATTGTCCGGCAATGACATGTTGCAGGATGCAAAAATAATAATAATACAAAAACCAAACCCAGATCCAGGATCTTGGGACAAGTATATTTTGCTTGTATTGATGAAAGAAAGGGCTGCCTTTTGTTACCCCAAAATGGCATGTGTGTGTATCTAAGTATATTGCAGCGAAAATGCCCATCTTGTTAAATAGGAGAAATTGGTTAGGATAGCATTTTATAATTAAGAATGCTTTTCTACATGGGCTTTATTAATGAAAAAATAGCTGTAGCAATGGGATGGAATCAAGGTGGGAATAAGTGAGGCTTTGAGTGAAGAACTAAAAGGGAAATAGTTTTCTCAGAGACAGTGGCGTAACCTACTGGTTCCTCTTGGTCTCCAGGGGTCTCCAAAGTTGGCAAAGCCAGGCTGTCTGGGGAATTCTGGGATCTGAAGTCCACCGGTCTTAAAAGGGCCAACTTTGCAGACTGATGGTTCAATCCAGAATATACAGTACATATACTCTCCAATTTACAATCCTTTGTTTAATGACATTCAAAGTTATAATGGCATTGGAAAAAGTGACTTATGACCAGTGTTCAAACTTATCACCGTTGTAGAATCTCCATGGTCTTGTGATGCACCACTTGCAACTTTCCGAGTCAACTTCTGACAAGCACAATCAATGGGGAAAGCCACATGATTTACTTAACAACTGCAGTGATTCACTTAGCAACTGTGGGGAAAAGAGGTGCAACTCACTTAACAATTGCCTTGCTTGGCAACAGAAATGTTGGGCCTAATTGGGCTGGTAAATTGAGGCCTACTTGTAATTCTCAAGCCTCCAAAATGCTTGACATCATCATCTTCCTCAGCCTCCCGCCCTCCAAGTGTATTGCCAATATATTTACAGATGGTCCTTGACTTACAGCCATAAGCCTACAATTTTGAGCCTACAATTTTGGTTGTAAATTATGAGAGCTGTAAAGCAGGTCACTTACATGACTATTTCTGAGTCTTTTTTTTTGCAGCAGTCACAAAGAGAATGTGGCTATCGTTAAGAGAAGGCTGTGATCATTGCTTTGGGATAATTTTTGGCAGAAACTAGAAATAGAATTCCTATTTTCCACAAAAAAGTTGTAAATTGGATTCACATGACCATAAGGCACTGAAAATGGCTGTACGTGCCGCATTTGGAGGACACAGTAACGAATCATGGCTGGTCCCATTTTCAGGATCTCTCGTAACTTTGTACATTTGCAAAATGACCCATCATAAATTAAAAACTGCTTGTAGTGATACAGGTCGTCCTTGACCTATGACCACAGTTCAGTCCAAAATTTCTGTTACTAAGCAAGACCATGGTTAATTGAGTTTCGCCCCATTCTATGAACTTTCTTGCCACAGTTTACTTATTTATTTATTTATTATTTTAATTTGTAAACCGCACCCTCTCCCCGAAGGGACTCGGGGCGGTGCACAGGAAATTTAAAAGCATATAAACATAAACAATTATAAATATTTGAAACCCAATTAAATAAACTATCACCCTGCGCTAAAATCTTAAAATCCTTAAAACTATTTCCCCTTAAAATCCCGATTAAAACAATTTAAACTTCAGACTGAAGGCTGGCGAGGTAGATTAGGCCAAGCCGGCCTGATGGAAGAAATAGGTCTTTAGCTTTTGGCGGAAGGAGCGGAGGTCCGTAGTTGTTCTGAGTTTGGGGGGTAGGTTGTTCCACAGGGTCGGGCCCACCACAGAGAAGGCCCTTCCCCTGGGCGTCGCCCGCTGGCATTGCCTAGTGGACGGCACCCGGAGAAGTCCCTCTCTGTGGGAGCAAATCGGTCGAAGGGATGTATGGGGCAGGATGCGATCCCGCAGATAACTAGGTCCTGTGCCATGGAGTGCTTTAAAGGTGGTAATCAGCACCTTGAAGCGCACCCGAAAGGCCACAGGCAGCCAGTGCAGCTCGCGCAGGAGCGGTGTCACGTGGGAATACCTAGAGGCTCCCAAAATTGCCCGCGCGGCCGCATTCTGGACTAGCTGTAGTCTTTGGGTGCACCTCAAGGGAAGCCCCATGTAGAGAGCATTACAGTAGTCTAGACAGGATGTCACAAGCGCATGAGTGACTGTGCGAAGGGCGCCCCGGTCCAATAGGGGACGCAACTGGCGTACCAGTTGTTAAGTGAATCATTGATTAAGTTAATAACACAGTTGTAAAGTGAATCTGTCTTCCCCATTGACTTTGCTTGTCAGGTGTTTGCAAAAATTGATCAAATGACTCTGGGACACAGGAAGAGTTACAAATACAGTAGAACCTCTGGTCACGAACGCTTCTGACCATGACCAAATTGGTTTTTTTGTGAGAACCAATGGTGGGTTCTGGCCAGTACGCCCCGGCACTGGTGTACCGGTGACTGCTAGGATCAGATAAATAAATGATAATAAATGGTCAAGCCTTAATTTAAGCTCTGAGAGTCTTTGGGGATGGTAAATTAACAGTGTTCTGTAAGGAGTTGGAGGTGTTTTCTCGTTTGTTAATTAAATTACTACCCTGTTTTTCCAAAAATAAGACCTCCCCAGATAATAAGCCCAATTGGGCTTTTGAGTGCATGCGCTAAAACAGTGGGTCTCAACCTTCCTAATGCTGCGATCCTTTAATACCATTCCTCATATTGTGGTGACCCCCCAATCATAAAATTATTTTATGTTTTCAGTGTTTTTCCAATAGTCTTAGGCGATTCCTGTTAAAGAGTTGTTTGACACCCCCCCAAGGGGTCCTGACCCACAGTTTGAGAACCACTGTGCTAAAATAAGCCCTGCCCCCAAAATAAGCCCTCCCTGGAAATATTGCAACACAGCAGCAGCTATGAGGTGACCACACTCGCTGCCTCCTGCACCTCAAAAATGAGAAGACCTCCCTGAAAATAAGGCCAAGTGCTTCTTACAGGAGTCAAAAGAAAATAAGACCCTGCCTTATTTTCAGGGAAACACGGTATTTCAGTGTCATATCATAAGGGAGATTTGGAGCTGATTAATGGGAGAAGTAGGAAGGAGACTCTAAAAGGCGAAAGCGTTACTTAGTCCCCATTCAACCCCCCCCCCCACCAGCAGAAATCTTCTGAGTCTAGATTTACAGAAACACCATAAATAATAGGCCCATGTATTCGGACCCTCGGAGTCCTCTGTGACATTGTGCAAAATCAAGGCAAGTAGGGAGAAGCAGGAAAGGGAACAAAATTCAAGATGGCGGCTGCAGCTGAGTGACCAAAATGCAGAAACTCTGAATCCGATTGTGATCGTAAGTTGAGGTCTACTTGAATAAGAAACCCAGACAATGCTTCAGCATATTATCGTTTTCCCCATACTCAGCTGCGGTTGTTTGTTATTATGTGAGCACAATAGCTATGCCTTGTAACTCAGTGGTGAAATTCAATTTTTTTTACCACTGGTTCTGTGGGCGTGCCTTGGTGGGCGTGCCTTGGTGACATTGCAGGGGAAGGTTACTGCAAACTCTCCATTCCCACCCCACTGTGGGGCCAGCCAGAGGTGGCATTTGCCGGTTCTTTGAACTACTCAAACTTTCCGCTACCGTTTCTCCAGAACCTGCCAGAACCTGCTGGATTTCACCCCTGCTTGTACTGCTACTTCTACTACCACATTCACATTGGAAACATCTACCAAAGCACTTCCAGGTTGAAAGGACTAGCTGGTGACATCCCCATTGCCCAGGGGCTCCTTTCATGTCCCTGTTATTGTCCCACTGAAGTGGTACCTATTTATCTACTTGCATTTGTCGTAGGAACCCTGCCATTTGCATGCTTTGGAACTGCTAAGTGGGCAGGAGCTGTGCCTCGTTAAATCAAGGTTTAGGGTTTTGTTTGCTGTGTGAACATGACTACTGAGTCTAGAACTCTCCACTTGGTCCTTGAGGTAGTCAGAAGTTTCTAGAATTTAAGAAAATGGGGGGGGGGTGTTGGGGGTGCTTGGGAATATCCAGAGGATTGGATACAGTGAATTGGAACAATCATCTATAACGGTGTTTCTCAACCATTTAAATCCTGTGGACTTCAACTCCCAGAAACCCCCCCCTGCCAGCACAGCTGGCTGGGGAATTCTGGGAGTTGAAGTCCACAGGACGTAAAGTCGCCAAGGTTGAGAAACACTGGTCTATATGGCCTGGAAGGCAAAGAAGACAGGAGGTTGAAGATCTGCCACTGGATTTCCAGGCCTTCCAGATTCCTTGGCTATCTTCCACAAGCTCCATCTCAAGGCTCTGGGAGTCGATCCTTTCCTCCTCCCTCTTTTCCCCTTACACCTCAAGTAAATAGGCCCTCTTTTTTACCCCAGTCTAGGCACCTAGCATGGTGGGCCGCCACATCAATTTGGAAGGTGATGTAGAAATGAACATCTTTGGAAATTCTCAATCACCCAGGTGATGATGGTCCCAAAAGTCTTTTTTTCCCCTCCAGGAGGCAACTGGGTTTTCTTGGTGTTTTTTTCCTTGAAAACATTTTGCTTCTCCTTCAAGAAGCTTCCTGTATAAGAAATAATTTTTTTTGAAGGGGAACCCCTCCCCCCCCCAAGTCCAGTTGCCTTTTGGAAAAGCATCTTTGGTGTTGTTAATCTTCCTTTCCAGCAACTAGGAGGCCTCCCAGCAGGGTTGGGTTTTTAACAGAATTTAGGGAAGCAATTTTATTCTTTTGTTACATTTGGTTTTCCAGCAGGGGTGGGCAAACTTTGCAACTTTAAGGCTGAAGGACTTCAGACTTAAAGTTGCAAAGTTTGCCCACCCCTGAACTAGGGCCATGCGTGTGTAAAAAAAGAGTTGGTGCTTCAGTTGTGTGGCTCTAGGTGACAGCTTGGTTATTTTTTAACCGTGTCCCTCAATTATATGGCAAGCATTGCCATATTTCACGGTTAAAAGGGGCGATGGGAAGTTTGTACCTTCCGACTTGCAAGGCTGATGTTAGCCAACCTGGGTAAACCAGCCGGGAAACACAACTTTTGAACTAAATCTACTTTATTTTAATCTACTTTATCTTGCAGGATTTGAAGGTAAAAACTCCCCAATGCTACTTTTAACCGCCTGACTGGTCCTTTCAGAGCAGTGGTGGGTTTCAAAATTTTTTAGAACCTCTTCTGTAGGTGTGTCCTGCTTTGTGGGAGTGGCTTGCTGGCCATGTGACTGGGTGGGAGTGGCTTGGAAGTCATGTGACTGGGTGGGTGTGGCCAATTTGTAAAATGTGAGAAACTCACAACAATGCTGTTGCTTAGCAACCAAAATGTTGGCTCAGGAACTCTGGCGTTTGAAGCATGCAAGTCTTAAAGCTGTCAAGTTCCAAGACCCTTGCATCCCTAACCTTTTAGGAAAAAACCCCCCAGGGGTGTTCAAACTTGACAGCTTTGAGACTTGTGGACTTCAACTCCCAGAATTCCTCCTCTCGCTCTTCCTCTTGATGATGGGCGGACGGGCGGGGGGAGGGAGCTGGAACCGGTTCTAAACGGCCTTGTAGATTTGTGGAACCTCTTCTATAGAAGAGCTTAGAACTGGCAGGAACCCAACCCTGATTCTGAGTGTCTTCCTCTTGATTGTTAAGCCACTGCGGGATCCGGCATCTCTTCTCTGATTGCTTCCCAGGCAACATCTTTTCCCTTTGTCTCCCAAGGTTGCCCACATATTGCATCAGTGGTGTATTGCCATTATTTTACTACTGGCTCAGGCGTGTGCGTGAATGCAACACTTTTGCGCATATGCAGAAGTGTCCGAGCGGATGGGCGGAGCCTCCCACCATGGCTACCGGTTCGTCCAATCTGGGCAGAACTGGAAGCAACCTATCTCTGTATTGAATTGTACTTAGTGATACCCAGTAGGTATAGACAGTCACATAGTTTAGTTTAGTTTAATTTAGTTTTATTGGTTTTTTATACCGCCCTACTCCCGAAGGACTCAGGGCGCTGTACAGCCAGAATAAAAACAAATATATAAAAGTTAAAAAAGCTTTTAAAAAACATATTAAACCTTGGCCGAAATGTGGGAAAAACCCAAACTAACCCTGATTATATGAAGAACGGCTGCAGGAGCTGGGTATGTCTAGTTTGATGAAGAGAAGGACCAGGGGAGACATGATAGCAGTGTTCCGATATCTCAGAGGGTGCCACAAAGAAGAGGGAGTCAAACTATTCTCCAAGGCACCTGGGGGCAGGACAAGAAGCAATGGGTGGAAACTAATCAAGGAGAGAAGCAACTTAGAACTAAGGAGAAATTTCCTGACAGTTAGAACAATTAACCTCTGGAACGGCTTGCCTCCAGAAGTTGTGAATGCCCCAACCCTGGAAGTCTTTAAAAAGATGTTAGATAGCCATTTGTCTGAAATGGTATAAGGTTCCTGCCCACGCAGGGGTTTGGACTAGAAGACCTACAAGGTCCCTTCCAACTCTGCTATTGTATTGTATTGTATTGTATTAAAATTAATAAAATATTAATACAATAAAATAACCTAACATCCATTTATTCAAACAGCCATTCAGGATAATCACTGTCAATATCCCAACTTCTGTTTTTCTGGAGAGAAGGGCCCCCTTGCAAATAGCTCTGGAACACAGCAGCACACCCTTTTTATCTTTCAGTGGTGGAGCCCAAGTGTTCTCTGTGGGCATCGGTAGCAAGAATGATGTTCCTGGTGCTTTAGTTTGCCACAGGGCAGCTTCATTTCATATTTTGTTTGAAATTCAAATGATTTGCAAAAAGTAAGGTTGAGTTTATGGGCCTGATGTACTTGATTTCAATGAGGAACGCATCAGGGTTGTGTTTGACTTGTGGAGAGGAGAGGAGGGCATGGCCAAAGTGGGCGAGGAAGTGGTGGGATATGACCGGTACACCCCGGTATGGGCGTACCAGTGCCTGCTGGGAGCACCAGGTACCATTCCAGTACAGTGCTCCGGAGGGCCCGCCCGCCCACCTGCCCTCCTTGCCTGTATTTGATCTGATCGGGGCTTACACACATGCGCACAGAGCATCTGTGCGATGCTCCACCAAGCAGCTCGAGTGTTGTGGAGCGTCGCAGGCAGTAAGCGCATGTGCATGTGGAAGAAGCTCAGCCCCATTACATTGTACCGGTTGCAACGGGATCTGGAACCCACCACTGTGGCGTAGCCAGCTCGTCAGGAGCGCCTTTGGTGGCCCAAACCCGCTGCCAGTGAAAATTGGTTCCCAAGCTCTGTTTTGAGTTGCGATGGCCTCCTACAACCTTCTGCCAATGAAAACAGCCGTTTGCAGCAGCTGCCAAAAAAGCCAACACAGTTCTAGGCTGCATAAACAGAGGGATAGAATCTAGATCACGTGAAGTGTTAATACCACTTTATAATGCCTTGGTAAGGCCACACTTGGAATATTTGCATTCAGTTTTGGTAACCACGATGTAGAAAAGATGTGGAGACTCTGGAAAGAGTGCAGAGAAGAGTAACAAAGATTATTAGGGGACTGGAGACTGAAACCTATGAAGAACGGTTGCAGGAACTGGGTATGTCTAGTTTAATAAAAAGAAGGACTAAGGGAGACAGGATAGAAGTCTTCCAATATCTCAGGGGTTGCCAAAAAGAAGAGGGAGTCAAGCTATTCTCCAAAGCACCTGAGGGCAGATAAAGAAGCAATGGGTGGAAACTAATCAAGGAGAGAAGCAACTTAGAACTGAGGAGGAATTTCCTGACAGTTAGAACAATTAATCAGTGGAACAGCTTGCCTCCAGAAGTTGTGAATGCCCCAACACTGGAAGTCTTTAAGAAGATGTTGGATAGCAATTTGTCTGAAACGGTATAGGGCTTCCTGCCCACGCAGGGGTTTGGACTAGATGACCTCCAAGGTCCCTTCCAACTCTGCTATTGTATAATAAAAAACGGAGCTGATGAGGGCTGGCCCTCACTGTGGGCCGGTCCTTCGCTGTTTCCAGGGCAGCCCTGCAGGCCAGATCTAAGCATCTCACAGGCCAGATCACACCCATGAGCCTTGAATTGGACATCCCTGATGTAAGGTTACTTTATTTCTGTGATGGTGAACCTGTGGCACGTGTGTGGTTTCCAATGGGCGTTGGCCAGCTGGTCTTCCTGTACGGCAGAGCCCCAGAAACCCAAAAAACAACTGGGCAGTGCGCATGGGTGTGCCATCCAGCTGGTCATTGGGTTTCTGGTGCTCCGACACACACACACAGACACACACAGACACAGACACACACACACACACTCCAGTTTGGGCACTGGTGCAGAAAAGGTTCACCATCACTGCCTTATGTGAAGTGCAAGCTCCCCAAACACCCACTAGAGCAGCGGTTCTCAACCTGTGGGCCGGGACCCCTTTGGGGGTCGAATGACCCTTTCACAGGGGTTGTCTGAGACCATCGGAAAACACGTATTTTCAATGGTTTTCGGAACCGAGACACCAATTTTATAGTTGGGGGTCACCACAACATGAGGAACTGTATTAAAGGGTTGCGGCATTGGGAAGGTTGAGAACCACTGTACTAGAGAGAAGCAAAGAGGAAATGCTCCCAGTCTCTTTGCGGTCATCTGAGGTCATTCAAGTATTTTGCAGTCCACAGGGGATTATCCCTGCCCAGTGGGTATAAAGACAGGAGCCTGCGTGGATGCTACAATCGTGGGCCACTGCTGTACCTTAGACTTAGAGAACACAATTGTAGAAAAAGTTTCCAGGCAGGGTGACATTACACGTGCACTTTAAAGAGGCCGCATTTGTTCAGAGATATGTTGAAGGACGCATTTCAAAGGATGCAAGAGTGAGAACAGATCCATCTGATCAGATCAACACTGAGAGGAGGAGGATGCCTTCTCACGCTGCAGCTGTGAAAACATCAGAAGGACTTCCAGTTCGGCCTGACAGCGATTATAAAATGATACCTCTCCTTGTGCTGACACCCAACTGCTAATTCAACCCCCAATCCAAGGATGTGCTGGGGCTCAATTTTTAAAAGTCTGGGCTGAGAGTATTTTTCTTGGAGGCTCCAGGATGGCTTTTCACTGTGTTTTCCTGGGGTGGAAAACTCATTTAGTAATAAATGAATGGACTCCAGCTTTTGCAATTAAGGCTGGATGGGAGCCAAGTTGAGGACAGACAGGCTAATAATAGTAGTAATAGTAGTAGTAGTAATAAATAAATAAATAAATAACGTAGTTTTTGGAGTACAAGACGCACCAAGGTTTTGAAAAGGCAAATTACAAAAAAAGTAGGTAGGTAGGTAGGTAGGTAGAGGGAGAGAAAGAAAGAGAAATACAGTAGGTAGGTAGATAAAGGGATAGAGAGAGAGAAATAGAGAGAAATACAGTAGGTAGGTAGGGAGAGAGAGTGTCTGTGTAGGTAGGTAGGTAAAGGGGGAGAGAGAGAAATACAGTAGGTATGTAGGGGGATAGAGAGAGTGTGTGTGTGTAGGTAGGTAGGTAGAAGGAGAGAGAGAGAGAAAGAGAGAGAGAGAGAGAAAGAACTACAGTAGGTAGGGAGAGAGAGAGAGAGAGAGAGAGATTAGGTAGGTAGGTTGCTGTTTCCAGGTGTATTTATCCATGTCTTGCAGAAGAAAATCGCTGAGAAAACTTAAGACTTTGTTTCTGCTGGCACAGAAATGGTTAAAGAGCTTCCAAAAGAGCTTTCCGAACGTGTTTTTGCACTTCAAACCTCTCCAAAACAGTCCATTTCTCCGTGAAAATGAGGCTATTTTTTTCAAATAAAAAGCATAACTAGCCTTGGGGGGGCTTGCAGAGTGCTCCTGGGGGGGGGGTCAAAAATGAGCAAAAAACCTGCCCCATTTATCACGAAAACGGGCCATTTTTGTGTCAAATAAATTGCATGCATAGCCCTATGGAGGCTTATAGAGTGCTGCTGGGGGCTGGGGGAGGGGGAAACGGCCAGTTTGAGGCTACTTTTTGCCCTACCCAGCCCCCAGGAGCTCTCTGGAAGCCTCCATAAGGCTAGGCACAGCCAGTTTGGTGAAAGGGGTGGGGTTCCGGGAGGCAAAAAATGCTGTATTCGATGTATAAGACGCACCCAGATTTTCAGCCTCTTTTTAGAGGAAAAGGGTGCGTCTTATACTCCGAAAAATATGGTAAATAAAAAACCACCCTTGGAACAGCTTATATCTTCTGACGTGACCTTAACAGTTCCTAGGTCCTTGATTAGGACTCGAGCTGTTGAGCTACCAACCAGCCCCAAAGGCTGTGAATCTCACCAAAGATTAACCACAGAATAATAATAATAATACCACCTGATCACCTGATCAGTGGGTGCAGCAAAATTTCACAAACTGACTACCTACAATGCCATGACTGCATTGCTAAGATCATTCACTGGAAATTGTGCCAGAAGTTTGGATTTGAGTACAGCAAAAACCACTGGGAACATCAGGTTGAGAAAGTTTCAGAGAATGAGAAAGCCAAGATCTTGTGGGATTCAGAATTCAGACTGACAGGCATTTGGCCTACAACAAAGGGCGTTCTACCAGGTTCGCCTGGTACGCCAGTTGTGTCCCCTATTGGATCGGGATGCCCTTTGCACAGTCACTCATGCCCTCGTGACATCCCGACTGGACTACTGCAATTCTCTCTACATGGGGCTCCCCTTGAGGTGCACCCGAAGACTTCAGCTTGTCCAGAATGCAGCCGCGCGAGCAATAATGGTAACCTCAAGGTTTACCCACATAACACCGCTCTTGCGTGAGCTGCATTGGCTGCCTGTCGTCTTTCGGGTGCGCTTCAAGGTGTTAGTTACCATCTTTAAAGCGCTCCATGGCACGGGACCTAGTTATCTGCGGGATCGGATCCGGCCTCATACATCCCTGCGGCCGATTTGCTCCCACAGAGAAGGACTTCTCCAGGTGCCGTCCACTAGGCTATGCCAGCGGGCGACGCCCAGGGGAAGGGCCTTCTCTGTGGCGGGCCCAGCCCTCTGGAGCGACCTTCCCCCCGAGATCAGAACAACTACGGACCTCCGCTCCTTCCGTCAAAAATTAAAAACACACTTTTTCTGCTTGGCTGGCCTAGGTTAGTCTTCCGTCTTTTAATAGGGTTTTTAGGGGATTTTAGTGTATTTTAAGATAGGGTGGTTTTAGCGCAGGGATAATTTGGTTTAATTCGTATTTTATCTATCTATTTATGTATTTTATATCGGTATTTTTAATTTCTTCCTGTGCACCGCTCTGAGTCCCTTTGGGGAGAGGACGCGGTTTATAAATAAAAATATTATTATTATTATTATTATTATTATTATTATTATTATTATTATTATTATTATTATTATTATTATTATTATTATTATTATTATTATTATTATTATTATTATTATTATTATTATTATTATTATTATTATTAACACACCTGACATAATAATAGTTGAAAAGAAAAAAGTATGGTTCATTGACATTGCAATACCTGGTGATGCACGAATTGAAAATAAGCAGCGTCAATAAATCCAAGTAAGTAAGTAAGTAAGTAAGAAAAAATCATAAATTATCGGGACTTGCAAATTGAAGTTGAGCGACTGTGGAAAAAGAAATCGTGTGTTGTCCCGATTGTAATTGGAGCCCTTGGAGCAATACCTAAAGGGCTACCTCGCTATTTGGAAATTCTAAATTTACCGGACTTGAACATTCTGATTCTATAAAAAACCACCCTACTTGGAACAGCTTATATTCTCCGACGTTACCTTAACAGTTCCTAGGTCCTTGGTTAGGACTTGAGCTGTTGAGCTACCAACCAACCCCAAAGGCTGCAAATCTCACCAAAGATTAACCATATCATTGTCATCATCATCATCATTTCATATTTTTAAATGTTCAGTTGACTGTTTCATGTTTAATGAATAAAAGAGATAAGAATAATTGGTTGATACCTAGAACGCTGATAACAACCCGTATCAACCATTAGCACCAGTTAATGGTATTTGTGACACATCTTTACATGTTCGGTTGACTTGAGTTTCATGTTTAATGAATAAAAGAGGAGATGATGATGATGATGATGATGATGATGATGATGATATACCCACCCCATACTACTATACGTTTGAAAAGTTATCTTTGTGCATCCGCAATTTGGAACATCAGATACTGGATTAATTTAAATTATCCAAATTCCAGCCTTCACCTTCAAACTTCATCAGCTGGTGAAGCTTGCTGGGCTTCTAGCAGAGGGAAGCTGGTCATGCAATTCCCAATTTTAGAGTCCTCTTTTATCAATTAGCAGGAACAAATTAGGGTTCGTTCCCAGCCGGGAATCACCACCGACGCTAAAAGAGAATTTCATGAAGACAGCTGCCTGGAAGTTATGAGCTTTATTAAAGGAAAGGAAAGACGGGAAGGACGAGACACAGCTCTGTCGTTCCCGGGTCTGCAGGACACCATACATGAATTAGTTTTCCACTTTTATACAGTTTTCCTCCTTTGAGCTCTTTGTGTACGTTTCTAATTAACAAAGATTTATTTATTTGGGATAATTGCTGTGATGTTGATTCCGTTCGGTTGGTGTCTGGTCCTTGGGGTTAATCCTGTCAGAGAAGGCAAGGAAGGGTGTTTCCTGTGAGTAGGTGTCAGCTTTAGGTAAATGGTTGTGATGTTTGTCTTGTCTTAGATTAGATTCTATGTCTAGTGGTTATCGCCAGACTCAGGGTTTTCCTGTGCTTTGGTTATTCTTAATCCTTTATGGTAAGTTTCCTTTTGGGATTACACTCAACCCATTTTGGTTACGTGTATGGCAGTACGGTGTTTGAGTAAGATCATGCCAGGCCGGCTTGCTGGGAAAAATGCGTTTTTTACCGCTGGCGGAACAGGCGGATGTCCGAGATGACACGGAGGTCGGGGGGAAGAGTGTTCCAGAGGGTTGGGCCCATCACAGAGAAGGCCCTTCCCCTGGGCGTCGCCAACCGGCATTGCCCGGTTGACGGCACCCGGAGCAGACCCTCTCCGTGAGAGCGTGTTGGTCGTAGGGATGTATGGGGCAGCAGACGGTCTCGTAGGTAGCTAGGCCCCGTGCTGTTATAATTTCTGTTATAATTTTGCACCAGTGAGGTTAAAACCAATTTTGTTGTATTTAAGTACAAGGACAATAAAGATTATACTTATGTGCACAATGTTAGAAAAGGGGGGAAATTACATTTTTGCAATGAAGATTGTTCTGCGCATGCACAGAACCGAAAATCAAGATGGCGCTGCTGCTGATAGAACTGGTTCAGGGGCGTAGCAGGCCAAATTACTACCTACTTGGCCGAACCCGTCCAAATCCTTAAGCACTACTAGATCAAAATGGCTCTCAATATTCCACGACTGTGTTACTTTGACCCCGCTACACTATGACAATGCTTTAACATGGCTTGCCATCCAAATCCAGGCCTTTGATTAGACTGTGGTTACGAAAGAACGTTGGGTTTGCTGTCGCACAATTTAACTGTTGTCTGTGGATTGTTACAGAGGATGAAACAAGTATTCTAGGACTCCATAATCCAGGCTTTGTCCTGCCCAGAGAAAAAGATGGGATAAACCAGTAACAATACATTTTTACAGCAGTTATCAAAGCCAGCATGGATTTCTGTAGAAGGTGGAACAATTAGTTAGCAAAATATTTGCTTTATTGATCCATAGTGTTTTTCCAATTTGCTTTCCAGCCTTTAAGAAGATTCACAGAAAAGCTTCTGTGTTGTCAGGACATTAAGAGGCCAAATTTTGTTTGCACAAACATCGAGAGCTTTCAGGGACAGAAAAAGTCTGAAATATCTGGTTTTTCAGGTCAGAATAACAGGGCTGGAAGGGACCTTGTTTTGCAGTCCAACTTCCTGCTCAAACAGACAACTTTATATGTGTGATGGCGAACCTATGTCATGTGTGCCCAAAGTGACATGCGAAGCCATGTCGCCTGGCACGCGCACCGTTGCCCGTTCCTCTTCTGGGTTTCTCACCTGCATTCATGCGCGATGATCAGCTGATCTTCGTGCGTGCGGCAGAGCTGGTCTTCCATTTTTTCGGCATGAGCATGTGTGCTGGACAACTGATCATTGTGTGCATGCATGCCTGTAACCAGAAGACTGGCTGGCCAGCGTGCATTTGCGTGCCGGAAACTGGTAGTTCATTTTCCGATGTGCACATGCCCCCTAGGCAGCTCCTCTTCTGTGTTGTGGCCCTGACAAGTGTGGCCTCTCCCTTTTCTAGTGAGGGAGCACCCACAACTTCTTGAGGCAAGCTGTGATTAATTGTTCTGTCAGAAAATCTGTCTTTAATTCTAGGTTGGTTCTCCCCTTGATAAGTTTCCACCTGTTACTTCTTGTCCTGTCCTTCTGGTGCTTTGGAAAATAGTCGTCGTCGTCCCCCCGACAACTTCTCAAATATTGGGGGAAGTGGAGTGGACCATCTTTAGATCAAGGCAGATGTGTAGCTATGTTTGGAGTTAGTTGGCTACACCTCTCATAGAATCCTTGTCAGGGGTGGGTTCAGTGGTGGGTTTCTGTAGACTCGCACCTACTCGCGAGAGCTGGTTGGTGAAATTTAGAGAACCGGTGAGAGGGGGTTCCACCGGCGTACCTGGAAGTAAATCTGGCCCACCGCTGCCAGTGACCCAACGGGAAGGAAAAGAAAGGAAAGGAAG